>CM053766.1:45159548-45268957 GCA_028658305.1 Pachyuromys duprasi
CAACTCCCATATGGCAGTTCAGAAACTGTCTGTACCTCCTGTTCCAGGGGATCTGACACCTTCATACAGACATACATGCAGGCAAAACACAACGTCCATAAAATAAAAATAAATAATAAAAAAACAGAATATTACAAAAAAGAATTCCCATAGTACATGATCATGTCACCCATGAATAAAGATAGTTTTACTTATTTTTAACGAGTAGTCCTTTGATTTCCTGTTCTTGCGTATCACGTGGGTGAGGTTCCCTAGTGAAACACTGAGTAGGTGTGGAGAGTGGGTACCCAGACAGATCTCTTTGATCACTAAGCATGAAATTACGTGTATCTCAGATCTTGCTTATCTGGTTAGGAAAGTTCCTGTCTGTTGCTTGTGAGCTTGTATCCTGTTGGGTTTTAGGAAACACCTTCTGCATTTACTCAGTTGATCTTGAGATTTTTCCTTTTCCCTCTGTTAACACAGTGAGTTACTAGATTTTCTAAAACAAAGTTTGCACTGATTATGGTAGGATTTTTGTGTGTTCATAGACCTCCTCATTGCTAGTATTTTCTTAAAGGTTTTTGTTTCTGTGTTCATCAAGTATGTTGTTTTATGATACACTTTTCTTAAACTACCTCTGATTTTGATGTTAGTACAGTTCTGGTCTTGTGACATGAATTAAGTAAGGTCTGGGCTAAGTTTAGTACTTTATTCTTTTTTGTTTTTTAACTTTTTATTGATTCATTGTGGATTTCACATCATGCACCCCAATCCTATTCATCTCCCTGTCACTCCATATCCACCCACTGCCTTTGTAACCTCCCTCTACAAGAAAAATTAAAAACAACAAAAAAATCTTGCCAAAGCAAAGTATACCCCTGTGCCCATACAGCTTTATTTGAAAAAGCTGTGAGTCACTGGTCTGGTTCGAAGCCTCTGGCTTCTGCTGCACTATCAACACTGTATCCTCACCAGGAACTCCTGTTGTTGCCCTGTGTCATGGAGATCCTACAGCTTTGGATCTGGAGGACCAGCCCCTTCATGCAGTCCAGCAGTTCATAGATGGGGTAGATGTTGGGGTGGGCTAACCCAGAGTCCTAGATATGAGCCTTGAAGGTAACTGAGTTAGTCAGCTCTTCTGCTTTGCCCAGGCAAAGGGCAGGGACCAGCTCTCTGGTTTGGGTCACCCAGACCTGGTCTCTTTCATGTATGCCACTGGGCCAGCTCTCCCACACCCATGTGACCAGGGCCAGGTCTCCAGCCCTGCCCTCAGAGAGCTAGCCCCACCCCTCACCAGCTTCAGCTTTCAGGAGCACTGGCCCCACCCTCACCAGCTACAGCATTCAGGAGCGCTGGCCCCGCCTCAGGTGGTAGGGCAGGCTATTCATCACATGAAGGCTGTTCCTCACCACCCTTGCCTCTCTTCATAGTGCACAAACCATTCAGCTTCTCTTTCTTTCCCATCACTCTACCACACACTTGTTCATTGTAGTGGTGTCTGCCCTTATCTGGGGTCCTGCCCACCTGGGCTACAGGGCAGTGGTTGGGCCTCTGGGTCAGTACTTTATTCTTAAATGTTTGGCAGAATCGGTCAAAATTAAAATTTTTTATTTGTCTGAGTTTTTGCCTGTATTATTTATGTGTACCACACTTGTGCCTGCTGAGGCTGGAAGAAGGCACTGGATTCCTTGGAACTAGAGTTACAGATGTCCATAAGCCACTATGTGGGTGCTGGGAAACAAATCCAGAACCTCTTCAGGAGCAGCAAATGCTCTTACCTGCTGAGCCATCTCTCCAGCCAAAGATTGGTTTTCTTAATGAGATATTTAGTAGTATTTTGTGAACGAGTTTTGGTAGTATCCATACCTATTTCATCACAGATGTTTAAATTATTGAAAAAATTAGTTCAAGTTAGTCCTTAATTACCTTTGTGATGGTTATAGAAGCTTCAGCAAGGTCCACCTTTCCTAATACTTATAATAGCTTCCTTCCATTGTTCAGTGTCTCTGTTAGTGGCCATCCTCCTACCAGAACAACCAATTTGCCTCATTAACTGTTCTGTTTCCTGTGGCTCAGGCTGTGTGGTCTTCCTGGCTCCACCTCCTGAGTGCTGAGATTATGGGTGTGGGCCATCATGCCTACCCCTATTGCTGGGTTTTTTTTCATTGACCTCTGCTCTTTATTATGTCCTTTCTTCAATGAGGGTCTAAGTCACCCTCATTTCTTGGAATTTAAATTTAGATCCCTGAATTGAGATATTCTTTTCCTATATGTATTTATGAATCAAAAGAAAACCCAAAAGGTACTAGAATACCAAAGTTAAAATTGAATAGTAATTTTAACCAATTTTCTTACATTCATATTGTTGCTTTTCACAGTCACAATAGTCTTTATAGCGTTTCTGCTATGAAATAAATAACATGTGGGGTTAAAACATTTCAAAGGACACAGAGAACACTGAGGAATTGTACTAGTCAGGATAGGCTCTAATGGGTTATCTCAAAACCCCCAGTGGCTGAATACAGCAAAGATTTGCTCATACCATACATTAATTGTGGCTCATCAGTGTCTCTGCCCCAGTCACTGAGTGACCCACCCTGATAGAGACACCATCATCTTAAACTGTATCATTTAGTACATGTGGCAGGGAAGAAAAAAAATGAAGGATAGCTCCACATGGTCCAACCTAACAGCAGGAGTCAAGAAATTATGTGTGTGTGTGTATGTGTGTGTGTGTGTGTGTGTGTAGTGTAGTGTAGTGTAATGTGGTGTGAAATGTGTGTTTATGGGATTTGTATGTGGATGTGTAGGGTTGTATAGTGTGGTGAAATATCTGAGGAAATGATCTGGGCTGGGTATCAATGGGAAGGATGGGCTATTGAAAGACTGAATAAAATGGATAGTTTTCATTTTATGTATTTCAATTATATATAACAAGTTTTAAAACCACTATCATGCAAGAACTTCATCTTAAAACAGTTTGCATTTATGTTTTGGAAGAATAGTTATCTTAACTAGCAGCTAATTGGTCTCCATGGTAACATCAGTGATAGATTTCCTCACATTTGAATGGTGTCTGGTTTTAGAAGGCTCTTTTCATGTATAGATGGAGCCACTTCATTTCCACTTGTAATTTGGGCCATAAGTATGCACCATATTTTTAGAATTGATCTTAGGACTGAAGGTATGTGCAGCCCTGACAAGGCTCAGTATAGTGTCCTTTACAGGCTCTTTCCATGCAGTAGGCTCACACAAACATAAGCCATACAACTCATTTCTTGCACCGTAGACCCAGTGCTGATGTCAGCAGCACCTCTCTTCTCATGCTGTATTTGGAACGTTGAACTTTTCTAAGATCAGGAATGAGATTATGCAACACAATCATTGGGTTGTACTTGAAGTTTAACCTTTTTGCTCTCCAAGTCTTAAGAATGTACACAGGTTTCCAGAAGCCCTGTGGTAGGTGTGATATTGAGGCAGATTAAATGCAGATGAGAATTTAGCTGTCTGATATTAAGCTAGACACTCAAGCAATTGTCAAACAGTGTAAAATTGCTCAATTCTTTATGTTTGATTTTTTTTTTCCAGAGCTGAGGACTGAACCCAGGGCCTTGCGCTTGCTAAGCAAGCGCTCTACCACTGAGCTAAATCCCCAACCCATGTTTGAGATTTTTTTAATGTAAAATATTATTTAGCACACAAGTGTTAGGGGATCCTTAAACCAATGTAGTTTAGATACTAGGAAACTTGCAATATACTGCAAGATTTCTTTAGTAGGTACTGTGTTAGGAGTCCCCAGCTCTCAGCATCTCAAGTGGACTATCAATGTAAGTACCGCTGTCCTATCCTGCTGCTCAGTAAACCTGAGATGGTAAGTAGTTGGCCTGGTTTGTTTTCTCTGCAGGGACATAGTCTCTGTTTACTAAAATGGCTATTATGACGGTCACTTTTGTTTCCTTTCACAGCAGTTACTCACATGTTTCAGTATAGTAAAACGGCACATGGGAACCAACAGTAATACGGTTGAAGGCTGTAAAATGAAAGCAATATGCTCAAGTCAAGAAAAAAGTAAGTATAGCATGTGGTTAAGGTAAAGACTGGAGCCAGCATGGTGGCTCACCTTTAATCCAAGCACTCTGTAGGCAGAGGCAGGAGGAACTCTGAATTCTATACCAGCCTAGTCTACAGAGTTCCAGGACAGCCAGAGCTACACGGTGAGACCCTTGTCTCAAAACAACAAGCTACAGATAGGAAAGCACAGAAGGGGTAACTAGGGTGTGCCCATGCTGCCATGTTGGGACAGATCTCAAAGCAAGCCTCAAAGAAAAAAGTTCTGAAAAAGGTCTTCCATGATGCACTTTCTAGGTTGCATTTGAGGCACATGAATATAGGAAAGGACCTTATTCTGTACATCTTTGGTGGATACTTTTCAAGGGAAATTCTACACAGGTAGATTTTACACCTTGGCCTGGGAGCCTATTTAAAGGAGAAGATACTGGAATTTTGAATATTTTTAGTGGATTATGAGAGAAGGATATATATATATATATTCCTCTAAGAAATGTCTCATCTTAGAAAATTCAGGAGCCTCTGTAAAATGATCCCAAATCTCATTTCTTGTATGATCCCTTTAATTGTGTTTACTGCCTTCAGTTGTGTATCTTCCCTGGGTCTGAATTTTCTTCTACTTGTATGCTTCTCCTGTTTATTCTGCTTCAGGCTCTTCTCCATCCATTCCCCTTCCAAGCAAGTTCTGTTGCTGTTCCCTGGGAAACACTAGGTCCTCCAGACATTAGACAGCTCTTTCTGGTCTTCCTGCTAGTTCCCCATGTGAGGAACTAAATGGAAACTGGGGGTTGGGGCACACACCTTCAGTGCTGCTTCTTAGCTTTGTTAATTCCATTCTACAATATAAGCAATGGAATCATTGAAGACAGAGCATTCTTTTGCTCTGTCACTCCAAAGATAACACTTTTAAAGCTGGATTTTTTAAATTATTAATTTTCCCTTATATTGGGAGGAACAGAGCCTGTGTGTGGAGATCAGAGGACATCCTCAAAGAGTCAGTTTTCTTCTTCCATCACACAGGATTGTGGGTTCAGTGCAGGGCGCTTGGCAGCAGACATGTTTTCCTACTGAACCATCTCATTGGCCCTGGATTTTTATGATTTACTTCTAATGGTATATTTGTATATACACGAGTACAGCTACCCATGCAAACCAGAGGCACTGGCTTTCCCTGTGCCCCATCCAGCACGGGTGCTGGGAGATAAACTTCAGAGTACATGCTCTTCATCAGTGAGCCAGCCCTGGCCCAGGAGCTTTAGAAATAGGAATTGTCACCATTTTCCTCCCTCACCCACCCTTTAAATCAACCTCGGCATGTTTATAATTAAGCTTATTTGTCTCTTGGTCCAAGGAGGACTGTGTGTGGTCTTTCTTTCCATCCAGGCTTACTTATCCAGGCCTCCACTCATGAGGCCTATACTATCAGTCAGGTGGGTAGCTATATCTCTTTGTCCTTGTATGCTAGATCTGGAGTGGAACTTTTTCAGAGATGGTCAAATTAAAATGGAGTGAGCATAGGAATGGAAAACCTTGAGTGAAGTAATGTGCCTGCTTCTTTAGTTACTTTTATACCTATAGTTATAAAATACTTTATCATTTTTACATTTTTACATTTTCATAGAAATAAATTGTATACCTTAATGGGTTTATGGCACAATAGACTTGATGTCCTGAGAAGTACTGCTCCGCGCTGTGCGCAGACTGACAGCCCCCTCTCAGTCTCTTCAGTCTCTTCACTAACTCTTGAAATTAATTGGTCATCAGGCACCTGAATTCTGTCACTTTTCTTTATAGTTTACAAACAACAGAAACACCTACTAGTACTAACTACCATGACATTTTAAAAACTTTTGTCTACCATTTTAATATTTTATAAATATATAATTTCACACGAATTTACTGATATATTGCTGTTAATTGTTGTAAATATTGAGAATTTCCTGCAGTACATTTTGATCATTTCCCTCCCCATATCCCTATCCACCCAGCTTCACATATTCTCATTCATTACCTTCCTCTGTCTCCCATTGTCTCCTCCACTCCCTACTCTTACTCAAACAATTTAACCAGTTTGTATTGGCCAACTAGTTCTGGGCATGGGTCTTGCCCTGGAGATATCAGGTGTCATTCCATTAAAGAAAATAGACTCTCCCTTTGCTGACACCAATAAAATGCCAATAGCTCCTCAGCTAGAGACAATGCTTATGACCCCCTTCCCTCCTCCATTCTGGGGTTTAGTGTGGATTGAGTTTGTGCAGGCCTTGTGCTTGTCACCGCAGGCTGTGTGAGTTAACATGTGCATCTGTCCTGTTGTGTCTGGAAAAGTTTTCTTGAAGCCATTTACTACCACTGACTGTTAAAATCATTCTGACCCCTTGTCCACATAGATTTTGAAGTCTTGAAGGAAAGGATAAGATACAGATATCCCAAGCCAGGCATGGTGGCGCACACTTGTAGTCCCAGCACTCAGAGAGGCAGAGGCAGGCAGATCTCTGTGAGTTACAAGGCCAGCCTGGTCTACAAAGTGAATCTAGGACAGCCAAGGCTACACAGAGAAACTGTGTCTCCAAAACAAACAAACAAACAAAAAACAGATAACCCATTTAGTGATGGGAATTTTAGTCTCTCATTCTTTGCATGTTGACCAGGTGTTGGGTATGTATGTTAATTGTCATCTATTATAAGAAGCATTTCTGATGAGGGTTGATCTACAGGTATAGCAATAAGCCATTGGGAGTAGTTTTATTGCTATATCTATGTAGTGGAATAATAGTAGGTTTTCCCCTAAGGCCCATGACTTAACTAGCCACAGGTTCTGGACCTCATTGATGATGTCAGATATGGGTTCCATCTTGTAGAGCAGGCCTTAAATCCAGTCAAAAAGTGGTTGGTTTCTTTTATAACATTTGTGCCACTAATGCCAGAGGGACACATTGTAGCTCACAGAATTCATAGCTGAGTGAGACAGACAATTATTTTACTCTACTGGTAGCATGTATGAAATATAGCCAGTAGGGTTGAAGCTTACAAGTCAGTACCAGCTAGATTTCTCCATATTCTATGATTCAAGTATGTGGAATCTTCAGTAATAGGATCTTACCATCAATTTCTAGAGGGCAACCAATACATTGACAGTATTTAATGTTTGGGTGCAGGTCTATGAACCCCATTAGCCTACAACTCAAAAAAGTAGGTGACCCATTTCCTGGTCCTGGTGGTCTTATTTGGAAGCAGATACTGTCTAGTTGGAAGATTGCTCCCCATCCCCATCCCACAGTTTCCCTTGGCGTCCTTGAACTCACTCAGTAGACTAGGTCTAGCACCTGGCTTGCCTCCTGAGTGCCAGAATTAAAGGCATGTGCCACCACTGCCTGGCTCAATAGGCTTTTAATATCAGCTATCCCCCTTACTATATTCTCTTCTCTATCATGTCTTAATCAGTATCCAACTTAATTATTCTTGTTAGATTTTTCCCTTCTCCAAAGCTTTTATCATGAAAGGGGTATTGTTTTTTGTCACAGGTATTTTCTGTAGCTGATGAGATGGTCATGTGGTTTTTGTACTTTATGTGGAGGTTAATGCTTTTTGTTTTACTTATATTGAACCACCCTTATTTCTCTGAGATGAAGCCAACTTTATCATGATAGATAATATTTTTGATGTGTTCTTGGATTCTGTTTGCAAATATTTTGTTGAGAATCTCTGCATTCATGTTCATGAGAAATAGTGGTCTTTAATTTTCTGTTGGTGGTGGTCTTTGTCTGGTTTGTATATCAAAGTAATACTGGCTTAATTATAAGATTTTGGAAATATTCCTTCAGTTTTTGTTTTGTGTAATAGGTTGAAGAATATTTGTGTTTTCTTTGAGGGTTTGGTAAAAATTCCCAATCTGTCTGGCCTGGGCCTTTTTTAGTTGAGATATTTTTAATTATTTCCATCTCATTAGATGTTATGGGTCTATTTCAGTTTTTAACTTTAATAGGTTATATACATACAGAAACTCATCCATTTCTTTTAGATTTCAAAAGCAGGTACAAGTTGTAATGTCTACTTTCTCATCTCTGATAGCACTTTGGATCCTCTCTTTTGGCTAAAGGTTTGTCAGCACTGTTAAGTACTGGAAAGAACTGATTCATCTTTTCATTGATTCTTTGCATTTTTGTTGTTCTATTTCATTAATTTCAGCTGAGTTTATTTCTTTTCTTCCTGTTTGTTCTGTTTTTCCAAAGCTTTCAAATATATCATTAAGTTATTAATATAAATCTCTGCAGCCCTGGCTAGGGCTTTTATGTAGGCCAGGCTAGCCTTGAACTCAGGTGATCCACTTGGCTTTTGGGAGCTGTGAGTCGATGCACATGCCACTACGCTTGTATGTTGCATAATATTGTACCTTGCATGTCACTTAAAATATTGTAGAAATTTATCATTACTTTAATGTGTGAAAATTTCAGCAAGTATAAAAAAAACTGCTTTTCACTAGAAAATTCAATCTTCCTATTTCTAAAAGTGTTTAAAATGTTGGCTTTGTATAAGAGATCAAACCCAGAACAGTGAGCATACAAGGCATATGCACTACCATTGTGCTGTCTCTCAGCCCTCTTGACATTTAATGGCTGCATACAGCACACCTTAATGATATACCTACCATGTGTTAGTTTAACCCACTTAATTGTGGACATTCCTCAGCAGACTTGTTATTGTTAGAAATTAGTTTGTGTATGTGTGTGTTAGGTGTATATGTTGTTGTTTGGGGTTTGTGGGGGGATGGGGTGCTAGGGGATCAAACCCAGGAACGGGTTTGTATATGCAAGGCAATGAACTATATCCCCCATTTTTTTTTTCCTTGAAAGGCTGTTTCCGGAATTTCCTTCCTTCCTTGGCTCTTCCTCTCTGACCTCTCTACCACTTGCCAGTGCCTTTGACACTTAAGCTTTAGCTCTGGCTCCTTTGCTCTTGTGTTTAGGTTCTCAGGTACCCATGCTCAATCCAGTTCTTTCCTGTGCTCACTGCAGTTGCCACATCTAAAGAGGCATATCCCAAAGAGAAATCTTGCAGTTTCCTTTTCATAGGCTCCCATTATTTTCAACCCTGTTAATTTTTGAGCATCAGAGAAAGATGGAAAAATGTGAAAATGTCTATTCAAAATGGCCCCCAAACATAACCTTTAAATTTCACTGTCAAAAGTACAAAAAGGGAGTTGCTCTATAGCAACTAATTGGTATCGCTAGCTAGCCTGCTTCTTCTACTGTGTTTTGGCTGAGGTAAATATAAGTGTCCTTTATCACTTGTTTAAAAACAGACTTTACATTTAATTGAGAATTTACCCTTCAATGTAATATTTCAGTTGAAAGGTCTCAGAGTTCTGGACTATTTGGGCCTCAAAAACTGATCATGTTTGATCCTGTTCTCTATTCATAGTGTTAGGAGAGCTCATAATATTCATGTGTACTAGTAATGTAAGTCGTGAATTTGTACAAATGGAGAAGCATGGAAAGTTCTAAAGCAGAGAGAGCACCACAATAACATCAAGGTTTTTCTTCTTTTTGCAGGTAAGGAAAATAAAAGTGAAGCTGTTTCTTATCCTATGTGTTCATCAGATCGTCTTGAAATTTAACTAAAAATATGACAGCTTTTTCTTCAGAGAACTGCTCTATTCAGCACCTGTTACATCAGTCGAAGCAGCCCCTAGATGTTAACTATCTGTTGTTCTTGATCATACTTGGGAAAGTATTATTAAACATCCTCATCCTAGGAATGAAAAGGAAAGGTACCCGTTGGAGTTTTATGGAATATTTCTGCTTTTCACTGGCATTTGTTGATCTCCTACTGTTGGTAAACATTTCCATTTTGTCCTACTTCAGGGACTTTGTAGTTCTGGGTATTAGGTTTACTAAATACCACATCTGTCTGCTCACAGAAATCATTTCCTTCACTTATGGCTTTTTGCATTATCCAGTCTGCTTATTGGCTTGTGTAGATTACTGGCTGAATCTGTCTAGAGCCACCAAGCATTCATCTCAGAGGCAAAGGTTACTTTATTTCTTGACAGTCATTTTAACTTGGATCTCAGTCCTTGCTTATGTTCTGGGAGATCCAGCCATCTCAGCAACCCTAAAGACACACAGGATTTATGTGCATCAGTGCCCCTCCTATGTGAGCACTCAGAGTAACTGGCTGTCACTTTCTATGCTGATGGTTTTATTTGTGGCCTTTCTGATTTCATGGCCAGAAGTTATTGCCTTGATACAGGCTATCAGGTTAGCATCCTATATGAACAAGGCCATCCTCTATTTTCCCTTCCCACTGCACTCTGGTTACACTGTGATCTCCAGGAAAGCACTCTTGCCCAGGCTCATCGTGTGCTTTCTTAGTACCTGGTTTCCCTTTGTAGCACTCCAGGTCCTCATCCTCTCACTTAGAGTTCAGATCCCAGCATACATAGAAATGAACATCCCCTGGCTGTACTTTGTCAATAGTTTTCTTATTGCTGCAGTTTATTGGTTTAACTGCCACAAGCTTTATTTAAGAGGCAGCACATTACCTGTGGATCCTTTCATCAACTGGAAATGCTGCTTTGCTCCAGTACATAGACTTAAGCAAGTGGAAAGGCCCATATCCATAATCATCTGTTAGTGTGCTGCAGTGCTGGGAGGAAGTCCAGAAGCCAGAACTAATCTTACAAGCAGGACAAGGAACTGAAGCTCTTGTTCCCCTACCTTTTATCATTTCAGCACAGCCTGTCGGGTGGATATTAAATAGTTCTAAGGACACATTAACAAAACAATTTTATACCTGTTCAGCAACATTGTATAAGTATTTGGTATTATAATCTAAAAGTAAAATAAATGCATTAACATGTGGCCAGCTTGATGTTTTACTCTCAAAAAGAAAAATACTGGATGCAAAATGTTATATAAATTTGAGATTTCACTGCCAGCTTGAAGATCTGAGCTCAAATATTTTGTCAACTTTAGAGAAAAAAAGATTTACAATGATTTTGTATAATAATAGAGTATACTTTATGGGGCAGATTAGCTTATTTTAAATATAGCTAAAATATTTTATTACAAACATTCCTGGAAAATTTCAGTTGTTCTGCCTATGGAGCTTGGAACCATGAGGTCTCTTACTATGACACACCAAACGCATGTTCATTTATCACTGTTTGCATGTCAGATCATAATCATGTTAGCAGTATACACTAGAAAAAGCCTTGGGCTGTTGAGATTTAGGACTAGATAGTTCTTTCTTGTATGGGTAACCCTACACACTGTATACATGCCAGTGACACGTTCCCCAGAAGTGACAATAAAAAATGTCTTCGCAACCTCCACAATCAAATCTCCCCTTAGCACAACTTCCCAACCCTACTCCCCAGTAAAAACCACCCCTGGAGTGAAGCAGTGTGAGTCAGAATAATCTGAAATCATTTTATGAATTAAGTTACATAGCTATTTTGGCTGCTGTTTACAAATACTAATATACATTGCATGAACCACCCTTAGCATTTCTAAAATTGGTAGCTTTTAGGCTGGGTCTGGGTCTCAGTTGATAGACTGCTCATCAGCATCCACAAAGCCACAGCACCACAAAGACTGAGTGTAATAGTGGATGCCTGTAATCCTGTACTTGAGGTGTAAGCAGGAAGCTCAGAAATTCAAGGTCATCTTTGGTTACCCTGAGGTCAGCCTGGACTACATGAAATCATTCAGTCACTTTTTCCCCAAAATGACTTACACATCACAACTCACATGTGATTCATTATGTATTACTTAAGTGTAACGTGTGTAATATAGATTTACAATTTTAAAAAGTAGTTGTGACCTATCAAGTTCATGATCCACAAAGGGATGACATCCTAAAACAAGTGCTATGGAGCAGTAGTGCTGAAAACCACAGGTTTGTGTGCCTTGCATTGTGTAAGCATATACATGTAGCCGCTCTGCTGTGTTCTGTTAACATCCTCTTGCAGGTAGGAAAGCGCATCAAGCCAGGCATGGTGTTGCACTCCTGTAAACCCAGCATTCAGGGAGGCAGAGGCAGGCCTGGTCTACAGAGCAAGTTCCTGGAAAGCCAAGGCTATACAGAGAAACCCTGTCTCAGAAAGAAAGGAAGCATCAAAATTAAGAAGCCTACCCCAGCTCACTCAAGTGATGGGGAGGTAAGATTCAAACCTTCAGAGTTGTGCTCTTTCCCACATTATACCATTCATTAGTTCCACTCACTGTTTCTCAAGACAGTGGCTTTTTGTAATTGTTTCTTACTTAAAATGTACAGTGTCTATGAATATCTTAAGGAATTGGCCATTTCCTTGAGCATACAGGTCTTTATGTTAGTGTCATCTACCTAGAGAGACAAATTGGCCATGCTGCTGGATAATCAGGAATTCTCTGAGCTGCAAGCACAGGTTAAGCTTTCCTGGTCTAAAATGCTTTTGTATAAGGGATAATCAATAATATCTGAAAAATGTAAGGTCTCAAACATTCCAGATGATACCCTGTGATACAAACCTAACCTTGGCCATTCTATGAAAAAGGGCACTGGAACAATAGAGTGGTAAAATAAACTAGTAGGCTATCTCTTCATTTACTAACCAGTAGCCCAGGCCTTATCATCTCAATTTAAGCCTCCAAATATAAAATTTAAAGCTTCAAATATAAAACCTCAGGAAATGGTTGGCCAATTGAGTCATATGCTTAACTGTGGCTAGATGTAGCAAGGAGACACTGGAAGGAAGAGAACTTAATCATTGGCTACAAGGTATATAGTATTTAAAATATTTAACAATTAGGTATTAACACATAAGAGAAAGGAATTAAAAAAATTACATTGTTCTACTTTTAAGATGCAAATAGAGATACAATTACATCCAAAGCTACCAACCTGATTTGTGTGATGTTCAGGACTGAACCGGGGCTTCATGCACGCAGACAAGCACTCTACCTACAACAAGACTCAGGCATACCTGTGTTCCAGCGAGCAGCGGTGTGTGCTAGTGCAGTGCAGATGTCAGAAGCTGACCCTCTTAAAATTCACTTGAATACGTTTTCTTCTCCATGGTTTTTTGCCTTCCCAATTTCCCATAACATGAGACTCAAACATGTATATTAATGTAGACTCCGTAAATTATATAGCAGGAAATTTACAGCCAGTTCAGCCTTCCGTTAAG
Source organism: Pachyuromys duprasi (assembly GCA_028658305.1). NCBI lineage: Eukaryota > Metazoa > Chordata > Mammalia > Rodentia > Muridae > Pachyuromys > Pachyuromys duprasi. Next base: position 45,172,768 of record CM053766.1, read on the forward strand.
GTTTTTATTAATTTTCCCATCTCTCAAAAGCTTAAATAAAAATTCGATAACCAGTCAGGCTTTTATTTGTAAAGAACTGAAGTTACAACTGGTCTACAATATATTATCATAATATAAACAACATAAATAAAAGATCCTGTAGGCCCACCACTAGTCTTCCACCCAGACCCACTCGAAGCCATGTTACAATACTCTATGTGAAAGTGTGCAGGTAACAAAGGTGCAATCCAAGCAAGTTTAAGCAGCAGAATATAAGGTGCTTCCATTAGCAGTTACGTTGCCAGCAAACATCTGATGCTCCATTTTATTTCACTGAATAGACACACAAACAGGAAGTCTAAAGTTCATACACATGCGACTTATTATGAAAGTGCTTTCTCTTCTTAAAAAAATACATCAAATGAACACTTTTTACATAGATAATGGTGTGCTCTTATAATGCAAAATTAACTTCATTTTCAGGTTATACACTGTAAAACTGTAGCTATGGGCAGCAGTCTAAGAAGTCTATGCTAAGGGTGCTAGAACTATATAATTTCCTGTGAGGAGGACTCTTAATACAACGTCCAATGTAAGACACAGCTATATAACCTTAATATTTGCTTTCTCTAAGATTAAAACATGTTTTCTCCCCCCCACCCCGGGGGGATGCTTTTTTTCTTGATGAATCATCTTTTGAGATTTTTTTTTAACTATAGAACTTTGATTTTAGAACAATGGTAAAAACCAAAAGGAAGATTTTTTTTTTTAATGTGCTTAAAGGATTTTTTAAAAAGGGTAATCACAGCAACTTGCCTTTGTGAAACAAATGTAAGTGGTAGAAAGACAAAAAGTTCTAACTGAATCAAGAGGCTTGAGGTTAGTCAGCATCTACCCCTGTGCATGGCTGTCTGCAACACACAAGCTCATTCCCTGTACTTTTTTAATCCTCTATTGGCGGGGGGGGGGGGGGGAGGCCGATCTTTTGAATGAGGTGATTAGCAATCTGCTCCATCAACGTGGGAAATCACACAATAAAAATTACAATCTGTGTTCTCAGCTGAATTCTGAAGGTCTAAAAATACATGTGCAAGAACAGCACAGGGCATTTTACAACTTCAAGATACTGTTTAAAATACTTGAAAAGTAACCAGAATCTTGGAACAGTTTACAAAGGCCAGATTATTGGGCTGTTTAGATTATTATAACTTAAAAAAAAAAAAACCCTCAGTTTGAAAGCATCTATTACATATTGTAATCTAACACTTTATTTGGGCATTTTCCCATTTTAAACAGCTACAGCTATGATACAAAAGTTGTTAAAATATATTTTATATCTTTATAATGTTAGTATCAACTGATGTTAGTATTTAAAGCAAGAGTTACAACCAGATTCACAGAATCCCAGAGTGACAAGGGAATTTATCCAATTAGAACTGATTCTTACTCCATCTCTCCTCCTCAAATACTTACCAGGTCTACATTTCAGGATGCACTGCATACCCTTTCTGACTGATTCTTATGTGTCTCTGAGAGCTGGCTATCCCTAGTACACAATACAATCAACACTGTAGAAAACAGCAGCAGCAACTTCTTCTCCTGGCTTCCTTTCAGATAATTCTGTTTTGGAAAACTACTCTGCTAACAATACTGGGTAAAAAAATCTTCGCAACTAAAAATGCACAGTGATTCCATATCAGCTTCTTGCATCTGGCCACACAACACACACAGAAATGGTCTTGACAATGCCTGTCACAGCAATCTCACAATTGGTCATGGTAGGTACTCTTACTGTTGTCAGCGGTCAGGTAGATGGTCAACAGACGTATGGTGTGTGACAGTGGTGATGTGACCCCTCGGATGTTATTAAACCTTCAGTCCCCAGACAAATGGGCATTAGCTGGTAGGATTTACATGCTTAAACAGCAGTGAGTTTGTGTGAGAAGACTTTACTTACTATTTTCTTACTCATGTATTCCATGCCACCCAGTGTTCAAATAGTTTATAAATGAATGAATAAGTGCATGAATAATGGTATTCACTTGTCATTCAGTCAGGCCAGTGTTAATCCCAATTATGTAGCTCAGTACTGTAATTTTAAAGCTGGAGGAAGATGTTTCTTCAAACATGATTGAAGCAAAAAAAAAAAAAATCAGCATATTTAGTAGTGCTCATTTCATACTGTACATTCAAATGAGATTAAAAACCAAAAAACCTGCCCAATGTGTCACACGGCTCTTCTGCCATCTGGAGTAATACCAAGTCTTGAAGCCACAGTGTTTCCACTTCATGCAGCACAGTAATGCGGCAGGTATATTTATCTGGGACTACTGACTACTGACTACTGCTCACTTTTTAATACTACCAAAACATTTAACACAAGCATTATGTACAAGGGCTTTAAACACTGTACATATTTAGTTGACTTGAGGCAAGACTAAAACAGTCTGTCTGTTCTACAGTGGATTCGTATTTGTTTCAATGATGCTCTAATCTCCACTGCTCTTCCACCACTGCCAGAGAATGGTCCACAAAGCACGATTAACACTGATGTATTCCATTCCGCCAATAACATTCTATATATTCATAGGTGCTCATAGGTACTATGAATATCTAAGATCATGACTAGAAATAATTTAAACAGTATAAAAGGACTTAACTACATTTCTCTTACATTTCATTAAAACTATGCCATGCTAGCATAATGGTGTTTAAATTTTATACTTTTTTTTCAAAATTAAAACTCATTTATTATATACTTTTTTCTATAGATTCATACCCAATATCAGCAATATCACAGACAGCAGTAGGTTTATACTTGAAAAGACCTTTGCCTAAAATATAAAATGTTAGAAGCTCGTTTTATACCCACCATTTTATTAAAATTGTATTTTTAAATGTTCACAAGCTATGAAAAGGAAAGAAAATAAAACCCTCGTGGCACTTGCCAGAGAGAGTGCAAATTAGACTCTGGCTTAGGGAAGCTGGTCACATGTTATAGCAGGGGGGGGAGGGCCTCCTAATGTTCTCTGGAACATGATGGTAATAACTGTGTTTAAATTGGTACCTTGTAACTTTCAAAAGGAAAAAAGATTTCTCTTAGTAGAAAACTTTAAAGTAGACCAAACTCTAAAACTATATGCACAACTTGTAAATTTTTAAAATTTTAAAAAGTTAATCTCATGTTCAAGATTTCTAATTGAAACAGCTTTTATTTTAACTATAAAGTATATGGCAATGCATTTTATAATCTAACACAAGAGAAGTATCTTCTCAGAGAATTTAAGTTGTATGGTTCAATGAGTTAAAATTAAATTTTAAGAAGAAAACATATTTACTTTTCCTAATACTTATTTGTACTCATCTGAAAACCAATCTTTGAGATGAAATAAAATATTCTAAATGGACTGATAAATTATCAGTATTGATGATTTTGAGTTAAAACAGTTCATATCATGAGTCATTCTGTTTTACACCAAGAAAACAGGCAGGCTTGTGCTTACTGGAATCTGTAAGGAGAAACCTCTGGCTGCACCACCAGTGCTCAGACTAAAACACAACAAACAGTGCCTGACCGTGCCTTTCTTTATGAGCAGCGGCAAGACTGAGTCAACTGTGGAATCTGACGATGGAAACTCCTCTATATTCTAGCCACCACGTCAAAACAAACTTCCAAATTTTGGCAATACTCTCCCTGTCACTGGTTATCTTCAGAAATCCAGGATCAGTCACTTAGGTACCAGTGGGTACTATTACTATCAATGCTCCTTGGGGCAGGTGATAAAGAAACTAATTTGATTACAGGCAAATCTTGGCATTTAAAACCATGGGGGCTAGATTTGGCATGGAGGGATAGACCTTAATTCTAGTACTTGAGAAGGTCAGAGGGCCACAACTCCAGGTTAGTCTAGGCAAACAAGCAAAAAACAGTGTGTAACCTCAGCAGTGGAGTGCGAAGCCCTGACTCAGTCCCTAGTACCAGCAAACAGAACGAACACCTAACATGCCATGTCCAGCCCTCTGGCACCATGGAGTATTTTAAGCTACTAATGACCATCATTACACTATCTTCATCTAGCTAGCAGGGTCATCTTCCTAGCTGTCTCTTCCTCTACTGTTCCCCCCTACCCTCCCTCCAATAAAAAAAACCACTTTAGGGCACAGCTAGTCATAGAGTTAATGTATGGTGCACAAGAAACATAACTAAAAATGATTTGCATATGTGGACAAGGCTTTCATTGAAATGGTAAAGTTAAAAAGGTGCTACCCCATTACAAAATCCTAGAGATCTCCAAGCCAGGACACTATCCAACCCCAAGCAAAGAACTAAGAAAGTTTCTGTGTAGTTTACTTGAGGTGGGGTTGGGGCTAGATGGGACTCTTTAAAGGAAATAAGTAGAGGCCATTCTGTGCCAGCTAACAGTCCCAGTTGCCAGCAATATTACTGACATTCACAAAGTCTTCAAAACTCAACATTCAGCTAGCCCCTCTGGCTGGAAACATGTCTGAGATGCTGTAAGAGCATTGCCAGTCAGAGATGTCACACACTGGACATAGCTGCTGAGACACAAGCTTGTGAGAAACCAGGGCCTATGGGAGACCTCACTCCAGGATTTGTATTTGTAAATAGACAATGTGACTAAATTTTTCACTTACTGAATAATTATTCAAAGGCATGGCAACGAACGATACAGTCTCAGACACTAGTCCTCCAGTACAAGAAACAAAGGGGAAAGCAGCAGGATTCCTAAATCTCACACAACACATACAGACACATACACACACAAAACCCATTATTTACTTAGGAAAAGCATGAATTTTAACTTGAAAAGTGCAGAAATGTGTTCAGTTGTTGCAGTGATAAAATGAATGAGTGGGCAGCCCCATTTGCCTCTGCCATTCTCTAGCTTGTTTACTAAAATTCCTTTCCTCTTGTTCCAGCATCTCTACCCCCATGCGACAGTCCTTCAACCCAGTCTTCACAGTTCCACTCACAAAAAACTCCACAGCAAAGTGAAAGCGAATGTAACCATCAGTTACATTCTACCAAAGGCGACAGGTTTGGAGACAGCATCCCATGCTGTGCCGACTTATAATGCAGCTGTGTCGCTGTGCCTTACACATGTCCACACAGAGCTTATTAGTGCTGTCATATAAAGTAACTTTTAAAAGCCAGCTGTCTGTTTTCCTAAGAACACAGAACTTAAAACAAATAAAATGTGAAAAGATATGTCCCACAGTGGATAAAGGGTTTCAAGAATGGAAATGCAAACTTGGGCAACAGAAATAGGATGAATCATGGTTCCTTTCTGCTTGTCATTTTTTTCCTCCAAGAAAGTTCTTAAAGGGCTTAGTAATATGAAAGGAAATGAAAATAGCATTCTTCCTTCCTGTCTATGTCATACTAAACAGCCTAATGCTCAGATGCAGGGAAACTCGGTGTGTCCCCATGTAATTGAAGCTGTCCAATTCGGGTGATTAAAATTAGAAATACCTGCAGCAATGGGAGAACTACCACATGACAGCAAATGAGCCACTTTTAAATATGACAACCCACCTGTATAAAAAAAAGTGTATTTTCTAGTTAAATTTAAGTGCAGACAACAGAAGATCTAGACTACTTCTAAGATTAAGGACAAGAAGGCATTCTCCAATAGAAACCCTTCTTGTAAGCTGCTTAGGGATGCTTAAAGGCAGGGCTAGGCACAGGGGTTTCTTATAAGCACACCATGGACTGGTTTTAGTAGAAGTGCAGAGTTAATACCTTAAAGGCTATATATAAGTATTAGTAGGAGGGAAGCATTATTGCTGGAGGCCTACACTAGACAATCAATCTTGTTTTAACTGTGGATTACCACAATACAGTTTTAATTCCAGAGGAATCTGCCTGTGTGCCTCCTCCATTATGGCAGGCAGTCTCTTAGTGCTGCTTAGACTGTGTTAATGAGGGGGAAGTCTATGACAACTTTGCCATAATGACTCAGTACTAATAAATGAAGCTGACTGTAGAGCACCTACCTTCCTTGAAATGTTAATAACAAAATAATGATGCAAAGAAATATGTAGACTATACTACTGTAGGTCTGAAACAGGAGTCTCACGCTACTTCCACATTCTGAGTCTACACAGGACTACCAGTGAACACCTCTTAAAACACTACACCAACAATCCCACAAAGTGTACATTCAAACAAGAGGCATCTAAAGGTTAAAAAAATTATCTGCTATATTTTTGTATAAAAATAACCAACATTTTCTAATGTACACAAAGCCAAAAGATAAATATCTGTGATATCCTTGTGACATCTCAGTCTTCTACTCGCTCAACATGATCTCTGAAAAGAGCAGTAAAAATGACTGCACTCAGACTCTTGCTGTCTCTTACATCTGTGGCAAAGGATTTGTACGTGCTCCTTCAGCTGTTCACATTTCTCAAACATGTAGTAAAGATAGAGAAAGCAAACACAATCAGCAAATCTTTCAGTGCCCAGTACCATAAGGCTCTCAGAGCATCCACAGAAAACTGTTGAATGAAAACTTTTGATTAAGAGAAATCACTTTAAATACTTTGTGGGAAAATCCAAAGACTTAGTAAGGGAGAAAGAGAGTTCATTCTAGCTAGAGTCAGCAGGGTTGCTTCAAGAGAGCATTTGGGAAGGGATCACATCTCCACTGCCAACTCCTCTGCTGGAAGAGGCTCATAGGCACGAATGCATCTGACACCTTCACCAGTGCAGAGGAAGAGCCAGGAAGAGGTGAATATAGCCAGTGCCACATCAGAGCTATATGATCTCTAAGCCTAATTTTACAGGCCAATTTTATGGATGTTGTTCTCTTTTTAGTATACAGTAAAACTAAAAACTACTTCCGCAGAACTTTAGTGCCATCTGAATAATACTTCACTGTACACGCACTCATCACAGTCCATCCTTCACATATGTCTCTGCAGGTGAAAAAGAGCAGCATGCAGCTCTTTGCTTAGCAAGGCCCCTCAACCTAAGCACCACTGACATGTGTAACACATCATTCTTGTTGACAGAGGGACGTCCTGTGCACTGTAGGGCATTCAGCAACATCTCTGGCTTGCTGCCACCACTTCCTCCATTCCTATAACACTCCCCCAAAACTCAACCCCAAGCTGTGGCAACCAAAAATGTGTCTAGATAATTGCCAATTATCCCCTGGAGGACAAAGAGGGACCTCCACTGAAAACTATTGCTTTTAATGTACAAAGTCAGGAGGAAAACTGTCAGTCATGCCAATCTGGGTGAAGTCTAGAACAGAGACGCTTATGACCTCCATAAATACTGCTTATGCTAGAACTTAATCCTTTTTCACAGCCAAAGCATTATGTCTGAAAGATTTGTTGTTTTTAAACATACTGGTATTTCATTGCATTCAATTCTGTCAATGGGCTCCTAAATTACCCTATATTTCTATGACAACCTTTAGAAAACTAACAGGGTAAAAAAAACATATAAGAAAACGGAATTAAAGGAGGGGGAGTATAAATCAATTATTTTTAAAAGGATTCTTTTATATTAATGGTAAACATTACCTTTAAAAAATTATCTAGTATAACATGTTTCTTTGAAAAATATGGGCCTCTGTAACAAGTCTTTCAGTGTGGTAAAATTAACTTCACCAATGTTGGCTAATTATGAAAATGTGTGATGAGCTAGGGTATCTGAAGAGAAATGCCGGCACTAGATGTGGTGGTCCCAACGTGCTTGGCCTTCCAGCATCAGCCTAGTATTCTCAGCCAGATGAGGCTTTACTTTTACCTATTAGGAAGAATAAAACTGATGTCACCAAAGCCTCGGTTCCTGTTACGAGTCCTTCAGAGAGTTGATGCGTGCACAGATCTTCAAGGCTGGGCCCAGCTTGATGTTCATTGCACTCATGAGATGGTCTTCTTTTAGCAAGAGCAGGGCCTGTCCATCAATCTCTTGTGCCCTGAATTCATCTGCAACATCTTGGCAGCCTGGAATTCCATGAGAGAAAGGTTAGAATTACACACAATTAGACGGAACGCTTCACTGCCCTGTTGTCAGTAGGTCTGAGAATACAACAGAGGCTGATAAACCAAAACCCTGGTAAGCATGGGTTCACCCCTGAAGAAGTCAAAACCCAATTTTACTTGGAAGTATTGCTCTAAAAAATTACACAAATAACAAGAGGGATCAGTCAGGCTGGAGAGGTGGCTTAGAGGTTAAGAGTACTTGCTGTTCTTCCAAAGTTCCTGAGTTCAATTCCCAGCAACCACATGGTGGCTCATAACCATTTTTAATGAGATCTGGTGCCTTTTTGCCTGCAAATGCAGGCAAAATACTGTATAAATAAAAAATCTTAAAAAAAAAGATCAGTCAACAAATTGCATTTCCCATGCAAAAGGGACTCATCTTTGCATAATATAACTTCACATACAGGCAGAGAATAAAATGTTTTGCTATAAATAATAATCTGGAAATATTTTCTCAAGTGTCAGATTAAACTTTCATTATTACCCATACCATCTCTGAATTTACACATTCAGTGTGCAAATGTCTGTATGTCAAAAATATGTTTACTGTTGCTTCAGAACAGAACAAATCCCCCAGGATTGTTGTATTAACATGTTACAATTCTGCTGACATACACCATGCTGCTCAACTTATAACATCAACCTCAAAGCTTAACATCACTAGACTCAATTCTACTTTTTCATCTCTGTTTTGTAACACTCTATGTAGCCCAGGTGGGTCTTGACCTTATTCTGTTTTCCCAGTACATGCTCGGATTACAGGAAAGTTCCATAACCTTTTTGTTAAGTGGTGCTAGGAATGGAACCCAGAGCCCTAGAGATGGCAGGCAAGCACTCTTCACCTTTATGCCTAAGAAAACAAGCTGTCATTGAAATTATGGAGCTACAGGGTAGTCACCTAAGTAAACAGTACATTAGCTCTCAGCTTAAAAGATGCTCCTACTACCTGAATCTTGACAGTTCCTACTGTCTACCAAAATACTTGCACAACCACCTATTACAGTAAAGAAACCTCTAGGTGAGGTAATGAACTATGGAGACCAAAGAAGGGAGAATGCAAGAACATGAAAATTTCCTTACAAATAGTAAAATTATAAAAGTTAGTTTAGGAACAAGATCTAACAGTTTTAAAGCCTCTTCTATATTCAAATCAGTATTCCAAGGAAAGAGATGATAAGAAATAGAAATGATTAACTTGCACCTCAGAATACAACAGTTTTGCTAGGATGGTTCCACTTTCCATTGTAAAGTCATCCTCTAGCTTGTATTAAGGTAACAAGGCCCACCCTATAACCCCAGTAGAATCCTCAAAGCACTACAAAGCAGCACATGTACATTTACATAAGGATAAGTAAAGAAATGATAAGCTGAGAAAACATTCCACTATGGAGAGCTATCAGTGGCAGTAACATGCTTCGTTTGTGTGTCATGAGCGGGGCCAACATTTTCCTCATTGTCCCTCAATGACCTTGTTATGTTTTCTTTACTGCTTCTTATACAGCAGCCAGCTTTTCAGTTTCTCTATTTTGGAAATTTCTCAGACTTTCAAAAATTTATATTTCAAAATCCTGTATAAAATTTACATGGCTTTGCCCATGTACCACACATAAGAAACCATATAGATGAAACAGGGTTACTCACCATAGAAAAGCCCTTTTTTCTTTTCCCAGAGGTAGCTCTCAAGAAAACTGACTAATCTTGCATCTAGATGTGACTTCATCCTTCTTTTATGGAAGAACTAATGTTCTTCTCTCCAGTCTTATTTATAAGAACCCAGGAAAGGAAAAGAAGAGAGAGAGAGAAAGGATAGGACTTACTTAGATTCAGAAATCAGGAGTAGTGAGTAGTGAGGACCACAAGAGCTATATTTGGGGATAGAAGTAAGGTGCTCCCCTTAAGGAAATACCCAGCATGCTCTCATTCCTCCTGACTGAGATTCCTTTCCAGATGTAGACAGCAAAAGCATTGGCAAAATATTTCTCAAGTGTATTGGGAAAAAGCATGATTAAATAATACAATTATTGTCATATTTTTAGATCCCAATTTTCTCAAGCCAACCACAAAAAGTATCATTACATTAGGATAGAAATGAGAATATAAGGTAACTTATAGAAAGGGAAGGGACAATCAGGTATACATCCAAGAACTTATTGGAAAAAATCTTGATTTTTTTTGCTTGTTTTTAAGTATTCAAGATACTCTGAGCAAATCTCTGTGAGTTCCTGACATCCTGACTGACAGCAGCATCCGCTAGGACTGCCTGAAACCAACCACTGAGTGCAAAGCACACCGTGAAGCAGCCAGGCAGCTCAGCTGGCTCCACTCCCCCTGACCGAGCGCACAGCTCTCAGTAAGGCACTGACCTTTGCCATATCCTACCTGAACTTTCTAGTGTCCACAATCACTTCTTCCACGTTGAAACCCAAATCAAAACATCCTATGTACAAATTGACTTCACTAAAACTACAGAAAAGACATCAAGTGCCACACACTACAGCAGAATAAACATGTCCCCAAAGACAGTTAATAACTTTTAAAGAAATAACCTACTCTGCATTCCTAGAGAGAGAGCAAGTTTATGGATTCACAGATCAATATAGAATACTCTTTCTAAAAGGACCGTTCACTAACACAAAAAGGATAACCTGCAATTAATTGAAACCAGAAGTGTTCTCCTGAAAACCTTTGAATGCACACAAGGTTGTGTTACTTTTCACTCTGGTAACAGCTCTGAGATGTGAGTTTGCTACTTGGAAGTTTTAACAGTCCCAAAGAACAGTCCCAAAGAAGTGATGCATAACTAAGAGAAACCCAGGAGTGGATCCAGGTGCCCTGATGTGGAAAGAACATGTAAGAGATCACAGAGGGGTTAAGCTTGTTCCTCCTGAGAAAAGCTTGCAAAAGACTGCTCAGGAGAAAGAAGCAGTCCTGAAGGAGTTCAGAAAGTTCCCTATAAATGCCAGAGAGGCAGGAAGACTGATCAACACATGTTTTCTAGTGTAGCAGAGCATTACTCTGAGGAAAACTTTCAGAAAGGCAGTAACTGACTGCACGAATAGATTTGGTCTGTCAGAAATACTCCTATGTCCTCAGCAGTAAATAAATAGAACCAATCAGCTCTGTCTCTTTTTAATGACATGTGATGTTCTTAAATGCAGATGAACTTAGTAAGCCAAGGATGTTCAGGTTTTGGTGTGGCTGCTGAACTCAAAGGAAAGAAGAGCAAGATGAAGTCTCCATCAGACCATTCTGATCTGCTGAAGCTGTCCAAAGCAGGCATGAGCACCTGGATACCAGGAAAACTGCCATAAACAACAACATGCTAAGTGATCCAAGACTCAGCAGTAAGGACAATGTGTTGGTTATTTGGGACAACTGATTTCATTAGCTATAAAGCAACTCCTGTACCCAAAGGAAAAGACATCTCTGTCCCAGTCAGAACCCAGACTCACACACTGCAAGCCCCTCTGTAGTCTGTGTCTACATGTCTACAGGCTACAGAGGAGGGGAAGTGCCCAGCTGATCAGTTTGCACTCCAGTGTTAATCTCAAGACAGCTATGCTGGTCTGAAACTAAAATTTGGTTCTGTTTTCTTAAATATTAAAACAATTATCAGTGAAGGTTCACTACCCCTCACCACTGCCAAGACCAAATTTAAAGCAGTGTCTATATATGCTAGCCCACTATTAATATACATCCTTTCTTACACAGGCGCTTCCAAGTTTACATGAAATATACTTCTTTAAGCAATTTCATCTCCTATAAGCAGGACAATACCCTGTTTTGTTAAAAAGTTAGCATTTTGGAAAAGCCATGATACAATAATAAAATTAGAGTTCAGTAAGTGAGGTAAAATTTAGGATGGCAGTTTTTAGTTTACTATTACTAAATTTATTTCCTTCAACTGTAAGTTTGTATTGTTACCTCTATAGGAAGACAGCAACACATCAATAATTAGCTCAATTTAAAAGTGAGATGTGCTCTTCTAGATAGCTGTGCTCTTCTAGATAGCTTGAAGTAAGAGAATGATACAACTCACAATGAGACCAGAAGGGAACATATTTTTCAGAGCAGTGTTTACAAATTTAAAAAATACTCACTGTCCTAACATACGTTTATTATGGATCTCATCACAAGCAAAGGTCTCACTACATTTGGCTGCCAGCCCCTTGGAGCAACATAGATATAAAGGCTGTCACTTAAAGAAAAAGGAAGCGGAAGCTGGCAATTAAAGTGCCAAAAAGAGAGACCAGGCAAGGTAAGAAGGTTACCCTCAGCATTAGAATGAATGTAGCTTTTTATAAAGAAGCCAAAATTGTACCCTATTCTACAGAATTTATTAGCTTTCAAAAATACACACACACACAAATAGGGTCTTTCTTGTTCCAGTTTCAAAAAAGAGTTAGCTGAAGAAGCAAAGAGGAAATAGGACAGAAAAATAGAAGAGGAGAAAAGTATCAATTCATGCTCCTGACCTCCTGAGAGAATTAGACTGGAGAACACACCACCTTACCATCCTGCTGGCTGTGGTGCCACAGAAGAAGCAGGACTAGTCAGTTTGTATTAATTTTAGGAGTATGAAAGAATACACAGTATGCTGAGGAAATAAGAAAGAGGAAGCAAACGCCATTTAATTTACACACACACAGATTCTCTAGCCTTTAACACCAAAGGTGTAGATAGATTTAACATCATTTTCTTGTGAAGGAACAAGAAAACATCCAGGCCACTGTGTGAGTTACATACCAGGCAAAGAATGGATGAAGGCCCAGACATCATCAACCGTCCAAATAGAGGGCTCACTCTGTGCAACAGGGAGCAAGTCACTGTTCTCAGGCATTTTCCTGATTCTCACATCACGAAGTTCACGTTCTCTGTCCCGTTCACTCTGCCTGCGCAGACGAGTTGTCATAGCAGAGGGCACAGAATCTTCATGAGAAGCCACGTCTTCTTCTGCAGATGGATAAGTAATTGGAAGCTGGAAAATGCAGTACAAGTAAAATACAGCATTGCACTTTCCTTGCATTTCTGAAAAGGACATTGTACATTGAAGCAAGCTTTCTACAGACCTGCCTAAGGAGATGTTCTCTTGCTGCCCCTTCTGGGCCACTTGGACGACGGCCCCGATGCCCAAGACTCTGATTATCAGGCTTGCGATTCCAACGACTAAGTGCAAATTTTTTAGAACAGCTAACATTGTACCTAAGAAATTCAAGAGAGAAAAATTAAGCAACATATGGGAAAGCCCATTTAGTATTTAACTTTGAAGTACAGCTGTGACACAGTAAGTACTAGACAATTATTAAGGACTGTAATACCTTACAAAGTATGTTTATTGAATAGATCTATTTATGCTACAGGTCAAATATGGACTCTGTGTATATCATAATATATCCCTCAACATAATACTAGATACCTATAACAAGGTAATAGTATTTTCTCCTGATTATAGAAGGATGAGAAACTTGCAAAATATAAAAGATAATTTGCAAAGCAGCAAGAAAATGCATGCTTCCAGAAGAAATACTCTGCAATAAATATTTCCAATACTTATTTAAAATTTTTTTCAAGTGATATATTTAGGGTTCTGTTTTTTCTTGTTTTTAGTGTATGTGGAAAGGAGTATGCAAATGTGTATTGTGGTATAATAACACATATGTGTGCAGATGCCATGTGCACACGTGGAGACCAGGGCTTGGTTCTCAGCACACAGTGGAGGCTCACAACTGCCTGCACCCCCAGTTCTAGGGGATCCAATGCCCTCTCTTCTACCTTCCATATCAGACACATATATGGTACACATATATTCTTAAAATAAAAATATACACATCAGTTTTGTTATTGGTAACTATCTGTGGGCTCAGCAATCTTTTGATTTCTATTTAATATATCAGGTGACGAAGCTTACTACTGAGGAAAGGAGAGAACTAGTTTTGTGCCTGGTAGTCAGTCCTTATGTAGTTAGCTCTCCCCGACTAACAACTAAGCAGCCACATAAAGAGCAGCAGTGCCTCCCTGACCTGAAACAACTTCTCTGTCTTGTTCTCTCTGCCATGCTGCACTTGCTAGACCCCACCTCCACCCCGGTGCTCTCAAGAGGCTCATCTGAAGTGTACTATGTGCCATGTCAGTCACTGTCTCTGGGAAAAGGGTAACGACAGGTAGTGTCCTGATATACTTATAAATAGTCAAGAGGTTCAAAATATCCTGAAAGACAGACCATTTCCAAATTTCCAAGTGTTTTTAACCAGCATTAGAAAGCTATAGTTCTTTCATGTATTTAATACAAACTGAAATTAAAGTTAAAACATAATTCCAACTTAATAATCTTATTTCAGACCTGCCCCTCATCATGAAAAAGCATTTGAGTAATGGATGGAAATTTGAGTAATGAGCTCATTTGAGTAATGAGCTCACTTCTGGAAGAAACTTACTTCTATTATACTCATTAAAGGTAACTTCAACCAACTGTAGCTCTGTGGCAACTATACAAAATGATATGTTCAAGCAAGAAATTAACTGCCTTCTTAAGAGAATATAAACTTTAAAATAATCAACCTAAACATACCCAAGTCTTCTGAAAGAGCATCAGGGTATTCCTTTAGTTTTTTTTAATTTATATATATATATATATATATATATATATATTTTTTAATGTAGGAGTGCTCTGTCTGCATGTACACCTGTATGCCAGAAGATAGCATCAGACCCCTTTATGGATGGTGAACAGCCATGTGGTTGCTGAGAATTGATCTCAGGACCTCTGCAAGAGCAGCCAGTGTTCTTGACCACTGAGCCATCTCACCAGGCCACACCAGGCATACTTAACTGCTAAACCATGACTCTAGCCCGTTTTAATCTTTGTAGACTAGTATTCTACCTGGGCATGGTGATACATGGCTTTGATCCCAGCACTTGGGAGTCAGAGACAGAAGGATCACAAAATGTTGGAGACCAGCCTGGTCCACATAGTAAAACCAGGCCAGCCAGAGCTATATACCAAGACCTTACATAAAAATTAATTAATTTTAAAATTAATTACTAATTAATCTTGAAAGTTAACTAGTAATTATTTTTAAACACAAGACCAATGTTTTGTCACACAGTAATCACACTACAGAAGATTATCCAAAGCATATCCTTGCACCAGATGCCTGCTGCTTCATTAGAGTAAAATATGAAACTGCATTGTTAGTGCGTACTTCACCCAGCAAATTCTAGTACAGAGACACCAGATGGCTCCTAACCTTTCCTGTGTTATCACACCTGACTCTTACCTATGCTCAACTGTAACACTGTCTAGATTTTTCTTTTTTTACAGAAATTACTGTTCCTTCCTAAGTAAATCCCAAAACACCAACATACCTTTTGGCACATGACATAGTACAGAATCGTTTTGACCGTAAGAATTCATTAGGATATCCCATTTTTCCACAGAATTCACACTTGAGCAACTCACTATCCATTTCTTCTAATGTCTCTAAAAAAAGAAACAGCCAAAAATTTGAGTGTGTTAAAATTTCTTTCGGCCTTTAATTCTAGTTTTGTAACACTGTCAGAACAATATTTCTCCACCTTTTTTGGATCTAGAACTATCCTGGCTAGGCTTCTACTAATTCCTTGTTTCTACATAAAAATTATAGGATTTTCCCTATACAATAAGTACATTTATACAAATAAGTATGAGCAGGTTTTGCTAAGAGTCCAGCATGTCTAAAATATACAAGTAACAGTTTATGATTTATAAACACTGAGAAATGAAGGTCAGTGCCACACGCCTCCCACCCTCTAGGAGAGACATTTTCAACCAGCCGAATGTGGGGCATGCAGTTGGTACAGCATGCTGTGAAGACTTACAGCGGGAAACCTTTAAATTCCTAATGAAAAGGAGAACAGCTCAAAATGGAGAAACATATGTATGTTTGATTTTACTGGGACATGTAAAATACTCAACTAAAACACCTGCAATTCCTCTTAGTATTAAATAAAATTCTGCTTTTAAACCTCAAGCAGTCGCATGATGTCTGACTACTGGTGTGTTTTCTAGGCTACTCCCTACTAAGAAAGAATATAACCACAACCACAACTCTCTCCTTCACGCTTTTTTTTTTAAGATTTATTTATTTATTATGTATACAGTATTCTGCCTGCACACCAGAAGAGGGCACCAGATCTCACTGTAGATGGTTATGAGCCACCATGTGGTTGCTGAGAATTGAACTCCAGACCTCTAGAAGAAGAGCCAGTGTTCTTAACCTCTGAGCCATCTCTCCAGCCCTCTCTCTTCTACTCTTACCTCTTGCTTCAGGCTCAGTCTGCATAACCTTTCCCAAAGAAGTAAAGTAACAATTAGCTGGATGCCTGTTCCATTTCACAGTTTCCTTCTAAGAACTAAAAGTACGGAGAGATTGCTCAGTGGTTAAAAGCCCTACCTGCTCTTCTAGAAGACCATTGTTCAACTCCTAAATGACAGCTCACAACCATCTGTCATACCAGTTCCAAAATATCCAACATCCTCTTCTGCCTCTGAGGTCACCAAGAAATACAGGCAAAATACTTACACACTTGAAAACAACAAATAAAATATAAAGAACTCAAAGTACTAAAATACATAAGTACCCAAATATTTCAATGAAACCTAAAATCCACCATATTATGCCAAGGCAAATGAAAAAAAAAAAAGTATTGGGCTAACAAGCTTTCAGCAGTGAGCTCCACGTGTACTTTTTCTGTTTATGCAAAGGCTTGTTAAGATGAAGGTGGGTTAAGTAGATATGGATGGTACATACTCAGTAAAAATATGAAAACAAAAATTCTAAAGTACACACGGATGGCATATACCACTAAGTTCTGAAGTTACTGGAGAAGTGGAAAGAAAGTATTAGATCAAGTGACTAAGTAACAACTATTGAAAACACTGTGAGTTGGGTCTGTTGTTTTCGTGTTATCCTGCCTCTCCAGGTCTTTCTATCTCCTCTTCTTCCATAAGATTTCCTGCACTCTGCCCAAAGTTTGGCTACGAGCCTCAGCATCTGCTTCAATACCCTACTGGGTAGAGTCCTCTGTGGAAGACTCCTGTCCTGTTTTCTGTCTTCTACTTCGATGTCTATCCTGTTTGCTCTTCTGAATAAGGATTAAGCCTCTTCTCTAGGATCCTCCGTGTTGTTTAGCTTCTTTAGGACTATAGATTTTAGTATGTTTATCCTATATTATAAGGCTAATAGCCATTTATAAGTGAGTATATACCATGTTTGTCTTTCTGCTTCTGGGTTACCTCACTCGAGGGCCATGAGTGGTCCTACAGAGACTGATACACCAAACAAGGACCATGCAAGAAGAGGACCTATAACCACTCAGATGTAGACGACAGGAAGCTCAGTCTTCCTGTGGGTTCCCTAGTAAGGTGAGCAGGGGCTGACATAGACTCTGTTGCCTACTCTTTGATTTCTTCCCCCTAACGGGGATGCATTGCCAGGCCACAGAGGAAGAAGATGCAGGCAGTCCTGATGATACTTGATAGACTGGGGTCAAATGGCAGGGGGGGAGGGCTCCCCCTTTCTGAGAAAGAGGGAAGGAGAACAGGGGGGAACAGAGTGGGAGGATGGGACCAGGAGGAGATGAGGGAGGGAGCTACAAATGGGGCATAAACAAATTATTTAAAAAAATGAAAAAGAAAAACACTATGAGTAATAGCTGGCCCTGGTAGGCTCCAAGTACATTATCTTTACTAATGAAATCACAAACCAGCAAGTAGCCATGCTGGTTTGTGTTTTGTATGTGGTACAAACATAGGGTTTCTCACGTCCTAGGCAAATGCTCTACATCTTCAGCCCAGGAGTAGGCATTTAAAGAAAACTTTCTACCTTGGTATGCTTGCAGGTATATATGTATACTCAACTACCTTGGTATGTATGCAAAGGTCATTGATTTAGTTACAATGCGGATACAATTGTCTCAAAGTAAAATAAAATTGCCTCTTTCACAGGGTTCCAGCTGTGGAGCTATTGCCAGCAGATAGTTCCTGGGGAAGGAAAGTCATTTCTCCTCAGCTATGTGGTATCTGGTAGGATGCCATGCTCCAATGGACAGCCCAAACCCATGCACACACTGGTAGCACTAATTGAACTCAGTGGGGAAAAAACAAACAAACAAAAACAAAAAATGCACAGTTGAGAGAAAGAAATAATGGGGAAGCTGTCTGGAAAAGCTGAAAGAGACAGCACAGAGCGCATTTAATCACAATGTATTACATACATGTATGAAATTCTCAAACAAATTTGAATGTAGTTTCTAAAAAAAGAAAAGAAAAACTGCCCCTTCCAAAAACCTAGAGACAGCTTCAACAAAGTGGTGAGCCAGTCCTGACTTTCACCTACATCCTTGGAATTTGATGTTCTTACTCCAGGAGTATCGTTTGTACCTAAACTGATTTTGGAAAGCCTGGGCCAGAGACAGAACTCACTCAGTCACTAGACTGACAACTACCAAAAGCCATTCTGCAAGTTGTTCAAAGCTTTGCTTCAGAGACTTTAAACTTATTAACACAGCTGTATAAAAATACCTGATAACATATTATTGTTGCTGTTGAAAAAGGGAAGAAGTCAAACAAATCCTGTTTAAGAACAGCATACCCATAAAGGAGAACATCAGTTTATTCTGCATAGAGAAGTTAACACTTGGAAATGTCTATACTAGCCTGGGCTGGTGGTGCAGGTTTTAACCCCAGCTACTTGGGATGCTGAGGCAGGAGGATGTCAAGTCAAGACCTATCTGAGCAATTTCATGAAATCTTATCTCAAATAAAAATACAAAAAGACTAGGATATAACTAAGTTGTTAGTTACTTGCCTAGCACATGTAAGTTCCAGGTTTAAACCCTAATACCAGTAAAGAATAATAATTCCTATCTTAATGTTTGGCTAAATTTTTAATATTTGAGTAAAATCATGGAAAGTCAAATAAATTTAGGATAAACCCCTCTTGCTTTAGCTAATGAGGGGCTTCTATCTACAGACACCTGGTCATTCTTTACTCTCTCTCAGAGACAAATCCTAAGAGTATGGCCATCCAGGGTAAAAACTTCTTTCTGCCTAGGTGTAACTAACTTCTGACCCCTACAATATGCAAGTAGAAATGCTGGCAAATGCAGATAACAGCGTCCCCCACCTCCACAGTGTGACCATGACTGTAAGGGCAGCACTGGACGTGACATGGCACTGACAGAAAGCACAGAGCTAGGGTGCCCACCATCACCAGGACTTATGGACTGTGCCAGGGAAATCAAATCTCCCATCTTACTTATTGAGAAGTATACTGAATCTCTAAACAGTGGCCAAGCACCTACATCATAATACATGCAAACTCCCAGTTTCTTTGGATAAGACATTTTGTTGTTGTTTTTTAATTTTCCTACAGAGTTGAACTCACAAGAGGATCAGCAGCAAAGATGTGAAATTATTTGGAAACCATGATCAATGGAAGATAATATGCTATGTTTATAAATCACAAGCCATTGTTGGGAACTTCCAACAATGATTCCAGAACCAGTCCAAATAAAAAACAAGAGTTGATCCTTGCACTGGTTAGTTCTTGTCAGCATGACACAAAATTGAGGGGTGGGGCTACCCAAACCCTCTGAATCCTAGAAGATCTTGAGTAAGTCCCAGGCAGCAGACACTGAGCTATTAACACTGTTGGAGTTTGGTTTTGATTTGATATATTACTATGCCCTGGTTCTTCCCTTTTAGAATAAGAAAGAATATAACTCATTTAAATTTTATTGGTGCCCTCAGTTGAGACTTTGGACTTTTAAAGTGTTGAAAAGTTTAAAGACATAAGACTTTAAAGACTATGCTTAAAGACTAAGAGTTTAAAGACTATGTTTTATATTGTGATATTAACGTAGGATCTTGGGAATGAACAAAAAAAAAAAAAAAAAAGAAAAGGTTACAGTTTAATAAGTGTTTATGTGAAGTTACCAAGGGGTCAACTGTACTGTTTTTTTGTCAACTTGACAAACTATAGAGTCATTTGGGAAGAAGGAACTCAAAGAATTGCCTCTATCAAGTTGGCCTGTGGGCATGTCTGTGGGGCAGTTTTTAAATTAAAGATGGAAAAGGAAGGGCTCAGGACTGGGCAGTGACACCCCCGGTCCTGGGTTCTCTACAAGAAAGCAGGCTGAGCAAGCCATGTGGGAACAAGCTAGTAAGCAGTGTTCCTTCATGGCCTCTGCTTCAGTTCCTGCCTCCAGGGTTCTTCCTTGAGTTCCCAGTTTGGAATTTCCCTTGATGATGGACTGATAACCTGTAAGCCAAACCTTCCCTAGCCAAGCTGTTTTGGGTCAGTGTTTCATCATATTAACAGAGAAGCAAACTTGGACAATCCTTTAAAAAGAGATTCATACATACCTTGAATTTTAAAAGCTTGCCTATCTTAAAAATGGATGTTTTTATACTAAAATTATATATACAAAAACAAAAGCCACTAAGAAATGACCTCACCATTTTACTTCCTGTGTGCATGCCCTTCATGTGCCAGCACACTAACAATGCTATATATTGTCCATTATATTTATAAACCACAAGTATCATAAAATATGTAATAAAGCTTCCCAGATTTCCATGATCCTCCTGAGTGTTAACCAAGGTGACATGATAAACACATTTTAGCATAGAACCGTCATTCACACACTTCTTACAGATAAGAGCAAGAAAAAAAGAATACCTAAACATTAATCATTACTACTTTTCATCTCAAATAAGAAATGTCAAGCCAGGTGTGGTGGCATACACCTTAGTCCCAGCACCTGCCAGGCAGAAGCAGGTTTATCTCTGTGAGTTCAAAGCCAGTCTGGTCTACAGGAGAGTGAAGGCTACACAGAGAAACCGTGTCTCAAAACAACCCCCCCACACACACATGTAAAACTAAAAACATATATTTGAAAATTAAATGAAATTAAACTCTTAACAATAAAAGTCAGCATGGTGACCTTGTTTTGATCCTGATTTTAATCAAATACCTGTAAAAGAATATGATTCCTATAATTGAGAAAATATGACTATGAATCAGGTATTACACCAAAGAATTATTAATTTTGTTATTTAGTTATGTAAAAAACACTTGTTTTCAAGACATACACGCTGTATCAGTGAAATAATATGACTACAATTTTCAGAAAGGAAGAGGAGGAGGAAAGGACAGAGGAGGAATGGAAAGAAAGGCAGCAAAGGGAAGTTTGGGAGAGCAGAAAGAAAAGAGATGCATGAAGTAAATAGGCAGCGCAGCTGGCACTGTTCACAGTGCGGGGCCTGGTGGTGAGGGGCAGCATGTGTTTCTCTAACTAAACGTGAGTTTGAAACATTTCATGGTTAACAGTCTTTTACGTAAGAATCAAACTGGACTCCAATGACCAAAAGTTAATAAAAGTCACATGCTACACTATTACAGACTTGACGGTTCAAATAAGATGTAAAAATGATGAATACTTTGCAAGAGTTTATAAAATACCAACAATGACAGGTGCCATCCTTTAAGAGGCAGAAGGGATGCAGGTACTTACTTACCAACATGACATTGCTAAATTCAACAATGTATAAACACACAATATAGGAATAGAAACAACAAATATTTGCAAAAGAATAAATTAATTTTAGACATACTAAAGATAATTACTAAGACAAAGATGTTAATGAGTTCCCTATTGTAAGCTCTAGCTAAATAAATCAAACTGAACAACATCAACGGTAGGGCCATGATCAAAACGATCAAGAACAATTTCTCTTGAAAATCTTCCTACTCAATACAGCTAATTTTGTTTTGTTTTGTTTTATTGGTCATTTTTTTAACCACACATTCAGAACCTCATTAAAATGCAAAACAAAACCAAGCAAACTCTTGCTGACTCTAAATAGGAAACTCAAGGCATAGAACATCACTTTTGTGCTTTCCTGTGTTTGCTTTCCTTCAGCCATTTTATCACTTTGAGTTGTAAGAAATATTCAGTATTAGAATATAGTCTGTTGAGAAGGAGTCTTTGACAGTAAAGAAATTAACAGTATTTTTCTCCTAGAACAGATATTATCATCTATTGACTGAAGAGAATGACCTTAGTGTAACTGTAATACCCAGCTGGTCAAAATAAGGACAAGTCTAAAACCAAATACCTGGATGCCATACATTTTTAAGCAAATTCATTAAAATCATCATTTGTTACTTAGGTCTGCTTTTTAAAAGCAAGAATTGGTTGTCCTGATTTAAAAATTTTTTAATTACTTTCTCTCATGTTTGATAGAACTTGTCCCATCTAGAAATCAAACTAACATTGTACAAATCAGCACCAATGTTGTTGCTCTTTTAGTTATTTAGTTTTAAGACTGGTTAGCTTGCCCACTATTCTAGTCAAATAGTTTACATACTCACTGTATGTAAGTAAAATTGATTTGTTTCCAAGTGAAAATCTATGCAGACTAAAAAGCCACACCCATTTCAAGCAGTAAAAGCCTAAGACCACAGACCTTCAGCAATCATGTCTTCCATCTCTGTATCAGATGAGTTATCTGCATGCTTTGTGTTATTCTGTAGCTCTGGCTGAACACACATGGAATTTGCCACCTGATTATCCAAAAGAGGCCTCTTTTTCACAGGTTGTTCTATCAGCAAAGATGAACGGCTCACCTTTAAATGGGAAAGAGAATTAAATGAAATAATCTCTAAAATTAATTCAGAAATAAATGAGTTTAATTTTAAAATGACCCCTCTGGAGTGAAAGGTATCTGGGATATTTATTCACTCAGTGATCAGATTCAATCACTAGGGAATTATTTAAGTAAAAGGTAGTCTATAGACACACTACTGCTAGTCAGCAGCAGAATACATGCTGCAGTGTCTGTCAAAGAGAATGCACTGCTGCTTTAGCCAAGTAGCTTAAAAAATGTTTTTAAATCTAGTGATTCCTTACATTTGTACTATTAAAGCAGAAGCTATCAGATTACCTGTACCCAGGGAAAGCAAAGGTCCTAACTTTCAGCATTTGGGAATTGAGGGGAAATGGTTGCTGAACAGATTTATTTTGCAGTTCTAAGGGTTAATCCAAGGTCTTGCACTGAGCTACACTCTCATCTGTTTCTTTAAAATGTTTTAAGATAGCTCCTCACTATGCAGCTCCTGCTGCCTCAGCCTCTGCTCAGTATTAGGAATCACAGTCCTCTGCAGTGTCCATCAATGCTAAGATCACAGTCCTCTGCAGTGTCCATCAGTGCTGGGATAACAGTCCTCTGCAGTGTCCATCAATGCTAGGATCACAGTCCTCTGTGGTGTCCATCAGTGCTGGGATCTGCAGCGTCCATGCCCAGCTTAACTTTCATAGTACTATTCAGTTCAGCAACTATCTCTCTCCTAGAGCTCTGAACACACAACACTAACTCTGTGTTCAAGGCATTTTGTGATTTGGTGGTAAACATGGGGCACGGTCATGGGTGTGCCCATGCTTGCACACACTTTACTGACCAGCTAAACCTTCTCCCCAGCTCATATTGGCCCCAGAATTTTTTTCTATATTATTTATTTTGAGAGAAAATATTGCTAAGCTGCCCAGACTGGCCTTAAACTTGAAATCCAACATCAAAAGCCTAAGTAACTATGTTACAGGCCTATGCCTTCAGGACAAGCTTAACATTTTAAAATCATCATCATCATCATTATCATTAGCAGCAGCAGCATGTGTGTGTGCATGTGTGTGTGCATGTGTGTGTGAAGGGGAAAGTATGTACTACAGCACACATGTGGACAGCTGAGAACAATTTTATTCTACCTTTATACGGGTTCCAGGGATCAAACTCAGGCTGCCAAGTTACCATGGAAATGGCCTTTACCTACTGCGACATCTTGCTGGCCGCTTTTAAAAATAGGGAAACATGGTATCCCAGGAGCAGAAAGACACACATACTCACTTATAAGTGGAGATTAAACATATAATATAGGATAAACATACTAAAATCTATACACCTAAAGCAGCTAAGCAAGAAGGAGGACCACATAGGAAGAGGGAGAAAACAGGAAACAGGACAGGAGCCTACCACAGAGGGCCTCTGAAAGACTCTACCCTGCAGTGTATCAAAGCAGATGCTCAGACTCATAGCCAAATTTTGGGAAGAGTGCAGGGAATCATATGAAATAAGGGGGAAATAGTAGGACCTAGAGAGGAAAGAGTTCTACAAGGAGAACAATAGAACCAAAAAATCTGGTTCCAGGGGTCTTTTCTGAGACTGATACTCCAACCAAGGACCATGCATGGAGATAACCTAGAACCCCTGCACAGAGGTAGCCCATGGCAGCTCAGTCTCTAAGTGGGTTCCCTAGTAATGGGAACAGGGACTGTCTCTGACATGAACTCAGTGGCTGACTCTTTGATCACCTCCCCCTGAGGGGGAAGCAGCCTTGCCAGGCCACAAAGGAAGACAATGCAGCCAGTCCTGATGAGACCAGATAGGCTAGGGTCAGATGGAGGGGGAGGAGAACCTCCCCTATCAGTGGACTTGGGGGCATGGGAGAGATGAGTGAGGGAGGGTGGGGTTGGGAAGGGCTTGGGGGGGGGCTACAGCTGGGATACAAGTAAATAAACTGTAATTTATAAACAAACAAATAAAGTTTTAAAAAAGATACAGAAACTCTAAACAGTCTGGACCAGAAAGAAAACAAATTCCCTTTGTCACATAATAATCAAAACACTAAATGTACAGAACAAAGAAATAATATTAAAAGCTTCAAGGGAAAAAGACCAAATAACATATTAAGGCAGACCTATCAGGATAACACCTGATTTCTTAATGGAGACTCTAAAAGCCAGAAGGGCCTCAATAGAAGTTCTACAGACTATATAGAGAACAAAGATGCCAACACAATCCTTTACACTGACTGCAAAACTTTTTTGTGGGTTTGGGGGAGTTCAAGGCAGAGTTTCTCTGTGTAGCCTTGGCTGTCCTGGACTCACTTTGTAGAC
Source organism: Pachyuromys duprasi (assembly GCA_028658305.1). Classification (NCBI taxonomy): domain Eukaryota; kingdom Metazoa; phylum Chordata; class Mammalia; order Rodentia; family Muridae; genus Pachyuromys; species Pachyuromys duprasi. The sequence continues at coordinate 45,197,764 of CM053766.1, forward strand.
CAGGCTGGCCTCAAATTCAGAGATCCGAGATCCTCTGCCTCCCTGAGTTCTGGGATTAAAGGGATGTATTACCACTTCTGGCTAACTGTGAAATTTTTGTGAAAGCAAAACATCAAATCACAATAGATAGAAAAAAATTAAGACAGTCCATGAGAAAACCAAATTTAAGCATTATTTATTTACAAATACAACCCTATAGAAGGTGCTAGAAGGAGAATTCCAACCTGAAGAGGTTAACCCACAACCAAGAAAACAGAGCAGCAAATCAAAAGAAACACACACACCACAACCACAAAATAACAGGAATCGGTAACAGGACTGAAATCAGTAAGACAGAAATAAACAAAAAATACAAAGAATCAATGAAACAAAGACATTCTTTGAGAATATTAGTAAGACTGACAAACCCTTAATGAAATTAGCTAAAATGTAGAAGCAGAAGTTAAAATTTAGCAAAGTTAGAGATGAAAGGGGGAACAGACACCAAGGAAACCAAAGGAATCGAAGGATCGTGAGAAAGGCTTTAAAAACCTGTACTCAAACAAATTGGCAAATCTAAAAATGGATAATTTTCTTAATACACATCACTTACCAAAGTTAAATCAGGATGAGATAAAGCAATTTAAACAGACCTATAACCTCTAGTGCAATTGAAGTAGTAATTAAAAGTCCACCAATCAATATAAGTCCAGGGCAAGATGGTTACAGAACAAAATTCTACCAGACTTTCAAAGGGTTAATGCCAATAGTTGTCAAATTATTCCACAACATAGAACAGAAGGAACACTGCCCAATTCATTTTATGATGCTACAGTTATCCTGATACCCAAACCACAAAAGACCCAATAAAGAGAATTACAGATGAGTTTCCCTTAAGAACATAGATACAAAGACTATCAATAAAATAATAGCAAACAAAATCCAAGAACACATCTGAAAGATTATCCACCATGATGAGGTAGGCTTCATCCCAGAGGTGGAGGGACAGTTCAACATACATAAATCAATAAATGTAATCCACCATATAAATAAAAAGAAATCACATGATCATCTCATTACATGCAGAAAAGGCCTTTGACCAAATCCAACACCCCTTTCATGATAAAAGTCTTGGAGAGATCAGGGATATAAGACCCAAACCTAAACAAAATAAAGGTAGTATTCAACAAGCCCATAGTCAGCACAACTTAAATGGAGAGAAACTAAAAGCAATACTTCTAAAAAAAAAAGACAACCATGACAGTTAGACAACTTCTTTCAATACTATCCAATATAATTGAATCCTTGAAGTCTTAGCTACAGCCATAACACAAATGAAGGATATAAACTGCACAAGAGTATCTTTATTTGCAGGTGATACAATAGCATACAGAAGTGACCCTAAAAATTCCACCAGGAAACTCCTACAGCTGATAAACACTTTCAGCAAAGAAGCTAGATACAAAATTAACTTAAAAAACAAACAACAACAACAACAACAAAAAACAGTAGCCCTCCTACACACAAATGACAGGTGGGCTGAGAAATAAATCAGGGAAACAACACCCTTCACAATAGCCATGAATAATATAAAATATCTTGGGGCAACTCTAACCAAGCAAGTGAAAGACTTTTATAAAAAAAATAATGAAAATACACACACACACACACACACACACACACAAACCTCCAAGCCTTTGAAGAAAGAAACTGAAGAGTTTAGAAGGTGGAAAGATCTCCCATGCTCATGGATCAGTAGGATTAACATAGTAAAAATGGCCATTTTTACCAAAAGCAATTTACAGATTCAACACAATTCCCATCAAAATCCTGACACAATTCTTTACAGAACTTAAAAGAAAAATATTCGAATTCATAAGGAAAAACAAAAAACCCAAAATAGCTATAACAATTCTGAATAATAAAAAAAAATCAGGTCTCACCACCCCCAATTTCAAACCCCACTACAGAGCTATAGTAATAAAAACTGCATGGTATTGGCATAAAAACAGACTGGTTGATTAATGGGATCTAACTGAAGATCTAGATGTAAATCCACACACCTATGGACACCTGCTTTTTGACAAAGAAGCCAAAATTACACAATGGAAAAAAGAAAACATCTTCAACAAACGGTGCATGTCAGCATATATAAGAATGCAAACAGATCCATATCTGTGACCCTCCACAAAACTCAAGTCCAAGTGGTCAAGAACTCAACATAAAACCAATCACACTGAATCTAATAGAAGATAAAGTGGGTAAGAGACTTGAAAGCATTGTCACAAGAGACAATTTCCTGAACAGAACACCAATAGTGCAGGTACTAAAATCAACAATCAAAAAATGAAACCTTATCTGAAAAGCTTCTGTAAGGCAAGGGACACTATCAAAAGGACAAAACAGCCGCCTATAGAATGAAAATTTTCACCAACTTCACATATGACAAAGGGTAAAATATATAAGGAACTCAAAAAACTAGACATCAACAAACCAAATAATCCAATTTAGAAATGGGGTACAGATTTAAACAGAAGTCTCAACAGAGGCATCTCAAATGGCTGAGAAACAAAGAAATGTTCAACATCCTTAGCCATCAGGGAAGTAGAAATCAAAACAACTCTTGAGATTCCATCTTACATCTGTCAGAATGGCTAAGATCAAAATCTCCAGTGACAATACATGCTGGAGAGGATGTAGAGCAAGGGTGTCCTTCACTGTTGGTGGGGGTGAACACCTGTACAGCCACTTTGGAAATCAATATGGCTATTTCTCAGAAAACTGGGATTCAACCTACCTCAAGACCCAGCTATACCACTTCTGGGCATATACCTAAAGAATGTTCCATCCTACCACAATACACTTGTTTAACCATGTTCATTGCAGCCATTTTCATAATAGCCAGAAACTAGAAACAACCTAGGTGTCGTTCAACCAAAGAATAAAGAAAATGTGGTACATTTACACAATGGAGTATTACTCAGCCATTAAAAACAATGACATCATGAAATTTGTAGGCAAATGGATGGAACTAGAAAAAAAAAATTTAGGTAATCCAGTCCCAGAAAGACAAACATGATATGTACTCACTTATAAATGGACATTAGCTGTAAAGTAAAGGATAACCATACTACAATCCAGAGCTCTGGAGAGGCTAAGTAACAAGGAGGGCTCCGGGGTAGACACATGGCTCTCCCTGGGAAGAGGAAATAGAATAGACTGTGCAGGTGGACTGAGTAGGGTAACAGGAGGGATCAGGAGAGCGTAAGATGGAGAAAGAGAGTACTGGGAGAGACAATTGGAATTTGGGGGCATTTCAAGGGTGAGGTAGAAACCTAGTATAACAGAAGCTCCCAGGAATCTACTAGGGTGACCCTAGCTAAGACTTCTAGCAATGGGATATACGAAGCCTGAACCTCCCATATCCTGTAACCAGGCACGACTTTCAGTGAAGGGATTTGAGACACCAACCCAGCCTCAAAACTTTCTACCTATAATTTGTCCTGCCTACAAGATTGCTGTGGTAAATAAGGGTGGCACAGACATTGTGGGAGTAGCCAACATAGACCAGTCCAGCTTGGGAGAAATGCTATGACAGGGAGCCCAGTCCTGACAGTGCCAGGAGGGCCAGGAACCAGAGGCTGGACAGCCCACTCACCGAGGACAGAACCAAACAGGACTGGTGAAAAAAATAACCAATAAAATGATTCCTGATGCTATTCTGCTATAGTAATAAACATTGGCCTAGAATGCTTCATCCAGCAACTGATGGAAACAAATGCAGCAGAGACCCATAGCCAAACATTAGGTGGGAGCTCAGGGAATCCTGCAGAAGAGGAGGAGAAAGGATTGTAGGAGCCAGAGGGGAAAAGGGCACCACAAGAAAACCTATAGAATCAACTAAGCTGGGCTCATAAGGGATCACAGAGACTGAACCAACAATCAAGGAGCCTGCACGGGACTAACCTAAGTTCTCTGCATAGATGTTAAGGTTGTGTAGCTCAGGCTTCTTGTTGAGTGGGAATGGGCATTCTCGGACTCTTTTGCTTTTGGGGCCCTTTTCCCTCCACTGGTTTGCCTAGTTTAACCTTAATACAAGGCGAGGTGCCTAGTCTTTTTTGTTTGTTTGTTTTATTTTGGTTTGGGGTTCTTTATTTTATTTTGTTCTGGCTTTGTTTTGTTGTTTTCTGTTTGTTTTTGAGACAGCGTTTCTCTATGTAGACTTGGCTGCCCTGGACTGGCTTTGTACTCACAGAGATCCACCTGTCTCTGCCTCCCTGAGTGCTGGGGTTACAGCTGTGCGCCATAGCACCCACTGAGGTACTTATTCTTATTACACCTTGATACGCCATGTTTATTTAATATCCCTGCGAGGCCTACCCTTTTCTGAAGGGAAATGAAGGACGACTGAATGGATGGGGATCCTGGGGGAGGGAGGCTGAGAAGACAGAAGGGAAGGGAAACTATGGTCAGGATGTAGTATTTTAGAGAAAAATAAACAAACAGAAAAGTAAACATGTTATTGTCACTGCAGTGGTGAAATCAGTAATAGCTATGACTTGTAAATACCAATAAAGACACTGTGGGAGTGGCCACAGCAAAGAATAATGCTAGTGTATTTGATCCTCACACACCCAAAAAACTTCTCCAGAATGCAGATAAGCAAAATTAAGATCAGAAATGGCTAGTACAAAATGTCTCAGACCAGGCCATTGGGGAGTGCATGTCTTTAATTTTAGCACTCAGAAGGTAAAGGCAGGTGCATCTCTTTAAGTTCTATTCCACCTGGTCTACAAAATGAGTTCCAGGACAGCCAGGACTACACAGAGAAACCCTGTCTTGAAAAACAAAAGAAAAACAAACTAAAAGTCTCAGAACCTATATAAGGAAATACATAAAATATTAGACAGTTAAAATTCTACATAAAAAACAACCTTTAAAAAATAAGATTATGAGTATTTTCTCAGAGAACAATATTTTCTCAGAGACAAATTTTTTTAAAAGATAGTGTTATGTAGCTAAAAATAATTTTAAAGACAGAAACAACCTTCCTACTTACAGGAAATGGCTCCAATCCCTCCTGAATCACAAAACCTTCTATAACGTGGGTTAAGATCTGTGGTTTCACAATGGCCTGTGGAGGCTTGTTTTCTAGGGCGGAAGTGCTGCTGGCCATGGATGTGCTGCTGCTCCGTGTGGAGGCGGCAGGAATTAAGAGTGGTGGTGGGGGAACAGAGCCGTGGGCGGGGTCTGATGGAGACTTGATCACTGAAGCGCTGACTGAAGCCACAGCAGGCAACTCCACTTGCTCTGTAAGAGAAGGGATTTATTTCATCTTTAGCCGACTGCCTACAGAGATGAACAGACACTCAGGAGTACATACAAGAGGGTTTCATATCTCCTGTTTTCCAAGGTCATCTTGTTTGTGCTCTCATTTAATCTATACAATATCCCCATTATATAGACATTCACTAACATGAGCAAAATTATCATCTAAACGGTTTTTTGTCACCACAAAACATGGAAATGCCCTAAATATCATCCCAAAAGTAGTTACAAAAAAGGTCAGTTGAGTTTCTGCCTGCCTTTAAGCTGTAATGAGAATAAATACTTTACATTCCCGTCTTTCTAATCCACATGATACAGATGGACATATAGTCACTTAAAAAATTTCAAAAGGACCAACAAACCAACAGAATAAGTAGGATTCTCAGTGATAGGGGCAGATCATAGGCTATAACTTTAGAGCAGAAAGATCTTCTGAATTCTCTTCCAAGGCACTTTGCTTTCTTTCAATTCTGTGTTGCTGTATGCTGACTAGGGAAATGCTGTAGCACTCAGTATGCAGCGCACAGTAAGGCTCAGCTGACAATGTCTGATGGATGGAAGTTCCTACTCATAGTAGCACTAGCCCTTGACTCTCAGTGCTAATGTACAGAGATGATACAGCTAATATCTAGGCATATCAGTGAGAACAGATTTCTAAAGAAAACAGAATGCATGTGTGCAAAGACACTCACTTAGCACTCAGTTGTCTGGTGTCATGTTCAATGCTTTCATGGCATACCTCATTTAATCTACATGTAGCCTACGGGAGGTGAATGTTCTCATCTCCATCATACAAATAAGGAAACCAAGACATAGGCAAATTAACTTACTTGCCTTAATGGCACACAACAAATGGGCAATGAAACTGGGGCACTGCCCCAGATAGTATGATGCTAGAGCACACATTAACTCTTCTCCACTAACAGTCTAAAAAGGACTGACACCAGCTGGGCAGTGGTAGTGCACATCTCTTAATCCCAGCAGTCAGAGATAGAGGCAGGTGGATCTCTATGAGTTCAAGGCCAGACTGGTCTACAGAGCAAGTTCCAGGACAGCCAGGGCTACACAAAAAAACCCTATCTCTCAAACAAACAAACAAAAAAGACTGATACCACCAGTTAAGGATGCTAAAAATATAGCCCACTTATGTGGAAGAGAAGAAAACATAGGCTCCCTAAAGAACAGAAAACAGCTGAGAAAACAGTGTAGTAGGGGCTGGGATTATAGATCACTGGAAAATGCAGGAGTAGCAAGCACAAGGATCTGTACCACAAAATATTCAAACTCACAATAAAGAAATTAAAACAAAAAGCTCACTCTTAGTAAGACCAATGAAATCAATGCTCTGTAGCTTTCACCAACACTATTATGGCCACAATAAGGTAATCTATCTTCACAAAAACAAAATATTGGCTACAGAGTGAGACTGTGTCTTAAAAACAAACAAATCCCCTAAGCACAAAGTAAATCCAAAGCCACAGAATCTTATTAAACTAAGAAAGGAGGGGGAGAGGTAGAGACGGGGAAGAGGGGCAAGAAAAGAAACACACTCATAGAATTGTAAGTTGCTGGTGTCTGTGAATATATGCACAACTGTCCATATGTATTACCAAGCAGGGAAAACTACAATACTCCTGCCAAAATGTCAAATCATCACTTACACTTCTATGGGACAAAAGACCAAAAAAACCAAACAACAAAAACCTATGAGGTATGGTTAAGTCTTTTCTTTTTTCTTTTTAAATGTAGGAATGCTCTGTCTGCATGTACTCCTACATGCCAGAAGAGGCTATCAGACCCCTTTATAGAATGGTCATAAACTACCACGTGGTTGCTGTGAATTGAACTCAGGACTTCTAGAAGAGCAGCCACTGAGCCATTTCACCAGCCCTAAAAGTCATTTTTCTATAGAAAAAAAAATCTATGATTAAACTAAACTAAAATTCTCAATAACTTATAGATTTAAACACTCTCTTGCTCAATAAATACAAAACTACATGTTATAGTTTAAAATTCCTGTTCTGGAAACTTAGCACTCAATACAAGTGTTGAGAAGGAGAGCTTTATGGACAGTGACTAGAACGCATTTTCATCATGGAGGAAGTGTGTAGGATGTTCACACCTCCATCAGTGTGATGCTTCTGCCATGTTATAAGTCAGAGGGAAGGCTCTTGCCAGATGCAGCACCTTCATTTTACAATTCACACTCCAGAAACACAAGCAATGTTTCTCTTCAGTATAAATCCCTGAGTCTACGGTCTATTCATTCTGAGATGGTGCTTGTTCAATAGCCTAGGCTGGTTTCAAGCTCCAGGCTGAACTCCCTCAGTGTCCTGAGTGCTGGTGCTCCAGACACTCCACCATAACCAGCCCAAGGCCACAAAATGGACTAAAACATTGCATTATGTATTTTTTCCAGAAAATACTGCCCAGTGTTTATCTGAATTAATCCATACATCATGTATATAATAAAGTCCTCAAGTTGTGGTAAAAATAGATCTGTAAGTTACTGACTTTTTAAGAACCTAATATCTCTTATTTGACAATTTATAAGGAGCTATTAAAAGCAAAAACAGAAACAACACTGGCGTTTTACAACAAAACAGAAACACTACTGTACAGTCCCTCTGGGCAGCTCTACAACTTTGGAATAAGTTACTGAATCTGTTTACAGATTCACACTGGGCTGTGGATTTGTCCTACCTTTTTTTACATGGGAACTTTTAAAGATTTTTACAGGTTTACAAAAGCTGAATCATGGATGGAAACAAGTCTTTTTTTTAAGATTTATTTTTATTTATCTGCATGTGAGTGTATACCAACTGTGTCCCCTGCCTGCAGAGGCCGAAAGAGGGCATCAGATCCCCTGAAACTGAAGTTACAAGCAGTTCCAAGCTGCCATCTACGAACCAAAGTCAGATCCTCTGCAAGAGCAGTTAGGGCTTTTAACTACTGGACCATCTCTCCAGCCCTAAACAAGTTCATCATTTGATAAGTACTATAAATATCACTTTATTTCCCACTTCTACACACTACAGAAAAATGAAGTAAAATACAAGACTAAAGTACCTACACTGTAACTGGCAATATTCAGAAAAACAGGCTTGACAGCATCCAGGACAATACTCAAGGGAAAACCACAGAGACAAACCTGTGCTCCAGCTTTTCAGCCATTCACATTTGGTGTTAGAAGTAAAAGCCACACTTAATTTGTAATTAAAGCAGAATCACAGTCAAGTTTATTATTCAAGTAAGCTGACATTTTCATTTTTGAATAAACCTTCAGGACATCTACAGCAACAGGAATACTTTCAGTGTAAAGGAAGTACACGTACTGGCCAAAAATGCAGGTCAGCAGTAGACCTTACTAGCAATGCTTAAGTGCACCGTGGTTTTCATTCTCAGCACCACCAAAAAAATAAGGAATAAAATAAGCAAAAAATAAAATAAAAAGCAAAACCAGCCAGGCATGGTGGTACACACCTTTAATCCTAGTACTCTCAATGTAAGAGGCATGTGGATTTCTGTAAATTCAAGGCCAGACTCAGCTAGATAACAAGTTTCAGGCCAGCCAAAACTACATAAAAGAGACCCTGCTTTAAAAGAAAAAAAGAAAGGAAAGGAATAAAAGATTTTAAAACAAACAACACATAAATATCAGATACCATTGATGGTCTCACTGTGTAGCCCAAGCTGGCTTGAGACTACTCTGGTTAGCCTCGAACTCATGAGGTAGGAGTACCTCAGCCTCCAAAGTACTGAGATTACAAATGTGCACCACCATCCCTGGCATTATCATTAGGACTTTTAAAGATATATCCCGATGTAGCCTAATTGGCTTGACATTCTCTATGTAAAACAGGCTGGCCTGGAATTCAGAGTTGACTGCCCCTGCCTCCTGACTGATGGGATTTCAGGCATGCAGCATATTTTCTATTTTCAAGAGAGAAAAAAGAAGAAAGCCGATTTTCTTCTCTGCTTCTGGATTTCACTTTAGCAAATAAGCCTCGAAGATGAGAGAAGACCAGATGCAGCACAAAAAGGGAAAAAGAAGGCAAGTGCTGCTTTGCTATCAGACCTCAGGCTCCCACTGCATTCTGCTTCCATGCCTATCACAGTGCTTATTCTTAATGAAAAATAAACATAAAGCTTTTTAACTCTGAGAAGTGTAATTTAATTGTGTGTTCACATGTGGAGGTCAGAGGTAACTGTTAAGGAGTTGCTATCTCTGCAGCTGCAACGTCTACTGCAGGCCACTCATCCTGTAAGCTTCTAGGCAAGCCTCCATGTCACGTCTCACCACAGGAGTTGCTAGGGTTACAGAGGTGACCTATGGCATCCAGCTTTCTACAGTTACAAGAATCTAAATTCAGGTAACCAGGCTTTCATGACAAGCACTTTTACCCAATGCATCATTTTCCTGACCCCCCTTTTGGAAGGGGTGGTGATGCAAGATTTCATGTAGCATAGGTTGGCCTCAAATGTAGCCAAGTTGATCCTCTTTTCTTCAACTCTAAAATGCCGGAACTACAGGCACCTGCCACCATGCCTACAGTTTGTTTATGTGGTCCTTGGGACTGAACCCAGGGCTTTGTATTTGCTAGGCAAGCACTCTATCAATTGAGTTACATACCCAGCCCCTAACATAATCTCCTGAGGGTTTGATTTATATTAATTGTGTGTGTGTGTGTGTGTCTGTGTGTGTGCATGCATGCAAGCACTTTCATGAAAGCATATGTGAAGGTCAGAGGACAACCCCAGATGTTGCTCTTTGTCTTCTACTTACCTTTAGACAGGGTGTTTTTTGTGGTTTGCTGATACATACACCAGGCTAGCTGCCCACAAGTTTCTGGATATTCTCCTGTCTCTGCTCTCATCTAACTGTGTCACACTGGGACTGCAGACACATACTACTATGCCTGGCTTTATGTGGACTCCGGGGTTTGAACTCAGGTCCTAGTACTTGAGCAACAAGTGCTTTTCACACCAAGCCACTTCTCTAGTCCCCTATTCTAATTTTTAAGCTACAAATACCTAACATAGAAATATGAATAAGCACAAAAAACCTATCTGTATAAACCAACTAATAAGTATAATGCTTGAGAAATCATGTTTTCGTTGGATGGTGCTAAAACTTATATATAAAAACTTATATATTCTGCTGCCATTAAATAATTTTCCAAAAAAAGAAACAATTTTAATTATTATTTAATAAGGTAATATTCATATATTTAAATTTTTTAATATAATCTATTTTTTGCTATAGCTAACAACAGTAATAAGTTAGTTTAATGCCATCTCTAATGAAAAAAAAATCCTGCATCTATCAAATAGAATCTTCTCCCATATTCTTATTTCCTCACCTAACAAAGGATGCTCAGATGTCAAATCCTCTCCTCTCCCCACAGTTATAGCTGCCGGAGACAAAGTGGGTGGTGGTGGTGTTCTATCCATCCTTGCACATTCATCTGCCTCCTCTGGCATTTCTTCCTCACACACATCTTCCACTTGATAAACCTGCAATGACAAGCCATACTGCCTTGACATATTTCCAAAAATACATTTAATAAGCTATTCTGAATTTTAAAAAATTTAATTCTAGATATATTAAATGTAAAAAGCAAAGCAAATGACTATACTAATAAGCTGAAAGGAAAGCTTTGAAACCATTCATTAAAAATGTTTTATAATAGTAGCATGTTTGAAAGCACACTGTGGGCAAGTTATGTGAGCCAGGAAATCACTGGGCTTTCTAAAATAATGGCCACATCTGAACTGTTTGTTTGTTTGTTTGTTTGTTTTTCTGAGACAGGGTTTCTCTGTATAGCCCTGGCTGTCTCGGACTAGCTTTGTAGACCAGGCTGGCCTCGAACACACAGAGATCTGCCTGCCTCTGCCCCCTGAGTGCTGGGGTTACAGGTGTGTACCACCATATTGGCTTGAACATATTTTTAAGAATTAAAAAAAGGGGGTTTGCTTTACATAGTCAAATAGCTATTTTTAAGCACCATTGCTTCTGTTCATTTCTGCCTGTAATGAATCAAAACAGTATACACCTGGCCAATATGTTGCCAAGAAAAATTATACACGAGATTATTCATGTTATTAAAGACTAAATTATAGAAATTATTGTCAATGAAACTACAGAAAACTCAGCAATAATATTTTCACTCCCTTTCTGTTCTACTTAAGAATCAAGTGAGTTCTTCAAAACCAGTAGAATATATGTAGAAAATATCTTTCTCCAATACAGTATATACACCCTCAGCTATATGGATCTATTTTTGGTTCCCATGGAGAAGGTTTTGTCCCTTTTATTCAACTGTGAACGTTTTACTGAAAGACTGTGACATCAAAATCACAGAAGAGGAGCCATGCAATTAACAAAAAATCATTCAACTAATGTTTTATTACACTCAAGGACTAATTTCAAACTATCTCTAGAAATTAATAGATGTGCTTTGACTGGTTGCTGTTTATGAAAGATGACCCTCTACTAACACAAAGCTGTAGAACAGTTTATTTCCTTCCATGTGCCAAAGCATTCACTTACATTTACAAAGTTTGAAAGTTTTTAAGATTTCTTAACTAATTAAAATTGTAGTAAGTCTTAATGAAATAAAAAAAGAACATCCACAAAGTAACTTTAAGTGACATCCAATATTACATTTTCAGTTAAATTGCTGAAAAAAGTTTGATAATTTTAGGTGACTAGAATTTAATATGAAAATAATCAAGATTTCTGAATCAGGAATAAGCCATGTAAAGTAGTATAAAGTTTCATTTATGAAGATATACATAACAATAAGTAATACAAGTTAAAAAAAAAACAGAAACAATGAACTCTGAGCATCTACTTAGAATAAAGAAAAACATCTCAGGAATGGTGGCACCACTCGTAACCCGAGCACTTAGAAGGCTGAGGCAGAATACTGAGTTCAAGGACAGCCTGGATGCATAGCAAGACTCCATGTAAACAAAAAAATCTTTCTAAAATCTCACAACAGTCATTTTATATTTAACACAGTATTTTAAGCATGACATCTAAATCAGGTACTAAGTAGACAACTGTTTTTTGTAAGACATTTTTTTACAACACAGATACTAGAAAACTGTTTCACCAAAAGCCTTATATCACAAGTGGAAGCAGCCACTGCTAACTGTATACTACTCAGTTGATAGTCACTAGTATCTGTTCATGGTAACAATATTTAATATGAGGGTCATACTCAGCATAGAATAAAATCACTGCCCAAAATACCTAGTGGTTAACAAAAGACAACAACAGTCAAAAATAAAATGCAATAAGCCTTTCTGGCGCCTCGATGTTGCAGTGTTCATCCGTGAGAGTGGCAGGACAGCTGGCCAAGGACAGCCAGACAACTGGCCTTAGGGACAGTTCAACTTCAGCCATTACGTTCCCTTAGCACACAACAACCTCCTACGGAGAACACCACCTACTAAGCTATAAAGCTGTCTCATCATGGTTGGCACTGCCATATGCTGCTAAATAGCTCCTTACAGTATCTTTTAAGGAATCAAGGCTTGACCATGAACATTCTGAATTTTGAAAAGTATTTTTTTAAAGAAAAGGCCATAACATGAATAGCATTGTTTTTTCTTTCAAATTTATCCATCAAGAAACACTATAAAATACTTTTCATTCTTAAGGTGAGGTTAAATAGAGAGATCTCAGTGGGGGTGGGAGGGCGCATGCCTGCAATCCCAGCACTTGGGAGGCAGAGGCAGGCGGATCTCTGTAAATTCTAGGCCAGGCTGGTCTACAAGGCGAGTTAGGACAGCCAGGGCTTGTTACATAGAGAAGCCCTGTTTTGAACCTAACCCCCCCCCCCAAAAAAAGAATAAATGAATGAATGAATGAATATAGAGATCTCTTCATAATCTCCCACAAAGAGGAAAACAAGTTAACAGGTAAATAAAGTAGGCAAAAGAAATTTGTCATACATATCTGGCACAATCAGCACAAAAAAACATCTAAATGCAACAACTAAAATACATAGTAATTAGAGGTTCTGCTCAGAAGAGCATTACAATACTTGCACAAGTTCTATTTAGCTCATAACTATTACTATTCTAAACATAACGAAGACTGCCAAACTTACCTCAGTACAGTCCATATTCCCATGTCTCCCTTTCCTAAATAAACTGAGGAACATTTATTTATTAGTTCTAAATCATCTACCCTCAACACATCTTATACTTAAATCTCAACTTAAAAAAACTCTTTTATAGAAACATCTTTTTTAAAACATACTGATTTAGTTTGATAATTCATCTTTTTCTTTCAAAATTTGTATATCTTATGGGAAAGAAACATATCTGTATTTAAGTACTTGAAATACTCAAGGATGGAAAGGGTATTTTGATGGGGAAAAAAACCCTGCAATCACAACAACAAACAGCAACTTAGTCAACGGCTGCTGTAAAAAGAATCAAGGTAATGGGCACAGATAGAGGCCCTTGGTCACACAGCAGGAGAAACTTTTCAGGAATGACAGTAGCCTTTTGTTTAGAAACAGAAGGTAAATCAGCAAAATAGACATAATACTTCTGACATAGCATATAAAGTGTTTTTTTTTTATTGTTTTGGGTTTTTTGTTTGTTTTATGGGAAATTTGGCATTTCTACCCAAAATGTGTTAGCCCAAAGTCCTCTTAAAAGAAAATACATTTTAAAAATATATGGAATATAGAAATTTTATAGTTTATTCATTGAAAACCAACCACTGAATTAAATGTTGAGAAAATTAAATTAAATTTGATTCCTTTGAAGGTACTATATTTTTCCTAAACCTTTGTTTTTTGTTTTTGTTTTGGCAATAGTAGGGATTGAACCAGGGCCTGGCCCAAGCTAAACACACATTCTTCCACTGAGCTACATTGTCAATGCAAAACCTCCTGTAAGTGCTCTAAAAACCCATTAAAAGAAAATGCAGAGGCTGAATTACTGGCAAGTGTGTATAACATGGCTGTTTTTCTTGGGCTCTGGCCTTCCCAGGTAAGAACAGGTAGGACTGAGCAGCTCTGAACCTACTAAGATTATTTAGAAGGACAAGAGTAACAGACTATAAACTAGAGGCCTAAGAGTCAAATGTCTCTTCCAATGAAGAGCAAAACTCTTCCTTCCTGGGATCAATGTGATCTGCATCTACTCTGGCAACTCTGTAGCCAAGGCTGCTCTTGAACTCACCTGGCAGTCAGGATGGCCCAAACTCATGCTTTTCTGCTCCAGCTTCCCAAGAACTGGGATTACAAGTGTACGAAACCATATCTGACTTACAGGGATTTTCAAAGTATGACATAAAACTTCCTTTTAGAAAAATTCTTTTTCTCAGTAAGAAATTGTATTTGGTCATTCTGATTAAACTCATAAAGACCTTATTTCAATTTTGCATAAACCATTTTATAAATTTTAGTAAGTCCTTCAGAGAGAATTTTGAAAAAGATAATTTTTTAGGCATCATGTGACTCTTTCTAGAGGTTTATTCTGATACACTCCACTGAAATCCCAATTACTCAAAACTTTTACTCCAAGTATTACATTTCTTTCATTCTCAGTATCAAAGTCAGAGACTCAAGAGTTGACCTTTTAACTGAGAAATAATTTAAGTATGTGTTTTCCCTTAGTAGATAGAAAAATTTTAAAGTCAGTTGTTTTTTGCAAAGTTGAATTCTACCCTAGAATAAGTTTTTTACAATTTTAATTACAAAACATAATTTCATCAAAAAGTTACATCATATAATCATACCTCTTCCATGAAAGAAAAGCTGCTCAAAGCCCAGGACTTCCAAATGCATACAACTAAGAAGTGAGCTAGATAAACCATGCGTTTAAGAACATACAAGCCAACAGAAGGGATCTATGAAGGATAATCACCTTAAGAGAAAAAACTTTGTGCAGATGACACTGGTTCAAATGCATTCCCTTGGGGAAAAAAAATCAACTCTGTAAAGATAGCAGATGGATTTGTTTAAATAGTAATAAAATCAACGAGGGACTTTAATAACCATCACAAATTTAAAGCATGCAACCATATTACAACAAACGACATTTTTTTCCTTTGCCCATACAATACATTGTCAGAATACTGACACAGGAAAATGCAAGCTTAAAAAAATCATAGGCATTTAGAGTACAGCACAGTGTGGGAGAAACACTTTACGTTCAGTTCAGCAAGAAAGTCAAAGAGCTGCCGAGGGCTTACCACTGGTGGATCAACAGGTGCTGGCGGCTGCACTTGGAGATTTACCGCAACAGTCTGTGGAGGAGGAAGAGTCTGAAATGGCAACTGGACCAAAGCTTCTGCAGCAGGTAACTCCTCTTCTGACACCAAAGCATTCTGCACCAAAACCTGGCCCTGGGATAGAATTTCAGGCTGCACTTGTAAAGACTGCATAGACTGCAAGGGCAGTGGTGGGATCTGAGCTGGAGGAGATGTCGACATCTGTGGAGGGGTTGCCATTGGAATTGGAGATGACTGTAGGGCTGAATATTGCTGATGTGATGTTGGGGACACAATCTGCTGACCAGGGGACACCAAGGCAGACTGCTGAACAGGGCCAATGTGTACCACAGGGGATGCTGGAAGTGGAAGATGGGATGGAAGATTGAGCTGTGCTGTGGGCTGTACCTGATCAGCAGTAGCCTGCTGCAAATTTGGCCCTGTCTGAAGAGCTGAAGACACAAGAGGGTGTGGCTGGATAAGTGCTTGTGGATGGATAATTATAGTAGGGGACTGACTTGGGGAATGAGGTGGAGGAGGAGACACTACTACAGACTGCTGTGCGGACTGTGCCTGATTAGGAGAGACAGTTAAAGGAGGGGGATGGCTCTGAATTGGGGAGCAATGCTGTGACTGGGCACTACTGGGAGCTGGAGAAAGGCCATGGTTTGGGAGTGAGATACAGTGCTGGGATGGGGGTGGATCTTGAGTTGGACTCTGAAGGGTGATTGGCTGAATTTGCTGTTGTTGCTGTTGTAATATCAGCTGATGATGGGAAACCTTAGAAGGTGGTGAATGAAGAGGAATCTGTTGATGTTTGATTAGAGAATGAGGCTGAATTGGAGAATATGAAGCTGTGAGAGAAAAAAATGACAATTAGTACTGACTTCAAATCAAGATAGTTTTACAAAAACCTAAAGGAGAGTTTTCACATCATACTCACTAGCCATCTATTACAAGTCTTTTAGGTATGACTAATTTGAAAAATTTTAGCCTTACAAGGCTAAAAACACTAGATAAAATAAGCTATACTGTGAAACACTGAAGGAAAAGCAATCTAGTCACATATGTTCAGGTTCACATGTTCTACTCTTCAGTCGCCAGAGCAGCTTAGTTAGCTGTTAACACTGTATATGCACACGCATCTGTCTCCTCTCAATCAACAAGTACAGTACACACAAGGGTGACTTCATGGATCTCATCCTTTCTCTAACAAAACATGTCTCAAACTAATAGGAAAATCAGTTAGCTGGAAAGTTTCGCAAGTAAGTATTTCAGCTCCACTGGAATCTTTATTATTTTATCAGAAAGAAAACCATTTCACATAAAACTCCAATTCAGCAAAAACATGGCTAAATTATAGTATACAGGCCATTCCAAATCTAAGTGAAAAACCACTTTCTTGCAGAGAATGAAGGAATGAGATCATGTGACCTACATAAGGGATGGTATTTATCCCTTTCCACTCAATGGAAACCCCCAGAGTGACTTATATGGTATAATATGTGGCAGTGGTTGGTATCAGACTCCTCCACAGAGGCGCTCACAACAGGGATATATATACACGGAGATCATGCTATCTTGTGAATGGATCCCACTCTGATGCCTCTTCACAGGGCAGAAGCTGATGAAATCCTACCTACCTACAACTGAAAACTGAGAGCAATGGAAGACAGACTGAAATGACTGCTTAATACCACACAAACACTATACACATCTAAGCTGGATATGGAAGGTGCACCTTTAATCCTAACACCTAGAAGGTAAAGGCATGCGGATCTCTGAGTTACAGGCCAGCCTAATCTACATAGCGAGCTCCAAGCCAGCCAGGGCTGTAAGGAGACCCTGTCTCTCAGTCTCCACTCCCACCACACACCAAATAGTTACGTCAAATCTAAATTAAACACAGAATTTTTTAGTCTTGCAATGTAAATATAAAAGTTACATAATGCCTTATATCATTTGATATTCAACCACATTAATGATAATGCCTTTTACAAACTTCTAATAATCTTTTTCTTAAACATTTTTTATTTGATTAAAATTTTAAATTCAGAGACCAGGCTGAAAAGACTGTTCAGCAGTTAAGAGCACTGGTTGCTCTTCCAGACAACCTAACTTTCATTCCCAACATCCACATGACTGCTTATAACCATGTATAACTCCAGTCCCAGGATCTGATGCCCTCCTCTGCCTTTATCAAGCATCAGGGCACACATGTGGTACATATATATATACACAGACAAAAGTCATGCACATAAAGTGATTTGTCTAAAAATTATAGTGATCCTTTAAAGAGATAATCTCAGAGAGTTTAGAAATCTCAATAGACAGATTATTTTTCAGTGGAGAGCTGGGGTTACATCTCAGTGTTAGAACATGTGCTTAGCACGCATATGGCATGGGTTCAAACCAAGCACTAAAAAAAATAATAGGTCTAAAATTTAATCTAAAAATTATTTTCACATAAGCTAGTAATTCAAATTAAAATTGTTAGCCCTCTACAAATGTGGGATAGCTATGTTACTGTATTCAAAAGAGAACAATGAATAAAATCCTGCAATTCTGTAAGTACGTTCATGTCACATGGGATCCTGGAAGTGAGGCCCTGACACAAAAGAGAATTGTTTTCTAATAAAAACAAACAGGGCTGATGACATGGCTCACTAGATAAAGACCAAGCCTCACTGAACTGAGTTCAATCCCCAGAACCCACATACGTGGTAGAAAGAGTCAACTCTTAAGTCGTTCTATGACCTCAATATGCACTCTATGAAATGCTCACACCCCCTCTACTACCTCTACACACAAAATAAGTAAGTAACTACTCCAACAATGTTTTTTAAAAAGTATCAGAAAGTTCCCCTCCACCTCTGTGCACTAAGAAAAAAGTACATGTGAGGATAAAGAGAAAAGTGACAAGCGAAAGATAGTCATCAGAAACTTGGCATTGCCAGACTTTGACCTGGGGCTTCCAAGGTACCTAGTCTATAACATTTCATGGCGGCTGCTAGACCAAACCAGTAAGACTGTTTCACTGCGTGCTGAAGTAATGTCTAAAAGAAAAAAGAAAAGCCCTCTAAAACCTGCTTAAATTTTTTCAGCTGTAATACATTAACATCTCATGATTTCTAGATATATGATTACAGGTGAACTTTTACCTTTATATATTAAAAAAAGAAGTATCAGAATTATCAATTGGGCATAGTAGGAGACTGAGGCAAGAGAGCTTTCATAAATTCAAGGCCAGCCTCAGCTACTGTCTTCTAAATAAATAAATAGAATTACTAACAAGTGAAAGCCCTCACCCTCAAGGAGAAATGGTAAAGAAAATCAAGTTATTTTTACACCCTAAAAATACATACAAGAAAACAATAACCATGTCAACTATAGTAACTATTAGGCAACTACAAAGAAGAGGGCTTGGTCTTTTTCACTAAAGTGACTGTTGGCATACTTCTAACTAAGGAAAAGAATAAGATGATAGGTTTCACTAGACACTATGCCCTGACCAGTCACTTCAGGCTTAGGAGGCCAATGCTGCTCCACACTAACAATCCTGGCATGATGCTACTTGGAAGCTGAGAATACTCTGGACAATGCTGTGCAAAAATGTAGTTATATGGCCCTAGAGACAACACAGACCAAGACATAGCTATTTATAAAAAGAAACCATATCTAACTACAGCATGAAAGGGTTTGTTAGTAAAGTTTATAGTACTTATCTACGATTCACTCATAACAATTCCTAAGCACGGTGATAGCTAAATAATGCTAAAGACTTAGTGTGCAAAACTGAGCAATTGATCCATCAAATATATACCTGCCTACCTTTTATAGGCAAATGAATATAAGGCACAACTTAGTGCTATTAAGATGAAAAGGTGAATCTGAAGGAAGATTCAGAAATCTTTTATAACAAAAAAAAGTCCTTTTATAATGAGGACTGTTATAAAAGTTCAGAGTAAGGAGACATTTCAATGCCAAGATTTCAAGATTTGGTAAACCAAGGAATAGTGACAATACTAACACAGAAGAAATATAAAAAGAAGTTAAAGAACTGTAACTCCACAATAGAATGCTTGTGCACATATGTGTGAGCCTCTAGATTCAATCCCTAAAACCAAACACAGAAAAGTCAGTCTAGGTGAGGAAAGAAGTAGATTTCAACAGTATAGAACAAGAGATAGGAAGCTCACTCTGGAAGGCCTCAAATTTTTCAGTTTAAGAACCATAAAGCGTCTGGGGGCGGGGGGTGGCACACCCCTATAATCTCAGCATTCGGGGAGGCAGAGGCAGGCAGATCTCTGTGAGTTTGAAGCCACTACAAAGCAAGTCCAGGACAGCCAAGGCTACACAGAGAAACCTAACTAAAAAAACAAACAAACAAACAAAAAAACAAATGAAGCAGGGTTACCTGCAGGAGATCCTGACAGCTTGATAAGAATAGAAAGAAGTGATTCCTTGACAACTTTCTCCCAGATGAAATCCCACACAGGTAGTGGTGGATGAGGAGTTAGGAAAATAATTTCCTTATGTGCACAATCTTTTGTTTTGAAAAAGTAACAAATTCTTTCTACGAATGACTTAAACAAAATACACTTGCTTTTTTAATACAAGCTTAAAAATACATTCCACTAAAGCTAAGATATTTGTTTTAAAAGCTAAAAGAGAGCTTTTATTAATATAAAGAGAGCAGTACATCATAAAGATGTTAATCAAGTGCCAATTAGCAACAATGAAAGGCCATATTTTCTACTGTTACTATTTCTTTCAGCTACTAGGCTTTTTGAATTTCTTTTCAAGCTAATTAGTGAAGTCTTCTTTAGCTTACAAAAATTCTCATTTTAGAGTCTTAAGATTGTCGTTCTTATTCAGGTAGTGGACATCCTTTGTTTGGCAGCCTGCTAAGAAAACAATGAGACATATCCCACCTGGTGCTATCAACTGGTGAATGCTTGATGTCCGAGTGACAGCTGTGCTTCGAGATTCCAAACTTGGGCTTCCTCCCTTTTTGCTCTCTGGAGAAGGGTCCCGTTGGCTGACTTTAGAACTGGTCACTGTTGTCTTATTATGGCAAATTGTCAAAGACTGAGTTTGACCAGCGCTTTTTGGTGGGCCATTCTGTGAGCTAGATAAGACACCCAGCTTCTGGCTGCGTAACGTTAAGTTCTGAACCTAAGAACCACATAACAGAAAGTAAAGATGAAAACAGCTAGCCTTAGCTGATACGGCAATCATTACAATAACAGCAATTGATACTGTGCCTCCTACACAAAGAGGTTCAAGCTATTGAGACAGCAAACAAATCCCTCAGGAAAGGAGAACCACAGTCTATGTGAGCATATCTTAGATGTTATATGCAGGGTTACAGGCTATACTGGGCAGGTATGGGGTACCTGTGAGTGAAGAAGAGAGGGAGGATGGGAGGAACATGAGGAACTAACTGAAAACAAGAGAAATACTGAGGGGGTAAGGTTGCTGGCAAATGAACTCCAAATATAAGGAAATGGCTCTGGAACACACTGCATTAAAAGTGACTAAGTCTAAACGCGTTAGGGGAGTGTCACTGCCACACAACTGCGTCATCTAACCACCTACTCCATGGCGATACTCAGGAAAAGTGTTTTTAGAAAACATAAAATTTAAATTGTGCTGACTACCCATTGCCTTTGAGAACTGTCTTTTTGAGCTGACATTACACACAGCTCTGAAATGGGTCTAGTGGTGTCCTGCATAAGCTGGGGCCATTCTATACCCTATAAACTGACAGGATTATCCTACACCATTTCACCTGAACGTATACCTTTCCAAACAGCAAAGCAGAATATGCCTCACCAAAAGCTGCATAGCTTCTTGCCTATATGGAATGTGAACCAAATATAGTTGGTGCTAGCAATGATCCTAGGAGGGACAAAGGAGGTTCCAACGCTATGAAGCGAATGACATGCTGCTGAGTTCTAACTTCTTCAGTCTCAGTGTGCTGACTCTACAACACACTTTAGCTGGTACTCGAGACTATACACCCTGACCAAATGCCAAAACAGTGTCAACAGAAGGCAAATAAATGTTCATGCCAGACAAGTTTCAATCAATTCTTTAGCTACTATTAGTTTGCGCAAATCACTAGGCACACGGCTATAATCCCAGCACTCAGCAAGGCAGGAGGAGGCAAATTACTATGAGTTTGAGAGCAGCCTGGTCTACAAAGTGAGTCCAGGACAGCCAAGGCTACACAGTGTAACCTTGTCTAGAAAACAAAACAAAAAAGTGAAAATGAAGTACCTCTCCATACTGCCCCCCAAAAAGACACATATATTGAAGGTTTGGTTCCATATACAAGTTGTGCTCAGAGGTAGCCCTTTTGAGAATTAGCAGATGAGTACTCTTCCTTCATGAATGGTTTAATTAGCAAATGAACTTATAATCTAAATAGACTATTAGAAGGTGGTGAATCTATAGAAGAGGGAAGTAGCTAGAGGAAGGTGGTCACTATGGACTATCTTTGAAGGAGATTTGGGGCCCTGGTCCCTTCCTGTTCCCTTCTCTGCCTCTCTGCCAAGAAGTAAGCAAGTTGGCTCTATCACATACTTCCTGCCTCTGTGGCCCAGAAAAAACAGCAAGGAACTGTGAACTGAAACCATGGGCCAAAAATAAACTTCCCTCCTTTTAAACTGTTTCTCCTAGGTCATTTGTCATGGAGACAAAAACTGATTAATACAACAAAGGAACAAAATTTCTAAGTGAGATCATATTGAGCATCTTCTCAGATTTTCCTCACATATTTCCTATTGTATGTCAACACATATTAATAACCATTAGTATTGAAGTTTCATGCAAAAAGTAAAATGTACGTACTCCTTGGGTTGCCACTCAAAATGTAGGCCCAAACCACACTAAATCCATTTTCTCTTCTCCATTCTAATTCTTATGTTCAAACTGCTTTCACCATTCCATAAATATGCCCTGTACTTTCTTCATTTGGTGCCTCTGTTCTGGTTCTTCTCACCTAAACGCATTCTTTCTCAAGCCATTATTCCAAGTCCAATAACCCTCCTTCCCTCTTTCAGAAGAGCTTCCTGAAGTCTTTTGTGAGAATTTTCCTTCCTCTACTCCAGAATGTTTCCACAGAATCTGAGCAGCCTACAGCATAATGTCCAGCCTGTCTGTGTATTACTAACACACACGTCTGTGAAACGGAGAGATGAGACTCTGGCTAATAGGCTCTCATCTTCAGCACTGACATTTCTACCCTAGTAGTTCAGAACTACGAACACTCTAAGCTTCCTGAGTCTGGGATAGTCTCTTACATCTGATTTTGAAGTATACCTCATATATCTATTTGAAAGGTTATTTGGCTCCACTTATAGCTCTTATGCTAACACTAAAATCTGTCCACACTAACAAAGTTCATCATGTATCTTGGTGGAGGCACATTAAAATATCTCAGGAAGGACGGGGATATAGCTAGGTGGAAGAACATTTGCCTAGTATGGAAAAGGCCCTGGGTTCCTTATTCAGTATCGCAAGAGAAACAAACAAGCACTCTATCATGGATAGTTGCATAGGCCTATAATCCTAGCACAAAGGAGGCAGAAGCAGCAGGATCATAAACCAGTTCAAGGCCAGTCTAAAATACATACTTAATTCTAATACAGTATTGGCCACACAACAAGAACCTGTCTCCATAAACAAACAAGCTCTCCTAAGAAGAGCTACATAATAAAAAATGTAACATTTTCCACAGATGTTATATGCAGTAAACCATATAATAGTGACAACCAAGAATAAATACCCTGAAAAAGTTGACTGACTCCTTCAGAATGAAAACCATATGAGCAATAAGTGAAGATTTGACACAATGAACCCTAACTCTGCACCACACCCACTTCTATAATGCTGTTGCTCTTTCTGGAATCCTAGAAGGCAATGCATGTCACCATAGGCAAGTATGATATGTTCAATATGAGCTTTTAGACTTTAACTAATCTGCTGCCATCTTCACTCAAACATCAACTTGGTGTAAATAAATTATACACAAAAAACATAGCACCAAAGACAACATTTATTTACTGCTGGAAAGACACATTTTCCTTGACTATCACTTTTGAGGAAAGAAAATCCATCTTAAGATCCTAGCTTTAACTTTCATTTCTGCTGAACCAAGCCTATGGTATTATGAAAATTTTCTGACATTGTGCATGAGGTATGTTTGCTAACTTCACTCTAATACTTTATGATATATAATGAATATATTATCACTGCCAAAATATTCTCCAAGTCATTTCACTTGACTCAAACACTGCAGACACGATCACAGTAGCCTCTGTTTGCACAGGAGTCCTGCTGTTCACAGTGGAGCTTTAGTTCCCAGATTTTCAGTCCAAAGACTTGATTTCTCCTCAAATCAGCATTCCCCAGACTGCCTGTTGATAAGTAGGATTTCTTACTCTTCTACAAACATACTCTTTGTGCCAGTCATAGTGGCATACACCTTTAATCTCAGCACTCCAGAAGAGCGACAGGTGGATCTCCGTGAATTTGAGGCCAACCTGATCTATATATCCTTCCAGGTCAACTAGAGGTACAGAGTGAGATTGTGCCTGAAAAACATATATGTTTTTTAACTGAGGAAAAAAAATTAGCTGATATACTGAATTTTATATTTTACATTAAACTATAAATCTTTTTATGAAGTAGCAAAATTTCAAAACCAACAGTCCTGAACCTGAAGTTACATCTTTATTGAGGTCAGCATCACCTACCTACCACTGCTAGCCTCACTCACTGCCTAGCAGAGCATTCCCAGAGAGATGCCTAAGGATCACCCTATTCTAGTTCCCCTGAAAGCCTTAACTAAATCAAACCCCCACAGAGCCATATGGAGAGGTCACATCTAACTGCACCAGAAGATCAGGTGAACTACAGACTTGTAAGAATGTTTTCACCATGAAAAACTGATAATCAAATGTGCTCCAGACCATGTTGAGCAGAGTCATAGTCTTCTAAGTTAATGGTTTAGCATGGAAACTATAAATCATTTAAATGGTTATGCTCCTTTCTTCTTTTCTAACTTCTTGAAAGCTAAGAACCAAATGTGTGATTCACATAATGTCAAATAAATCAATAACCAGTAGATATGATATCTCATTCTGTGGTAGGCACTGTGCTAAGCAGTTTCTGACTGCCTTGTTTGCCTCTTGTAACAACTGAACTATCACTTCTAGTATAAGAAACTGGAGCTTAGCATTTACTGAGGCCTAGCTAACAGCCACTCCTAAGGAGCCACAAAGGGCCAGGGAGCAACTTAGGAAAACCCTGAGTTTACCTGACCACACTCTAATTATTCACATATGAAACTTAGTCTTTATTAAGTATATTAGCACACAAAGAGAGTCTATCAAAGAATATTATTACTCTCTCATTTCTTACATTTTACCAGAAGACTGAAGTATAAAATGAAAACTAAAATGCACCAGGCATGGTGACTAATGCCTGTAATCCCAGCACAGAGTCAGCTAAGACAAGAAAACCGCCTCCAGTTTGAGGCCTGGGACATATATCAAGTACCAGAACAACCAAGGCCACACAGAAAAACCCTATCTCAAAAAGAAAACTGAAAACTCACCCAAAATGAACAAAAGATATTTTAAAATATTTAATTAAATAAAAAGTCAAAGATGACCCAACATATGAATGACTGCCATGAAGTCCTAAAATAGCATCATAAAGTAATAGTCTACTCAATTTTTGTAACTTAAAGCTTACTGAATCTAAATAGTTTTTATTGAGGTATCACTTAAAATAGGTGCATGTTCCATGAGTTTTGACAGGAGGAATACAACATATAACTACCATCCCAAACAATACACAAAACTTCCCTCCTAGTCAGTTTTCCTACCTCTGCCTCAGGTACCACTAGTCTAGCTTTTTCATTATGAAGACTTTTCCCTATTCAGAACTTTAAAAAGTACAAAATCAGGACTGGAGAGACGGCTCAGAGGCTAAGAACACTCAGTGTTCTTCCAAAGGTCTTGAGTTCAATTCCCAGCAACTACATGGTGGCTCATAACCATCTATAGTAAAATCTGATGTGCAGGCAGAATGTTGTATAAATAATAAATTAATCTTTAAAAACAAAAAAAAAAGTACAGAATCACAGAGGATGTAGCTTTGTTTGTTAGCGATGTCTATATGACATGTCAGTGATCTGCTCTATTCACCATGGAGCATTATTCTACTGTGTGAATACAGCACCATCTGTTTACACGTTTGACAGTTAAAGACTATTTAGCTATTATAAACTACTGCAGTGTCCACAGTCTTCATTTCAGCAGTCCAGCTGAGTGAATAATGATGTTCTTTATGGCTCTGGTTTGCGAATCTATAATGATGTATGATGCTGAACATTTTTTTCATGTGTTCATTCACCTTTTATATATTGTATTTGTTTGGGCTGTTGTTGAAGAGAGTCTCACTCTGCAGTTCTGGCTCTTCTGAAATTCACTATATAAGACCAGGTTAGCCTCAAACTCATAGAGATCTACCTATGCCTCTACCTCTTACGTACTGGGATTAAAGGCATGTACCTATATAGTTCTTTTGTGAACTTTCACTTCAAATCTTTTGTCCAAACTGACCTTATAATCAATTACTACACTATAGGCATTTTTTTTTAATATTCTAGGTACAATCTTTAGTGAGATGCATATATTGTGAATAGTTTTTCTCAGTCTGTAGCCTGGGTACTCACTTTTGAAATGATTCTTTAAAGAATAATTTTTAGTTTAAATAAAAATCCAATTTATTTTTGTTTCTAAGAAAGCCTTGCCTATCCCAGACTTGCAAAGATACTGTCCTGTTTATCCTAGAAAGTTAACTTATTTTAACCTTTAGGCTTACATTCTACTTTTAGCATATTTTTGTGAATAAAAGAGAAGTTAAAGTTCATTTTTTTCATAGCATCAAATAAAGTAATACTCTACTTAAGTTTTTAACTTAAAGTTTGCCAATTTAATTCATTTTTAAATTTAAAACTACCAGTCACTTTGACTTGTCTATTATGTAACTCCTCACAAAGAAAATCTACAAAAAAGAATATAATTCATGCAAAAAAAGAAATCTGGTATATAATGAAACTAAAAATACAATGTCATTACAAAACTCTCATTAACCTTGATGAACATTTAGCAACCTAACTTTACATTTAATTATATCATCGTTTCCACAAAACAAGTACATTCTTGAAGTTCTCCATGTCTTATGAATTCTACCACAAAGGCATGGCAATGCACCCCAAAGCAGACGAGCTGAAACTCCAATACAGTGCAGTGCCCATCTTTACACTGAGACCCAGACCTCCAGGACCACATTGTGAAGCTAGACAGTCTCACCTGAGTAGCTGCAGACTGACAGGAAGATGAGGATGGCGACGAGACAACAGGAATGTCAGACTGTACAGCAGCCACAGTGGTAGCGGGTGTGAAAATCAGCTGTACAGACAGAAAACCAAAAATAACACCCTGAGACTAAAGAACATGTCCCACATACAATGTGTAGCAAGCAGGCGAGCGACTGAACTGTGTGACAAAGAGACAATGCAGTTAGGACTACCTCCTAAGCAAAATGCTTCACATGACAAAGAGAAGGTTGTGATCACAGAGCTTTAAAAAGTCATCACAGCTTTGAAATAGTTCACAATTCTGAGAATAGGGGGTAAAATCCACTAAAAAAAAAATGTTTTGGTGTTAGGAAATATTCAATCCAAATTTTGTTCCCAATAAAAGTTACTATCTCAGGATTTTTAAGATGGAAAGTGAAAATAAAACTGTATTAGGATATAGATTAGTTTTTGGTAAAAAAAACAGGAAAAGAAACACCAAAAGGTCTCTTCAGCCCACACAGATACCAATGACACATACTATACTGCACTGCTTCTCAGCTACAAGGGATCTACCTACTAGACAAAGGAAGGTTGCTCTTCATGTTCTGAATGTAAATGCCAGAGCAACAAAATAGCAACAAAAAGTCTTCCCACCAAAACAGCAAAAAAGAGAAAAACAAAATCTATATATCACCATCTTGTTTCAAACTTTGTTTTTTTTTAAAGATTGATTTATTTATACATGAGCACTTTATGTGCATGTATGCCTACATGACAGAAAAGAGCTTAAGATTCCAGTATAGGTGGTTGTGAGACACCATGTGGTTGCTGGGAATTGAACTCAGGACCTCTAGAAGAGCATACAGTGCTCTTAACCGCTGAGCCATCTCTCCAGCTCCCTTGTTTCAAACTTTTAATATTAAAAAGTTCCATTAATTTCTAAAACAATCTACTTAATCTAATTGAATTTACTAAATTATGATAGGTTTCAAAAAGTGTGTAGCTATTCTATTTTAATGTCATTTCAAGAATTTCTCGCTACCTTACTGCTATTTAAAGTAAAATGATCAATTAGGGATATTTTCTAATCTTGAACTTTTACTAGTATGTATTAAATATGTAATACTGGGTTTCATTGTGATTTTCAAGCATGTACATACATAATGATCATATTCACTATTCAACCCTGAGCCCCTTCTATTCCTCTAAATCTTTTATACTTTAATTCTTTATTCACTTACTGAACCTAAGTAAATTCATCAACAAATTTTATTTTCAGTGCATGCAGCCTCAAAGCACTCCACCCCAAAAGGAAGCTATTCCATTAGATTGAAACATATAAACTTCTCATCTTAAAGGTCAAAATCGTAGAAAAAAAAGTTTTTTCAAAAGTTTTTTCAGCCTAATCTTAAATCACATTATTAAAGACAGCTTTATGGGAGAGAAGTAATTCAGAAGAAAAAGGTGGAGTCTACCCTACAATTTGTGTCACATCATTTGTGCTGGAAATATGATTGGAAACTTTCTTTCCAATTTTAAATGAAGAACTGGGATCAGATATATATCCAGTTCATTGATCAGAAGTTCTGCATATTAAGGAGACTGAAGATATTGGGTATTGATAGGATGCCTGTGTAGTATGCATGAAGCCCTGGTTCAATCTTTAGTACTGCATAATAAACTTATTAAATACATACATACAACTTAAATAAGTAAAAACACATATAGATGCTAGAACATTTGCCTAACTTTGTACAAAATTGTGTGAGCCAATGTCTACATTCCTCAGAAAAGTTCAACAATTAAATCAGGAAATCAGTAAGTAACTAATTATAGAATAATCAGTTAACATTTCTATATTAACAACAAAATTGAAGAACACATAAGAATGCAACATAACAGAATTTGAGACAATAACAACCAAAGCTATAAACTACCTGAAAAACTATCAGAACTCCAATCCAGATTTAAGAAGATCCTAGGACAAAATTTTATAGTTAAAAACTAATATTTCCAACTATTTCCTCAAATCTTCGATGTCAGCCCAATATTTGATTTTATATCATTTAGTAGCATAGGTACTAAAACCATAAGAATTATAGAAATTATAATTCTATAATTCATCAATTATAGAAAGCTCTTTAATTGTGGAGAGGTCAAAATATTTTAAAACTTCTTAAAATTAGTAACTCAGTATTAAAAACATTTTTACCAAAAGGCCTACTAGTTCAAGGTGGAATTTTATGTGCATTTATAAATGTACAAAGGCTGAGCACATGCACACACTCATACACTCTTGTTAAATAACTTAAGTATTAAAAAATGCTTCATTGCACCAAATCCAGAAACATTTGAACTCTCCAGTCCTTAGACACTGAAAAGCTGATACCTTGTATCTTACCATTTGAGCTCGGAGATACATTTGAGCTTGGCTGGCCGTTAAGGTTGGAGAGGTACTCCCTAGCAACATAGTCTGTTGGGTAATACTGCCGCTGGTAGAACTGGAAGTCTGGGAACGATTCATCAGCTGAGCAGGTGTAGGAGAAGTGGAGAGGTTGATCTAAGACAGAGAACATAACAGGTCATATGTTTGCCTCTCTGTTCCTCAATTTTACCAAGCTGAAGCTAGGCAATCAATAGTAGAACCTCAAAGAGAGGTTTTGACCTTTGACAGAACCTTTCACTTTGGGCAACTGTTTGCAGATAAGCAAAAACAGCAGAGACTGCTTAGTAGCTGGAAGAACTCTTGAATATATATTTCAGTAAGACTTGTAGCATCTTAAAATGTCATAACTACTACCTCCCCAAATTAGAGCTAATGTTCAATTATTTTAATATTCCACCGAGTAAATAACTTCAAAATTCTAACTTTAATACATTATTTTATCACACTGTCACATTTTGAGGAGCTTCTGACATGAAAAAAAATCAAAATATGAACAATCTGTTCATATATAAACATTATGCAGGTAACATAAAATTAGTATCATGTTTTAAATTAAAAGTTGTCAAAGCAGAAGAAAATAAAATTTCTACCTGTCAAACAGATGGAAAAGTCCTGAATATTGCCTACAAAATTAGTATATAAACACTTGAAAGCCTAAGAATTAATTAGAAAGCAGATGTGGTGACTTGTGTAACCCAACACTCAAAAGGCTGAGGAAGAAGGCCGGTGGATTAAAAGCTGGCCCTGGGCTACTAAGTAGGTTCTAGGCAAACGAGGGGTGCATGAGATCTGGTCTAAACAAAAAAAGGAAAACTAGTATGTGACTGAAAGAGGGCACAAGACTGTAATCCCAGCACTAGAAAGGCTGAGGGAGGAGGACTGTTTGTTCAAGGTCAGTGTGAGTTGGGCTACACTTGTAGTTGCTGGACAGCTGCACTATATAATAAGATCCTAGCTCAAAATAGTAAAGATCAGTGTAGACTAGTAAAGCCCTAGAAATATATTAGAAAGTGGCAACTTGCTTGACAATTGTGAAGGGAAAATGAAAAGGAGTAGGTAAACAGGAGAGAGAGAGATATATAAACCTTTTTTCATCTTTCCAATTCATAATCATGATCATATAACTCAACCTCACCTTAAATCCTTTTTTGTGGAACAAAGCAGAAAATAAAATTAAGAAGTATTAGACTTCTAGTCCAGGAAGTGAATACACACCCATGTGCTCAAAGACACTCTCAAACGTTCACCTGAAAATTGGAATGGAGTTAAAGTAAACAAAGGAGCAGGGAGGGAAGTGCCCAGGATCAGTGAGACACCCACACCCAGACATGAGGCAACGCCAGCACCAAGGCAACTCGAAGTGTATTGTGCCTAGAGAGATGGAAGGTCACATCTGGCCTGTTGTTACATGGTAAAGCTGGAAGGGAAATCTCTGTTTTGAGACAAGATCCTGAAAAAGGCTGATCAATTTGTAAAAGGCTCCACTCATATATTCTGAGAAGCAGCTTGGAAGCTGTCATACCTGCCCTGACATACTGGAAGGGTAGAGGGAGACACCTGTGAGAACCAAAATTTCAGGCATTTACTATGTGTGGATATAAAATCCACATTCACACTCCCTGCATAGCCCTTTAACACAATCAACATTTGATGAACAAAATGGTGAAGCAGGGCTCTCCAGTAACCTTCCACCAGAGAAAACATCAACGCGAAGTGTCTGAGCGTGACATCCCCTTCATAAGATCCACGCATACCAGCTTAGAGAGCAGGAGATGGTCGCAGCACAGCAAGAAGAGATGCTGCTGAGGAGAGAAGGAACCCTGCTACCCACCCTCCCACCCCAGCAGCACAGCACAGAGAGGAACATTGTCAGCTGGAGGGAAAGTCCTTGGCCTGCAAGAGCAAAGCCCAACCCTAGTCACATTCTGCCAGCCCCAAATTCTAGGTTGGTACCCTTGGAATAAGTCTTTTAACCTGCCCTTGCACTAGACAGGGAATCATGGCCTCTGTGAGATAAACTGGCATCTTGGCCCAAATCACTGGCAGTTGACTGCAAAGCCTTTAGCGCCACCCAAGCCTCAGCAGCAGAGATGGGGGCCAAAGGCTCCCTGGTGCTGTATCAGCCACAACCACCAGAGGGTTCCCAACTAGCACTAAGCCATCCCTGGAGACCACAGGCTGCCGGCCCAGGCTGCGTTTTGAAGTATTCTGTCTTTGAAGTCCACAGATTCTTGTTTTGCCTGGTTAGTTTTGCTCTTAATGCTATTTTGTTTTTTCCAATGAATTATTCAGTTCTAGGATTTCTATGTATTTTTTTGCTTTAAATTTTAATCTGTTGGGCTGGAGAGATGGCTCAGAGGTTAAGAGCACTGGCTGTTCTTTCAGAGGTCCTGAGTTCAATTCCCAGCAACCACATGGTGGCTCACAACCATCTATAATGAGATCTGGCGCCCTCTTCTGGCATGCAGGGATACATGCAGATAGAGCTCTCATATACATAAAATAAATAAATCTTTAAAAAAAAAATTTAATCTGTTAACTTTTTCTAATGAATCTGTGAATTTTCTGTTTTTACTTAGTGTTCAGTTTCTTCAAAGCAGCACCTGAAACAAGTCTTTGTTAGGTGGCTCACACAGTCCATTACTGGGACCAGTCAAGGGTGACTTTTGTCCTTTTAGCACGTCAGGGCTTCCTGCCCAACCCCAGTTCTAACCCTTGCTACTGCTCCTCTGTTTCTGTTTGGTAATGAAGTAGGTATTTGTTCTCAGTCTTTGCAGTCTGGCATGCTAGGCAAGAACTCTACGATCAAGCTGCACTTTCAGGCTTACTAGCTAAAATTCTGAAAACAATCACCCTTGTTTTCAAAATTCCTAAAAGTATTTAATACAAAATTATAAAAGGTAGGAAATAGAAATGTTTGAGTTTATTACCACTGTCTCACTACATGTAAGACTTCAGAAAATGTCCCATCAAACAGAACACTCACCATGGTACCCTTTGACTATTTACCTGTTTGTATCCTCAGCTCTAAAATCTTTGTTTTCTTTGAATTTTTGGTACCAATACTGTGCCTGACAGCATACAGGCACTAAAAATTTCTGAAACATAGGCTGGAGAAATAGTTCAGTGAGTAAAGTGCTTGTCACACAATGAGAACCTGGGTTTGGCACCAGGACCAGCTTGAAAGGTGGGCACAGCAGCACACACCTCTAATCTCAGCACGGGAAGGCTGAGGCGGGAGGCCCTGGGCCTGCTGGAGGGCCACTCTGAGGCAGGCACAGAACTCTAAGATCAAGCAGTAGCCCTTCAATGTAAAAGGCACACATATTTATCATACATGTAAACTATTTAAGAAACCCTGAAAGTCACAAATTAACATCTAAATCGCTGATACTCAAACTATATAATAAGACCCTCTCTTCAAATATAGTATTACTGAATAATTCAAAAACTGATGTGTCTGGCTAACTTTTCAGATGCAGCACCTTTTTTGTGTTAGTCTACCGTAACAGAACCCCAGAAGCCAGCAACCTGAGCAACAGCGATTCAGAGTGGAGCCTGCACTCAGCGGGAGAGCTGCGCTCAGCATGTCTGAGGGCCCGAATTCAATTCCCAGCACCGCAAACTTTCAAAAAGAAATTCATTTTCACTCTTATGAACAGTAAGGAAGTCCAAACCAAAAATCTGTAGTGTGGGCTCTCTTCTTGGCTAGCAGCCTGCTGCCTTCTCCAATATCCTCCATGCTTGAGAAATCCCTGGGAACTTTTCCTCTTTGAAAGGCATCAGTTCTCTCATGAGGACTCCCTCACTAAGATCTCACGGAACCTGAAATCAGTTCACTACAGAATCTACTTCTAATATAGTTAGGTTTCTAATATTTCTAATATGGGTTAGGTTTTCAACTTTGAATTTGGGAAGATACAATTCAATCAATATAATCATTTACTTAATCTTCTCTCTTTAATTTAAATGTAGGGATATCTGGATGAAGACAAACTAAAAATCCTAAACAGACAGTATCACAAAAGCTTGGAGTAAGCCAAGTTAAATGGCTTACTTACCCTAAATTACATGACTGGCCAGTTACAGAATTTAACATGAAACCCCACATCCATGCAATCAAGCTTTTATAATACATCATAATAACTGTGATATCTGAATATAACTGAATATTCTCATAACTTGAATTTTCTTTAAAAAAAAAAAAAAAGAACATTTCTAGCTGGTGGTGCACACCTTCAATCCCAGCACTTGGGAGGCAGAGGCAGGCATATCTCTGAGTTCAAGGCCTGCCTGGTCTACAGAGTGAGTTCCAGGGCAGCTAAAACCACACACAGAGAAACCCATCTTGAGGTTGGGGGCTAAAAGACGACACTGGATCCCCCACATCCAAGAAGAGTATGCAACCAACACAAAACAACTTAATTATATTTTTGTGAACTTTTGTTTCATTTTCCTTTGTTTGGGCTTTTGTTGTTGTTGTTTTGTGTGTATGTGTGTATTACTGGTCTTTTGTTTGATTTTCACTTTTGTGAGGTTTTTTTTTTTTTTTTACTTCTTTTGGGGGGGGTGTTGGTTTGGGTTGGGTTTGGGGGTTTGTTTTGTTTTGGTTTTTTTGTTTTTCAAAGAGAATGTAATTTAAGTGGCTAGAGATGTAGGGGAGGATCTGTGAGGAATTGGAAGAGGGAAGAAACATAGTCAAAGACCTTGACATAAAAACAGACACACTGAACCTAATAGAAGAGAAAATGGGAAACAGCCTTGAATGAGTTGTTGGCATAGGAGACAACTTTCTGAACACCAACAGCTCATGCTCTAAGATCAACAATTAATAAATAGGACCTCTTAAAACTGAAAAGCTTTTCTAAGGCAAATTATGTCAATCGTAATGGCAAAATGGCAGCTTACAGAATGGGAAAAGATCTTCACCAACCCTACATCCAACGAAGAGCTAATATTCAAAATAGATAAAGAAATCAAGAAACTAGATATCTAAAATGGGTGCAGTGCTAAATAGAAATTCTCAATAGAATCTCAAGTGGCTGAGAAATCTCAAGGTTGTGGGGGATGGATAGATTTCCCTGGGAATGAGAAAGAGGTTTGGGGGAGGGGACAGGAGCAGGAGGGATTAGGGAGGGAGGGAGGGAGGAACGCAGGGAGAGAGTACGGCAAGAGACAGCTGGAATAGGAGGCATTTGGAGGTCCAGTGTGGAAACCTAGTGCAGTGGAAACTTTCTGGAATCTCTAAGAATGACCCTAGTGAGGACACCTAATAATGGAGGATATGGAGTCTGAACTAGCCATCTTTTGTAGCCAGCAAGACTTCCAGTAGTGGGTGTTAGCATTTAGGCAGCCGGTTTCTTGGTTGCCTAGTAACCTATGATGTCATCATGTGTTGCCTGCTAGGTGTGTGGGGCAGACAAGGTTCAATCACACAGGAGCTATAAATAGACCCCTGCCTCTTATGCCTCTCACCTCCCTCTCTAGCTCTTACCTCTTTCTCTTGCTCTCTCTCCTCTCTTGCTGTCTCCCTTTTCTCTGTTGGGGCTCCCTTTCCCCCTTCTTTCTCTCTTCCCTCATGGCTCACTCAAGCCCTAACACTCTTCTGCTCCCCCCGCCCAAGTAAATGCTTTCATAAGATCTGTTGTGTGCATGGCATTTTTATATAAATACTAATAATGGGACTGGGTTACGGTCTCAGTGGAGTTTTATCTGAGGGGTCCCATGAAGATCCTTAAACAACCCAGGCTGATACTAGAATAGAGAGTCGCTTTCCAAAACTGATAGTGGGACCCCACTGCCAAAGACAACATCTACACAGCTCACTGAGTATACAGAGGTTGAGCTGGTGCCTGCATGGAGACTTCACCACTATATTCTAGCCTCTTTGGCATACCATTTCACCCACAAAACCTTTGACCAACAAATCAGTCCTGCCGGAAAGATGTATAGAATTTGTTTAAGTGACCAATCAATGTCTGTTTTAACTTGAGTGATGCCACAAGAGGGAGCTCATGACCTACACTCGCTGGATGGCCAGAAACCTGAGACTGGATAGCCCAGGGAAGAGGTTAGAAACAAACATGACTAACCGATAGATAGATAGATAGATAGATAGATAGATAGATAGATAGATAGATAGATAGATAGATAGATAGATAGATAGATAGATAGACAGACAGATAGACAGACAAATAAAGACAGATAGATAGCTTAGGTAAATGCAACTTCACCTTCAACTCCATAAAACTTACAGACTATTTTTCACTGGAGTAACTTTACTGAGTATGAAAGTAGTAATATCACCTTGGACAGGAAAAGAGTAACTACAAGACTTTCTTAGGAAAACTCAGTGGTTTTCAACTGCAGCGTGCCAACCAGGAGCCATTTTCAGTTGCTCTTGGAAAGGAGGAAGCACAGCTGCTGCTGTTATCTGGCTGTAGACAGTAGGGACGCTGTCTTCTGAAATGCCCCTAACAGCCCCTAACAGCAGAGAACTATCTGGCCCATAATATTTTTGCTTAAAAGATTAAGAATAACCTGCACTGTACCAATTAAACTTGAAAGACAATGTTGTGTACACAAACAAAATTGGTGAACCTGAGTAGACAGTATACAGAGAACTTTTTATTACTGTTTTAATTTGAAAGTATATCAAAATAAAAAGCTGACATTTGCTAGCATGTCTATATAGATTTTTTTTTATTAGTCCAAGAAATAGTGCACATTTTCTAGGATATATGCTATCTTAGTTAGGTCTTCTATTGCTATAAAGAAGTATCATGACCATGGCAACTCTTCTAAAGAAAAACATTTAATTAGGGCTGGCTTATAGTCTCTGAGGTTTAGACCATTATCATGGTGGGAAGTATGGAGGCATGCAGGCAGACATGGTGCTGGAGAGAGCTGAGAGTGCTACATCTTGATCCCCAGGCAGCAAGGAGGAACTGTGTGCCACACTAGGCCTAGCTTAAGCATGTATGAGACCTCAAAGCCCACCTCCACAGTGACAAACTTCCTCCAACAAAACCACACTTACTTCAACAAGGCCACACCTCCTAACAGTGCCATTCCCTGTGCGCCAAGCATTCAAACATATGAGTCTATAGAGGCCAATCTTATTCAAACCACCACATATGTGTAATACAGAAAAATAGCTTTCTTTTACTGCTTTCTCAAAATAAACTACCTCTATCTCAAATGGATACTTGGAAATTTGTTCCAAACTACAAAATACTCAAAAGAATCTTTTTGTGTGTGTATTTGTGCGTGTGTGTATTTTAGTGTTTTTTAGTCCTTCAAAGATAACATGCTTTTCAGTACTTCAGGCTTCCAATAAATTCTGAAAACGGAAAGAATTGAGACTCACAAGACATCTCAATATAATCAATGGGAAAGAAGTGTAAGAATGCACTCAGATTTTCAGGAGCTGGAGACAATCCCTGACAAAGGATGTGTTCTCTTGCAGAGGACCAGAGAACTCTAGAGGGCTCGGATGTCCCCAGCCTCCTTAAACACCAACACACACAAATATTCACGCAGAGACAAAGGCATAAAAATAATAAAAGTAAAAAATCAGCCTTTAAAAAAAAAAAAACTCCTACTTTTAAAAGTTTAATTCTCCAACTTTACCATTTCCAGGAACTTAATAACTAAATAGCAACTTCATGATAACAAGTTTAATTTTGGAAAACAACAATTAGAAATGTTAAATCCAGGAGACATTTTAGGGTACTTACAGATGTCTGGGACATACTTGACTGTTGTGTGACACTTCCTGTTGGGGATGTAGATGGTCTTCCGCTGGACAAACTTGCCTAAAATAATAAAACTATTGTAATATGTGAAAACCATTAAGCTAAAAACTTCCTTGAGCTATCAGAACCTTGATAGAAACAGCTAGTTGTCAAACATCTTTAGCTCCCTTCTGTTTTGAGTGTTTGACAGTCTATAGAAAACATGGCAAGGGAGAAAAAAAAAAAAACACAAAATAAAAAACGACTTCCTTGAGCCACATAATATAAAACTACAATAAAAATTCTAAAGTCCATGTATAAAACAAATTGTTTTATTGTCAACACAGCTTGATCCTGGCCATATGTTTAAAAAGAAAAAACAAAGCCCTCTCCTTCCCCATCTGGCTAGTCTTACTTCTACATTTCTGTATGTATTTGCGTTACTGTATACATGTGCTTCACAAAACACAACTTCTACCTTGTAGGTCCCAGGGATCAAACTCAGTTCATCAAATTTGTTGCCAAGCTTAGCAGCAGGTGCCTTTACCCTCCCCATCATCTCCTGATCCTAATCTTGTTTTATTAGCTGCACTCTCACAATGTACATTATAATGGTAAATTGCTGTATGTTACCTGAGCTTACCCAGCAGCTAGTACTAGAAGTGGAACTGCCTCCAACAAACTTCAGCCCCAAGCATGCTTATTTTGTCAAGTGTCTACTGAGACCTCTTGCCTGGGAATGGGCAAGACCCCACTAACTCTGTGACACAAAGCAAAGAAAGAGACAAAATAGCCCAAGAATAAAAACATTGTGTCCTGGAAAACAGATAGAAGATAAGCCATTCCCACCTGATATTACTATTGTCTATCTCATGAGATAAAAGTGCCTGCACTGGGTCTGGGATGATGACTCAGTAGTAAAGAGAGCTACTTTTTCAGATGAGCAGAGCTAGATTCCCAGCATCCATGGCAAGTGGCTCACAAATACCTGTAGCTCTAGCTGCAGGGGATCTAATGCTCTCTTCTGTCCTCCACAGGCACAAGCATACAGGTGTGCATACAAACACACATATACATATAAATAAATAATAACATCTTTAAATAAGTAAATTGTAAAATAAGAGGAAAAAAAAGACTAGAAGTTCAGCCTTGGTGGGAAGGGGTATGTGCAGAGTTCAATCATGCAGAAAACACTCAATTGGAAACTCAGGATAACTGCCTTATTTTCCTGTTGGTTTTTGCTAGAGGTTGTAAGCACCAATTTGATGGTGATATTATCTCTATTCATTGCCATATATTATATTAGTTGGCAGCCTCATCCAAAGGAATACTCTGCTCACACTGGGCACATCCATTGGGAACTCCAGCTCACTCCCTTAACAGCCCCCACCCCCCGCTGGGTCTCTGCTTGATGCCTGCAAGGCCCTGGTTAGATGGCATTACTTTTCTGCTGTTTTTGTACTGGTACTTGGAGGCCTTGCCTAAAGGGACACGTCTCCATCCAATACTCTGTTAGGAAGGCCAACTGACTGCCTCAGTGGGGCTTTCGCTGCTGTTTTGAGCACCTGATTTGATAATGTGTTTCTTTCTATTGATCCATTCTTTTCCTTTCACTTGCTATCAACTTAATAGATTCATTCATTCAAAATGAAAAATATGCTGAGTGGTGGTGGCACATGCCTTTAAATCCCAGCACTCAGGAGGCAGAGGTAAGCAGATCTCTGTGAGTTCAAGGCCAGCCTGGTCTACAGAGTGAGTTCCAGGACAGCCAAGACTACACAAGAGAAACCCTGTATGGAAAAACCAAAATAACAAAACAACAAATATGACTATGGTAGATCATTCTCCAGACTGTAAGAATAACTCAGCATCAATCTTACTCTGCTGTTATCTTTGAAGTACAGTTTCCTACTCCATCATTATGAAAATGAAACTGAGAGCTGATGGCTGTGTAAGACTATTTGCTCTGTAAGCCTGAAGACACTGAGTTTACACTCCTAGCATTCACATAAAAGCCAGGCATACTGTCATATTCCTTTAAGTCCAGAATTGAAGGAAAAGGCAGGGAGACCTTGCAAGCTGGAGCCTAACTGAAACAGGGATCTTCTGGTTCCTGGCAGTGAGGTGGGAGAGCTGCAGAGAAAGATAGCTAAGAAAGATGCCTGCCATCCTGCTCTGGTCTCCACATGTGCACACATGGATATACACTCACACTCATGTGTGATCACACAATACACATCAAGCCATTAATAATGTAGCTAAAAAAGAAAAAAGTCATGTGGTGGTGATGCACGGCTTGCTCCCAGCACTCAGGAGGCAGAAGCAGGCAGATCTACAAGTCTGAGATCAGCCTGGTTTACAGAGGGAGTTCTAGAACAGCAAGGGCTGAAATTTGAGCTACACCAACAGCTAGTGGGTCCCAATTTCCTCAAATCATAAACACAACTGCTATTTAAGATATTATTTTTGATTCACTATTGAAGCCTGGCATAGTGGAACACACATCTAATCTCAACATTTGGGAGGTAGAAGCAGGTGGATCTCTGTGAGGTTGAGGCCAGCATGGTCTAGATTGTAACTTCTAGGCCAGCCAGGAGAACATAGTAAGAAGAGCGTGTCTTTTTTTTTTTTTTTTTTTGTCAACACTAGAATTATTTTAAATTTTTTATTAATTACACTTTATTCACTTTGTATCCCGCCTGTAGCACCCTCCCTCCTCCCCTCCTCCCCTCCCAAAGTCCACTGATAGGGGAGGTCTTCCTTTCCTTCCTTCTGAGCCTAGTCTATCAGATCTCATCAGGAGTGGTTGCATTGTCTTCCTCTGTGGCCTGGTAAGGCTGCTCCCCTCTAGGGTGAGGTGATCAAAGAGCAGGCCAATCAGTTCATGTCAGAGGCAGTCCCTGTTCCCATTACTAAGGAACCCACCTGGACACTGATCTGCCATGGGCTACATCTGCGCAGGGGTTCTAGGTTATCTCCATGCATGGTCCTTGGTTGGAGTATCAGTCTCAGGAAAGACCCCTGTGCTCAGATTTTTTGGTTCTGTTGCTCTCCTTGTAGAGCTCCCGTCTTCTCCAGATCTTACTATTTTCCACTTCTTTCATAAGATTCCCTGCACTCTGCCCAAGGGTTGGCCATAAGTCTCAGTATCTGCTTTGATAGTCTGTAGGGCAGAGCCTTAAGAAATTAAAAAGTATACTATTGAAAAGAAATAAAGCCGGGCACAGTGGCATATACCTGTAATCTCAGCACTCTGAGGCAGAGGCAGGCGGACCTCTGTGAGTGTAAGGCCAGCATGACTACAAAGCAACACAGAGAAATCTTGCCTCAAAAAACAAAGAAAAAAAGAGCTGATATCTATGGATTACAGAAATATGTTTTTTTGGGGGTCTACAAATTAAAATTATTTTCTGTTGAGATTTACAATTAACAACTAAATGTCACAAAAAGTTAAAATTGTATAATATAAATTAAAAAAAATTTTTGGTGGTTTGTTTTGGTTTGGTTTTTTTTTGAGACAGGGTTTTTCTGTGTAGCCCTGGCTGTCCTGGAACTCGCTCTGTAGAGCAAGCTGGCCTCAAACTCAAAGAGATCCACCTGCCTGTGCCTCCCACGTTCTGGGATTAAAGACATGCCTACGAGAATGAAAATGTCTTGGTTTGGTTTGGTTTGGTTTTCGGATTTTAGTAAAGCACACACAGACATATTTGCTGCCACATAAGCACCTCTACAGAGCAAGAGTGACAAGTGTAGAAAGAATGAACAATTCTACTTCATCTATCGCTGGGATTTTTATCCACTTTATGTAAGAAAAAAACAAGCCTACTTTTGGTTTAAAAAAATATAATTCATGTATCCTTAAGTGTTCAATGTTGTACCTAAATTTTTGGAGACTAAGCACACCATAGATAGAACACTTATCCAACTTAAATAAAGGGCAACATACAAATATACCTATTCTCCTCCCAATGAACCTGTACTTGCCAGCCTACTAATCCAACTTCTCCAAGGAAAATGTCACAGGACATTCAAGAACGCTCACAGCAATTATCTAATATACACTGTGGTTTCACAGACTGTCCACTTATGCTCACCTGAACAGCAGCAAGGCTCTGGAGCTGGGAGCTGCTCAGATGCTGCTGCTGAAGGGCAGCCGTGTGCAGCATGAGGTGCTGTTGCTGAGCCGCGTACATCTGCTGAAGGTAGTGAGCCGTGGAGCTCGGGGGCCGATGAAGAGCCTGCTGAATCACCTGTGAGAAGGGAGAGCCATGTCAAACCATCCTCTCAGCTTTGTCTTTATGTCTGCTGCCAAGGCTTTCAGCATGCTAAGCACAGGCTCTCCCATAACTCCAGATCAACCGTTAACTTAACCAGAAGCTTTAGTACAAAATGTGGCAGTCTTAAGTTTTTACTATTTTTAAGTACTTTACTATTTGATGTAATTAAACTTAGTGATACATTTACCTATTGTTGCATATCACTAGGATGTTCTCATTATACTAATTAAATTACCACTCACTTAAAATAGAATGGGATAAATATGTGAAGAAATCTTAACTCTTATTAGTAGTTGAAAACTTTAAAATTAAATGGATATAGTAATTTTTAAGTAATTTACAACTTTTTTTGATTTTTTTATAAATTTATTTATTTTTATATCAATCACAGGTTAGGTTTTTTGCATCCCATGCGTAGCCCCCTCCCTCATTCCCTCCCACCCTCCCCAACCCTCCCTCATCTCCTCCCCGCCCCCTCCAAGTCCACCAATGGGGGAGGATCTCCTCCCCTTCCATCTGATCATCCTGTCTCCTCAGGGCTGGCTGCAATGTCCTCCCCTGGGATCTAGCCAGGCTGTTACTCCCCGGCTTGTATGGGGGAGGGTCAAAGAGTCAGCCATCAAGTTCATGACTGAAACAGTCCCTGTTTCCCTTACTAGGGTCTTCAGTTCAACAATGAGTTATCATGGGCCACATCTGAGGAGGGGTTCTAGGCCATATCCATATATGGTCCTTGGTTGGAGAAACTGTCTCATATAAGACCCCTGTGCCCTGCTCAGTTTGATCTTTGTGGAGCTCTTGTTCTCTTACTAACTTCCCCTATTTTTATTATTACTTCCACCCTCTGCCAATTTACAACTTTTGGGTGGACAAAGATCCAAAAGAATACTACTACTGACTAGGAAAATAAACCTTCCTAAACTAGAAGTAAGAATTTAAGTTTTATAGCCTTTCTGTATACAATTTGGTAGCTGGTGGGGCATATTTATAAAGAATAGTTTCATTATGCATTCATTTCAAAATGTAATATAGACAAATGCAATGACTACCAGCCACGTGTCTAGCAAGTACATAAAAATGACAAGGGAAAAGAAGTGGGTTTTAACTTTAAAATGAACTTGGATTTTAAATTTAATGTAAATTGCTACAGTCTACCTAGTGAGCACTGTACCCTACAATGCAGATATAGCGCTATATACTAAGTACCAAATACATCACAAGACGAAGAAAATCATTTTGAGTACGATACTATTTAGTCTTAAACTTCCTGAAATACTCAGGTAGATAATAAGGTCAGTATATTAGAGATGACTGGTTTGGCCTTTCTACACATGTCTGAAAGTCCTGCAACATTATATTAAACATTATATAAAATTTAAAACTTTGAAAATGACTCAATTTAAAGTTTTAAAAAATATCCAATTCTTTGTTTTCACATAGGAATGCTCTTAATCATTTTTAAAAATTCATTTATTTATTTGTGTATTGGTGTACCATGTCATGTGTGTGGTCAGAGAACAACTTTTAGGAATTGGTTCTCTCCTTCCATCATATGGGTTCTGGAACTCAAACTCAGGTTGTCAGGCTGGAAGACAAACACCTTTATGGGCTAAGCTATCTTGCCAGCTCCTGAGACTCTGGTGGAAGAATATTTTAAAAACTCCTAGAGCTGGAGAGTTGGTTACAGAGCTGAGTCTGAGCCCTAGCACCCATGTGGCAGTTCACACCTGCCTATAACAGCAATTCCAAACCATCTAATGCTGTCTTCTGTCCTCTGCAGGCAAGCAGCATGCACATGGTACACACATACATGTGCAGGTAAAACACGTACATAAAAAATAAATACAGGGCTGGAGAGCTGGCTCAGCCGTTGAGAATACTTGCTCTTCCAGAGGACCTGGATTCAGTTCCCAGCCCCACGTGGTGCTCATGACCATTCATAGCTCCAGTTCTAGAGGACTGGACACCCTCTTCTGGCCTTCATGGGCCCCACATGCACTTGGTTCACATACATACATGCAGGCAAAACACTCTTACACAAAGAAATCCAAAAAACAATCTAGTAAGTAATTTTTTAAAACAAACCCATAAAAATCTTTAATCATAGTAATTATAAACAGATGCAAAATCTGAGCCTAAACAGAGAGGTCAAGACTTCTAAAAAGACAACAGAAAAACCTCCTCTCCATCTGTTCAGGGGTCCCGCGCTGTGCCCGTGGCAGTGTAGACCTCTGCCCTCAGCAGCACACAGGGTTTAGGTCTATTGGAGGAGTGTTATGCCCATGAGAGATAACTCAGGACATCTATGTAACGCCATGAGCCCCCACTCACAGCTCCATGAGTCGCTGCTCACTTGCTGTGTTCCTGTTTCTCTCCTACTAC
This sequence comes from Pachyuromys duprasi, assembly GCA_028658305.1. Classification (NCBI taxonomy): domain Eukaryota; kingdom Metazoa; phylum Chordata; class Mammalia; order Rodentia; family Muridae; genus Pachyuromys; species Pachyuromys duprasi. The sequence goes on from CM053766.1 coordinate 45,241,538, forward strand.
AGGCTTCCTGCTCACAACTCTTCTCACAGATCCCTAGTTGATTCCTCACAGCAAAAGACTGGATGAAACACTAAATGACTCAGAACTCAGCGTTTCTCTTTGGTCAGATAAATCTATATATGATCTTCAAATTCTATAATGAAATTCCAATAGCTCAAACTCAACAAGTGAATAACTGACCTCATGCCTATTTCTGTCAGTACAGAAATTTCCCGTGTTAGCATGATCTCCTAGTCACTGCCAGATACCCGGCACGGCAATCACAAGCTAAAGGCACAATACACCATTATTCTTATTTTATTTCTCTACCAAAACCAGGGTAAAGAAAATCCATGTGACTTAAAAAAAATAAAAATAAAAAAAAGCTTGAAAGTTAAAAAACTACTTTAGTTCAAGGAACATGGCTTAGAAATATTTTAGATGAGGCAATTACCCATAATAACTAGAGTTTTAGCTTCTTGTGAGACATATCTGCACCTGCAATGTCTCTAGTGACATTTCATTTATTAATTTATCCAGCTTAAGTAAAGATGAAAAAATGGCACAGTCAAACATCATACCGTTCATACGCTAATATATTCTTCCATGTACCACTCACCACAGAGCAAAAAGCAGACATTAGAAGCATACTATGCATTCAAGCTTGAATCTCTGCTGAGCTGACTAGGTTTCCAACAGTTCTCTACAATGACTTCAGAACTGAGTTCTACGCCACAGAAGAGTTAAATAGCCCTCATTCCGGAATGTCCACCATGGAAGAGCAGAGCACAGCACAAACAGTGACGAAGGCAATTACAAGAGAACATTCTGATCCTGTACTCAAAAAATAAATAAGTAAAATAAAATACAAAACTTTGAAGAAGCCCAGCGCTAAACTGAAAAAAAAAAAAAAAAAGTCAGGCAGTGGTGGGTCACGCCTTTAATCCCAGCAGAGCAGGCAGGGGAATCTCTGCGAATCTGAGGCCAGACTGTTCTTCAGATAGAGTTCCAGAACAGCTAGGGCTACACAGAGAAACCCTGTTTCAAAACACAAACACAAAAAAAGGAAAGGAATGCAATTATAACAATTGAGAATCCCAGCTGGGGAGATGGTTCAGCGATTAAGAGCACTGGCTGCTCTTCCTGAGGACCCGGGGTTCAATTCCCAGAATCCACATAGCAGCTCACAACTGTCAGTAATTCTTGTTCCAGGGGATCTAATACCCTCACTCAGACATACATTCAGGCAAAACAACAACAACGTACATAAGATAAAAATAAATAAATAAATGGAAATCCTAGAAAAATGAAGGCAAGTAACATAGAAGAGCAAGAACTCAAAGTAGTTAACAACAGAAGGTGAAGTTAGAAAAACTGCCAGCAATGTGAGTGTAGAAATACTATTTAGCTTACTTAAAACACTGGTTTTCCCATTTGTAAAATGCTTACTGTATAGAGGTCTAGTGAGGATTAAATAAAATAATCAACATAAGGAAAGCATTCATTAAATGCTTGGCACATAAAAACTGTTCAATAGGCCCTACTGTAATTTATTAGAGACCTGTAATGTTTCCCACACATTCTAGATGTTTCATTTAATTCTCATAGTAACTGATAAAAGTACACAGTGCTAGCCGCACGTTATTGTTTCCTGGGACTGAGATGATTATGTCTTTCACCCAAGGGCACATAGATATTGAGGATAATGAAAACAGACTTCAAACAAAGAACCTCTGAGACAGAAACCCTCAGCTCTTTTTAAAACCACACCGTATTGTCTCTATTGGTATAAAGTTCAATTGAATCAACTTTACTTTCTCAACTAAGTGACTACACTAAAAATCTTTCAAACTATTCTCTTCGCTCTCTACCTTCCTGCTTACTGTTCTTACAACACCTGAACGTGAAAGGTTTTCTATAAGTCAGTATGTTGGGCTAAAACATAAAATAAGCCAAAAAAGCAGCTATTCTAAATAGCTCACAAGTAATATCTTCGCTTTTGTAGCAGTTCTTAGAGACAGTCAGTTATAATTCTCCTGACACATAACCTTATAAGCTTCCTATTGACAAATGTAAGCCCTCTCAATAGTACAAGTATTCAAAACATTTATTGGTTGTAAAAATTAATTTTTTTCTTTTTTCTTGATTTTTGGTAGTAGTCAAACAGAGTAGCAAGCACTCAACACACTCCCTGCCTTAACTTTTACAATTCTACTATCTGAGGACAGGATCAACACATACGGCTGACTTAGGCACAGAAGAGCATGCCATCTTCAGTCTTAACCTCCCCATGCTATAGCTGAAATACCTGAACAGCATGTCGGTCTGAGCCACTGTAGACAGAGATCTGTGGTTGCTGCATCCGAGATGAGGAAGTGGTGATGGTAGTGGTGGTGGTGCTACTGGCTGTTGTTGACACAGATGTTCCAGAGTTTGGTTCAGTATCCATAGCGGTACTGTGATCCTTAAATCTGGTGTATAACACAAAGGATCGATCGGTATTGCTAATGAGCACTGTCTTATGAGCTCTAATGAATACTCACTACAAAGAAATAGTTAAGAGTCTAAATTTATAGGAAGCCCTTAATATAAAATAAACCTATCACACAATCACCAAAAAGAAAAAACATACTTCCCTCATATACAGAATACATGATAGTTATTATCTGCTAAGCCAAATTCAAATGATTTAGAACAATAGTTGAGACAAAAGTCTAGATTGAAATTTATGTTTGCATTATTGAAAAGGGGCAGATTTGAAATCTGGGGGAGTGGACTTGGACAAGAGGCTGTCTGCAACTGATACCCATTGCCAATGGGAAAACCAACTCTCTCCAAAGGAGTCTAACTGGATATACCAACCCATACTTGAGGTCAGGTCCCATGACTAGGAATAGTTAGCCAACACAAAACAAACTCAGTAGTATTTTGTGGACTTTTTGCTTCATTTTGCTTTGACAATTTTTATCTAGATTTAGTATTTTGCTTATTTTGTTGTTTTGGATTGTTTTGGTTTTTGTTGTTTGTTTGTTTGTTTGTTTTGAGACAAGGTTTCTCTTTTAGCACTGGCTGTCCAGGAACTCACAAAGTAGATCAGGCTAGCCTCAAACTCAGAGACCTACCTGCCTTTGCCTCCTGAGTGCTGTGGGATTACAGACATGTGCTACCACCACCCAGCCCTAATCTTTGTTTTGTTTTTAATGGGGTTTTCTTGGGGGAGTGAGGGGTTCTGAGGCTCTCTCTCACCCTTTCCTTTTCCTTTCTTTCTTTTCTTTCTTTCTTTCTTTCTTTCTTTTTTTTTTTTTTTTTTTTTTTGGAGACAGTGTTACTCTGTATAAGGCCTGGCTGTCCTGTAACTCACTCTGTAGACCAAGATATCCTCAAATTCACAGGGATCTGCCTGCCTAGGATTAAAGGTATGGACCTCCTACTGCCCAGATTTTTCTGACGTTTTGTTTTCTGGTTGGTTGGTTGTTTGTTTAAAAAAGAAAGAAAAGGAACATAAAATTGGGTAAGTTGGGAGGCAGATTTGAATCTGAGAGAAATTGTGGGAAGGAAAAACATAACCAAAATGTACTGTTTGAAAAGAAATTTTCCAATATATAGATAGATTTGAACCCAAAAGATAAGGAAGGCAGTGAGAGAATATTAACCTGAGGGAGAGGGAGGGGATTAAGCAATGTCAGAATATATGAGAGAAAAAGAGACAGAAAGAGAGAGAGAATGTGTGTGTGTCCGTGTGATCCTGTACATGCATATGGACAGTACTGAGCCACCAAGTGGGTGTGGGGAATTGAACCTGGATCCTTTGCAAGACCAGGTGCACCTAACTGCTATGCCACCTCTTCACCCATTAGAGTTTTTCTTAGCTATATTTCAAAGGAGATCCCTAAAAACTAATTTAACTGTAGCTGCTATGCGGTTATTTAAAACAAAGTCTTAGTAAACCTGGTATGGTGGCACACACACAAGTAATTCCAGCACTTAGAGAAGGTCATCCTTGGCGACACAGTGAGAGGCCAGCCTGGGCCACACAAGAAACCCTGTCTCTAAAAAAATAAATAATTAAAAATAAGATCCTAAAAATATGTTAGTGGGGGCTGAAGAGATGTTTCAATGGTTAAGAGCACTGGCTGTTCTTGCAAAGGATCTGGGTTTGATGCCCAGTACCCACACAGAAGCTCACAACCCTCTAAAATTCAGTCCTGAGGGGTAAGATGCCCTCTTCTGGCCTGGGAGGGGCCAAGCACATACCATAGCATAATACACAGATATAAGCAAGCAAAACACCCATATACATAAAAATGTTTCAGTTAATTTTTTTTCAACACTCAATAGCTTTTTTAAAATTAGTCTACAACACTGTCCTTACTAATTCTAGTAGTAGAAGTTTAGCTTAATAATAGATTAGTCCACTTAGGGAAATAAAGTAGCAAATGAAAGCAACTTCTTACATCCTTACAAAAATCTTTTTTCTCAAAGAACTGCTCTATTATTTGAGGGTATAGAATGTAATTTATTCACTTTCCTATGTACAACCAGTAAAGTACATTTTTGTATCAAACTTTATAATCTTTTCCCTCCAATATTACAAACTTATGTCATTTATGTTGTGGTACAAAGTCTGACCCAAAAAGAAATTTATACTTTAATAAATGCAAGCCTCTCGGATCAATTCTAAAGGCTTCCTTGTTGTTACAAACTAAAGCCACAGTAGTTGTCACTCCTGGGTCACAAACCCATGTGAGATTGTACTAGTTCCCTCTTTCCTTATCTGTCTTTTTCTCCTGAGAAATAAAATTTGAACCAACTGGCATTCCCATCGTTGACAAGAACATTTATTTTTCTCTCTTAGAAAAAAACAAAACAAGGTATCACTATGTAGCTAAGGCGACCTTAATGAGACTCAGGTTTCTCCGGCCCACCACACCTGAATTATCATCTCCAATTTTCAAGGGAGAAAGGTGAAAGGAAAAACGGAGGGGAATGATTTCTCACTGACTTTTTTTATTAGAAGGTGAATCGTACATTTTTAATACTTTGCTATTTTTTAATTGCTTTCCAGTGAGCAAACCACGGTATCCTATGGTACCTGTTCCATATTACACACAATCAGCAGTAAGGTAAAATCTTGATCAAACTACTTTTGCACCATGTACCAATAACATCCAAAACACCAGAGTAAACCCTGGTCTTTCAAGTCTGATTCTGCTCAGCTGTGCTCTCATGCCCAACGGAGACAGGCAAGAAGCTCTTACTAACCAAAAATGGTCAGAGAACCTAGACATTAATTCTAAACATTGCTGAGTGCAATTGGCCAAACCATGGCACTGCATTTCGAGGCCTGGTACAAAAGAGCACTGTGGTAAGCGCACGGGCTTGGCACGGAGATACCTGCAGCGTTCAGCTCTGGCACAGCAGAGGCCTACCCGGGAACCTGTTAAGTTTCCAGTCCCTAACTGAGCATACCATCACAGCACTACGCAAGAATGCGGCCCTCCAGGGAGGGAGGCAGCAGGCCGCTGCAGCGCGAGCCCCGACGGGGACTGCAAGGAAAGGCCGGGGTGCCTCGGCCTCGCCGGGCCGCAGCTGGCGTCCGGCCGGCGCCTCCCCCCCGGCTCCCCCGGTTCCCCGCGGTCCCGCTGCACAGCGGGCCGCACGGCGACGGGCCTGCAGGAGGCCTGGCGGCGCCCGCCCTGCCCGTCACACCTCGGCGGGGCCCAGGCTGGAATGACAGCCCCGGAAGAGCGCCCCAGGGCCCGCGTCCCGGGAGACTCCGGAGGCCCGGGTCCCCCAGGTGGCTGCGAGCTTAGGGCCGCGCCGCCGCGCAGCCCCGGGACCGGACCGTGCCATACGCACTCCCGAGGGGAGGTTGACTGGAGCTGCCATCCTCCTCCTGCTGCTCCTCCTCCTCCCCCGGCCGGGCTCCTCCACCACGCCGTGGCTCTCGCCTCTCCTCGACCCTGCACTGCCAGCCTCGGAGCTCCGAGAGCTGCCTCAGGGGGACGTGTCGCTGCCCTCACTCGCCCTCCCCCCCGGTTACGACAGCAGTCACCAGCAAGCCACTCACTCCGCTTCCGCCATCTTCTCTCCTCCATCACTAACACGGGGCGCGCATGCGCCTCCCCTTCCCCTCTGCAAGAGCGGAGGGGGCGGGATCCGGGCTACCCTGGGGGGCGGGGAGCGAGGTCACGTGTGAGGCCAGAGGGGACCAGTCTTCCTCCCACCTCAGCCAGTGCTTCCCTCCCTGTTGTAGGTGGTCCTTCCCAGCCACCTGTATTTCCTTTGCTCAGAGTCTGTGTCTTAGGCCGGGGTCTGCGACAAAAGTAGGAAACTCTCGGCGTAGACCTGGAAACGTAGAAGTTGACTGAGTATTTGCAGAAGCATGCATGAAGTCCTAGGTTCAATACCCAATACCTCATAAGCCAGGTGTGGTGGGGAAAATGCTGGCAGGAGAAATAAGAATTCAAAGTCACCCTGGACTACACAGGGTGAAACCAAAACCAGAGCCACAATGTTGTAAAAGAACCATATTGTTATACACTGTTAAATAAGTCTCCATACCTTACGAGAATAAGTTTGTTTCCTAAACCTAGTGTATCCTGCGAAACATGTTTTTCAACCTATGCTGAACTTGTACCCCCATGATGTATACCACAACTTTGCCTTGCTAAACTCCTGCGCATCTGTGATGACTCCCCTACCAGATGATGTATTCTTACACTTATCTACCCCACAGGCAGTCTTGAACCCTGAGACCCTTACTCTTCCGTTCAGGTGATAACAGCCAACTATGTCAACAGCTGTTTTGTTTTCTTTTTTTTTGTTACCATTTATTCACTTTGTATCCCGACTGTAACCTCCTCCCTCATCTCTTCCCAATCCCTCCCTACCTCTTCTCCCCCTAGGCTCCTTCCCTAGTCCCCTGATAGGGGAGGTTCCTAGCCTATCAGGAAACTGGCTACATCCTCTTCCTCTGTGGCCTGGCAAGGATGCACCCCACAGGAGGAGATGAACAGAGAGCCTGCCACTGAGTTCATGTCAGAGACAGTCCCTGTTCCCCTTACTTGGGAACCTCCTTGGACACTGAGCTGCCTATGGGCTATATCTGAGCAGGGGGTCTGGGACCTCTCCATGCATGGTCCTTGGTTGATTCATCAGTCTCTGCAGGGCCTCTGGACCCAGATTTTTTTTGGCTCTGTTGGTCTCTTTGTAGAGCTTCTGTACCCTCCAGGTCTTTCTATCTCCTCCTTCCTCCATAAGATTCCCTGCACTCTGCCCCAAGTTGGACTATCAGTCACAGCATCTGCTTCGATACCCTGCTGGATAAATTCAACAGCTGTTTTGTATCAACCCTAACCCTTCCCCATAAAAGGGACCTCAAAAGCCAGTGAGGGGCTGCTCTCTGAAATCCTGACTTAGGTTGAGGCAACCTCTGGCCAGTCTAAATAATAAAGGTAGCTTAATCAGACAATCATGGAAATTTTTTTTCTCGGAAAGTTTATAGAAACTTTAAGGCCAGCCTGGAATATAGAAAGCTGTGTCTCAAAAAAAGAAAGCCAAAAATTAACCTCAACTATAAAGCATTAAAGATGTGTGTCAGAAGTGGTCTTAATCTGAAGAGTAGATTTTGCAGACAACCATACACAACATGACTTTGTTTTGCAGATCCAGGGGGTGAGTAAATCTCTGCTGCTCTCACAGAAAAAGAAGCATAGTGATCATAAACAATGTCTCCTATTTCCTGACATAAGGTCACGCTAACCTCAGGCTCTTAGGGTTTCTCTTGCTGGGATGAAAGACCATGCCCAAAGCAAGTTGGGGAGGAAAGGGTTTATTTGGCTTATACTTCCAAATCACAGTTCCTTACTGAACGAAGTCAGGACAGGACTCAAACAGGGCAGAAAAATGATGGCAGGAGCTGATGCAGGGGCATGGAGGGGTGCTGATTATAGGCTTGCTCCCCATGCCTTGCTCAGCCTGCTTCTGACAGAACCCAGGACCACCAGTCCAGGGATGGCCCTGCACACAATGGACTGGGCTTGCCCACACTGATCACTAAGAAAGTACCCTACCCTATTGTCTACAACCTAATATTATGGAGGCATTTTCTTAATTGAGGCTCCCTCCTCTCCAATGACTCTAGCTTAGGTCAAGTTGACATAAAACTAACCAGCACAAATTGTCAGTCTGACAAAGAAACACGTCACTGTTAAGCCACAACTTTTCCTTTCTTTTTCATCCCCAAGATCACACATAAATAAAGACATCACAATATGAAACATTTAAAAATTTGAAAAGTCCCACAGTCTTAAAAACTTCAAACATTTACAAATCCAGTCTCTTTTAAAATCCAAAGTCTTTTCAGATCTAATGTCTCTGAACTGTAGGCTCAAAAAAAAAAAAAAAGATACTTTCTTACTTCAGGAAGGAATAACCAGGGCATAGTCATAATCAAATCAAACCCAAACCAAGCTCCAACTGTGTAAATAATTCAGTGTTGGATGTCTAGGATCCATTCACAATCTTCTGAGATCCTCCAAAGGGCCTGAGTCAAGTCTCTGGTTCCACTTTTACAGCATACACAGCTTGTCTTCTAGTATCTAACTGGCTCCAAGGTTCCTGTTCTTGGTAGTCACTCCATGTCCTGGCATCTCCAAAATGCTGGGGTCTCTGCTACACCTAGGCTGTATTTTCACCAATAGCCTCTTCTAGGTTTTCTTCATGGTGTCAAGCTTCAGCTTCTCTGCATGATCCCTTCAGTCCTGGGTGTTCAACTGCTACTGAGCCTGGACTTTCACCAATGGCTTCTCCTGGCCTCTCCCAGTGCCATGACCCCTTCATGCCTTCAAAACCAGTGACACCTGGGTGACTCTTACACTACCTAGCTCAGCTGTCCACATGAGGCACAACCTTGACCTTTTCTGAAACACAACTTCTGTGTGCTGACCCTGTGGAAACATTTGCCAGAAGATTTCACCTCAGTGATGCTGGTCTCTTCTTAACCATAGCTGATTTTTCAGCTCCAGTTGACCAGAAACAGAAATTTTTAATCCAAAATATGCAACAGCTGTGATAGAGTCTTTACATGATTCTCAACCTTCCCTCTGGAACATCACTAGCCAGGCCTCCGTCCTCTGCACTTCTCTCAACACCCTTATCTTCCAAGCTCCCACAGAGAAGCTCACCAAGACTTGAGAACCAATGGCTTCTCCAGCCAAAATTCTCAAGTCCTTCCACAATCTGCTGAAAAACACATGGTCAAGTCTGTCACAACAATATCCCACAACCCTGGTAATGAAATCTGAATTAATGAGGGTTCTCTAGAGCAACAGAGAACTGAAACAGGCACACACACCACTTACAGGCTGTGGCCCAACAATGCTATCTACCAACAGAGAGCCCAAGAATCCAGTAGCTGTTCAGTCCATAAGGCTGGATGTCTCAGCTGGTCTTCAGTATACACTGGAATCCCAAAGAAGTAGGCTCTAATGCCAGTGAAAGAATGGACTTGCCTACCAGAGTGAGGGCAAGTAGGCAAAGAGCAAGCACGCTTCCTTCTTCTATGTCCTTTATATAAGCTGCCAGCAGATGTGGCCCAGATTAAAGGTGGCTCTTCCCACTTCAAAAGATCCAGATTAAAAGTGGGTCTTCCCACTTTAAATAATTTAATTCAGAAAAAGATCCCTCCAAAGTGTACCCAGCCACTGGGGTTTTATTTCATTCCAGATGTAGTCAAGTTGACAACCAAGAATATCCATTACAATCAGTATTGAGAAACACAGTACTCCTATGAACTCGTTTAAAACAGTTTGAAAGTATGATGTGGTTGAATGAAAACTACATTTAGCCTCAGAAGAGAGAATAGAATTTCCTGTGTGGGCTTAAAATGTCCTTTTCAAATCTGATAGCAATTTTTTAAAATTATTTTGTATTCTGTCTCAGGTATACTAAAACTCTCTAGGACCCTAGTTATATAGTAGTTGGGGGGAATGGATAATTGTACATTTGGATGAATGAATAAAATGACATTATTGTATGTTAGAATAAAAACACAGACTTGCTTTCTCTAACTTGAAATGAGAATGCTATCACCAAACACGTACTAAATCAAAAACTAGAGAAACTGAAAATGTCTCTATAACCTGCTACCTCTCACCCACTCTTTCAAACGATCAGCATGTCAGACAATGTGCTTGTCAGTCTTATCTCCCTTGGTATCCGTGTGGGTGGCAGTATTCACCGTTGGTTGCATCTCCCCAGGTGCTGAGTAACGACAACACGGAGCAGCAAAATTGAAAGGGCACTTTGATGTCTTGTGATCCACTGGAGCAAGAATCCAGGGTCAATGCAGACATGTTTTGCCATGTGCAAGTACCTCAGTGCAGTACAAGTACTCAAGAAGCACTCAGAGGTGCTGTGGACTCCTGTGGTGGGCATTTATCATTGTGGTATCCCAGACAGGTTTTTGAGAAGTGGAGCTTTAGAATGAAGCCAGTTCGAGTCCTCATTCTGTCATACCATCACTTGTGAACCCCTGAAATCTATTCAGCTCCACCTTCAAACAGTATGCTCATCTCTGTGTCCACCATCTTGGGCAATGAATTTACCTGAATGCAAATCAGTTGTCATTTTATACTACCTCAACTGTTACCAGCTGTGATGGTTAACTACAATTGTCTGCTTGACACAGCCTAAATCATGGTAAGAGAGCTTCAGTAAGGAACTGTCTACTTTGGGTTGGCCTGTCAGCATGTCTGTGTGCTGTTGTCTTAATTGAATTAACTGATGTGGAAAGCCCCAGCTCACTGTGGGCGGCACCATTCCCTACGCAAGGGCTCCTACTGTGTAGAAGTGGAGAAACTAAGCTGAGAGCAAGCAAGCAGGTTTGTTTTACCTTCTCTTGGCTCTCAACTGTGGAGATGGTAAGAACAGCTGTTTGATATACATACGACTTTAACTTCTCCATAATGACAGGCTGTAACGTAGAATTGTAAGCTAAGATAAATCCCTTTCTCCCTTAAGTACTCCAGTGTAGCAGCAGAAAGGAAATATCCACCAGCCTAGGCCAAGTTACCACTCTCTCCCAGACTACAGCAGCAGGCTCCTGACTTCTTGTCCCTCTGTACTCTGTTGGTCACACTGTAGCTCAAAAAAGAAATGTAAATGACAGTATGGCGCTGTCCTGCTAAAAATAACCCTCGGCGAAAGTCTTGCATTTCTACCGCTAACTTGTGGTGTGAATGCCTGCATGCTCTTAGCTCCATCTGTATCTCTTGTGCTCTCTCTCCTTCTCACTCTCTCCCAGCCAGACCTTCACCACATACTTCTACCATGATATTCCGCCTCACCACAGGCCCAGAAGTGCAGACAGAAAGCTCTGAAATCATGAGCCGTTTTCTCCTTTATAAGTTGTTTATCTCAGCTATTTTGTTATAGTAACAGAAAGCTGGCTTACACAAGGTTATGCATTCTACAACAAACTTCAGGCCTCAAGGTAGTATTTTTAGAAGCAATGTACTCTTTGGTGTTTTGTTTTGTTTGAGACAGGGTTTCTCTGAATAGCTTTGGCTGTCCTGGACTTGCTCTGTAGACCAGGCTGGCCTCAAACTTACAGAGAAACACCTGCCTCTATCTCCCTGAGTGCTGGATTACAGGCTTGCACCACTGCTCCCGGTTGCCAATGTACTCTTTGTAACAGGAATAGAATATTTTCCAGGTATTTCAATATTTGGAAAATAGTAGCTGGGCATGGCATTCCCAGAACTCAGAAGGTAGAAGTGGAAGGACCAGAAATTCAAGGTCATCTTCAGGTAGCATGCGTAAAAAAAAAAAAAAAAAGCCAGGCACTGGCTTGTACTCGCTGAGGTTACAAAACCACATCCTCACATGAGGTCACATAGCAACATCTTGGTCCATCCTGGGCTACCACTTCAGCTTTCATCTAAAGAGCAAACTCTATTCCTTCCCCAAATGTCAACTGACTTCTGCATCTCCCAGGAATAAATCCTCAGGGACCTTTTCTAACACAGTCTTTTTATTCAAAAACATCATCCAATGTCTGCTTTCTACTGCCTTTAGACTTCTGTCTCATCAACTTTTTCATCATTCAGATACAAAGAATGCCTTTCCACCACTCTGCCTTTACAGTCACCATCAGTTTCGCCAAAATTAGCAGTAAGAAAGTACTGAAGAGGAAGAAAGGCAGCATGTGTCAAACACCTACTGGGCACAGAACACATGCTATACCATCTAATGTACACAACAGTCCATAAACTAGATCTTAGTCTTCATCTTGCAGAGGAGGGTGGTCTTGTTAGTTCAATAAATCACCTGAACAAGGCCACACAGTTTCTCAAGGGCCTTTCTTTAAAATTTATTTTACTGAGTATTCATGTGTGCACTCATGCACACGATGCATGTGAGTATGGGTTCACACATGCCATCGCCTGCATGTGGAGGTCAGAAGATAACCCGCAGTGGTCAGTTCTCTTCTACCACTGTGGGGTCCGGGGACGGAGCCTAGGACGCCATTCTGTTACCCACTGAGCCACCTCAGCAGTGTTCAAGTGAAGGCTCTCCACTCACCTTCTCTACTACTGTCTTCGTGTGGTACTGTTTTTCAAATTACGCACACCATTTCCTTCCTTTAGTTCTCACTGCCTCTTCCAGATGGAGTAGGTTGTTTCTATAGTACTCAATACTCATAGTACTTACCAAGGTGTTTTTAAATTGAGATATAAGTCACATAACTTAAGATGTATTTATTTAAGGTATATACTTAAGTGTGTATATGTGAGTACATACACATTGTTGTATGTAGCATTTTGTAATTTCAAAATATTTCTATCACAACCCCAAGTACCCCATTCTGGTTATGTTTCATTCCTCTCTCCAACTTTCCTGTTATTCCAGGTAACAACTAACCTGCTGTCTGTTTCTATAAAATGCCTACTATGTACATTTAATATAAAAAGAATCATATAATGAGTAGCCTGGTATATGTTAATGTGTGTTAGCAATTCATCCCTTTTTTCAACTGAATGTTATTAGGGGGATGCAATACATTTTTGTGTACCCATTCATAATTTAAGGAAACATTTTAGGTGTTGTTGTTATTATTATCATTATTTGGGAGTTTGGGATGTTGTATGGATGTGAGCAAGCAGTCAGGGATCACAGGTGGCTGCCATAGGTTCAGGGGTCCACACTCTGCTCCTCACACTTACATAGCAAGCCCTTTAATCACTGAGATAACTCCCAGCTCCCCCCAACACCAATTTTATTGTATCTATTATCAATCATTTATTTATTTATTATTTATGTGAGCTCTCCACATGTGGAGTTTAGTGAACAACTTACACAGTTGATTCTGTCCTTCCACCTGTAGATCTTGGGGATCCAATGCAGGTCATCAGACTTGGTGACAAGTGCCTTAACTGGAGAAGCCATCTCACCAACCCTCTTTTTATATCCGACCCTCTTTTATTATTATCATTATAGCTCAAACTAGTGGGTGTGAAGAAGTATTTCATCATGGTTTTACTTGCATTTCACTAATAACTAATGAATTTTCTTCTCCATACTTTTTGTTTTGAGAACTGTCTTTCAAATTTTTTGTCCATAAGTTTCTTTCATTTGTTTTGTTGTTGTTGTTGTTTGTTTGTTTTTGCTTTTGGAGACAGGGTTTCTCTGTGTAGCCCTGCCTATTCTGGAACTCACACCATAGACCAGGCTGGCCAGAAACTCAGAAATCCATCTGCTTCTGCCTCCCAAATGCTGGGAATGTACCACCAGGCTCAGCTCTTCTTCTTTCTTTTGTTGTTTGTGGTTTTGAAATCATATCTAAGAAATCAGTCTTTACATCAAGATCATAAACACTACATTTTCTACTGAGTAGAAAACTCTTACCCATTTTAAGGTAATTTTTATAAACAGCTTAGAAAGAGGTCTGGCTTAACTCCTGTGTGTGTGGATGGATAGCTAATTGTTCCAGAGTCATTTGTTGAAAAGCAACAACAAAGCTATTCTTTCCCCATTGAATTACCTTGAACTTTATCACACACTTTTAAGCAAATACTAACAGAGCACTGCTACTATGAGCTACTTAAGTGTAAGTAATAATAATAAGCCTGCAATAAACATATCTGATGGGTGGAACACTGATTCAGGATTTTTATTGTCAACCAATAAATACTGAAAGCTAGGCTGAAAATTTTGTAGCAGTTCACTGTTGCTTTCCCAGAAGCAACAGAGAGACTAACAGTCTAATAAAGAATATATACAAAGTATTTCTTAATATTACTGTTAAATACATTCAGAAAACCTTTAACCAGATAAAAAAAACATAAAATTCCCTCTAGAAGTCAGAAAATTAGCTTTTAAGGGAAGTTGGAATTTCAGTCTGAAGTTATTAAGCTGGAGGAGATATACCCTGTTCCCTCCCCTTTTAGTTCAAGCTTGCTTCCTAGTTCTGCTATAGAAGGAGATGGGATAATCTAGCCTGAACATCATCAGTTTTTGGAGCTGTTTAACTGTAACAAAGTCCAGACTAAGTGTTGCTGAGGAGGCACTTCAGTTTGGTAGGGTGCTTGCCCAGCACACAGGAGTGCTTGGTTGGGTCCCCAGCAGTGCATAAACCAAATGTGGTGATCGCATTCCTGTAACCTCAGCACTTGGGAGGTAGAGGCAGGGAGTTCAGTTCAAGACTGACTTTAGCTACATAGAAAGTAAGAGGTCAGCCTGGGATACATGAGATCCTGTCAAGTGGGTGTTAATCCTGCATGTATGTCAGTGCATCATGTTCATGCCTGGTGCCTTTCGATGCCAGAATTTGTCAGATTCCCTGGACCTGGAGTTACACATGCTTGTGAGCTATTATGTGGGTGGTGGGAATCGAACCTGACTCCTCTGAATGAGCAGTCAGTGCTCTTAACTGCTGAAACATCTCTTTAGCCAACCCCTTCTAATAATTTATCTTTTATTTATTTATTTATTTATTTATTTATTTTGGCTTTTCTGAGACAAGGTTTCTCTGTGTAGACTTGGCTGTCCTGGACTCACTCTGTAGACCAAGCTGGCCTCAAACTTAGAGAGATCTGCCTGCCTCTGCTTATGTTAGGATAAGCAGGAATGAGCCACCACGCCCAGCTTCCTGATAATTTTTTGAAAAGACTAAAAATAAAAAAAGGTATACCAAGAAATGATACTCAATATTTGTCATGGTGAGCCTACTATTGTGAAAAGAACAAATTATTGTGGGCTAAAGTGATCCTTTTACAGCAAGTGACTCAGCAAGTGGTTAGGTTGACAGTACGTAAATGCAATGAAAAAAGAAAAATGAAGGATTTCATGAAGTTATGGGTCTTTTTCTGCATCTACCAGAAAGTCTTGATTTCAGATTTATGCTATTTTTCCTTCTTTTCTTCTCTGTCTGTCGTTTTTGTTTGTTTGTTTTGTTTTGTTTTTTCTTTTTTCTTTTTTCTTTCGAAACAAGGTTTCTCTGTGTAGGTCTGGATGTCTTGGAACTCTCTCTGTAGACCAGGCTGGCCTCCAACCCAGAGATTTGCCTGCCTCTCCCTCCTGAGTGCTGGAACTAAAGGTGTGTGCCACCATGCCCTACTTTACTTTTTACTTGTTTTCATTAGCTTCTGTGATCAAAACCATGTAGATAAGATCTTACATGTTTATTTTTAGATCGGGACAAAGAATGAAAAATCCACTATGTTATAAATATCACTCATTTCATTGCTCTGGGCTTTCTTTATTAAATGAGAAAGTTAACTTGGATCTTTTTTAATCCCTCAAACCGTAATTTGTAATCCCAGTTCCGAGAGACAGAGACCGTCTGACGCCTCTGTGTGGGGTTTACTGGACAGCAAGCCTGGCCTATTGACACGTTTCAGTTCAGTGAGAAAATCTGTCTTCAGAAAGAAAAGGAGGCTGCTCTCCTGAGGAGCAACTGTTGAGGCTGACCTCCCCCCCCCCCCAACACACACTTGGCTTTTGAGACAGGGTTTCTCTATGTAGTCTTGGCTGTCCTGGACTCAATTTGTAGGCCAGGCTGGACTCAAACTCACAGAGATCTGCCTGCCTCTGCCTTCCCAAGTGCTGGAATTACAGGCGGGTGCCACCAAACCTTTCCAGGCTGGCTCTTATCCCAAGGTGCACAAGAATACCACTTACACACATACACACACACACACTCACACACTCACACACTCACACACTCTAAATGAGGTAAAGTGAGTTAGTCAAACTCTCTTGTCACAATGGTATTTGCCTGAGGAAAAGGACTGTCTCTTCTAGTCAGCACTGTAAATTAGCAGAGAAAGGTCTAGTAAAAGGTCACAGCTAAGCCTGACTACCTGAGTTGGATCTCTAGAATCTTCCAGGTAGGAGGAGAGCACTGACTGCCATGCCCTGACCTCTGACTTCCACATGCACTTAAACACACACTAGCAGCCCCAGGAGTGGGAGAGTGGCCTGGCCAACACGGGGAAGCTAGTCCTGGCGGTGTGGGTCATAGGACAGCTGGCAGGCTAGCCAACCCAGCTTCCACCCAGGCTCAGATCCAGGACTCTGAGTTAGTCTATCCCAGCATCTACCCTATCTATAAATTGCAGGAGTGCATGAAGATCCTGCAGATGCAAAGCTGTAGGATCTCCATGACACAGGGCAACAACAGGAGTTCCTGGTGAGGATCCAGTATTGATAGTGCAGCAGAAGCCAGAGGCTTTTGTCACAGGGTGAATGGCAAGAGTGTGCAGATGAACTTGAGGGCTTTATCTCCCAGTGCCCTTCCAGGGACACTGTGTACCTGGCAGGAAGCCAGAAACCATCCCCAGACCCAGAGCTCCCCCTCCCCCTTGATTTATCTGCGGCCTAAAATAGGATATGGTTTAGTACCACTCAAGATCAGTAGAAAATCAATACGGAAATACTCGAGTCCGACAGGAAGCAAGCAGAGGTGCCGGAGAGCTGAGCCAGTCTTCTGAGAGCCAGGGAAAGTCAACTGGCTTTGTCTGGGAGGGGGACTGGCTCACCGGAGTGGGGGGCGGGGGGAGAGGTGGGAAGGGGGGGGCTGGGGCCGCGCTCCCGGGTGCGAGGCTTTATGAGAACGAGTTACATTTTCAGCGCAGCATGCCATCAGGAAAGGTCTGCTTCCTAACTTGGAAGGTAACTTATATTTTAAGTTAAGTAACAGTGTGCTTGATGTGCAAATATCATTAAAGAACGTTTAGCTGTGAGACTTCTGTGGACTCTAAGGTTGTACCTTGTAGCTTCAGCGTGGGCTTAGCATATTTAAGGTCCAGAGTCCAATTGCTAGTACTACAACTCAAAGGAAAAAATAAAACTTTCAGAAGAAATTTCAGTGTTTTGGCAGAAACTTCTTGCATCATGACATCTACAATTTTATTTTATTTTTAATTTTGTGTATATGTTTGAGTGTGAATATATGTGCATAAATACAGTGTCCTCAGGGTTTAGAAGAGGGTGTCAGATAGCCCAGAAACTGGAGTTACAGGGAGTTATGACTTACCATAGGTAGATACTGGGAATCGAACTTGGGTCCTCTGTAGGAACAACAAACCTTCCTAACTATGAAGCTATCTCTCCGGCTCCAACACATCATTTGTAAAGCTAGCTTTGTGCTATTTAGCCTAAAATGTTTAGAAACAAATATGCTGTTTGGTTCTCAAAGAAGGTAAATGCCGCCATAAGTATTGTTGTTTACTGTTTGCATTGGGCATTACTTTGCACTTTTTTTAAATTTGTGGTGTTCTAATAGCACATCCGGACTCTACTTTGCCTGAAAGAGAGGAAGAGTGCATTAATGCCTGGCACCAACTTAATCCTACAAAAAGTAAACTTTCTTTTCTATAGATACCAAGAAGCAAAATATTTTTAATATTATTTAAATTCAAAATAAAGCAATTCTATTTCAAAGTAAAAATAATTTAAGGCTTGAGTGCTACATATTAGTGTGTCAGGCAGGACACTGGGAAACACTATGTAAAAAGGTCTGTGTGCCTGGAGTGAAGGGAGAACCTAGAAATTATTTGAGATGAAGTTGGCCATGTCAGTAGAGTAGGGAATGGGATTTGGGGTAGAGAAGAAGCAAGGAAAAGAGGCAGGAAGTCTGGAAGGATGTGAGCTCACGTAGCTTACCTGTGATAACTTGAAAAGACTAACTAAGTGCATAAAAACTAAGCGCATTAGTCTAGTCATCAGGCTCCAGCGAAGAATCTTGCCATTTTTGTCCACGACTTTCACTGTTTGGTTTGCTTGTTTTGAGACAGGGTCTCTCTATGTGGTCCTTGCTGGCCTGCAGCTCCCTATGTGAACAGGTTGGCTTCGAACTCACAGAGATCTTCCTGCCTTTGCCTTCCTTGTTTTTGTTTTTTGTTTTTTTTTGTTTTTTTTTTTTTGAGACAGGGATTCTCTGTGTAGCCTTGGCTATCCTGGAACTAGCTCTGTAGTTCAGGCTGGCCTCAAGCTCACAGAGATCCACCTGCCTCTGCCTCCGCAGTGCTGGGATTGAAGGCGTGCGCCACCACTGCCCATCGAATTTTTCTTTTAATGGATAAGTAATGGGCTGGTTTGATAGCTCACTTGGTAAAGTGCTTATCTACAGGTATAAGGACCTGTGGGCGGTCAGCCCCAGAATGTACAGAAGCCATGTGTGGTGGTGATACTTATAATAGCGGAGCTGGGGAGTTGGAGATGGCTAGATACTTGGGGTTCGCTGCCCAGCCAGCTTAGCCTAGTTGGTGAGCCCCAGGTGCCAATGAGAGAGCCTGTCTCAAAAAACAAGCTGGATGGTTCCTGAATGAGGAATGACGCTGAGGTTGGCTTCTGGATTGTACATACATAAACATGCACATACACTTATGTACCCCAGCCCACGCCCACATTTGAAACAAAAGTAAAGCAACGTGAAATGAAAGCTCGACCACATGGAATCTGTGTCGACTGCTTGTTCTCTCAATCACCATTCTCCAAACAGGCTATTTATCTTTTGTTCCACATTGGGACAAACTCTCTGCAGACTGTAAAACGAGAGAACATATGCAAATAATATTTTTAAGTCTCTTAAGCTTATGGATTTTTATGTTGAATTTGATTTTTTTTCTTACTGCAGGTATCACACTCAGCCCGAGGAAAGTATAACTGAGCCCAGTGGCTAATGTTTGTCTTTGTAAGGTCCCCGAACCCTCCAAATAATCAGCATTTCCAGCCTGAACATTTTTCTCTCCCTTTAATGATGTTGTCATAGGTTCAATGAAACTGCGGAAAGTGGCAGGTTTATTAAAAGGTGAAAGTATCTAATTTCTTTCCCTCAGTACTGGGAAATGAAGTCAGAGCCTCATGAATGCTAGGCAAGTGCTCTCCCCTGTACTATATTTCCAGTACAAAGTTCAGAGTATTACTAAGCATCATTGTAAATTTAGGCAACAGAAAAACTGAGGCTTCCTATGTTGTATCATTTGAGAAACAGACATTGAAGGTCTAGTGGCAGATTTTCATGGTCATATGAAGAACAGAGCAAACACATTTCCACATTCGATTCCGGCTGAAGGGAACACTGGTAGCTAATTCAGACTGAGTAGAAATGTCTATCAGGGTGATGAGCCATCTCCTTCAAAGCAACTTTATCTGAAATAAGTAAGCAAGCCATGTTTCCTTAAGATATCATTCAGTTAGACCAGATCTTTCTAAAACTCTTCAACTGCTGGGCCCAATGGTCTATGCCTTTAAAAGCACTTGGGAGGCAGAGGCAGGTGAGTTTCTGTGAATTTGTGGCCAGCGTGATCTACACAGTAAGTTTCAGGACAGCTGAGGCTACATAGTGAGATATTTTCTCAAAACCAACCAGCCAACCAACAACTCTTTTCTACTGAGTCTTATTTTCTTTAATTAACTAGTTTAAAAATGAAACCAACAACAAAAACATTTGTCTCAATATTTTTTTTATTAGTTTGTTACTGAAAATGACATTTCTGTGTTCCACTCATCTGTTTGTGCATTGACATTTTCTCTTTTCAACTGCATTACATTACTATCATGCACATAAAGGAAACCCTATGGACAGTCTTCCCACAACCGCAGGAAAACTAAAAATAAATAAATAAACAAATAAATAAAGTGATCCTGGTGGTTCATGTCTCTAATACTAGCACTTGGGAAGCTGAGGTGTGAGGGTCAACATCGGGTACCTTGGGAATGGGGAGGAGAGGAGAGGAGAAATCAGAAATAACACCGGAGAACAAGTTCCCCCAGGGCATTAACAAAAACACCAAAGTGGGCTGGGAGGGAGTGCAGAAAAGCATACAACAGCTGAAAACACATTCTTTTTAAGTTCGTGACATAATCTCACAGATAGACCTCATACTGCCTATAAAACAAGCTGCAATAAAGCTGAGAGGCTTGAAATAATTAAAAGCATGTCCTTCGACTACAGGAGGGTGAATTTAGAGGCCAGCTTCAGAAAAAACATTTGGCATAGTCACAAAAGTGATGATTAAACAACATATTCCTAAAAAGAAGACATCACAAGAAAACAAGGAAATATTGTGAGATGGGTGAAAATGAAAGTATAATATATTGAAATGTATGGGCAGAGTTAAAGAAATCTACAGAATAGTTTCTTTGATAGCTATGAGCACTTATATTTTAAAAAGCAAGAGTAATCTCAGGCCATTAGCTTAAACGTCCATGTTAATGAGCAGGGAGAAACATAAAATAAACTGCAGTAGGAAGCAAGAAAACAGGAATTGCAGCATCAATTCCTGATTTGGAGGCCAGGAAATAGAGAAAATCAATGAAACTAAAAGTTGGTTATTCAAAACAATCAACAAAATTGACAAATTTCGATTAGCAAAGGAAAAAAAAAATAGAACTCAATTATTTGGATCTACTCAAATTTGAAACCTACTACCGTAGAAGCTTCTAAACACACACACACACACACACACACACACAATTTTAATGGAGATTCTCTGCAATGAGATGGAGGGTAATGCCCCAACTAGACACCACATGCTAACAAATAAGAACCTCATTACCACAAATGGGTCATTTTTTTTTTTTGTGAGTTGTTGGTCAATGAGATTCCACAGACCCCCACACCCACCTCAAGTGTTACAGAGAATTGCTAATATTCTTGATTACCCTCCAGAACCTGAAGGTAAGACCCTGTTGCTGCTGAAAACACTACGTACCAAGGTCACAGAATATGGAGAGATCACGCTGGTACTCACCTGGAAGCTTCATTTAGAGTGGCTAACTTTCATAGGATTAGAATGTTGTATCTATGCCACTAGAAGAGAAAAGTAAGTATAAATCTCACGTAACTGTGAACCTTGCAAACTACAACAGTGGCCAGCCTGACAAAATATGCCCACTGAGCAATAGTGACATAAATGTTATGGGAATAACCAACCACTTTGTGCTCTAAGGGTGGATCTCAGACTGGACTCATTCCTGAAACTGTTAACTGGGCCCAGAACCTGTAGCTAGACAGGTCATATGCCTCAGGGAATACTTTATACTATTTTTTTTCTGCTAAATAAACATAGTATTAAACTGACTCATTGCTATACCTGTTGAACAGTTTATCTCTTGACCTTCATCAGTCTTCATGCACTGGGTGGTAAGTGACAACAGAGACCCTTAATTGGTCAAGGTGAAGGGACTAAGAGATTACAGAGTGTTCAGCCTTTAATGGGATGCATAAATTATACCCTTCCCATCAAGCACTCTGGGGGTGAAGAAGAGGGGGTAGAAGATTTTAAGAACCAGATGTGAAGGATAAGTTTAAGAAAATAGCATTTTCCAGACACAAGAAGACCGTCACACATGTGACAGAGGGCACTGGTCCCACAAAAACTCTAGCAGACAAAAGCACAGTGTGGAGCTGGGTAGATGGGCACAAACTCCCTTCAACAGCAGAGGAGATACTGGCAGCTGACAGCTGCTGAGGCAGGGAGAGTCAGCTTTCTTTGATGTGTTGACCTCTGGTAGGTCAAGCACACTCTAGGGCCCACCCTACTCCCAAAAGTGGTTGGGCAACACAAACTGAGCTTGATGGGGCAGAAGAGGAAAAAACTCAAAGTTCGGTGGGTAGGGAGATGGGATGGAAAGTGTGGCTATGGGATGATTTGGGGAAAGTGGGGTAAATATAATAAAAAATAAAACATATGAAATTCTCAAAGGATTAATAAAGTTTTAAATGACCCAAATTTAAAATTTTAAATTATATTGAAGAGATAATTATTCGTCATAGTTATTAATCATCATGAAAGAAATATTATAAGCAGCTCTATGTGAAGATATTTGTAGATAAATTAGGTGACGCAACCTGCCAAAACAAACTCAAGAAAAACGATAGATTTGTAAACTTGTTACAAATAAAGGAATTGTAATAGTGACTTAAAATCTTCTCTTTAATAGAGTAAAGACTGATGGCTGGCTTTACTGGTAAATTGTATCAAACATCTAAACAAGAATCAGTACAGCCAGGTGAGGAGGCACACACTTTTAATCCCAGCACTTGGAGAGGCAGGGACAGGCAGATCTCTGTGCGTTCGAGGCCAGCATGGTCTACAAAGTGAGTCCAGGACAGCCAGGGCTACACAGGTAAAACCCTGTCTCAGAAATCAAAACAAAACAAACGAACAACAACAACAAAAAAGAATTAGTACTAATTTTTTCACAAACTATTACAAAAGTATAAAAAGACAGAATTCCTTCCAATGCACTTAAAAGGACAATATAACTCTGATACTTAAAGAACTATAGACTATCAACTGTTAAATACAGATGAAAACACTGTAAACAAAATATTAAGAAATTGAATCCAGTAGCATATACAAAAGGTTATGTCATAACTGACTTTGCAAGAGTTCTGTTGCTCATTTCCAAAATCAATGGCTACAACATACCACGTTTGATTTAGCTTCAATTGTCACAGCCTAGAGTTGTCTGGGAGGAAGCCTGAATTGAGAAATTGCCTAGATCAGTGGTATGTCTGCGGGAGACGGTCCTGGTTGATGTGGGGTCTGGCACACTGAAGTGCCACCACTCCCTGGGTAGCTGGCTCTGGGCTACATCAGCTGACTAAGCAGGAGTCTGCCTATGAGGAAGCAAGCAGCATTCCTCCATGGTTCCTTTTCTCTTCTTTCCATCTTTGGTTTTTGAGACAGGGTTTCTCTGTGTATCCCTGGCTGTCCTGGAACTGGCTCTGCAGACCAGGCAGCCCTCAGACTCACATCTGCTCACAGATGAAGCCATTGTTGCATCCTCAGTCAGAAGCAGAGAGAAAGAGACAAACATTGGTGCTCAGCTCACTTTTTTCTTTTTTATTCAGGTTAGGATCCTAGAGCATGGGATTGGGCCATCCTCATTAGGCGGGGGGTCTTTTCTTTTTAAAGATTTATTAATTTTTATTATGTATACAGTGTTCTGCCTGCTGGCCTCCCACCATGTTGTTGCTGGGAATTGAACTCAGGACCTTTGAAAGAGCAGCCAGTGCTCTTAACCTCTGAGCCATCTCTCCAGCCTAGGGTGGATCTTTTCTATCCTCTTCAGTTAAAGCTTTCTAGAAATACCCTTGTAGATACCATGAGAGGTACAGTCAATAATGATTCTAAATCCAGTGAGTTTGATAATCCAGATTAACCATGATTCTACCTAATAAGTAATTTATACAAGCTTGTAAAACAGAAGGTCAATATGCAAAACTTAATTGCATTTCTAAGTATTAGCAATGGATGCTCCCAAACTGGCATGAAGTAATTCTATTTATAATAGTATTAGAGAGATTACAAATTTTAAAAATAAATTAAACAAAAAAGTGCAAAATAGCTGGGAGATGGTGGCACACACCTTTAATCTGAGCACTCAGGAGACAGAAGCAATTGGATCGCTGTGAGTTCGGCCAGCCTGTTCTACAAAGGGAGTCCAGGGCAGCCAACGCTACACAGAGAAATCCTGTCTTGAATAACCAAACCAATCAAACAAAAAACCCACCTCATTTAAATATAGCTTATAGTGAATAGCAACCAATCCATATTTAACATGACGATGCAGGTCTCTAATAGTCAATAAGGTATGTTATCTGGTACGGATTTTCATATACCCCAGATTTGTGGCTGTTGGATGGATGCCATACCAAGTTAAGGGTCACACATAGTAGCACTGATGAGTCAAGCACCCAAGTCTATTTTATGATTATAAAGAAAGCTGCTGGGTAGTGGTGATGCCCACCTTTAATCCAGGCACAAGGATGGCAAAGGCAGGCGAATCTGAGGTTAAAGACAGCCTGGTCTACAGAATGAGTTCCAGGACAGCCAGAGCTACACAGAGAAACCCTGTCTCAAAATCAAAACAACAAAAAAGAAAGCCATATATTTGACTATTTCCATATGTTGTCATCTGGGCTGACCTGGTAGCTGGATTTAAGCTACCTTAAATGTAGAGTAAGTTAAGTGACACAGCCAAGATCCGCGGAAGTCTGAAAGTAAGTTATAGATTATTTCTAATTTTCGGTTAGCTAGTGTAAGTAAAACAAATGCTACTGGGCAGATAAGCTAGTTAAATATTCACTGGGCTCTTGGTTCTATAGAATGGCAGCATATAGGGGCCCGGGTATGGGAGCCCTGAATAAGTATCTCTTCTGTGCTGTCTCCCAGTTGGGTTTCTTCTTTCGTGGCACTCACCAACGCTTTTACTACCTATATTATTAAATTTTTCCTGTAAAAGAGTGTGCTAAGCAGGTAATCACTTCCCCCAAAGGGCACTGTTTTAATTTCATGATCGATGAATTTACCTAGAAACAGACTCTGGACGAAGCTATTTCCAGAACCCTCATATACTTAAGGTGTTTTTAGGATTTCCATACCTACAACTCCTCCCGGAGGCACAAAACAGAGTCAGAAAACGCGACTCCCTACGCGTAAGGAACAAGTCCCAGAATCCCACCGGGACTCTAACTCCCAGAAATCCACGCAGCAAATCCGTCCAGGAAGCGTAGAGGGTTCGCCGCGGACGAGACCAAAAGAAAAATAGGGGGGAACACCTTGGACGTGTGTGCCCCAGGGGGTGTTTTTAAAAATTTTTTTTGTAGAAAAATTTCTGTTTAGAAGCTACATTTCATAATTTAACGGAAGCGCTTACAAGTTCTCCCCCGTCTCAGAGCGTGTGGCCGGAGGCCGGCGGATCCCGTGCCCTCTGCTCCCCTCGCCTCCCCCGTGAGGATGAGAGCGCCGGGACTCGGTGGCTCCGGCGCCCGCCCTGCCGCGGAATGCGGGAGCGAGCGTGGTGGGCGGAGCCGCAGCGGGAGGCGTGTAGTGCAGGGCGGCGGGAGGAACGCCGAGAGCAGCGGCGGGCGGAGCGCCGGGCTTCGGGCTGTGGCGGCCGGGCGACCCTTCGCTCCCCGCCGCGGGCTAGGCGCGCTGCTCGGCGAGGCGGGCGGCCACGGCTTCCCGGCAGGCTCGGGCGGCCGAGACCCTCGCGGCGCCCGGCGCTGCCCCGGCCCCCTCGGCCTCCGGCGGCGAGGCGGGGGAGTGAGGAGATGCCGACCCAGAGGGACAGCAGCACCATGTCCCACACGGTCGCGGGCGGCGGCGGCGGGGACCATTCCCACCAGGTCCGGGTGAAAGCCTACTACCGCGGGTGAGTGCGGGCGCGGAGCGTGGGCGGGCTCGGCTCCGGCTGGCGGGCAGGGGTCCTGGCGGCGGGTCGCGAGCGATCGCGGGGGCGGCGAGGGGCGCGGCTGGCTGCCCCCGGCAAGAGTGAGTGCGGGTCTCGGAGGAGTCGGCGGAGAAGAGTCGGTGCTCCCGGAGCGGGGAGGACAGATCAGCTGACTGAGAAATTTGCAACTGTTTCTGGACTGGGTGGACTGCGGAGGGCGAAGGAAGCTCTTCAGCCACTACTGTGGTTCGCAAGCCTGGTCTGCTTCACTTAGCTCTTTTCATTACCGACAGGCCTGAAGCCTCTGATTTTGTAAATCAGGTTTATATCTGTTCTTCACCGTGGGAGAGCTCAAGAAGGGAATCCCAGAGAGTCAGAGAGTCAGTATGGGTGTTAAAGTGAGTACTACTTTTCAAAGGATGTTCATTGGATCCTTAGATGCGGTCAGAATTGAGTGGCAAATGTGCTGATCCACATTTTGGCAGCCCTTGGTTAGGGCGATATGGAAAGATGAGAGAAGCCAAGGCTTTAAATCCTAGAAATGGTCTTTACTCACTCACTTGGCTATCAAAGTTTAAAACTAATGTGGCTGCCAAAAGTAATCAGTTCTGGGATCGTGGTGTCATATCATTTTCTAGCATGACTTGTCATAAAGTCCTTCCCTTCCTTTGAATTCAGCTTGTGGTTTGAGATAGTTCAGAAGCACTAGTGAGGTGAAAGGCCTTCGTGGGAGACTAGGGATAAACAGAGAACCTGACTGCTTGTCCAGGCAGGAATAAATTGCTTTTAAAAACTTAAAGTACTGCAGGGTTAAAATGTGCTATGCGTGCTTTTACATTCCTTAGGGGATCAGTGAAGATAACAGACCTTCAAATCTTTCTTGTTTTCATTTCGAAGAGAACTTGAGCTCCACGTTTTAATGCTTACAAGTAAGGCTGTGTGTTGTCTTCCGCTCTCTGTAACATTGACAGATTTGGCACTAACTTGTAGGACTAAGAGTAGACAATGTTGTTTTTACTTAAAACACGGGGAAGAGAGGTTTTGACTTTAAGGTAGTCTCCCCGAACGCTTTTTTCTTTAGTTTTTCTTGAAATTAAAAAAAAAAAGTTGGCAGTTGTCATAAGTGCTTTAGTCATTTTGGTTCATGGTCATGCATAAACAAACTTTGAAAGAGTGAAAGAACCAAGAACAAATACAACTTTGAGATAATTTGAGAGAGATTTTGCTTCCCAGAGCTGCAAACCTTACTCATGTTGTAATGACCCCAACCATAAAATCATGTTGTTGCTCCTTCATAACTCTTAACTTTACCACTCTTATGAATCATAATAAACATTCCGTGGTTTGGGATGATCTTAGGCAACCCCTGTTTGACCCCCATAGGGGCAGTGATCCACTGGTTGGGAACAGCTGCTTTAGAGTAGGTACCATTTTACAAAGTTGATGGTCCATGGCTGTTAGGTGTAGAGATGAAGGATTTTTAAGAAGCTGTCTAGTTGACAGGCTAACAAACTAAAGTTCAGTATGAACCCATGAACATAGTAGGAAAAAAGTGCATATTGTGTAAAATAAAGTGTACAGAAGTGTGGCTTCTCACCCTCCAGTCTCTGCAGCCTCTACTGTTGGTGGTTAGCCTGTGGTTCTTCTGCAGGTTGCATTTATGGGGCTGGAGAGATGGCTCAGCCATTAAGAGCACTTGCTGCTCTCTAGAGTACCCAGATTGAGTTTGAAGCACCTGCATCGGGT
>CM053766.1:45269457-45293705 GCA_028658305.1 Pachyuromys duprasi
GGAATGATTTACCCACTACTTTCGAATATATGTGATTTTTAGGGAAAGTGTCTGTCCTATATATAAGAGGCATGCAATTTGACTTTTTTTTCCCCCTAGTTTGCAAAAGTAGGAGTTTTTTCAAAGTGGGAGATTTTTCTAGTTTTTAAAAGCACTGAGAATCTGGTTGGACTGGAGACCACCTAAGAGTGCCTGTGTCGTGGGTCTGCACCTCTTTTTTCCCAACATGGGAACTCTTCAGTCAGTGGCCCTTTTCAGTCTGACAGTGCTGAAGGAGGAAGAGAAACAGGTTTTTTTGGTTAGTGATAGGTTGCCTTTGTGTGCTTATCCTTATATAAAGGAAAGAATTTAACCAGGTAAGGTCTGGGCTACTCGTTTTACATTTTATGTACAGGAATTTAGCAGAAAGAGAGGTATAAAAAGAGAGGTAAGCCATTATTGAACAGTAATTACAGCCCTATGGATTCCTTCTGTGAACATTAACTATTTTTTGGCAGTGCAAGGGATCATACGCATGCTTGCAGCCGCTCTACTGCTGAGCTGTGTCCACAGCCCAGGATTGACTCTGCAGATTTGGAATGTAGAACTGTTTGCATTTTTTTCCCTTTACAGTGAACAAGTCCTGTCAGGTCTTGTTTTAGAAAGTATTGCAAAATTACTTTAGCTGTGGGCTTTCATCATCAGAGCTTAGTGTAGTTCAGCTGGTGGAGGATTTGCTTAGTGTGCACAAAGCCCTGGTTTCTATCCAAGCACCACTTTAAGTCATGGTTGTGCCTACCCTACCCTACCACCTAGGGTGAAAGCAGGAGGAGCATGGCTTCCCAAGCTCATCCTTGGCTATGTATTTGAAGGACAGCATGGGCCATGTAAGACTCTGTCTCAAAAATGAATGAATGAATGAATGAATGAATGAATGAATGAATGAATGAATGAATGAAAGTAAGTAAGTGGGGAGGAATGGTAGAGTGACAGTCAGGTCTGTGGGGTAGTTGGCCCAAAGCTTGGCCAAATAGGAAAGAACCCTGAGAAATCTTGAATTTGCTGATGCTGAGATAAGTGGCAGCAGTGAGGCCTGAAGGAGGGGAGTCCAAGGAACTGTGAGGCCTAAGGTGAGCATTTGCACAGTCAAGGGCTGAAGAAACAGAAAGAAGCAGCTGCTTAGAAAATTCTCCCACGGGGAGAGGTGCTTGCCTCACTCTCTCTTCCTCCCCTCCTTGATGGTCTCTGGGTAGTTGCCTAGCCTCAAACTCACTAGTAACCCAGGCAGGCCTTGACCTCTCTGTCTTGCCTGTGGTGCCTTCATGCTGGGATTATAAGGTGTTTGTTAACACATTTTGTATGTGTGTGTTCGTTCCCTCTCCTTCCTTCCCTCCCAGGCTTTCATGCATGCTAGGCAATCATTTCACTAACTTAGCCATTTTTCCTTTTAATTTGATTTGTTGATTAGATGTTGACATTTAGTTTAAGATTGCCAGGCATTTCTCAATCTGTTGTTTATCTGAAGATTTTTACATTTGTGTAATTAAATCTACTTTTTTTCTCTGTATGTGGCTCCTTGGTTTGTTGCCTTAGGTAGGTGTGCTTCTCATTTATAAGTAGTCTACAGCTCTGTATTGTGCAGATTTTTAAGTAATCACCCCTTAAATTATTTTGGGGTATAGTCATTAGTAGTTTCTTGATACTAATATGTTTTAAATATTAAACATGTTTTTAACATGTTTTAAAGTTCTACTAACACTTTTTGAAAGAGGTCTTCCTTTCATTACTGGTTTGAAATACCTGATGCACTGTATTTCTCATACTGTGCATAGATGACTATTCTGTGCCGTTGATTTGGGAAGAGATCTGTTTACTACATGCCACAATTTGATTATTACAGTGTATAGTTAGTTCTGATGTGTATGGGAAGTCTCCTTTATTTAATCTTCTATTCCCAGGGTTTTTGTTTGGTTGAGTATTGTGCGTTTTACCAAGAACTTCTTCCTTTCACAAATGGGGACTTTTAATTCCTATTGTATTGCGGTGGCCGAAATATCTGACAGAAACAACTCAGGGAAGAAGTTGTTTAGGCTCATGGTCTCAGAGGGTTCAGTTCATAATTTCTTGTCCCCATGCACTTCAGTGAAACTTCTTGGTGGGAAAAGCCTGGCGCAAACTGCTCACATCACAGTGGGCTAGGAAGCAAGGCTGGAAACGACTTGATAAGCTCATAGAGGTCTCTTCCTCAGGGCCTGCCTACTCCAGGTGGCCTCTCCTGTGGCTGAATCTCCTATTTCTTCCTCCCCCTCCTTCTCCTCTGGCTGGCAGGAAGTCCAGCCCTGTTCTCTCCCCTCTTCATTGATTGCTGTAAGCTGCTTTATTGGCACAGCAGGGGACAGTTGAGGCGCAGTGTTTACACAACACTGGGACAGGAGAGTCTCAGCACAAGGATTGCAACCAGATATGGAGGGTACAGAAATCAGCGTTTGAATTACACAATAATCTTATGCCTACAGTTCTTTCTACCATGTGGGTTCTGGGATCAAATTCAGGCCTTTAGGCTTTGCAGCAAGCCCTTTTACTTGCTGAACCATCTCACAGGCCCCCATTTTCAGTTGATTTTTATGGGGAATTACAGATAGGACTCTTATTTTAGTTTTATAGTACATACTGTATATTACTGTATACTAAATGTAGAAACCCAAATTTCCAAGCACTACTTAAAATTAAAGTATAATTACATCATTCCCCCTCTTTACTCCTTCCAACCACTACCATGGTTCCCTTCCTTCTTGCTCATTCTCAAATCCATGATCTCTCTTTTCTTTCTCTTTGTTACTGTTATACACACCCACACCCACAAACACACATTCTTGTATATGTAAGTGCATAAATGTATAAATAGAACATGTTGACTCTGTTTAGTGTTACTTGTATGCATATGGTTTCAGGGCTGACCACTCTGTTTTGGATAACTAAATAGGAGCGCATCCTTGGGAAGATGAATCCTAACTCTCTGAGCAATCCTTAATTGCCTGAAATTCTTTCTCAAGGGTGGATTCTGGTAAGCTTTCCCTTTCCACATTAGCATATCTGTTGGTGGTGTCCTTTAGGTCTTGTTTGCTCAGGCATATTATTTGAGGGATAATTGGTTTAGCTTCCCTCTCTTTTATAGGAAAGAGACTCACAACAGTTCCTGGTTCTCTGGATCATGCAGTCTTTCCACCCTCTCTTCTGTCTTCTGTGGTGTTCCCGGAGCCTTAGGCTCAGTACCATCTGTCAAAGAGGCTGTCCTTTTTCCAGTGTATGGCTTTGACACTTTGTCAGCAATTGGGTGGCAGTTGCTGTGTGAGCTGTTTTCTCTGTTCTGCTCTACTGATTTTTGTGTGTCTGTCTTTGTACCTGTAACATATGGTTTTTCGTACCATAGCTCTGTAGTGTATAACTGCAGATCAGACACTGTGATATATTTATCATCACTCTTTCTGCTTAGGATTGCAATGGCTATTCGGGGGATTTTGTATTTCCATATGAATTTTAGGATTGTTATTTTTAGTTGTGTGAAGAAATGCAACTGGAATTTCATTGAATCTGGAGATTATTTTTGACAATATAGTCTTCTCATTATTCTTCCAATTCATGAAAATGGAAGGTCTTTCCATCTTATATCATCTTCAGTGTTTTAATTTTAGCTGTAGAAGTCTTTCACTTCCTATATTAAAATTATTCTGAAGATTATTTACCTTTTTATTTAGAAGATACTGTGAATGGGAATTTTTTTTCTTTCCTGGTTTATTTCTGGTACATAGAAAAACTACTGATTTTGTAGTTAATTTTTTTTTAATCCTGCTGTTTAGCTGTGGAAATGCTATAATGAACATGATTTTGACTTTTTGCTTTCCTGCTTGTGTTGTTTTTTCTGTTATGGCTCTAGTTTAAAGATTGACTATTATTGACTAGGAGTATGTGAATGGGCATGTGTCTCAGTTTTTCCCCATTTAGTATAATATTGGCTATCAGTTTGTCATACAAGCCCTTCTTTTTTTTTTTAAAGATTTATTTATTTACTTATTTAACGTAGATGAGTGTTCTATCTGTATGTACCCCTGCATGCCAGAAAGAGGGCATAGGATCTCATTAGATGGTTGTGAGCCACTATGTGGTTGCTGGGAATTGAACTCAGGACCTCTGGGAGAGCAGACAGTACGCTTAAACGTTGAGTCATCTCTCCAGCCCAGACCCTTCTTTTCTTTCTTATTCATTTATTTGTGCATGTGGTGCATGTGTGAACATGTGTATGTGAGGGTATGCTCACCTATGCATGTACACATGGAGCGGAGCAGATGGTGTCAGGTGTCTTGCTCTCCACCTCATTTTTTGAGCCAGGTTCTTGAACCTAGAGTGTTCCATTTTGGTTAGACTGGTAGATCAGCGACCCTTGGATCCTCCTGTCTCTGCCTGGTTCTCTTCTCCACAATACTGGACTAACATGTGCTTGCTGCTATGTTCAGGCTTTTGTTGTTTTGTTTTTCTAGTGTGGGTGCTGCGCATTGAAATTCAGGTCCTCTTGCTTACACGGCAAAAATACCACAGAGCCATCTTCACAGACCCCATGTATAGGCTTTATTATGTTGAGATGTGTTTCTTCTACTCCTAGTTTCTTCAAAGCTTTTATCATCAAGGTGTGTTAAACTTTGTTGAGGGCTGTTTTTGTGCCTGTTGAGATGATCATGTGATTTCTGTTCTTAAATCTATTTATGTATTGTTCTGTAGTTAATAATGTGTGTGTGCTGAACCAACATTGCATCCTTGGAATGAAATCAGCTTGGTCCTAGTGTCTGATCTTAATGTGTTCTTAAATTTACAGGTGTTTTGTTGGGAATTCTGTGTCTTTGTTCATCAAGGAAAGTGATCTATAGTTTTTGTTGTTGCATCTTTACCTTATTCTAGGACTGGCTTCCTAGAATGACTTTGGTAATGTGCCAGACTTTCCCATTTTGTGAACATGTTTTCAGAGTATGGAAGTGAGCCCTTTCTTAGCGTTTTGATAGAATTAAGCAGAGAATCCATCCAGTCCTGAGCTTTTCTTTGCTGGAGAACTTTTATTACTGCATCAGCCTGGTTGTTTAAGTTGCTTATGTCTTCTACGTTTAATTTTGATAGGTCATGTATGTCTATCTACCCATTTCTTCTTTTTTTGGGGGGGTGTATGTTTCAAAGTATTCTCTATTCTCTAGATTTGTACTAGAACCTTTTTAACACTGCCTCTTTTTATCTCAGTTTTATTAATTTGAGTGTTCTTTTGGTTAGTTTGTTGTTAGTCTTCTTTTTTCTGAGCATCATGTTTGATTGAT
This sequence comes from Pachyuromys duprasi, assembly GCA_028658305.1. Lineage (NCBI taxonomy): Eukaryota > Metazoa > Chordata > Mammalia > Rodentia > Muridae > Pachyuromys > Pachyuromys duprasi. The sequence continues at coordinate 45,274,791 of CM053766.1, forward strand.
TCTACATTTTATTCTTTGGTTCTGGATTAATTTATGCCCTGACCTTTATTATTTGTCGCTGTCTATCTTCTGCTTTTGTGTTTATTGTGGGTTTTTTGTTTGTTTCAAAAACCCTGAGTGTATCATTAGGGTATGTATTTAGATTGTTCTGATTTTTAATGTAAGTGTTCCTGGCTACAGACTAGCTTAGGTGTTTCCTAGAAGTTCTGGTAAATTGTGCTTTCATTTTTGATTCTGATAATTTTAAACATCACCTAGATTTCCTCAATCTCATTGGTCATACAAGAGTTTATTGTTTAGTTTTCAAGTAATTTAGTAGTTTTGTAGTTTATCTTGCTACCAATTTCTAGTTTCTTCCATTATATGAAATGATACATACCTTTTTCTTTTCTAGACTTGGCTGTTGTCTTTAGGAAAGGGGCACAGGCTGCTGAGAATGTGTTTCTTTTCTATACATCTGTGAAGGCCATTTGTTCTGTAGTCAAGTTTAACTTCAGTTTTAATTTGGATGACTCTCTAAAGATGAGATTGAAGTAACCCTGGGACCTTTTATACCCACTAGTACTTTTTATGAAATTGGGAGACCCACAATTTAGTGCATATATGCTTTCAATTTTTACATATCCTTATTCATCCCCCCCCCATCTGTCTATCTATCTAAATACAGGGATTCAGGTATTCCAGAGTGCTCTGGAAACCTGATGTAGCTGAAGATGACCTTGACTCAGATTCTACTGCCTCTACCTCCCCAGTGAAAGAATTACAGGCTTGCATACCTACCATGCCTTTATGTGGTATGGGCACCAAATCCAGGGCTTTAAAAGCTGTTTTTAAGTTTTATGCGTGTGAGTGTTTTGCCTGCTTTGAATGTAGGTATGTACACATCCTGTGTGTGCCTCTTGTCCAAGGGGAGGCCAGAGAAGGGTGGTGTCAGATCCTCTGGATCTGAGAGTCACTTGATGTGGGTACTGAGAACTGAACTCTGGCCCTCTGAAAGAACAGCAAATGCACTCAGGGCGGAGCCATCTCTCCACTCAAGACTTTGTGTATGCTAATTAAGCACTGTACGAACTCAGCTACATACCCAACCTTGTTTTATCCTTTTGATGAGTTATATGGAGTGGCCTTGTTTATCTTTAGTTTTGCTTTGAAGTCTACTTTATCTGATATCAGAATAGTTGCATCCACTTGCTTTCAATTTTCACTTTCTCATTAGGTCTCTCTGAGTCTGTGGGAGTCTTTGTATACCCAACTGACCTCGAGCTCATGACTATCAAGCTCCAGACTTATTCTTAGTTGGTGAAATCTGCATTCAGCCTTCCTGCTGTCCACAGCTGGGTCCTGGGGTTGTGGCAGGTTAATCCAGGCTTTCTGATTGCGGTTGTCCCCAGTTCTCTGGTCTAGATCCTGGGGTAACTCAGCATCTATTAGCAAATTCCTTCTGAGGCAGCACCTCACCCCTGCCCTCTAAGTCATGTAGGCTCTCTATTGTGGGATGGCTCTGTGCAGCTGACCTGTCAGACAGTGTGGAGCTATGGGCGAGCAGCCAGCGTGTCCTTGAGAGTGGCGCTTTTCTGCTGTTCAGTCACTGATACTTTGAATTTTTGAAGAGCTGCTTCCACTATTGGAACAGTTTCTTTTTTTCCGCTGATTCTTCTTAACCAGGTCACATGGAGGCAGCTTTTAGTCTGCATTTTTTTTAAGACTTATTTATTTTTATTTTGTGTGCATGAGTATTTTGCCTGCTTGTATTATGTAAGTGCACCACATGTGTGCCTTACACCCATAGAGGTCAGAAGAGGGCATCATCACATCCCTTGGAGCTGGAGTTATGGTTGGCCGTGAGCCTCCCTGTGGGTGCTGGGAAGTGAATCTGGGTCTTCTGCAAGAGCAGAAAGTGCTTTTAATTACTGAGCTATCTTGCCAGCTTCTTATTGTTTTCTTAATGTGTGTATGCATATATGTGGGCATGTGCTACGAGACTCCTTTGGACAGCATTGGTTGTCAGTACTAACCAGCAGCCTCATTGGTGACAGGTGCCCCCAGGCTGGTCTTGAACTCACAGAGATCCACCTGCCTCTGCCTCCCAAGTGCTGGGAGGTATTCCTCCCATCTAGAGAGACAGGGTCTCTTGATCACTCCTGAGTACCCTGGGTCCAGCTAGCTTCTGAGGTTCTCTTATTTACACTCCTGTCTTGCTATAGGAGCACTGAGATTAGGTTATGTGTTACCATGAGCTACTTTAGGTGGGATCTGGAGATTTGAACTTGGGTCTTTATCTGAGCCATCTTCCCAGCCTTAGTCTGTAGTCTTCCTTAGAAGGCATGATTTTTAAAATAATTACTAATTTGAGATTATATGACTCATCTCTACCTTTCAACCCTTTTTTCAAGGCACTTTTACCATCTGTGGGTAATCCTGTGAGGCCAGTTATAATTTATTATTGATGAGTTCAAATAAAATATTTTTTAAATAATCTATTTATTTCAGAAGAAAAATTTGTGTTTAAATCGTAGAACGCAACATTGCTTTTTCTTGTGTTTACTTTTAAAATTAGCCCTCAGGAAAGCTTTAGATTTTTTATTTTAGAAAATAGGATCATTGAATTCCTAACCAGTTAGTCTTCTAAAGCCCACTAACAAAATTAATGATGTTCCCCCTTTTCCTTTAAAAATTAGGTAAAATATAAATTTGCATTTAGGGACTCTTTGCAGTAAAACACTGGTATGTTGATCATCAGTAAAATAATTTATGACAGAATGAAACAAAAAAATCATGTTTGTGTGATTTGTTTTCCACCTTCTGAATGTAATGTCTTCTTCCTCAGCTTATTTGTAACTTGGTTATTGTAATTGGGATATGTAATTGTGGATTGTTATAAGCATGGTGTTTTCCCAAGTGGACCAGTGTTGACACAAACGTTCCTTCAATGTTTTAGCTCCTGGAACTTAAGGAATGGTAGTTGATAAACCACCTCCTTCACTTAGTCTTTTAAGGAAATATGTACTTAGGCTTTTTAAATATTACACAAATATTTCCCCAAATGGGAGTATCTCTCCCTGTTAACCTTGTACTTGGGCTGGTAAGGCAGGGGATCAAGAGGTCAAAGCCAGCCTAGGTTACACAGCAGGAGTTTGTTTCAAAAGCCAAAAATAACTTTTATTTTGAATGTTCTGCTGCTTTAATTTTTTAACTCATGAAAAGTAAAGTTTCAGAAAAAATATGCTTACATCTGTATGGAGTTTAATTCCAGGTGGAATTTAATAAAACCATATACATTTTTGTTTGTTTTTTTCAAGACAGGGTTTCTCTAGGTAGCCTTGGCTGACCTGGAACTCACTTTGTAGACAGAGATCTGCTTGCCTCTGTTTCCCAAGTGCTGGGATTAGGTGAGCACCACCATGTCCAGCCATTTAAAGTTGTTTTTAAAATTTATTTTTATTTTCTGTGTATGAGTATTTTACCTCTATGTCTTGTATGTCTGTGCCCTCAGAGACCAGAAGACAGTGTTGTAGCCTCTGGAAATGAGTTACTAACCGTTATTTGTTACTGTGTGGGTGCTAGGAATTAAACCTGCTGGCAGTGCTTAACCACCAAGCTGTCTCTGCAACCCAAGAAGTTGCATTTTGTTGCTGCTAGTAATTTTTCAATAAAGATAACTTGCTTTTAATGAAGACAGTTTTTTTTTCCTTTGCCACAAAATTTCTTTAGGACCCTTCTCTTCTCATTTAATTCCAAAATCTATTTTTCCAGCCATTGTGACCTCCCACTAGTAACCTGGAAGATACTTTGAAACAGAGTGCTTTGAGACAAACAACTCTCTTTTAATGCCATGAAAGAAAGAACTACTTTTTGTTTTTATTTTCTGTTTTAAAAGGTTCTTATTTTTTAAAAGATAGGTTCTCATCTAGTCCAGACCTGCCTTGAACCAGTTATGTGCAAGCCTCCTGCCTTTGCCTCTTGAGTGCTGAGAATACGGGTGTGCACCACCGAGCCTTATTTATACAGGGGATCAAATTCAGACATCCTGTAGGCTAGGCAAGCACCGTACCAACTGAGCTGTATCTCTAGTTCTGTGTGTGTGTTTGACTTGACTATCTTATGGCATGTAATGTCCTCAGGGCTTGTCCATGTTGTGTAATGTCTGAATTTCCTCGTTGAGTCTGAAGAATAGCTCACTGTATGTCTATACTACACTTAACCCGTTCATCAGTGACGAGTGCTTGCGTGCCGCCTCCCTCTTGGTTGTTGTGAATAATGCTGAGAGTACAGGAGTACAGATACTTGCTTGAGATCCTGTTTTTTTCAGTTACTTGCTTGTATGTCTGTGTAGTGCCCAACGAGGCCAGAAGATAGCATGGGCTCCCCTGAGACAGAGTTACAGACAGTTGTGGGACTCCATATGGGTGCTGGCGATAAAACCTGGGTTCTCTAGAAGAGCAGCCAGTGCTTTTAACCACTGGGCCACCTATCTAGTGCCCAGATACTGCATTCCTTTTGGACATATACCTAGAAGTGGAATTGCTGGGTCATATCAAAATTCTGTTTTGACTTTGAGGAACTTCCATAGTGTTTAATGACATCGTCAACGCACTTTGTATTTTTGTACTACAACATATAATCCTTGGTTTTTAAAAAAGAGTTATTGCCTGTGGCTTTGATTTTTTTTTTCCTAATGTTTGACATTGTCTTATTATTTATTGTCTTTTTGTACCTCCTCTGGAAAATGTCTGTTCAAATTATTACTTTTAATTGGGTTGTTTTCTTACCCCTGCCATTATTTATTTTTGATCACGTGTTCCCTTCCCACAACTCTTCTCAGATCTTTTTCTTCCTACTCAAAACTAAAACACAATAGTGAAAAGCATAAACAGAAGACCAGTAAGATCATTCTGTCCTTTTGTATCTTCAGTGCCTGTCTTTAAGTGTCTTATCAGACAAGTCATTCACTTGCTCATTTGGAGTTACTCCAAGATTTTTTTTTTTTTTTGAGATTGTGTTGAATGGTATTGCTTCCCAGATTTCATTAGTCATTTGTTATTTGTGTATAGGAAGGGTACTGATTTTTGTGTGTTAATTTTGTATCCTGCTGTTTTGCTGACAGTGTTTATCACTATAGAAGTTCTTAGTGGACTCTTTAGGGTCTTTCATGTATAAAATCCTATCTGCAAGTAAAGAAAGTTATTTTGACCTCTTCCTTTCTTGAGACTTCAGTTGTCTTATTGTTCTAGCTAAGACTTAAAAATCTACATTGAATAGGTGTGGAGAGAGTGGACATCCTTATCTTGTTCTGATTTTAGTGGAATTGCATTGAGTTTGTCTTTGTTTAGGCTGATGCTGTTTGTGGGCTTGCTGTAAATCACCTTTATTTTGTTGAGGTCTCTCCATTGTATCCCTAGTTTCTCCACAGCTTCCCTTATGAAGAGATACTGGATTTGGCAAAGGCCTTTTGTGCAGTCTCATTCTTACTTTTAAATTACTAGTTTTAGATAATATGTTGACATTTAACCAAGAAAATGATATTCAGATATATGCTTGTAGTTTCTTCACATCTTGACTTATCTGATTTATTCCCTATTTTTGAGTCAGGTCTCACTGTGTAGTCCAGGTGGTCCTAGAACTTGCTATTCATACCAACCTGGCCTTGAACTCACAGATCCACCTGTCACTGCTGGGATTAAAGGCATGTGCCACAATGCCTGGCTCCATTATTTCATTCTTTAACTTACAGTTTTTCCTTAACATGATTTTTTAAATGATTTATTTATTATGTATACAGTGTTCTGCCTGCATGTATGCCTACACACCAGAAGAGGGCACCAGATCTCATTATTGATGGTTATGAGCCACCTTGTGGTTGCTGTGAATTGAACTCAGGACCTTTGGAAGAACAGCCAGTGCTCTTAACCTCTGAGCCATCTCTCCAGTCTTTAACATGATATTTTAAAGTTTATTGAATAATTGTGTTCAGGGTATCGAGTGTGATGACTTCCTGAGAGGAAGGAGTGATTCTGTGTCAGTAAAGCCTCTCTCAGACTCTTCTCAATTTAGCTGATTTGGCCTGGTCTAAATCTTGGTTGAATGTATCCCATCTGACATTAGTCATCCAGACCTTTCTCATATTCTCTGTTCTGATTCTGGTGACTTTTATTTTACTGTGGCCTTGCTAATTATTGTCCCTTAGTCCTGTCACATGGGGGGGAGGGTTATGTACAGTTGCATTCTACTGCCTAAACTAGGTGTACCACTGTGTTAACCTTTCTAATGAGGTTTCACTTCTGTTTAAAGAGCTGTATGAATATATAATTAATTACAAAATACATATATAATGTGTTATATCCTAGTGGTATTTTAAGCATTAACATAGTAATTATGAATTAAAATTTATGTGACATAGAGTACTTACTTGTCTAGCATGTTTGGAACCATGGGTTCAAACCCCAGTACAATAAAAAAACCAAAATATTCATTAACTCTATTACATATATAAAATCATTTGACATATTGTTACCCCCAATTTATGAATGAGACAAGGACAGAGAAGGCAAATAATTCACTTCAGGTCACACAGCAGTATGGAAAATGATAGAGCCTAGGCTTAAACTTAGTATCCTGGGTTTACTGTGACTCTTATGTGCTATTCATTCGTTCTGGAACATTGACACAGCACATATTCACTGGAGGTCCACTGTGGGCCAGACATCGCTTCAGGTATTGGTGATATGACAGTGAGTGCAGCAAAATGCCTGTTCTCCTGGATATTGCATTTAGTCAGGGGAGACAGATTAGAAACTCAGTATACTTTATATATGTTGGCAACTTATTTTACTTGAAGAATAAAGATTAACTAGCATCTTAAGTGGACGAAGTTATTTTTTTAAAGATTTATTTGTTTAAAACACTTAGATTTTATGTCTATGAATGTTTTGTGTGTATGTATGTATATGTATGTATGTCTGAATGTATGTATGTGTAGCATGTGCATGCCTGGATCTCTTGGAACTGTGTCATGTACATACATCAGATATCCTGAAACTGGAGTTACAGATGGTTATAAGCGGTTTTGTGGTTGCTGGAATTGAACTTAAGTCCTTTGCAAGAGCAGCAAATACTCACAGCTGCACCATCTCTGAGCCCCCGTGTTTATTTGATTATTTACACATGTGCATGCCTGCATGAGTTTGTGTGTGCTCATGAAGAGGCATCAGATCCCCTGGAATTAGAGTTTCCAGCAGTTGTGAGTGCTGTAAAGCCAACCCGAATCCTCTGGAAGAGCAGCAAGTGCTCTTAACCAGTTAGCCATCTCTCCATGCCCAAGACTAAGCCAGACTCTTAAAATTGCAAACAAAGCTGTATCAATTATGATTTTTGTTGAAAAATCTTGGGCAATATTATATTGCAGTTGTCTGAGTATTTGTGTCCCCCTAGAATTCATAAGTTGAAATTGACACAAAACGTATTAGAAGGTGGGGCTACTGGGAGTTGCATTGGCTCTCTTGAGTGGGATTAACACCTTTGTGAAGGGACCCTAAAATACCCCATGTTTTGAAGACCCAACTAGAAGTTGCAAATGGAAGTTGGGGCTGACCAGACAGCAGAAAAGTCTTGGACTTCTGTCTCCAGGACAGAGAGACATAGATTCATTCCTGTTGTCTGTGAGCTATCTCATATGTGGAACTTACTAAATCAAACTAAAAGAACTAAGACATCGTCTGGCATCTGCTGTGGAAAGCCATAGGTGAGAGTGTGAGCACGAGAGAGGTTTATTCAGGAGTGTGCTTACGATTGAAGACAAGGGTGAAGGAAGGAGGCTGTGCAGGTGTCTGTGCTTCTGTAACAGTATTTTAGATAGCGTAATCTACAAAGAACAGTGGTGCCTCAGTTCAGAAGGTGAAAGGTCTGGCATAAACAGATTTGGTGTTTAGTTAAAGGTCTTATTTTTCCATCCAGCATAGTGTCGTTTTCCATGTTTTCCGGTAAAGGCAACATCACATTAGTAGAAGGAATAGCGGGCAGAAAAGGGCCCACAGGAGTTGCCTGCAGCCTTGTGTAAGGCATTAACTGACTCAGGAGGACCAAGCCCCTCATAACTTAATCACTTTTCCTAAAGGCCCGCTACTCTACCCTTTCTATTTGTTCTTTCCCTTTCTTTTTTGACAAGGTCTCACTGTGTAGCTCTGGCTTGCTTGGAACTCACTGTGTAGACCAGGCTGGCATTGAACTCACAGAGACTCTCCTGCCTTTACTTCCCAAGTGGGATTAAAGGCATGTACCACCACACTCAGCATGGCCCCTTTTCTTACTACCAACACAGTGGAGATGAAGTCACACCATGAATTTTGGAGGGGGCGTACAATCACGCCAGAGCACAGGCTTAGGTAGAAAACAATCAAGCTGCCCTGAAGTGTCTCCTGAAATCTCAGCATTCTCTGGGACCTTACAGGATGAGTTTGCCCCTGAGAGCTCTTCTGCGTTTCATCTAGGGCCTTCCTATTCCATGAGGCTGCTCCACGAATGGGGGTTTGTCTGTGTGTTTGCAGGGAAGGAGTCAAATCTTTGAGGACTGATAGCAGGAGGTGGTCTAATGGCAGCGCCAGCAGCACTGAAAGCCTCAGTTCCATTGCTGCTGGGGGTGTCTGCTGGTGGCTGGGGAGGACAGCAGGCGAGAGCACAGTGTTAGACACAGGCTTCTTTAGTTTAGGGTTAGGATTCTAGTTCCTTTGCTGCTGTCAGACACTCAGTACCCTGTGTTTTGCCTTTTAAAATCTGTCAGGGTGGACTTAATGTTTGGATTGACCGATACAAAGTTTGAACAAGATATGATTGTTTAAACACTTGTGACATGTTGCCCTATAAAACCGAATATGCTGACCCCACACACTTTTGATTCCAGCACCTAGGAGGTAGACAGGCATATCTCTGTGAGTTCGAGGCTAGCCTCCTTTTCATAGCAAGTTCCAGGTCAGGCAGGGCTACATTGTGAGAGTCTATCATAAGAAACAAAACAAAGGGTTCTATGATTGTTTATAATAAAACATGTACTCCCTTGTCAAAAAAGTCTATTTGCTGGAAAATTACTTTCTAGAAAAACTTTTCTTTGCATTTCCTACATTTCTACAGTACCAGATACTTGAGCCCCTTTTGTTTTAGTAGTAATATGAGTGTATTTATGCATCCAAGAAGTTTAGCTATTATTGTTTATGACTTAGTTGTAGATGTATCATCAATATACTAATTAAGTAAAAGAATGTAAGACAGGTTTAGAATTAGAAGACACTGTGTGGTTGGCAAATCAAATAGAGTGTGATGTTGACGGTGCTTCTCTCTGTAAACAGCCTTAAATTGAGAGACTGCCAAGAGTAGACTTGAATCAAGATCTTAAGTACATGGGGTTGCAAGTAAACTAGAGTCTATAGTAGATTTTTTTTGTATTGGGGTGGTATGATCAAGTTGAAAAAAGTTACAGTGAGATCTAGATCCCCTGCTACATACAGAGAGAGTTTCTCTAAGTAGCCCTGGCTGTGCTGTAACTCAGTCTTTAGACAAGGCTGGCCTAGAACTCAGAGATATAGCCCTGCTTCTGCTTCCTGAGTGCTGGGATTAAAGACATTGACCATACCGCCCAGTGAGATCTGGATTCTTAAATATCACGGTTGTAACCACAGAAGACATGCATGTAAAGATAATGAGTAAATATATTATGTGAACTAAATTTCAAAGGTGGTGTTGGGCAGGGAGGGAGGATGAGCAAGAGACCATAGGAATGTCACTGACATTGTCTTGTGTCAAAATGCAGAAAGGAGCACTCAGTTCCAAAACGTCTTTATCAGACCCCTTTCTTCAAGGCTCAGGGATGCATGGAATAAAGGTGGTAAGAGCCAGAGCTGGTGGATGAGTCTTTGAGACACAGCAGGACTGGTGCACGCAGGACTGGTGCACGAAGACTGTGGTGGCATTTGCACCGCCTGGAGAGGGTTAAACCAGACACAATCTTAGCGCTGAGCGGAGTGGGCACAAAGGCCCTCTCCTAACCAAGAAGCTATTTGCAGTTAACAGTTTTGGGGAAAGGGAAAATTATCCCCAGATACTTCGGCCACATTCCAGGCAGGTCCCAGGCCCAGGAGTAGCTGGCTAAACAAGATGAATTCCATGATTTTGTGTGTGTGTGTGTGTATTTTTTTGTTTTGATATTTTTGTCTTACTGAATTTTTTTTTTCTGGTTTGGTTTTTGGTTTTTCTGTGTTGTTTTGGAGAGAGAGAACATGGTGGGGAGGCATTGGGGGAAGAAAACATCAAAGTATAGTATATGAAAAAAATTTGGGTTTTTTGAAATTGAAAATAGACTTTTTCTACAGTATATTTTGATTATGGTTTCCTATCTCTCTACTCCTCCCAGTTCCTTCTCTCCTCCCATACAGATGCATATCCTTCTGTCTCTCAGAAACCGAGACAGAAAACGTCTAAAGAATAAGAAAAAAAGGAAGAAAGAAAGAAAAGAAAATATAGTACGATAAATAAAAAACAAATACGACAAAACAACCAAATAAGAAAAAGAGCCCAAGAAAAAGCACAAGAAATGTGTAGATGCCAAGACACACATGTTGGCACACACAGGAATCTCACAAAAAACCCAAACCAGAAACTATAATAATATACCCAGATGATGTGTAAGTTAAAAAAAAAAAAAAAAAAAAAAAGCCCTGACTTAAAGCCTCCAGAGAAGCTGCTGAGTTTCCGCTTCTCCTTTCAGCTCTAGGACCCCATCTGGTGCAGACCCATGCAGGCCCCGTGCATGTGGCCTTAGTCTCTGTGAGTTCATATGTGAGCCAGGTCTGTTGTGTCTAAAGGTCTTGATTTCTTCATGTCCTCTATTCTTCTTTCTGCTTCCTCTTCCTCTTCCTCCTCCTCAGTTCCCTCAGTTCTGAGGCGAGGGGCTTGATAGAGGTATCCTGTTCGGGGCCAAGTGTTTCAAGGTCACTCAGTGCCTAATGTCTGGCTGTGGGATTCTGTTAACATCCGCGACAGGAGGAAGCTTCTCAGATGATGGCTGAGCAAGGCACAGATTTAGGGAGGAGTTGGGGAAGGGGAAAACTATCAAAATATATTATGAAAAAAACTTAGGTGAGTAAAGACAAAAGGAGACTAAATGTTTAGAGTACCAGGTAGAATGAGCACCAGGAAGCATATTGTTATAAAAATCTTGGCAAGAGACAGTGGAATGTAAGATATTAGACTGACAAGCCCTGAAGAGGCCATTCAATTTCTGTGCCTGCTTAGCTCTGCTTACCTTCTGTAGCTCTTTAAGACTGCAGCTGTAACTCTGGCAGATAGCATGTGGCTGCTTGGAAGCAATCACAGGCCTTTTTAAAAACATTTTCTTACTGGTTAAAAAAGATCCTTTGTGTTCTGCATTACAACTACCACAACTACCCTAGTCTATTATTCATGATTCCTGTCTATTGCCATTTCCTTCCTTTCATCAGTGAACAGATGTTTATTGTATGAATGGACGTTCTGGAAAGAACAGTAGTTCCACCAAACCTGCAAGTCTGATCAACTGATTAGAACCTCATGGTTGTGGAGAGGTTGGAATGCTGCAGGCGCAGAGCCTAACAACAGTTTACCGTAGGCTCTTTTTAGCTCCCCAAAGAGCCGTTCCTTGTCCCTGGGTCTGACCTAACATCGTGCCTGTCAAGTGAAATGTGCTAGAAAGTGTTAACTTGACTGACCACTGACCTTCAGCATCCAGAAGGCTATAAAAACCATCAGCTGGCATCTGAGGCCAGTAGCAGAGCTTTCCCACTCTCATGTCCCACTAGCGTGTTTGAAAACAGCATTTGACTTAAGATTGTCTTTCTTCTCTTACTATGAGAACTGAAAATGTCACCATGATTTGACATGGAATTTGGAGTAACTTGAATCTGTGTCCTTTGGTCATGGCGCTCATATTTGGCTCCAGAGTAAGCTATCTCTTACCTATTTTGAATTGAGAGCTATGTTTTGACACTTAACTATTCGTTCTGTGCTAGGAACTTCATTCACCTCCAGGAGTATATTGGAAAAAAAAAGTCTGCATTCACTTTCTCCAAATTTAATTGTATTCCACTTGGGACAGAGGGTAGAATAGAAACACATGCTTATCTGCTGTCAGAGAATTCAGCCAGGGAGGTAGCCTGGGACAGCTCATGCAAGGTGAGAGAGCTTACTTTAGCTCACTGACAGGTCACATTGAAGGTGTGTCTTCCTGCCTCAGTTTCTTCCACCTCAGTTAATTCTAAGAAGATGCTTCACAGGCACATCCACAGGTCAGCCTAAGCTAGACTGTTGCCCACTGCCACTTTTCCCAGCTGGTTTTGGATTGTCACATTCACAATAAAGCGGCCCATCCCACCTGACTATGGACATTAACTCTGCATGATAGAAGCACTTGGGCTTACAACAGGAAGTGCATAAACTCTGTTAATTTTATAAAAACCTTAACAATAGTCCAGCACATAGAATGCTATGTAAAAGTGGCTACTGTGTAGAGGTTAGAGCTTTGAAAACCTTTCCAGGACTGCTTAGCAGGAACGCTAGTCCTCTACTAGAAAACACTTCTAACCACAGTAAAAGTTACAGTGAATAGCTGCTTATTGAACTTACTTAATTTGTTCATTTAATGCTAATTCAAAAGAAGTATGCATTGATATATATTATTTAGTACTTTATGTTGTTTATTAGCACTTCTATTAATAAAAATATATTCTGTGTTTGGGGAGAAAGGTTACCTATACTAAAGGGAGCTACTTTAAAGCTGTTTTTGGAAGACTGGTTCTTTGAGGAAAAGCTGAGAATGACGTAAGAGATGTAGAAATTACGCCATACAAAGAAGGATTGACTGATTTATGGTGGGTTATTTGTGTAAGTCAAGGCCAAGGGAGCTAGGGTAACAGAAGGACAAAATCTTAGATGAATGGTAGGCTACGGGGACAGAAAAATCTGGGTTGAAACAGATTTTAGATAAGTACAAGGCAAATGCTGGTAGAGAGTGGTTGTAGAATTGAAGCCAAAAGGGGTAGAGGAGTGAGGGTGCTATTTCAGTGAGAGACATTGAATTAAGGTTTCTTATAACCTTAATTTTTTATTGTTTTTGTTGCCAGTTTATTTCATACTGTAATTTTATTTCATTAATGTTTTAATTTTTCATGTAATACAGAATAACTAGTCTGCCACATCAGGCATTCCAGTCACATGTAGATCAGTATGGGTTTAAAAATAAAGCTTTTAAACATAAAACTCTTTCTTTTTCAGGGATATTATGATTACACACTTTGAGCCTTCCATCTCTTTTGAGGGACTCTGCAATGAGGTTCGAGATATGTGTTCTTTTGACAATGAACAGCCTTTCACCATGAAGTGGATAGATGAGGAAGGTGAGTGACGGGCGGGTGGGGGTGCTTGGTGAGAATTTGCTTTACGATAAAATAAGAGTCTAAGAAATTCAAGAGGGAAAGATAAAGTAGAAATTTAATTGGTTTGTTAGTATGTAGATTAAGATAAAATATTTAAATCAAAGCATACATTCTTTGTTTTTACCTCTTTACTTTAAAATGAAGCAAAATTAATGACTCCCCCCTGCAGTTAAGGTAAATGTTTTATCTGTATGACATTTTAATTTTGAATATAAATATCTTATATTTTAATATAAGGGTTTACCTGTTCTTAACTGAATATACCTTAAAGAAAATGTTGTAGGATCAATCACAGTGACTGTGATCATTTTACTTCAGGGTGATGTGGGAAACCTAATCACATAGTGGCGTGTATTCACAGAGCGTTTATGAGCTGTCTTCAAACCCAGGATGCTCGTCACAACTGGGTATGGGTGATAGGTGGGGTGCTCTTAAGAACTGGACTGATAGAATGATAGAATGGGTGGCTAAGACATTGAATTAGGGCTTCCCACAATCCACTGTTGTTGGTTTTTTAATATTTTATTTGTTTATTATTTATAGTGTTCTGCCTGCATGTGTGCCTGCATGCCAGAAGAGGGCACCATATCTCATTATAGACAATTATGAGCCACCATGTGGTTGCTAGGGATTGAACTCGGGACCTTTGGAAGTACAGCCAGTGTTCTTAACCTCTGAGCCATCTCTCCAGCCCCACAATCCACTGTTTTTATTTTCAATTCATTTTACATTGTAATTTTATCAATACTTTAATTTTGGTGTATACACATGTATATAAATGGAGATATTAGAGTGGCTTACAGGCAATCCTCAGATTTGTCTAGCGACTGTCTCCTGATAGAAAGGCCAAGGATCTGGTAATTGTTGAGTCCATAAAACTGGGTATCTGAGCAGTCCGAATCTGGTGCTGAGGTCCTGGGGAATTCTTGGTGAGCTGCTGGTCTTCATTCTAGTTAGAATCCTGAAGATTCTAGTACCCGTGAAAAATACAAATGGGGCAAAAGAAATAAAAAACTACAGTTTTAAGAGAAAAGGGGGGAGGAAATTGGAGTCAAGGCTTGTGCTAAAAGGGAGGCCCTCATCTGCCCTGGGACAAGGGGTCAGGGTAAGACCCCACCCACCCAGTTAGGCTTCCAACAGAAAAGAAAGGCATGAGGTATTTTCCATTCTTACAAAGCTACAAGAAAGCAAAGTTTGATTTCACAAATCACAGTTTGAAGCACAAATGTGATTCAAGGAGAGGACCAGGCTCCCAAGTGGGCAGCTGAACTTGGCCCTGTTATCCTCATGCGTAGTTTTAGAGTCATGAAAAACGCATGAGTAAAGGGGTTATGGGATCTTCTCACGGTTAAGGGGAACCGCTGAGGTCACTGTGTGTGGCAAGGGGAGTCCCTGCATGGAAGCCACAGATGCCATTGTGTGAAGCTGCCTGGATCGTATCAGCGACCCCGTGACGGCCGAAGGGCCAGAGCAGTGGAATACCTGCGAGGAGGTTTGCACGTGGGGTGAAGCCGCCCCAGGAATGTCTTGCTGGAACAAAACTGGAAGGGCAGAGCCATTCACGTTTTGCATTTTGCCATGCTATTATTTTGCCCTTTTTTTTTTGGTCTAGTGTTTTCTGTGCCCTGATTACTCCCCTTTTGCATGGTAATATATATTTTGTGCCTTTTGTATATTGGATATATGTAATTTGTTGTTTTACTTTCCAGAGGGTTACAGTTAAGAGATTGCCTTGAGTCTCAGAAGAGACTTTGGACTTTTTGCTTTTTTTTGAGACAGGGTTTCTCTCTGTAGTTCTGGCTGTGCTGGACTTGATTTATAGATCAGGCTGGCCGTAAACTCACAGAGATCCTCCTGACCCTGCCTCCTGGAGTGCTAGAATTAAAGGGAGCCCCACGCCATGTGAGACTTTGGACTTTTAAACAGTGTTGAACATGAAAGACTTTGGGGCTTTTGGAGTTGGCCTAAGTGCACTTTGCATTATGATATGGCCATGAGCCAATGGGGCCAGGGAGTGGAATCTGAATTTAAATATAATAAACTGTGACCTAAGTTTTGTTTCTGTATCTTGTCAGGTTATTTTACACATAGTTGGATCTTTCATATTTAACAACTTTTTTTTTTGGAAGTCTAATGCTTATTTGCTTCACTTTATAGGTAAAAACAAACAAAAATATAGGTGTATTGAAAACAAGAACAAGCTTACTGGTTAATATCCAGATTTTATTAATTCTTTAATTGCCTCAAAATTAACTGCAGTGAGCAAATACTTAGAATGTATTTGTGTTTTATTCTATACATTTAGAACTTGTAATAGAATTAGCTTTGAAAATAGCTTTTTTGGACATCTTTGTTTCAAAATGACTTACATAGAATGCTTTATGCATCAGACATATGGTCAATAAAAGTTCCATGTGACACTCAGGCACTGAGTCCAGGAAGAACAAAGCAGATTGAAGGTATGTGGTAAGTATGCATGATTAAGTTAGTGTATGAATAGCTCACTTTCTGCTTCCTTGTGGTTATACAAAAGTGGTAACACATTCTCCCAAACCACCCACAGCGTAATCCATTATGGCATTAGGTTCATGGTCCAAAGATGATCTTCTCATCCTGTGTCTTGTCCATCTATGGCTTAGGTTCCTTGATTGACTCTTTGCTAGTTCTGAGGACCTGTGGTGTGCTGACAGAGAAGTACAGTTCCTACTCCTAGTCACAAAGAAAGAAAGATAGATGCTAACTCTTAACTATCATGGCATATACCTCCATCCCCTCAGGAAAGCTTACTGCTGCTCTCTGGGAATGGTTTTCTGTGACTCTTAATATTGCTTCTGAGTCATCCTTCTCTTTTCCTAGATTATGGTGTTTTGTAGTTCTTGCTTAGATGCTCTCATGCAGAGTTGAAAGCCATGTGTCTTTATTCATTTTGAACATTATAGATCTCCTTGTATCAAGTTATAATTGTTCCATTGGATAAAAGCCACATCCATGTAAATCTCTTCTAAAGATCCCATCTACATGCTTCTGAGGTTTGAGAGGCTCTTTTGCTTACCTAAGATCCTGGTGTTGGGCTGGGAGATGGCTCAGTAGGTAAGAGCAAATACTACTGCAGAGGACCAAGTTCAGCACCCATGGTGGCAGTTCATAACTGCCTGTAACTCCAGCCTCTGCAGGCAACTGCACTGCAAATGCACATGCCTGGTCCCCCATACACATAATTTATTAAGAAGTCTTGATGTTTATGAGAAGATCTTTGCCCTTAGTGTGTTTCTTATTTTTATGACTTACAGGTAAAAATGGAAGGGAGAGGCAGCTTTATTTTCAAACCAAATAACGTTTGCCAGGAAAATGTTTTTCTTTTTATTTGCAGGCACAGTTTCTTTAGGTGTATTTTCTATATTGCCTTCAGTGACAGTGTTGTCACACTTTGTTCACTCATTTTGACCATTTTCCAAATCATTTTCTCTGTCCTCTGTCCTTCAGTTCATCTTCTACCTATCATTAGGTGGAAAAGGCCATGTAATTCCTTTTGCTTTTGTATAACTTAGTGATTTGAAAACTGATTCCTCACAGCTCTGTTGAGTTGTCAGGGCTGGTGTTACAGATGTCCAGAGAAGATACGAGGGGGTGAGGACTCTGAAGCTGAGCTGGAGAAAAGAATAGAGACACTGTTTTCTTTGAGACAGTGTAGAAAGGAAATGACTTCATTTTTCTCTTTCAGGGTTCTCTACCAAGTGTAATTGAAAATTAGACAGAGTCAGTGACATCTAGCATGTAGGAATGTCAACTGTCACCACAGGAATGAGCACTAGAATAGCAGAGGTAGGATCCAGTTCAGGCCCCAGCTTTGCCCTAAGTGACTTGTTCATTGAGGAATGTCATTGTCCCAAGATATATGCAACCTCTTGACTTCCAGGGATGACTCAGTACTTTGGTTGGTTAGTTAAAAGAGGTATTTCCTCTTCTGTGTGTGTGTGTGTGTGTGTGTGTGTTACTAAAATTCAGTGCTTACATTTAAGAGTAGCTTGGGGGCTGGAGAGATGGCTCTGAGGTTAAGAGCACTGGCTGCTCTTCCAAAGGTCCTGAGTTCAATTCCCAGCAACCACATGGTGGCCCACAGCCATCCTAATGAGATCTGGTGCCCTCTTCTGGCATGCAGGCAGAACACTGTTTACCTGCAGACAGAACACTGTATACATAATAAATAAAATCTTAAAAAAAAAAAAAAAAAGCTTGAGCTGGATACCAGCCCTAAGAAGGACATCTATAACATCTTTCCCACCAAATGTGAGGGGACATGCCAGAGGAGGATAGGGGTGCAAAGAGCCTAAGAGATGCAGATGGAGAATAATGCTATGAAATACTGTCTTTGGATATGACATGGCCTTGGCCCCCATGAACTCACTGCAGCTATGATTATATACACATGATGGAGCCAGTGAGATCAGTCATCATTCCAACAGACAGTAATCAGACAACAGCAAAAGCAACGTGAAAGGGGAGAAGGATTTGTTGGGGTGCTTGGGAGGGATTGGAGGGAAGAGTTAGAGGCTCCTTGGGGGAAGGGAAGGTGGAATTGGAGTGTGCATGATCAGGATGCATTGCTTATGTGTATGTGACTGTCAAGGAATAAAAAATACTTTATTAAAAAAGAAGAAACAAAGAAAAGGTAGGGGCTGGAGATGGTTCAGCAGTCAAGAGCACTTGGTGCTACTCTTGCAAAAGACCAAAGACCCAGGTTCAAGTCCCAGCACCCACAAGGTGGCTCACAACTTTCTGGGACTCCAGTTCCAAAGTATCTGATGCCTTCTAACTGCCACAGGTGCCTATGTAGTACACAGACATATATGCAAAGAAAATACTTACCAAATAAATGAATCCAAAAAATGTTTAAGTAGCTCAAGCTGGATTATTCTTAGTTCAGAGTACTTTAGTGGTTTCTTTCTTATGACTTCAGTGACCAAGGTTGTAATGTGAGAATGACGCAACATGGACACCCTAACCATCCATGGTGTGGCAGTGGAACTGTTTTAACTTTTTTTTCTGAAAGTGTTTATTTATTTATTTTTGTTTTGCTTATTTTTAAATTATTTTTTATTAATTACAGTTTATTCACTTTGTATCCCAGCTATAGCCCCCTCTCTCAGCCCTTCCCAATCCCACCCTTCCTCCCATGCTCCTCCCCAAGTCCATTGATAGGGGAGGTCCTCCTTCCCCTGACCCTCGCCTATCAGGTCTCATCAGGACTGGCTGTATTGTCTTCCTCTGTGGCCTGACAAGGCTGTTCCCTGCTCAGAGGAAGGTGATCAAAGAGCCAGCCACTGAGTTCATGTCAAAGACAGTCCCTGTTCCCCCTCCTAAGGAACCCACTTGGAGACTGTGCTGCTGTGGGCTATATCTATACAGGGGTTCTAGGTTATCTCCATGCATGGTCCTTGGTTGGAGTATCAGTCTCAGAAAAGAC
>CM053766.1:45294205-45346197 GCA_028658305.1 Pachyuromys duprasi
TAAAATTCTGCCTCAGGTATCTCAAGGTCCTTTGAAATTTGGGTCAATTTTAATTCTGTATGTTTGTGTTTTGTAAGTGTGCTGTTAATTGATTTTAGTTTATCTTCTTTCAGTATTTCCTTGTGTACCAGAACGTCCTGGAATGCCTTGTCCAGGAGAAGACAGTGAGTATGTTTATTACAGTGCACACTTCAAAAGAGTTACTTCAAGTCAAAAGAGCTATAACTTTTTGGGTTTTTGTTTGTTTGTTTTTTGAGACAAGACTTCTGGCTGCCTTGGAACTTGCTTTATAGACCAGGCTGACCTCCAAGTCAGAGGTCTGCCTGCCTCTGCCTGCTAAGTACTGGAAGCCAGGCTTAAGCCACCATTCTTGGCTTAAGAAATAGAACCTCTAGTTTGTTTGATTTATTCTGTTTCTTCACTCTAGTTAAGAATATATTAGCAACTGCCTAAACTCTCCTTTTGCCAAATGAAATTCGTTTAGCTATATCTTATATAATTGTCTGTTGTGTGTATAAAAAGACAATTAAATTAAGTAATGTGGCTTCATGTTTTTAAGTTTGGATATTTTCAAATCTGTGGAAATTTTGAAACATCTTTGAAAAAAAGGATACCTATATGTCACTTGTTGACATTTAACAGTACTTAGCATTTTCTGTTTACTGTTTATGTATACACATGTGCATATACTTGTAAATCTAATAACCCACTTGTTACATCCATTTGCTTGCTTATATCTGCTGTAGCATGTGAGAATAACAGAGTTGACACTTCACTTGATGCCTTTGTAGATGTCACATTGTTAGAATTGTAATGGAATCTCATTTTCATTTATGGCTTCTGCACATACCCGTGACTTCAGAAGGAAAAATGGTGAATGTTTTGCTTTGAATTATGTGAAATTTCCAAGTCTAAACTTCTAATTCTGCTGGGTCTCTAGTGAAAGGAGAGTTAAAACCATGTTGGCTGTCTTTACAGAGCTGGAGAAAATGGGTGTCTTCTGTGCCTGGGGCCAGAATTTTGAAAGATTTGACATTGTAGCATATCCTCTCTAGAGTGCCATGTCTATCCAAGTTCATTTTAGGTTTATGGCATACTTCCCAGGTAAAATACAGTTCCTAGGCTTTCCATTATACTGCACACTCATTTTAAAAAATTAACTGGTAGAGTTCTGGCACCATCTTTTCCCCAGTGAAATAAACATTAAACTAGAGTACAGAGGAAAATTGATAACTATGACTGTGGTCTCTTGGCCCTTTAAATCCTTAGATAGGAGTAAAATACTTAAATTTGGGGTATATAAGCTACTTCCTAAGCTTGCCTGGTAAGCTAAAATTTGCTGGCTCCTGCTAGGAAGTATAGGTAAAAGCAAAAGCACCATGTTTAGTGTTAGGAGTTATGCACAAGACATCAACTAGCATGCAAAGTCCTGGCTTCATTCCCCAGCTCTGCAAGGAGAAAAAGAGTTCTAAATGTTGGGGTTCTCACTTAGATGTGGATGGTTTATTGAACACACATCCCAAGACTGATCGATCAGGGATGCAGCCCAGACTCAGGAGCTGAATCTGTGACCTTGAATGCTTTTAGAGTCAGCTTATAAAGGGAAAAACAAACAGTGGAACAGGGTGGTTGACTTTGACTCTAGTTATTTTTGCTAACTAGACAAGGCAGTTCTAGCTGACCTTGGTCCTAAGTAGGCTGGCAGTGAGGGCCAGCTTTATCCAACTGTGTTTATAGTTGGGGGATTTCCAGGAATAGCAAGGTTACAGAGTATGCTGAACATAAACATGGTTTTTGGTCAACTTGAGCTTGCACAGATCTTCTTCTATGTCAGCATCAAGGTGGGATGGTGTGGCTGGTAGTTATGAAATAAATATGGCTACAGTTATGCTAAAGGAGTAAGTTTGCACAGGCTGTAAAGTGGACCTTAACAATAAGAGCATTGTAGCTGCTATTTTCTACTTTAACTGGAAATAGTGATCCAGTGCTGTATCTGCTTTAACATTGTTTAGAAATGTCTCCATGTCACCAGTAGACATTATAGTGTGTGTAATGTTTAGTAGACTACAGTGACTAGAAGACAATACATGTCATAGTGATGGGTGGCCAGAATTATAAATGGATTAGATTTGATTGTTTGGAACCTCTTCCTGTGTGTATAAGAATGAGACATCACTCAGAGGTTAAGAGCCCTTGTTGCTCTTCAGAAGAACTGGGTTTGGTTCCCAGCATTCATATGGTGGCTTACAACTATCTGTAACTCCAGTTCCAGGGGATTCAACTTCCCCTTCTCACATCCAGAGTACTATGAATGCACATGGGGTGCATACATACATGTAGACAAAACTAATTCACATTTGAAAAAAGAATAATCGCATTCATAGAAAACCTTTGGGGTGGGGCAAGTGGTAGCATGCTTATGTAGCATGTGCGCCCTTGGATTCAATACCCGGTATTGTACCAAACCAAAAAAGATTAAAGCTTGTTGTAGGTGGAGTTATATAAAATATCGTTACAAATAACTACAGTGAAGAGGCCATCCACAGTCACTACTTGTAAAGGTAATTGTCAGTAGTAGGTGCTGACATTCTGACATTTGTATGCCTCTTTGTTTTTTTGTTTGTTTGTTTAAATATATATTTATTTATTTTTATGTATGAGTGATCTGTTTTCACACCCTTAGAAGAGGGGATCAGATCCCATTATAGATGGTTATGAGCTACCATGTGGTTGCAGGGAACTGAACTCGGGCCTTCTGGAAGAACAGCCAGTGCTCTTAACCACTGAACCATCTCTCCTGCCTGCCTGTATGCCTCTTTGAGATAATGCCATAAGAAAAATAGAACAATCTCTATTTTATTTGTATTTTTAAGATATATTACATTTTTAATTGTGTGTGCATGTGTGCACATATCAGTGCCTGAGAAGTTGAGAGCATCAGATCCCCAATCTCCCTGCCCCTCCTCTGCATGCCTGCCGAGGTGTACTTAACAGCAGAGAGCTTTATACTGAGTGATGCTAAAGTTAATTCCTAAGACACAGTAATTATATTGTAGTTACGGAAGACTAGAGTGACAGTTCCATGTGAGGTTTCCGATGTTGCATAATACTTTCAAATCATTCTGAAGGGAAAAAGGGGATTTTTGTTTTGTTGTTTTTCTTTTTATTCGTATTTGTTTGTTAAAAAGATGTTAGATATGATAAGAGTAGTGTCTGGTGAAATCAGGTGAAGGATTCAGTTAATAGTCCTTTAGCTTGTCTGCGAGTTTCTGTTTTTCTCAAATGTTAGAGGGAAAATCTCTTTAAAAGAAAAGCAATACTAATCAATCTTTTTCAGTTTCTAGTTTGTGTTACTTTATTTTTTCCAGCAAGAATGGAAAAGTCAGATGTCATTAAGTGGCATTTATTCAAACCTGCTCTCTTTAAATCTTCAATCTCTCTTCAGAATCCATTTACCGCAGAGGGGCACGCCGATGGAGAAAGCTGTATTGTGCAAATGGCCACACTTTTCAAGCCAAACGTTTCAACAGGGTAAACTTTTTTTTTTTTTGATTCTAATACTTTGAGACATCTATTTTTATTTCTTTTTTTTCCCCTTTCTATGAGAGAAAGATAGTTTGTTAATAATCTTGTTAGTCCTTTTAAAAGAAGTAAGCGGCGAGCCTTGCGTTCCGCTCTGGCAGCGCCTCTAGTTTTAATAGCACATCCTTCACTGCCCAGTGCTCCACTCACTCACAGCCCTTCACGCTAAAAATGTTTCAGGTGTTTAAAAAGGCCAGGACCTGACTAGATGAATGCATGCCATTAGTCTTAGGTTAAACTTCCAGTGTCTGCACCTTATTTTCAAGAGTCTGAAAAAATGTGGGTATTTAGATTTATAAGAAAATTATATGTAAATACAATTCAAAGCAGGCAGAAATTATCAAAGTTTATTGTATAAACCCTGTAATTTCACTGTTTAGAAACAGTAATAGTAACAAACACTTGGCTAGCTTTTATTGTGTATCAGTTTCCTGAGTGCCTTACCTATGTCTGTTCACTAAATCTTTACAACAACCCTGTGACATAGAACTGTATATTTCCACTTTATAGATGAGAAAAATGAAGTTAAATCTTAAATGTTTCAGCCTGTAAGTGCAAAGCAGGGGTTTGAGAGCAAGCAGTCTACGATATAGTCTGTGTTTAGAGACACCCCTTTTCTGACCAGTTCTTACTGGATTGCTACAGTTGGCCTGGCACTTAATATATAGCTGAAGTTAGCCTAGACCTTGTGGTAAATCCTTCTAAGTGCTGGGAGTGCCTGGCTTAACTTCTTTTGATAACTATGAATTTATGGATTCCATTTGTATAATTAGCATCATACCTAAACTCATCAATATCAGTAAAAATGAATGCCAGGGATCTCCAACTCTTATTGCCAGTGCCCCTGGAATTACCAAAGCTCTGGGCACTCAGCTCTCTAGGAAGGCAGGGCTTTAGTTTGCCCTCCGCATAGTGTGGAAGGCCGCATGCTTAATGAGCCACTGTTTCTGTGTTCATTACTGGGAAACTTTTGTGAAGATGAAAATTCCTTGAGTTTGACATTAGAAAGCAACATGGTTGTATAGTCACTGTCTCTTTGAAACCAGCTGTCTTACTTGGTTTAGTTTTCACTGATCTTCAGTAGCCTTTGAAGAAAAATTATGCATGAGGAAATTTTGTTTTGTTTGATTTTGCCATAGGCTGACAACTGATATCATGATGAGGGGAATTCAGTTAGAGAAGAAAAGCCACTTTTTAATAAATATCTTAGGTTTATTTGTTTGGCTTTTTTGAGACAGAGTCTCATGTAGCTTTGGTTGGCCTAGCACTCACTATGTAGACCAGTCTGACATTGAATGTATAGATCAGTATGCCTCTGCCTCATGAATGCTGGGATTAAAGGCGTAATGAGCAAACTATTGGCAAATAATTATGGCTGTGGGTTTGATTTTGTTTGTTTGTTTTTTGTTTTGGGGGGGGGGTACACTTGTTGATTTTGTTTTGAGACACGGTTTCTCTGTATAGCTCTGGCTGTCCTGGAACTCACTATGTAGCATGGGCTGTCCTGAAACTTCAGTGATCCACCTGCCTTTGTGTCCTGAGTCCTGGGGTTAAAGGTGTGGCCCACGCTAGGCTGTAATAAAATATTTTTTAATTTACTCTTTGCAGCGTGCTCACTGTGCTATCTGCACAGACAGAATCTGGGGACTCGGACGACAAGGCTATAAGTGCATCAATTGCAAACTGTTGGTTCATAAGAAGTGCCACAAGCTCGTCACAATTGAGTGTGGGCGCCATTCTTTGCCACCGGTA
Source organism: Pachyuromys duprasi (assembly GCA_028658305.1). Taxonomy (NCBI): domain Eukaryota; kingdom Metazoa; phylum Chordata; class Mammalia; order Rodentia; family Muridae; genus Pachyuromys; species Pachyuromys duprasi. The sequence goes on from CM053766.1 coordinate 45,299,540, forward strand.
AGGCAGAGTTTATTTCCTATATATGTCTATAGTATGCTTCATTTAATAAGGGCAAAACAGGAAGGTGTTATAGAACTACATCTCAGAAAATACAGTGTGTAGGAGTTCTTTACATTCCACTTAAAATATGTAAACTTTGGAAGTCTTAAAATAACTGATAGCAAATGTAGTCTAGGCAGCATTCTATTTTCAGTTGTTTGATAAAAATTTCATTCTGAATCAGTATTCAGACTGCTTTCTTTTGTGTCTTTCTTTTGTTTTTATTGAGACAGGGTTTCTCTGTGTAACCCTGGCTGTCCTGGACTCACTTTGTAGGCCAGGCTGGTTCCAAACACGTAGAGATTCACCTGCCTCTGCCTCCCAAATCAAGCCCAGCTTCTCTTTAGTATTATACTGTAGGAGAAACAATTGCTTTTTAGTCATTTAAAGTATTGAATTATTTTGTTCATTTTGTTCTTTTTTTTTTTTTACATGCTTTTAGTAAAAATGCTATCATGGATATACATCTTTTTCTAACTCATTTTTCTCACTGAACAATATAATTTGCTATTTTTTTAGATTTATTTTATTTATATGTATGTGTCTGTTTGAGCATATTTTGTGTGCCTTGGAAGCCAGAAGAGAGTGTCAAATCCCTTGGAGTTAGAGTTATAGGTGGTTGTAAGCTGCCCAATATGGATGCTAGGAACTGACTCAGATCCTTTGCAAGAGCAGCAAGCAGTCTTACCTGCTGCACAGTCCCTCTGTCCCCTTAGGTATCTTTTTATTCTCTTTTTTTCTTAAAGATTTATGCATACAGTATTCTGTCTGCATGTATGCTGACATAGCCAGAAGAGGGCACCTGATTTCATTTTTGATGGTTGTGAGCCACCATGTGGTTACTGGGAACTGAACTCAGGACCTGTGGACGAGCAGGCAGTGCTCTTAATCTCTGAGCCATCTCAGAGGGTGTGTGTGTCTGTGTGTGTGTGTGCGTTTGTGTATGTTATGCACGTGGACCACAGCATCTGTGGAGGTAAGGGAATAACTTGGGAGATAGTTTTTTCCGGTGTTGTCTCCTGTCTTACACAGCTCTGTCGAGTTGACAAGTGTTTATGAAAATAGGTTATTATTGGTGGCTCGTTTATGTGAGGATTATTTAGCTAATTTGTTCAAGTTTTAAGTGTTAATTTATAGTTTAGAAGAAAGTCCACTTTTTAGAGGGGAAAACCCTAAAAATTCTAAGCATAATGCACCCAAGTTTCTGTTTGTGGGGGTTAACTCCAACCTGACAAAAAATGCAAACACCTGGGGAGAGTCTTAGTGAGGAGTTAGTTTGGGTTTGTGCGTATTCAGGTGGGACGACCCTCCCTGAGTAAGGCCCTTTTATGGATACCTGTGGGCTGTGTGTGAGTAGAGAAGGCTGCAGGCCTGCCCGTGCTTTTATTAATGTTACACTTTTGACTGTGAATGTCATGTGGCCAGCTGCTGTGTGTCTTTCTTGACTTTCTCCTCCATGATGGACTACAGCCTGGAATAATTATGTTACCCTTCTTGCCCAAGTTGCTCATTTGTTGGTATGTTTTATCACAGCAACAAAAATGAGGCTTTTCATGAATAGTCTTAATTGGTGTTCGTATGTTTAAAAGAAATGTAGTGGCCAGAGTTAGTGACCAGCTGAGACTTGAGGGCAGGTGCTGATGGCATGCTTATTGTTAAAGCACTACGAAAGTTGTAACTGCATGCTTAATGTTCTTTCTAAATTGACTTGTTCCTGATGCTGTTATTAAGCTTGGAGGCTTATTAATCTATAACAGATGGGTTTGAATAAGCCTTGTTCCTTAGGTTGTTGGCAGGTAGTTGGTTAAGTCCATTTCTGAGAGGTATTTGTTTTCCTTTTAATATTTTGAGACTATACAAAAAATAGGAAACATACAAAATATTACATATAGTTTTAAGAGGTTTATAGAATCTTAAAGCCAACCTCTGTGTCACAGCAAGAACTTCCAGTCTAGAACTTTCCTGCCAAAGATTTAAATTGCAGCCGAGAGGGAGAAAAAGGTAATTTAAAAGAGGGAATCACATTAGATAGTTCATTGTTATTTTTCAATTGACCTGAAATCACTTTTTTACTTTTTGTAAAACTGTGGTGTTATGTCATTCGTAGGAGTGTTGCATGGCTTTGTATACTTAAGTATTATAATAATAATAATGTAATTCATGTCACTTAGTTTTTCACATTAAGTCTTAGTAGGATACATCTCATTGAAATACTGTTGTTTTGGGATTTATAGAGACTTAGGGATTTAAAAACAATCTTCTAAGTTACTGTGTCTTTGGAAATGTTTGTAGGAACCAATGATGCCAATGGACCAGTCATCCATGCATCCAGAGCATGCGCAGACAGGTAAGGGAGTAGCAGTTGGAGACTGCTCCAGGGGCTTTTTTAAATTGTACTTTCTTACAGTAAACTTCATTTCTTTCTGTCTGTCTGTCCTTTCTGTCCTCTGCATTCTTTCCTTTTTCCCCTTTCTTTCATTCTCTTTTTTTCTTTGGTAAGTTTTTTTATATATATATTTTTTGGTTTCTTCTTTTGTTAGTTGGTTCATTTTCTGAGAGTTTCTTTGTGTAGCTCTGGCTGTCCTGGAACTCACTGATACAGACCAGACTGGCCTGGAACTCAAGAGAACCACCTGCCTCTGCCTCCCAAGTGCAGGATTAAAGTTGTTTTTTTTTTTTTTTAATTAGTTTTGTTTTGTTTTTATAAATGATTTAGTATGTGTACAATGTTCTGCCTACATGCCAGAAGAGAGCACAAGATCTCATTATAGATGGTTGGGAGCCTCCATGTGGTTGCTGGGAGTTGAACTCAGGACCTCTGGAGGAGCAGCCAGTGCTCTTAACCTCTGAGCCGTCTCTCCAGCCGGGATTAAAGTTTTATGCCACCTCCACCTGTCTCATTTCTTTTTTTTTTTTTTTTACTTTTTAATTAGCATCCAGGATATTAGATTTCATCGTAGCATTTTCAAATAAAACTTTGGTTGCGTCTCCTTTCTTTTTCCCCCTATATTTTCCCTACCTTAAGCCCTTCTTTCCTCAGGAGTTCCTTTCCATTGTCCTGTGGCAACTTTTTTTAGCCTAAGTACCTAAGCATATTTTGTGGTGGTAAAAATTGTCACGGTATTTTAATATACATATTTAGCACTTGAAAACACAACTGTGTAAACTAACAATTGGCTTTCCTAGTTCAAATAAATAATTTTGAGAATCCTCCAGATTGAACAAACCTAGTTTTCTTTTTCAAAGTGAGAAAGTACAAAGCTGAGTTTGTAGCCATGTTGACTGTTAAAGCAACTTGGTTTTATTTAAATCCTTATTCTGGGAATGTAGAGAGATAGCATAACTGACTATGTGAGATGAGTTTAGTGTTGTTAAACAGGAACAAAATCTCCAAGTATTGTATTTGGGAAATTCTGAAGCTAAAAGAATGTTTCTGGAAGGGCAGACTGTCCGTTGGTCATAAAAGCAGCTTGAAAGCCTGTACTAAGGGCTTCGTTACTCCCACAGCCCCTGGCAGCTTTGGTGAGGAGCAGCCTGGCCTTGTCAGTTCTTCATCTCTGTGAGAGTCAAGCATTTCTAAGATCAAGAGACACGAGATGAATCCATAGGCCTGCCATCTCTGTCTTAGCATACTAAAGCATTTAAATAGGATTTGTGGTCACCTATATAGAACAAATTATTCCTAAAGAAGAGAAAAGGTAGCAGTTGGCTGCCAGGTGGTTCTTCCTCTCTGCTTTCATTTTTTTATTTTGGGGGGATGGGGGTTGTCAGGGGTTTCCCTGTCTGTCCTGGAACTCACTCTGTAGACCAGACTGGCTCCGAACTCAGAGTGCTGAGTCTGTCTCTGAGTGCTGGGATTAAAGGGTGAATTACCACTGCCTGGCCCACTACTCTTAATAAATAATTTAGGACAAATGTTAAGCTTTACCTAATTAAACTCAGTCATATGTAAAAACTATCAAAAGAAAAATTTTAAGCAAAATTCATCATTGATTATTTGTTTTCTTTTTTAATATTTGGGTTTCAATTTTCAGTAATTCCATATAATCCTTCAAGTCATGAGAGTTTGGACCAAGTTGGTGAAGAAAAGGAGGTAAGATAGTTTCTCTTCCTATGTACAGCATCATTAGCCTTTTAGAAAGACATAATCTTTTAGACTGTAACACTGATCTACTTAGACATTAGACCATAACAGCAAAATATAAGGAAGATACCAAATGATTTTTAGAGTTTTATTTTGATTTAACTTTTTATTTAAATAATTTTAATTATGAAATAATTTGAAAAGTTATTTCTACTTTAAGATAGCATAAACAAAAATTACAGTATATATAGGAATACTATTTAGTACTGGATAATATTGTTTGAAACATTGTAGACTCTTCTGTTTTGTGTCCTTATTGCTTATTTTAAGTTTAAAAGATTAAGTGCTTAATTGCACCTAAAATGTTATTGTTATTGTTGTCTGTGTGCGATGTGAAGGGTTGGGGCTGTCATGTGTGCATGTAGAGGTCAAAGGACAGTTTTGTGGCGTTGATACTCTCCGTCCACCTGACCATGGCTTCTGGGGATCCAAATTAGGCTGCTACGTCTGTGTGGCTCCTGCCACGCCTGTGTGGCAAACGCTCCTGTTCCACCTTTAAGCCATCTGCTCGGTTGCCTCAGTTGTCTTTTTTTTTTTTTTTTGTAGGCAGTTTATTGGGTTTTAATTTTTTTATTTTTATGTGTATGTGTGTAAGAAAATGCCATGTATGTGCAGGTGATCATGGATGCCAGAAGGATGTGTCAGATCAACTGGACAGTAGTCACCGGCTGCTGGGCACTATCTGATGTGGGTGCTGAACCCAGGTCCTCTCCAGAGCAGCCCGTGCTCTTAACTGCTGAGCTGTCTTTCCAGCCCCGGTTTACTGTTTCTAAAGCAGAGATGAATTAAAGCCATAGCCAGTTTTAGAAAAGCTTTTGGAGAAAAAGAAAGCCATGCTTACCTGTTCCTGGTTTGTTGTTTTGCAGGCGATCCTTTTTGTCGTTTCTAGTTGTACGAACAGTGCTTATATCTGTTTTTCGAATGTATGTATTTCTGGCCAGGGAAGATTATTTTTTTTACCTTTTTCTTTCTCTTTCTGGTGTTTGATGGGTATGTTATTTTGTGCTTCTTGTTTATCTTCCAACTTCTTATTATGGACGTTTGGAACAAAAGTAGTAGAATATTGTTGCAAAGTCCCATATGCATTCCTTAGTTAGATTAATTAATTAATTCCCCAGTTAGATTAGTTAGGAACACACAGTGGTTAATCTTGACCACCCACTACTTACTCCACCATAATTTTGAAGTAAATCTGTTGATCTGTGTTGTTTTTTGTTTTAGATTTTTTATAGTTTTTGTCTGCATGTATACCTGCAGGCCAGAAGAGGGCACCAGATCTCATTATAGATGGTTGTAAGCCACCCTGTGGTTGCTGGAAATTGAACTCAGGAACTCTAGAAGAGCAGCCAGTGCTCTTAACCTCAGAGCCATCTCTCCAGCCCTGATCCTGTGATTTTTTGTTTTTTATTTTTTTAGATCCTGTGTTTTTAATATGATATCATATATTCTAATTTAGTCAATTACTTTTGTTTGTTTGTTTTTTCATTTTCTGGAGTCAGGTTCTCATGTAGCCCAGGCTGGCCTAGAACTCTGCATATCTGAGGATGACTTGGTCTCCTGATCTCCCCACCCGCCCTCCCAGATGTGGGCTTACAGGTGTGCAGGAGGCACCCTGCCCGGCCGGCTGCACCCATATCTCCACTCTGTCTGTTTACCCTTGTTCTTTCTTTCCTGGTGTTTAAGGCCGCATGTTGACTTTTCCCTCGCCAGGGTTGTTAGCATTTAGAGTCCATCCTGCCACTGTAACAAGATCTTCCTTGTCTTGTTCATAGGCTGAATGAGTCAGACAAAGGAAGAAAACCCTAGTAATAGAAAATGAGTCCTCTGTTCTTCTGGACCCATATATTGCCAGTGTTTCTCTCAGCTGTTTTTCAGTGCTCTTTTTAATTCCCCTTTGTTCCTTTTAGAAACTGCCATTGGCATTTTATTATCATTATTCTACTGCTTTGCTTGTTTACCATTAAGGTTTGCAATATCTTTTAAATGATAGAAATAGGTGCAGCCAGATGAATTTCCATACCGCGGTCACTGTGTGCCGGACTCTCAGAAGTACACTCTATCCGCACTCCAGAGGCCTGTTTTATAGTTCCTGGTCACTGGCAGCCTCTTCTTCTCTCCAAAAAGTACCTGTTGTGTACTCCCCTCGGATTACCTTTGCTTTTGTTTGCTCTTGTCCAGCTGTAGAAATAGACTCGTACAATATGCAGGTCTCTAGAGTCTTTCATGTAACACAGATGTATGCTTCACAAAGCAGTACTCAATCATTTTACCATTTCAGTTAATCTGTCCCACTATTCAGTTTTTCTTCTCAGTTGGAATTATTATGATGAGTTTAGATGAAACAGTTTTATAAATGTGGTTTGGCAGCTGGTCCTGCTAATGAAGCCTGTTGTCAACCCAGCTACTCAGGAGGCCGAGGCTGAGGATAAGTTAAAGGGCTGTCTGATACTGAACAGGACTGAGCCAGCCTAGGCAACTTAGTGAAGACCCGTTTCAGAAGGGCTGAACGGCAGCACACTTACTTTGTTTTATAAAATGAAAATCCCAACAGACAAGATCAACTACAACAAAACAAACAAACAAACAAAAGCACGGTTTTACAAGTCATAATTTGGGGATTCACAATGGGATCAACTATTCTGCAATATACTTACCTAGCATATGTGAGCTCCTGAGTTCCGTTTTTAGTATTACATAAAACACAATAAAAATTTCAACCCCCAGTACTACATAATTAATATGTAAGTAAATAATAACTAGTAGATGTGCTGAGTAGTATGTACGCTGTAAGACACAGTGGCCAGTCTTTCCATAGGTGAGTTTATACTTCCTTCAACAGTGAATGAGAGTTTCAGTTTCTCCTCATTATTGTCCATACTTTGTATAGCCCATCTCTTTTAAGGCAGTCCTTTGGATAGTGGCAATGTATGATTTTTTTAAACTTTTTTGTTTGTTTTGTGTTTCAAGATGTGGTCTCACTGTGTAGTCCTGGCTGTCCTGGAACTCACCCTGTAGTCCAGGCTGGCCTTGAACTCACAGAGATCTGCCTGTCTCTGCTTCCTGAGTGCTGGGATCAAAGGCGTGTGCCACCACCACCTGGCCTTAAACTTTTTTTTAAAGTTTGTCATTCTATTGTTGGTTTATAAGTCGTGCACCCTTAAGATTTACTACAAGCTGTGAATACTTTGACACTTTCAAGAAGATATACTTTAAACTCAGCATTTGAAGTTCAGTCCCTCTCTCTGCCTGTCTTCAGTGTCAGTTTTTGCCTTATTTTAAAATTCCGTTTGTGTGTGTAGGTGGCTAAAGCAATGCTCTTTATTTAGATTTGCCCACATTTACCCACTTTGTTCTCTATGGTAGTGTCTGTCCTTTTCTGCCTCATGTTTTATCTTTTTAAAGAACTGATTTAGTATTTATTTAATCTGAGTCTACTATTATGAAATCTATTCTTTATAATTTTTTAAATTGACCACTTTTAAAAATATTTTTTAGATATATTTCTTTCATGTGTATCAGTGTTTTGCTTGCATGTGTGTCTGTGTACCATATGTGTGCCTGGTGCCTTAGGAGGTTAGAAGAGGGTATTGAATCCCCTGGGTCTAGAGTTACAGACAGCTGTGGGCTGCCGTGTGGGTGCTGGGAATAGAACCAGAAACCTCTGGAAGAGCAGCCAATGCTCTTAACCTCTGAGCTATCTCTCCCGCCTATGAGCATCTTTTTAAAAACAATGTGTTTTTATTGTCTTTAATTATTTTTGCGGGTTGAGTGTGCATGTGTGTGAATGTGGTATATGCACTTGAGCACAGGTGCCTGCAGAGGCCAGAGGAGCTTTTATTTCTTTCTCCTGTCTCCTCTCTGCTTTTCCTTTTTTCTTTTCTTGATCCTTTCTCCAGAGGATTCCTGCTTTATTCTTGTGGGACATTTGTTGATTATGTGTTGATGGCTTTGTAGTGCTGAGCTATAGGCATGGTCCGTCCATAAAGGTGTTCTTTTTGGTTTTGCAGGAATCTTAGAAAAGTGTTTAGTGGTCTATATAAATTGACAGGAGCTTAAATTCCTAGTTTTGAATGAATTACAAGGGTTACTTTGCTATCCCTTTATCTAATACTACCTTTAACTGAACTGCCTCATGTCTGTTTCCTGCCTATGGCATCTCATATACTTTGGAGTGCATTCTCTCACTAGCTCAAGTTATATTTCTCTAGCTTCTACCAGACTCTTACATCCATTTTAATTTAAATTCTGTTCACAAAACCAAACAGATAAACACATCTACCAGTGTTATCCTGTCCACATATTTTATTTTCTTTATCAGTGGTACCTCTGCTCTCCAGTCACAAAAGTCAGTGTCATTTTTAATTCATGTATCTCTGTTGTAGTAAATTAAAAAAATGAGTATTGTTGGGCTATATAATGTTATTTATTGGCCCTGTAGTTATCATGGCTGTATTATCTAACCTGCTATCACAAATAATAAGACACAGGCACCTGTTAATTTATAATTGCCTTATTTACTTTGGGCCAGGTAGATATTTCACGTACACTGTCTCAGTATCCTCACCATCCATCTCCTAGCCCCCATCCAATGCCATCTACCTTAATCCTTTCTATCTGGACCACATTCCATCCATAATCCCATCGTACTTGAATCTTAGCCAAGCCTATCCCATTTGCCCTGCTCAGTTATAAACCATTAATCAACCAATCAGATATGTCTTAGGCAGGTTTACAAAACAAAGATAGGTGTAACCAGATCTTAAGGGCCAGTAACACATATCAGACCAACCTCCAGCATATCTCCATGATACTTGTACTTAAAACTTGTCAGGTTCTTTTAAACGCATCCTTTAACACTCCTCAGGTTCAACTCTGTTCTTACTACTTAACTCACAAGCTATCCTATCTCTTAGAGATTGAATGTTTTAGAATATATAAGAAAAGAATTAAGAACTTAAAATATTTTTTATGTTAAGAAAATACTTTAAAACCTTATCATTAGAACAGTTTGTTAAAAATATAAAGTACTGAGGAAAATATTTCCAGGTAAACTTTTTTTGCTATAAATGTTCTCAACAGGCAATGAACACCAGGGAGAGTGGGAAAGCCTCGTCAAGTTTAGGTCTTCAGGATTTTGATTTGCTTCGAGTTATAGGGAGAGGAAGTTACGCCAAAGTACTGTTGGTTCGATTAAAAAAAACAGATCGCATTTATGCAATGAAAGTTGTGAAAAAAGAGCTTGTCAATGATGATGAGGTAAGCACGGTGATGTCTTTCTACTTCTCAACAAACCCTGGCATGCACAAGGCACTAGGTTTAATACAGAGAACCAAATATACATATACATTCACAAAACCAAAGTCACACTGCTTCATAGTTTGTGCGTGATTATTTTGATCTACTTTTCTAAGCACATGCTTTAGGTAAAAATAAAGTCAAGGCATATTATTATCAAGAAAAGTACTTGACCTTTTTATGTTAGCTGGACAGTTTCATAATACTAGACATTTTGTTATGGTATTTTTCTCTTTATATAAGTTTTGTTTCATAACGATGAGTGGTTTTGGTATCTAGTCTAATTAATTAACATTTGTGAATGTTCAGTGATGAGTTGCTAAGAACAAACTTATCATTAGCTTTGGTCATTTCGTGTGACATAGATCTCTTCTCTGCTTTGAATAGGATATTGACTGGGTGCAGACGGAGAAGCATGTGTTTGAGCAGGCATCCAATCACCCTTTTCTTGTGGGGCTGCATTCTTGCTTCCAGACAGAAAGCAGGTAAGGTTGAAGGATAACGAAATGTTTCTGGTCTTCATACTTCTTAACATGTTAGATAAGAAGAATCTGTTTCCCATACTTCCCAAAGTAGGAGTACTTATAACTTCCTGCTACAGTCAATGATACCAGTTTAACACCAGTCACCAGGCATAAAAGAAGGAAACAGGGAAAGAGAAGGGGCTCCCAAGAAACAGTAGTAGATAGCCAGCCCTTCAGAGAGCCTCCGTATCCTCCTCTGATGACAGTGTCTTCTGTGTCTTAAGTAGCATTCAAACATGACTCACCTAGAAAATAGGACTGCACTGGCGTAAGCAGCTCCACACTGCAAACGGGCTGCTCTAAAGTAGAGTTTGAAGCTGGGCTGGGCTGGGTCACTTTCTTGTGTCCACGCCCCTTGTTCCCACTAATTTCTCGGCGGTGTAGGTTAAACACTGAATCATTCAGAATGCTAGTGCAATTGCTGTGTGACTCGCTTTAACCTGAAGTTTCGCTTGTGTTTTAGGTTGTTTTTTGTCATAGAGTATGTAAATGGAGGGGATCTAATGTTCCATATGCAGCGACAAAGAAAGCTTCCTGAAGAACATGCCAGGTAAGGTTTTGTTTGAGTTGGATTTTTCCCCTCAGGGTCACCTGACCTTTTGTGTCTGCTTGTTGAAAACAGCACATAAACAAGTTATCTTGTAGTTTATTCTTTGTAACTCATGAGGAGGCTGAACTAGATTAATTTACAAAATAAATTATTATATACCTCTTACATATTATTATAATCTTCTGTTTGTGTTCATTGTGTATTTGGAGTTTTTCAGATGGTTACTGTTCATAACAAAGCCATATATTCTTTTCAATTAAAGGTTTTACTCTGCAGAAATCAGTCTAGCACTGAATTATCTTCATGAACGAGGGATAATTTATAGAGATCTGAAGTTGGACAATGTTCTGCTGGACTCGGAAGGACATATTAAGCTCACTGACTATGGCATGTGTAAGGTGAGAGCCTCTTCAGGCAGCTGTAGCCCATCAGTTAGGTGACTTCATGTTGAGATGGGAAATGATTGCTGCCCTGTTTAGGATGACTTGGAATTCTAGCCCGAAGACAAGTGTACTCCCTGGTCATTCGGCCAATTGCAGAATTCCATGTCTTCTGTGATATGTGTGTTATAGAGGGTTAATTGTTTTTAATTGATTGTAACTTTTTGTCTTGAGAGCTATTAAACATTTGAAGAAACTCTGGAAATAAAAATTATCTTCAATCCCATTATATTAACACAGTGTCTGCATATCACCTTCCAGTCTTTTACCATTTAATAGACCTGAACCTACTTTCAAAGTTTTCCTAGGAGTCTGTTTTTATATTTAAGTTTCAAATCTCTGGCATAAAGCATGACAAAGATCAAGTAAGTAATTTACTAACTCTCAGGATGTGTCTATTGTTGGTGTTTTATTCCTTCAGCAACAGTGTTTCGTTTAGAGGGCTGATGTTTTCCCATGAGCTGTCTAGAGAACTATCCCACTTACTGACTTGCTCCAACAAAACCTCCCCAGGCCTGGGTGTCCACACTCCTTTCTGCATTCGTCTGGAGGAAGTGCCAGAGGCAGCCAACTGTTACCACACCTGCACTTCCTACAGTGGAGAGCAGAGTCCTCGCACAGTGGACCGCTCAAGACAGTCCTCCCTTTCACACACCTTAAATCATTCTCTTGTGTAAATTTTATTTGTAAATAGTGAAAAGGGTTAGTCAGTGGACCCCTGCTGTCCTTCACTTATATTCAGGATACTTTTTGCACTGCCATTTTTTTTTCTATAGTGTTTTTTTTCTCTCTGGTTTTAAAATGAATCACATTAATAATAGATCCTTAGCAGTTTTACGAGTAGATAAAAATATGAAGAGTATTAATCTGCAGTTAGAATAGTGGGTTGTTTTTTTATTTTTTGAGTCACTAGCTGAGTATTAGTTAAAATTATTAGTAGCACAAGGAGACAGAGGCATGGTGATATACTGCTGTAAGGCTAAAGCAGGATGATCACGTTCAAGGCAAGCCTGGATTATACAGCAAGACTTACCCACTGAGCCATCTCCTTTGCCCTGCAAGGGGCCTTTCTTTTATGACTGTCTGTCCTCCCTGTCCCCAGACACACGTAACATACTTGCTTATTGGTTTGGTTTTATTTTGTGTTATTTGTTTTGCTTGGTGTTTTGTGTTTTTGTTTCTGTTTTGCTTGCATCTGTTCTTTGGAGACAAAGCCTTGCCGTGTAGCTTAGTTTGCCTGAGTTAACAGCCCTCCTGCTTCTTTAGTCTCCCAAGTGCTAGGATAACACATGTACCGCCATGCTTATTTTTATTTTTTAGTTTTAGTTTTTAATCCAAAATTTTCTGTTTATTAGTTAGTGTGTAGGATATGTTTTCTGATACAGAAATGTTAGCATCTCATGATTGAGGACCATGACATTTTCCTGATGTACTCATTTTTACTTTTTTAAAGAGTATATTAGTAGGTGTACAGAAATTTATATTTGTTAAACAGTTCTTAATGGTTGTTTCACTTATAATTGGGTATTTTTTCTACTTAGCTTATTTGTATGTTGTGCCTTAGTTGTTCACTATCCTACAGCTATTAAAATACCAAAGCAGGAGACTTGATGCATAAGAAAAATGACCAGAAGCAAAGCATTGCAATGTCAGCAGTGTTGGGACGAAGAATTTAATTAAGGAAATATTAATTTTAGTCACATGATCTCCATTTTTGTAGTAAACTTTAACATGTTTTTTAAAAAGACTTTTTTATTATGTATACAATGTGTGTTTGCTTGTACACCTGCATGCCAGAAGAGAGGGTACCTGATTTCATTTTTGATGGTTGTGAGCCACCATGTGGTTGCTGGGAGTTGAACTCATGACCTCTGGAAGAGCAGCCAGTGCTCTTAACCTCTGAGCCATCTTTCCAGCCCCCTTAACATGTTATTTTAAAAGCAGTTTTATCTTAATTGACCTGACTTTAGCAACATCTAGTGTGATTGGGTTTTCTTCATGTTTGTTAGCAGTGATCTCTGTCCTACTGGTGTTGTTCAGGCTGAACTCCGACAGGTAAAACAGAAGAGGTAAACTTAAAATAGTTTTGTATCTTTATCTTTTTTTTTTCTCCTACATGAAAGGAAGGATTGCGGCCTGGAGATACAACCAGCACTTTCTGTGGCACTCCCAATTACATTGCTCCTGAGATTTTAAGAGGAGAAGATTATGGTAATAAATAAATGGGTGGTATTTTAGTTATTGCTATATTGCTGTTTAAATATGGTACCAACTACAACATAATACACTATAGCATTTTAATATTAATAAATATAAACTTTTCTTGGTTCTTTTAACCTACATGAAGACCCCTAGATTCTGAAACCAGAGCAAAAAAAGTTTGGCATTGGGGAAGTATACATTTTACTAGTGGCAAATACTGAACAATGGCAGGAACTGTTATTAACAATCAGCTCTAACTAAGCTCCCCTACAGACCTTCTGATGTGAGTGTTATTGACTCATTTTCCAAATGGGAAGTTTAAATGATGTGCTTAGGACACAGTAGATAGGAAGTGGCCAGGTAGGTACAGGGTTCCTCTGTGTAGTTTTGGCTGTCCTGGACTCGCTTTGTAGACCAGGCTGGCCTTGAATTGACAGAGGATCTGCCTGCCTCTGCCTCGCTGAGTGCTGGGATTACAGGCGTGTGCCACCAGGCTCAGCTCATTCTTTAGTTTTTTTTTTGTTTTGTTTTGTTTTTTTAACAAAGTCAGGGTCTCACTACGTATCCCTGGCTGTCCTGGCACTCACTCTGTAGACCAGGCTTCAAACTTAGAGAGAACAGCCCGCCTCTGCCTTCTGAGTGCAAGGATATGAAGTGTACCGCTATGCCTGGCTTTTGTTAATTTTTTACACTTATACTTAGTGTTTTTATTAATTCTCTGAGAATTTCATGCAGTATGTTTCTTATCATATCTGCCCCCTTCCCATTCCTCCCAAACCCACCCCTGGCTTTCCAGCCCGTGCTCTCTTCATTTTCACTCATCAAGTCCCGATTGTGCTGCCCAGATATTCTTGGACGTGTGGGCTTCCATGGGAGCGACTCTTTTAGAGAAAGCTCCCTCTCCCAGTGGCCACCACTTGCCATAGCTCCCTGTGTCCACCTCTTCTTAACGTGCTGGGATTTGGTCTGACTTGAGTTTGCGCAGGGCTGTGCATCTTTCCCGGTTGGTCTGAGTTCACATGTACAGCTGGCCGAATGTGTCTGGAGGCTGTTGTTTTGTGTTCATTCACCACCTCTGGTGCCTTTAGTCTTCTCCCTCTTCCGCAGTGGTCTCTCTGCATGGGAGGAGGGATTATCACATAGATGTTCCTTTTAGGGTTGGCCCAAGTATTTCTGTAGTTTTTAGTGTCTACCATTTTATTTATAATCTAATTAGAATTTACTTGTTCATTATGTTTATATTTTCATCTCATGACAAAATAAATTTCTGATTGCTGGCTGGCTTTTAATGCATGCAGAGAAGATTTATTATTTAACCCTTCTTTCTAAAGGCTTCAGCGTTGACTGGTGGGCTCTTGGAGTGCTCATGTTTGAGATGATGGCTGGAAGGTCTCCATTTGATATTGTTGGGAGCTCTGATAATCCTGATCAAAATACAGAGGATTATCTATTCCAAGGTAACCTGCAGTGAGATTCTCTGTTAATAACCTAGAGCAAAGTCAGGACTCTCAAATCACACTTCTGAGTGAGAAAAAGTAACTTTCCTGACTTCATGATAGTTTGGATAATTTTTAAATATACCCTTCTCACTTCTGTAATATACAGTTACATTTTCAGTTTCCTTCCCATACTTGAACTCATAACAAAGCATATTATGAGTTCTTGTCTGTCATACATCTTAGAGCTGGGTAAATACTGGCTAGAGAGGCTAATCTTTGTACATGGGCCTAGGCTTAGTACCTAAGTTGAAGGAAAGTAGAGTGTGAATGATCAGAGAGATCAGAAAGGTGTTGAGGGCTCTGGGTGCCATGGTGAGGAGTGCTAAAAGTCAGCAGGACAGAGCCAGGGGGCCAACACAGGGACCTTTACCATGAAGTGTAAATGGCCACAAAAGCTGCATTTAATAATTAAAACCATCACAGAATATGAGGAATTATTTAATATAACAGGGAACCAAAGTGCCATTAACAATATGAAAAGAGAATACACACTAAGTGTTAATGAGCTCTGGTTTTTAACCTATGCATTTGACAGAGATTTCAGTTTGATAATAACTGGCTAGTGCCGATGAAGGTACAGGGTAGCAGAAGACCATCAGGACTGCTGGTCAGGGTGGGAGTTGACAGGGGCTTTACAGAATAATTTCACAATTCCAGGTACAATTCTGAGTTACAAATGCAAGTACTTTATAGTATTAATTTTTATACCTCGTAAGAGCCCTGTGAAGCAGATATTTTTTTTTTTTATTTCTGTTGCAGAGGGAGAAACTGAAGCACACTAAGGTAGTAAAAATGAGATATGCTTGTAAATAATAAATGGAATGTCCAGGCAAGGGGCTAGCCCTTAGAAGGGGAGCCAAGGGGTTAGGAAAATCCATGAAGTATTTCAGTTATGTAGATAATGTATTTTCTGCCAGAATGCCTTAAATATCTTGGAATTTACAGGAAAAAAAAACTTAAGATTCATGCTACATAAAAGCTAAAAATTATACTGTGATTCTTACTTTTTAGTCATTTTGGAAAAACAAATTCGCATACCACGTTCTCTGTCTGTAAAAGCAGCAAGTGTGCTGAAGAGTTTTCTCAACAAGGTATGGTGTGTGAAATCTTCTGTGATTTCTTTACCTGTGTAAGTCTGCCTGGTAAGTGAAGGCTCAGGCAGGGTGATGTTTCAAAACAAGAGTATGTAACTTATCAGTTACAACTGGAATTTTTGTCACATAGCCAATATAATTTACCCCCAGCTCGATACTGCACTTGATGCTTTTAATGTAAATGATACATACATATCATATCCTCAGTGGATGGAAAATGCAATTTGGGATTTGCTCTAACTGCATTTTCAGCTCTATTTTTCTGTATCATTATCCATAAACCCATTTATCACCATGTATTTTTTTTGAGCATGTGGTCAAGAGTTTTCTCTATCCGTTTCATATTAAAGAGTTTATATTTAGATAAAAATTCGGAAGAAATGGAGTGACATCTTGAAAATGTAAGCATCATTCAGTTGCTTGTAGTAGTTGGTAAGCCAGAAGCATTTAGGATCTAAGATTGTGAATTTGGAATTCATAAATTTTACTTCAAATAAATGAAAGTAGAAAATTAGTTATGTTTACCTCTGTGGGCAGATAATTTATTTTATGTGTACAGGTGTTCTGCCTCATGTGTATCTGTATGCCACATGTATTACTGTTGCATGAGGAAGGCAGAAGAGGGCTTCAGCGCTCCTGGAATTGGAGTTAGAGATGACTGTGAGCAACTGTGTGGGTGTTAGGACCCTCGGAAGAGCAGCCAGTGTGCTCGTAGCCTGAGTCAGCTCTCTTGCCCCTGGATAGCCATGAGGGAAGAAAAGTGAAGTTGAGAAGTGCTCATGTTTAAAGTAACATGGCTTTTATCACAAAGAAAACATTCTAATTCACAGTAACCAAGGCATTATGAGTTCTAGCTTCCATCTCTCTCCAGTAATCACATAATTGCTGTGTCATTGTCTTAGACAAATTAGAGTTTGTTGCTGTAGTTGAGCATAGGGCTATAACACTGAGCTAAACCTAAGTGTGTGGAAATGTTCCGTGTTTTTTGTATTATGACTGAACTCTGGCCCATAAGAAAGAACTAGCTAAATGTGACCCTTATTTTTCCCCACAGTCTTCCTTTAGCAAAGAGTGGTAATAGTACTCGACCATTTAGAAACAGGGTCTCATGTAGCCTAGGCTGACCCTGAATTCTATATACCAGAAGATGGCCTTGAACTCCTGATATTTCTGCCTCTACCTTGCAACTGCTGGGATTATAGGTATGCACCGCCATGCCTGGTGCAGGAGTCTCTACTTACTGAGATGAGACATTTTTTTTTTTTAACAACAGAAGTTTTTTAAAGATTTATTTATGTTATGTATATATACAATATTCTGCCTGCATATATACCTGCACACCAGAAGAGGGCACCACATATCATTATAGATGGTTGTGAACCATCACATGGTTGCTGGGAATTAAACTCAGGACCTATGGGAGAGCAACCAGTGCTCTTAACTTCTGAGCCATTTCTCTAGCCTGAGATGGTAAGTTGATAAAGAGCCAGGAGGAAACCTTGCCTGTTGTGAGGTCTAGATTACTCACTTTGGTCTGGTGGTCTGCTAGAAAGAGCTAGACATTTCAGCTTTACAAGTGAAGGCATCATAAAATAGGAATTGTACTCATCTAATTTCTTGAAATATTACCTTTGCCATAGGACCCAAAGGAACGATTGGGTTGTCACCCTCAAACTGGATTTGCTGACATTCAAGGACACCCATTCTTCCGAAACGTCGACTGGGACATGGTATGTAAAATTTTTTTCCTGGCTTGGGTTTTATTGTAATGCAGGGCCAACTTTAATAAGTTACCGAAAAGTAAGGTATTATGGCTTAAATCACTTTAAACTACTCTGTAGCACTAATAAAAAGCTTTAGGAACAAAACAGTGTTAATGCACTGGAGCAGGTTGAAATTTTTCTGAGGTTCATGCTAATGTTGAGGTTAGTGAGAGGTGGCTTTGTCTGCTGAAGCTGCTTAGCAGATTAGCTGGGGACAACAGAGAACACGCGAGATGAGACCTGACTGTCCCTGCTGTGTCTTCAGATGGAGCAGAAGCAGGTGGTGCCGCCCTTTAAACCCAACATTTCTGGAGAATTTGGTTTGGATAACTTTGATTCCCAGTTTACTAATGAACCAGTTCAACTCACTCCAGATGATGAGTAAGTAATTCTACACACTGAAATGTTTTTAAACTTCTTTCAAAATCTCCTAATTTTAAGGCTATTTTTATTTTATTTTATTTTTTTTAAATATTTTATTTGTTTATTATTTATACAGTGTTCTGCCTGAATGTGTGCCTGCATGCTAGAATAGGGCACCATATATCATTATAGATGGTTATGAGCCACGATGTGGTTGCTAGGGATTGAACTTGGGACCTTAGGAAATACAGTCAGTGTTCTTATCCTCTGAGCCATCTCTCCAACCAAGGCTATTTTTATGAAAATACTAATTTATATGTAACCATTACATTGTTGGGTGTTGGAATCCACTATGCTATTAAAGTTTCTCTTAACAGTGATTTACATCTACTTGCTTTGTGTGCATCATTCAGTTCTCACAACAGCTTTGTAAAGTGGGCATTGCCATCTTCACCTTATAGATGAGAAGTCAGGACCCAGAGGCTAAGCAGAGTAGAGGAGTCTGAATTCACACCCGCGACCGACTGACCAAGGCCTCTGGGTTGTACTGCTCCATTCTCTTCCCTCTGAGTTTCTAGTTTAGCCAGCGGGATCACAGCAGTGTTTGTCACATCTTTCAGAAATACAGTTTAGAGTAATTTGAGATTATGTTGATTCTCTTGAGGGGCCTTTGCTCCTTGGCATTCACTCTATTCATATCTCAGTCCTAGCATTCTTCAAAGCTATTCCTTATAGTCTCAGTTTTTGAAGCCTTCTCTCAGTGGATTAAATTTAAACTCTTGACTTTTTTTTTAAGTGAATATATTTTTTATTAAATTTTTAAATATTAGTTACAATTTTTTAACTTTATATCCCAGCTCTATCCTGCTCCCTCATTCCCTCCCAATCCCACCCTTCCTCCCTCATCTCCTCCCTGCCCCTTTCCAAGTCCACTGATAGGGGAGGACTTCCTCCCTTTTCATCTGACCCTGGTTTCTCAGGTATCTTCAGGACTGGCTGCAAAGTCCTCTGTGGCCTGGCAGGGTTGCTCCTCCCTGGGGGAGGTGGGAGGTCAAAGAGCCTGCTATGGAGTTCATGTCAGAAATAGTCCCTGTTCCCCTTAGTAGGGAACCCACTTGGATACTGAGCTACCATGGGCTATGTCTGAGCAGAAGTTCTAGATTATTTCCATGCATGGTCCTTGAAACTCTTGACTTTTAACTGCAAGAAATAAAACCTCCCTGGTGGAGCTTGCTCTGTTGTCAGATAACCTCAGGCAGCTTTGTGTCTGTGCCTCACTCTTCTGGGAAAGATCTCAGTCTTCTGGAAGGCCGCGCCTCCCAGCTCCGTAGCCCTGGTGTGTGTCTGCCATCTCTCTTGCCTGCTGTTTCACTGTTTACCCTCCAGGACTTTTCCAGCACTTTCCTTCTCCCTAAAAACACACTTAGTTTTGCTTTTTCACAGACTCTAGCCCTTCTTTGAGGCACTATGTTTTTTGTTATTTAATTTTTTTCATCTTCAGACTTGTAAAGAAATGGTTAGTGCTGTTCTTACTAAAAGAAGAATAGACACTTACTAAAAGTGTCTACCAGACTCTTGTCAGGGTAGTCAGAATTGACCACCTTACATTTTCTCACCACAGACACTTGTAGATTAACTAGCTTCTTAAACTTCAGCAGGTCAGGCCGAAGTTCTAAGTTTCAAAGCGTTGTCCGGTTAGCCCCCACCTCCCCTGCTGTCTGCGAAAGGTTTGGCATTCAGAACAGCGCCGTCCTAGTAGTGTTCAGTTTCATCTCTGTAAAAATCGTCTGTCCTCTTTTTCCCGTCAGGATGCTCTGTGGCTCTGTACATGGCAGCCTTCTCTTGCTCTATTCAGCTTGGACCTTGCCTTCAGCTGGCCCAGTGCTGTGGGTGCTGGCTACTTAAGTGACAACTGTGGGCAAATGGTTATGGAGCAAAAGGCAGTGCTCTAGGTGCTGACGTTCATGGGTGATGAAAACAGCGTGGTTTCTCACAAAGCTTGCTGCCTGCTAGGAGAGCTGTGCCCGTCATTCTTGACACAACTGTGTGTGAGAAAGCACAGGGGAGGTCATCAGCAGACACGCTCAAATCCGTGTCACTGGCCAGCTGCACAGCCTTCTGTAGAAGCATATAACAAGAATGAGCCTGTTCATTCTTGTGTTGTCTGCCTCACAGGGTTTCTGTGAAGAAGTAAGTGAGGGATGATTTTTTAAGCCTCTCACTGGCTCTCTCTGAGTTTCTCAGATAACCACCTCAGATAACCAGAGTCTAAAAACCAAAGTAATTATCTTTGTCCCTTTTTCTGTGCTGTCCCTCAGTTTATGTGATGCCCATGTCTGCCCATTGCATCACTGTCTAGTCCTATTAGCCAGGTTCAGCCTGTGCTTGCTGACAACTTTCACACTTTGGACTTGGCAGCACCCACTGCTGGTGTGGCTCAGTGTGCTTTTCCTTTAGCTCTTGGAGCTGAGCTTTCTGCTCTACCCTGTTTCCTTAACCCTAGTTCCAGTCTCATGCACATCATACCAAGAGAATAGTGGCTGCTAGTTGATCCCTTCATCCCACTACTGTGCATCCTGTATAGTGCACTTCTCAGAGGGCTGCTCCAGCTCTTCCGCCGGTAGTCAGAAACCTTCCGGCGAACGCTGCTCCTGCCTCCTTCAAGGAGGGAGCTCCGTGTCTGACTTGCAGTATGGTGTGTGTGTTCAGGCACTGCAGTGCTTGGAAGTTCTGCTCTTGCTGTGTACTGAGTTAGGTGCCAGCGTAACAGTGCGAGCCCTCCCAGGGTGCTCTCTGCTTGCACCAGGGCTCTCGGTGTGCTTGTCCAATTGCCCTTGGATTTGCCTAACTTGCAGGTCTTCTCTTCACTGTCAGCCTGGCGGTTGAGCTGATTCCTAAACTGGATCTTAATTTAGATCTCCTGGCTGTTCACCTTAATCAAGACTGTTGTTCAGGTTAAAATAATTAGGATTGTGATAATTTCTGCCTTTTTAAAAATTACCCTCTCAAAATCAAAGGTTGCTTGTGAGGCTCTTAGTCTTCCCATTAGGCTTTTCTTTCTTTCATTCTTCTAGAACTCACTTTGTAATCCATCCAAGAACTTGTTTTCTTTCTCCCATTAGTATCATTTAGCCCTATATTTTCTTTGTTAGTTGCATTTCACACATCTTGATTATGATGAAAATAACTTTATTTTTCTTTTAACAGTGACATCGTGAGGAAGATTGATCAGTCTGAATTTGAAGGTTTCGAGTATATCAACCCTCTTTTGATGTCTGCAGAAGAGTGTGTGTGACCCTCACTTTCCAGCTGTGCATTCTGCTTACCGCCGTTTAGTGCATGATCAACCCCTTAGCCTGGTCATAGTTAGCATTTGTGTAGTCACCTACAGAAATCTCTCTCAATACCCTGTTATAGACTCTAGGAATCATATAGCTAAATAAAGCTAAGAAAAAGAAATTAAAACCAGCTTCTTGACAATCATGTCAAACTTAGTTATGCTCACTCTCCAAGGCCTGCTGATGAGTAAGGAAGTTGTCTTCTGTTTAAAGGAAATAGCACAGCTTTTCAAGGGAGGCCTCTGCTGCTGACACACAGGATGACATCATCAGTCTCCTGCAGTTATTGTCAATTAGTGTTACAGTTGAAGGCTTGTTTGTGTAATGAAGGGTAATTCAGAATACATCTTGTATTACTAGTTTCCTAGTTCCTTGAGTTTAAGAGTCCTCCTATAAATTTTCTCATCATTTTGGATAATTATTAATATTTAAAGGGACAGTTATCAAATTGATGTACAATTGACTTGTTTTTCTTAAGAATTGGTTTCTAAATTATTAGCTGTGCTTGAAAAACTGGCACAAGTCATTTATTTATTTTGAATTTTAACTTTTTTTTTTTTTTTAAGAAGAAGGCATAGCTTCTGAGCTTGCTTTTTCAGTGAAAACTAGCATGCTAATAATACATGCAATTGAAAGACCCAGAATGCACGTGAATGGGTAGTTGCTCAGTACATATAAAGGAAAAAAGTAGATGTTTAAAGTAGCTGCAGAAAGAGGTGGTAATATTTTATCCCTTACTGGAGAATGAGTCCTGCAGTTGGTTTTAACATCTGATGTAAATAACGAGGAGGTGCTCACTTCTTCCAAACACAGAAAAACATTCCGTTTATTTGGGGAGGCGGAGTGTATATATGTTTTTTATTATTTAGCATATGGGAAAATAATTTATCTTCTAGGTAGAGAGTCTTAACTACTTTTAATTCCTTCCTCAGAATACATTATCTGTACTGTTGAGACCTGTTTATGGAGTCTCGATGAAGTTCAAGAATGATAATAATGAACACAAATAACTGTATGACATGTGTACTCACATCACAGTTCTTATGTCTTAGGTGACAAATGTAATACATAGTGGAATGCATTTCAGGGGCAGAATTCTTCAGTTCTCTGCAATATTTTTTTAATATTAGTATTTAGTAATATTTTATTTAAAGAAGTACCATTTTAGCATCGTTCTGCTGTTTATTTTAAATATTTTTATATAAAGGACTTTAAAATGATCATCTAAATAAACTATAGTTGTCAAATCAGTAAAATTTAATTTTAGGGACGCTATAGAGTGTTGAGCTTGTAATGATTTAAAACATGTAGGCATTTAAAAGTACCTTTTTGAGGATGCTACATTTCATTAGAAGTGTAAGTTTTTCCATGTTTGTGTCATGCATTATCTTTTCTTCAAATAACTTTAGACTGAGAGCAATGAAAACCTCCATTGATTAAAGCCAAATAAGGGACCAGCGAGGTGGCTCAGCAGGTAAAAGCATGTGCT
The DNA here is from genome assembly GCA_028658305.1 of Pachyuromys duprasi. Classification (NCBI taxonomy): domain Eukaryota; kingdom Metazoa; phylum Chordata; class Mammalia; order Rodentia; family Muridae; genus Pachyuromys; species Pachyuromys duprasi. The sequence continues at coordinate 45,322,280 of CM053766.1, forward strand.
GCCAAGCCTGATGCCCTCAGTTTGATGCCTGGAACCCACATGGTGGAAGGAAAGAGCCGTCCTCCACAAGTTTGTACCCCACGGCATGTGCACACGCCCTGTCCTCTCCTCTCCACAGTAAATAAATGTGGGGGAAGCAGCCAAATCAATGCAGTGAAATGCACATCAGAAGGCAAGTGTATGCGTACATTTTCATGTTTGAGACGTTTTTATGTTCCCCTAATCCTAGAAATTACGTTAAATCAAAAGGCAGTATTCACACCATAAGCTTGTAGAGAATTCTTAAGTCAGTATGTTTATGACCTTTTAAGTGGTGCTGTTTTCCTTCCTTGGGGCATTTTACAATATAGAATAATCATTGAGAGTTTGTTAAAAGTTCACCTTAGGACTCTTTTGGGACTTTGTACTTCATTTTGAGACATGTTTTCTTCAAGTTGTTTTTCTTGTGGCCATATTTCTTATTGGAGCATGAGTTTGCTTTTTGTGGTAAAACATTTTAAAAGGGGGTATTCAGTGAGTTATCATGCACAATTGTCAGCAAACTTAGATGAATAAATTCAAGGTACATATCTTCTCTATCTTCACCCCCAGCAAAACCTGTCTGTTTTCTGCCAATAATGTGCAAATGATGAGCATTTTTCTATAATGTTTTAACCATTGTTAATGGTGGTTTTTGTTTTTAAATATTTTTTTAACTAACAAGATTTATTGTGTGTATTTTATACGGAATTACTACAAACGTTTTTGATTGCGTTCTGGTTCTCAGCCCTCAAGTGCCATGTCAGCTCTTTGTATGTTCTGTAGAAGTTCTCTCAGAGTACTCAGCAGGGAATACCGTGTGGATGGCATCTGTGTCTTAGGAGTTCCTCGGTGTGCACAAGCTTGTGCTCAGATCACAGGTAGCCAGACTGGATGTCTAGTTCTGTCGTGTCCTCGTTGCCGGTACACTTACTTTAGAAGTTTGTCATTTTAAATTTAAAAATTTTAATTTTTGTCATGTAGAATACTGCCTTGTTCACTATAATGTAATCTGTATTTGTATAATTTTTTTTACATTAAAGTCTTTAAAAAAATGTTTAATACCTATGAGGAGTCTGGACAATTTTAAACTTGTGCTACATTTTTAAGAAAAAGTTCCAGAACAAGACTATTTAATGTTTGTTTGAGAAATTCTGTAATTCATACAAGATTCTGGCACTGGTAATAGGTTCTAGTACATTCTAAACCTGTTCCTCAGTGGGTCTTTTCATGTAAAAAACAAGAAATCAGCTGAACGTGGAACATTGTGTCCATTTTTCCTGTATTAGGCTTCATGCTGATCTGTGGAGTTCCAAAAAGCTGGAGCTTTCTCTCTGTGGGTAATACCATGAATACAGTCTTCACCAAAACTCTCCTTTGTCCCTTGGGAATTACATCTTCAGTGCCTGTATTAACAGAAAGCAGAGAACAGTGTATTGAAACTCCTTCCCTTGTGTCTATCCTGATTGCAGCCTTTGTTAGAATAGTTCCAGGCAGTACTAGTGAACTGCCATCCAGGCACTTTCCTGTATCACTTCATCAGTTTAGCTGTCTGAGCATTAGTGAAATTTCCCGTCAGTCCAAGAGGACCTTGGAGTTCTAGGGGAATTTTACATAAAACATTGAGTCCCTGGGCAGCCAGCTTCCCCCTGAAAGGTGAAACAGGTGTCCAGCCCTTGAAACATTGACAGCTTGTTTCTGAACAGCTCCAAAGCTGTGAGGCATATGGTAGAGCAGGGATCTTCCCTAGACTTTATCTAGGAAAGAGTGGAATCAAAGCCCTGTGGAACCATGTAGTCCCAGTAGGCATAGCCACAGATCTCCTGCAGTGTGCTGTCTGCCGTGTAAATAAGGCTAATAAAGCTGGACCTCCACCATTGGCAGTTGGGCTAGACAGACAAACTTCCAGTGTTCTGTTTCTAGCCCAGTGAGAAAGGCCAAGGAAATGCAGTAAATGCCCATGGTGTGGCCATGATTACCATCATGTGACCAATTGAAGCTGATAAGTTTTTATTTCTAGATGATTCATGGCACACTCTTATTTAGACTTGGTCTCCACAGAGCTTCCCTGTACTTTGGATGCCCACAGAAAGAAACTCAGGACGTGGGTGCTCTCTCCCACACTAAGATTGGTTTTGCCTTTGCACTAAGAAATGGCAACTGGCTTTCCCAGTGGGATGGGAGAGCAAGCTGCCACATGCTTCTACTTGGGTCGGGATCTTTTTGCAGCTCAGAATGAGATGTGTGGGTATATGAAGTGTGACAGAGGGGCATCCTCACCTGGCAACTCGGGTCCTGCTAACACCAGCGTATATTTACTCCAATTGCTATGTGTAGTATTGGAGAAACTGAGTCTATGCTTATCCTAGAGATGTTTGGTATGATGTTTTCTACAGTACAGGAAATTAGAAACTACCAGATGCATCTACTGAACCTGAGAGTTTGCTAGCTCATTTACACACACCATTTAGCTGATCAGTAGAAATGGGAGTTTAAGAAGGAGCCTATAGAAGGTTTTCATTTAATAACATCCTTGAAATAATTGGATGCCATGTTTTTTGTTTTCCCTGTGAAAAGAGAATAAAGTTGCCAATCAGTAAATGGGCTAGTGAACTGATTAGGTAGTCTTTCGAAAAAGAAACAAATGCCAGTAACTAAGAACTGTTCACTATTCCTAGCTTTCAGGAAAATGCAAATTAAAAACTACTTTGATATACCACCTGAACCCAGTCAGAATGGCTGTTATGTCTGACAACAAATGTTGGAGAGGAAGTTGAGAGAAAGGAACCCTTATTCACTGTTGATGGGGGTGCAAAGTGATACAGCCATTATGAACATCAGTTTTGAGATTCCCTAAATAATTTAAAAGAATTACTGTAGGACCCCACTATTTCACTTCTGGGCATATACCAGCAAACACCATACTTAACCATAGAGATAATTGCACCCTCGTGTTTATTGCTGCTTTATTCACTGTAGCAAAGAATTGGAATCAACCTATTTGTCCATCAAGAGGTGAATGGATAATGAAAATTTGGGGTTGTGAATTCTGTTCAGCACCAAAGAAAAATGCAGTAAGCCAGGCCTGGTGGTGCACGTCTTTAATCCCAACACTCTGAAAAACTAAAAAGGAAAAAAAATGCAATTACAGAATTTATAGGAGAATGGATAGACTAATTAGTGAGATCACAATCTCAGAAAACAACTGCATCTTCTTTCTCATAGGTGGAATCCAGCCTGTATGACATAATATATATATTTTTAAATATAATGTTTAGTATTATAGAGTATAGCATGTAGAAAAAATAAGGCTAAGTATTAGGAGTTGAAGGAGGTAATGAAGATGAGTATGTAAGGATATAAGTCTTGTTTTTCTACTTCTTACTCTTTGGTTTTTCAAGATAGGGTTTCTCTGTGTGTGTAGCCTTGGCTGTCTTGGAGCTCACTCTGGAGACCAGGCTGGCCTTGAACTCAGAGATCACCTACCTCTGCTTCCTAAATGCTGGGATTAAAAGTGTGTGCCACCACCGCTCAGCTTCAAGTTCTTAATCTTGTCATGGGTTTTATTTTTGGTGGTGGATAAGTGCATAAAAATATACTGGATAGTGAACAAAATCCAACTCGAAGCACCACTGTTTCTGTTCCAAATGACTATTCTAAATATAACTCGTTTGAGTTGCATGGTCTGAGTCTGGTTAATTTGGGTGTGTAATATATTTTATTTACAGTGCTTTCTATAATATGGTTTGGAGGAATAAAAAACAACAAAAGGAAAGTTCTATGCTGGGTGGTAGTGGTGGTGCACATCTTTAATCCCAGCACCTGGAAAGCAGAGGCAGGTGGATCTCAGAGATCTACAAAGCCAGATTTAAAACTTAACACAAGGTGGGCATGGTGGCAAACACCTGTAATCCCAATGCTTGGAGTTGGGGGTAAGAGGGTCAAGAGTTGAAGATCCTCCTTGGTTGTATTGAGAGTGCAGAGTTTACCTATGATAGAAGACTTGCAAAACAAGTTGGGGGTGAAACGTTCAGTAGTACAGGCACTTGCCAACAAACCTGACAGTGGGTCAGTAAGTGGATCCCTGGGATCCACATGATGGAAGTAGAGAACACACTCCTGACAGTTGTCCTTTGACCTCCATACAAGTGCTGGGCATCCTTGACCCCTCCTGATAAATACAAATGTGAAAATATTTTATAAGAACATTTTGCTTGTGAGTAGTTTTATGACTTTATATTAACATTTAGGAATAAAATGTGTATCACAGAAATCAGACTTTGAAATATTGGGTGTGCTTGTAGGTACACAGGAAGTCAGCCTCAAGGGGTCCTCAGCACCATCTTTTGTGTGTGTGTGTTTGTTTTTGAGACAGGATTTCTCTGTGTAGCCCTGACCTAGAACTCACTCTGTAGACCAGGCTGGCCCCCAAGTCACAACCATCTGCCTGCCTCTGCCTCTGCCTCTGTCTTCCAGAGTGCTGGGTTTAAAGGCCCAGCTCAGGTCCATCTTTGTGTTGGTTTTTGTTGTTAAGCTAGGGTTTCTCACTGGCCTGCAGCTTGCCCATGTGGGCTGGTCTAGTAGGCTAGTGATCCCCATGGATCCTCCTGTCTCCATCTCCCTGTGCTGGGATTACAAACACCACCTGGCCTGCCTTTTTATGTGGTTCCAGGTGTCACACTCAGATATTCCTGTTTATAGGCAATCACTTTGTGGCCATTTCCCAGGCTCCCTAAGCTCCCTGATTTTACATTTTTGTGTTTGTGCTGGGTCCTCAAACCCAGGACTTTGATCATATTAGACAAGCACACTGAACTCTGAGATGTATCCTAGCCTGAAGAAAATTTAAACGGTTTTCTTTCTCGTCAACTGGAGTTTTACTTAAAAGATGTTTCAATGTATAGAAGGATGTGTATTTGTGAGACTTTGACTCAGTTGTACTGTTTTGATTTTTGCTTAAGGATTGGACCCACAGCTCCATATACTAGGCAAGCGCTGAGCTAACTCACTGAAATTGGAGTCAGCCTTGATGTTTTTCTGAACTTTACATATTCTAAGTTTAAAGTATAATGTGTGCGTTGGTGGGGTTTTTTAAATATATTTTTATTTGAGAATTTCATGCCTGTATACAGGCATGCCTGTATTTTGATCACCCGCCCTGCACTCTCCATTCCAACTCTGCCTAGACCCCCCTCCCGCAGCAGGCACAGCGCCCCGCTTGCCGCCTTTCCACCAACTGCTCAGCTCGGAGTGGGACCTTGTAAGCGCCCCTCCCCCATTCATTTTGGAATTTGATTGGCTTGATCATGTGCAAATCTTAACAGGCAGGTGACCGCAACAGCGGATTCATGAGTACGATAGCCATGTCCTGTTCAAAAGAGCATTTCTCGGCTCTCCTCCGCATCCTCTGCCCACCGCTTAAAGTGTTTGTTTGCTCATCCTTGGGATAGGGTATTGACTTAACATGTCCAATTTTTATGGCTAAGTACCCCACCGTTGATTCTAGCACGCTGAATTTTGAGTTCACATTTACTGCTGCCGATTGCAAAAAAAGAAAAGCTCAAGCTGGGGAGCAGCATAAATCTAAAGAGAATTGCCTGCACGGCTGCACAGTTGAAAGGTGAAATCGCTCAGACCTCCCCGGCCCTGAAAGGTGAAAACTACCTCTCTCCTCCTCCACCCAACCCCAGCACGCAGGCGCAGGGTTCCTGGGGTTCTGGTGTGTGGGGGTGGGATGGGGCGGTGTAATCCTTATCTGGAAGTTTCCTCTTGTCTGGCATTCCTCTGTGGTCCTCCAAGTCTGGTTGGAGGCACCTAACAGGAGTTGGAAAAGTGCGATCTTAAGGATTTTTTTTTTTGATATTATGAAAAACTGTGTTGCAGAAAAGTTGGCTTAAAGCCTTTTTTTTTCTTTTTCTTTTTTAAGCATAGGCATGAGTTTACATAGAGTTTTCCTGGACTAAAATGGTCATTAGCAGTGTGGTTTGGCCTGAGGGAGGTCGGAAGTGAGGGTTGACAGCGCTGGGCCTGTTTGGCTGAGTGATGCTGCTCCGCTTCACCACTAGGGGTCAGTCTCTTGCCTAATGATGGTCAGAGTTGTCCTGCGGAAGCGTTCCTGTACCCAGAAGTTCAGGATTTTATTGGCGTTGGTCTGTGTCTCGATTTTATTCAAAGTCGGTATACTATTCAAATTGCTCTTGAGAGTGAAGTGTGCTTTATTTTGAGTTTGTCTTAAATAGGTTCTTGGCCCTCTTTAATCTAGATTTTGTAACTTCTATGTTATCGTTATTGACTGTGAATGAGAACCTTGTATGTGCAGGGCAATGAGGAAATATACACGAGGGTTTAATTATGCCATTTTCTCCGATGAAGAATACTTCTATTTAATAATAAAACCAGGGTGGGCTGAGGGAGCCATGACAGACGCCTCTAAGTCCAGTCTAGGTCACACGAGATCCTGGATCAAATGAAAATTAATTTTTGAAAATACAAATAAAGTTAGAACTGACTTTGGTTATTGGTGTGCACAGGGATTTAGTTAAAACAATTCAAGAAATTGTATTGTGAAGTTTCTGTATCAAATGTTACTTGACATTAAAGTTGTGTCTTTTTCTGATTTAACCCATAAACTCAGACATGCAGATTATCAGTTTTAAACATTTTAGCTGGAAATAGAGCTTGCGCAATACACTAGTTTTAATCCCTGGGCAGATAGGAAAACAAACAAGCAAATAAAAACAATATGAGTTGGCGAGATGACCCAGTGATTAAGAGCACCCACTGCTCTTACGGAGGACTTAGGTTCAGTTCCCAGGACCTACCTGGGGAGGCAGAGGCAGGTGGATCGCTGTGAGTTCCACAGGTTTCTACAGAGAAACCCTGTCCGAAAAACAAACAAACAAACAAAATCTTACCAAAAATGCCCACATGATTTCAGAATCGTTGACTGGGGTTTTTACTTTTTTATTCTCTCATTATAAGGTGTGCGCATGTGTGGGCGTGAACCCGAGGCAGTCAGAGGGCAGCCTCCAGGAGATGCATGGCCAGCGACCTGCTGACTGGGCTGCCGTGCCAGTGAGCTGTATTAATAGTTTGTAAGCGTGAGGTGCTTGTGTGTTGGGTGAAAGTGCATCGTTTAAAACAGCTGCCACCAAGAAGTGATATTTCTCTTTCTAGCCCGGCTGACGATTATTCCTGCTGCTCCTCGATTCAAAGCCGTTATTTACTTCATTGCCTGAAATTAGTGATTGTAAGTGTGCCATAAGTTGCTTTAAACGGCTTCGCACCTTCTCCTTCACAGGTTTTTCATCAACAAGTTTTTAGGTTTGTTGTGTTGCTGGCACTTTATAATCTGCACTTTGTGAAGAGTGAGTGGGAAATATGATGTACGACCACTCACAGAGGGTTCTTGAGAGTAAAAAAAAAGAGGGTAGCACTTGTATTTTATTAACAAGGCCTGCTGTTTTTTGACTTGTATTTGATTTTCAGAGATGCTAAACATGTATGACTTTCCCAAAGGACATCGACATCATTCCTTACACTGGGGCCACCCAAGTAGAAACAGTACCGTAGATGATTGCAACTGACCCGGGTCCTGCATGTGTTAAACATTTCTAAACATTCTGTAGAACTGCTCAAAACCAATGTGAGCCAGGCACGGGAAAACGGCCTCATGTAACCCAGTGTAATGAGAATTCTTACCCCACTCCCACCTAAGCCTCCCCCCATTATCCTGTCTCCCTCCGTATCGCCTGTGTCCTACTACCCTGCCATCATGATTTTCCTTCTCCCCCATCACCAACGGTCCCTTTCTGCATTCTGCAACTACTCCGAGTTAAAGACACAGATCTGAAGATTCGACACTAAGATTCCCATAGAAGTGATGACAGGTCGGCAGAAGAGAAGGCAGGGGAAGGATAACTAACAGGAAGGGTGTGCTCACACAGGAGAGTTGAACTGGCGTTACTTTACACGGGATTGTGCTCATCCCAGAAGTCATGGTTGCCAATTGAAAAGCCAAGTGTGGAAAAACCTCTCCTTGAGTTGTTGGTTCCCAGTGTCCTGGACACCCCCAAAACAATGCAAACTTTTGCCAATGGTGATGGTAGTGATTGCTCACCAGAACTTAACAGTGAAGGTGAGACCTCGTTGCTGAAGATACCATACTTGGGTCACAGGACATGAAAAAATCAACTTGGAAGCTCCCTTCCTGTGGCTAGCCCTCACAGTAATGGCAGGTGCTTTGTAGGCTGCTGCTGTCAGGGTGCATCAGCAGTCTTACCCAGCTGTGAACCCTGTGAGCTACAGTAATGGCCAGGATGATGAATCTAATAATTCATATTTTAAGATGAATATTTTAGGTCAAGATGCCATTTGAAACACTCTTTTGAAGGAAATCTTATACCTTTTATTGGGGGGTGGGGAGGGTAGTTAGAGACACTAGTCACTTTTTCTGTGTCTCTTTGGCTGGCCTGGACTAATTTTGTAGACCAAGCTGGCCTCAAACCTACAGTGATCTGCCTGCCTGTCTCCTAGAGTGCTGGGGTCACAGGCTTGCACTGCCACGACTGGCCTTTCCCACACCTTGTCAGGAAGTCTGCTTTCAGTAGAATCGCTTTGCCCTCATCGTTCGTTACGTTCTATTGCATTCCGTATAACTTCTTCCCCCCATCCAGGTTCTAACCAGGTCACACCCTGCTTACCTTCTGAAAGCAGGCTAGACCAAGCATGTGAATAAAGACACTTTATTCACTTTGTATTCCCCTGTAGTGCCCTCCCTCCTCCTCTCCCAAACCCTCCCTTCCCCTTCTCCATGCATGCCCCTACCAAAAGTCCACTGATAGGGGAGGTCGTCTTTTCCTTCCTTCTGATCCTAGTCTATTAGGTCCCATCAGGAGTGGCTGCATTGTCTTCCTCTGTGGCCAGGTAAGGCTCCCCCCCCCCCCTCAGGGTGAGGTGATCAAAGAGCAGGCCAATTAGTTCATGTCATTACTATGGAACAACCCACTTGGACACTGAACTGCCATGGGCTACATCTGCGCAGGGGTTCTAGGTTATCTCCATGCGTGGTCCTTGGTTGGAATATCAGTCTCAGGAAAGCCCCTGTGCTCAGAGTTTTTGGTTCTGTTGCTCTCCTTGTGGAGCTCCTGTCCTCTCCAGATCTTACTATTTCCCAGCTCGTTCATAAGATTCTCTGCACTCTGCCCAAGGGTTGGCCATAAGTCTCAGCATCTGCTTTGATAGTCTGCAGGGCAGAGCCTTTCAGAGGTCCTCTCTGGCAGGCTCCTAACTTGTTCCCTGTTTTCTCCTTCTGATGTCCACCCTCTTTGCCTTTCTGGATAGGGACTGAGCTTTTTAGCCAGAGTCCTCCCTCTTGATTAGTTTCTTTAGGTGTACAGATTTTAGTGGGTTTATTCTATATTACATGTCTATGAGTATTTACTGTGTGTGTCTTTCTGCTTCTGGGATAGCTCACTCAGAATGATCTTTTCCAGTTCCCACCATTTACCTGCAAATTTCATGATTTCCTTGTTTTTTATTGCTGAATAATATTCCATTGTATAGATGTACCACAATTTCTATATCCATTCCTCAGTTGAGGGGCATCTAGGTTGTTTCCAGTTTCTGGCTATTACAAATAAAGCTGCTACAAGCATGGTTGAGCAAATATCCTTATTGTGTACTTGAGCCTTTTTTGGATATATACCTAGGAGTGGTATAGCTGGATCTTGAGGAAGCGCTATTCCTAATTGTCTGAGAAAGCGCCAGATTGATTTCTAGAGTGGTTGTACAAGTTTACATTCCCACCAGCAATGGAGGAGTGTTCCCCCTTCTCCACATTCTCTCCAGCATGTGTTGTAACTTGAGTTTTTGATCTTGGCCATTCTAATGGGCCTAAGGTGAAATCTCAGAGTCATTTTGATTTGCATTTCCCTGATGGCTAATGATGATGAGCATTTCTTTAAGTGTTTCTCTGCCATTCTATATTCCTCTATCGAGAATTCTCTGTTTAGCTCTGTTCCCCATTTTTTAATTGGATTACTTGGTTTGTTGCTTTCAACTTCTTTAGTTCTTTATATATATTGGATATTAGCCCTCTGTCAGATACAGGGTTGGTAAAGTTCCTTTCCCAGTCTATAGGCTGTCATTTTGTTCTGACAACAGTGTCCTTTGCTTTACAGAGGCTTTTCAGTTTCATGAGGTCCCATTTATTAATTATTGCTCTTAGAGTCTGTGCTGTTGGTGTTCTGTTCAGGAAGTTGTCTCCTGTGCCAATGAGTTCAAGGCTCTTCCCCACTTTTTCTTCTAACCGATTTAATGTGTCTGGTTTTATGTTGAGGTCTTTGATTCACTTGGACTTTAGTTTTGTGCAGTGTGATAAGTATGGATGTATTTGCATTTTTCTACATGTAGACATCCAGTTAGACCAGCACCATTTGTTGAAGATGCTATCTTTTTTCCATTGTATGGTTTTGGCATCTTTGTCAAAAATCAGGTGTCCATAAGTGTGTGGCTTTATTTCTGGGTTTTCTGTTCAGTTCCATGGATCTACCATTCTGGAAGTCAAAGTATCACTATTTGCAGATGATATGATAGTATACCTGAGTGACCCCAAAAATTCTACCAGGGAACTCCTACAGCTTATAAACTCCTTCAGCAAAGTGGCTGGATACAAAATTAACTCAAAAAAATCAGTAACCCTCCTGTACACAAAAGACAAAAGGGCTGAGAAAGAAATTAGGGAAACAACACCCTTCACAATAGCCACAAAAGACATAAAGTACCTTGATGTGACCCTAACCAAGCAAGTCAAAGACTTGTATGAAAACAATTTCAAGTCTCTGAAGAAAGAATTAGAAGAAGATATCAGAAAATGGAAAAATCTCCCATGCTCATGGCTTGGCAGGATTAACATAGTAAAAATGGCCATCTTACCAAAAGCAATCTACAAATTCAATACAATTCCCATCAAATTACCAGCACAATTCTTTACAGACCTTGAAAGAAAAATTCTCAACTTCATATAGAATAACAAGAAACCCAGAATTGCTAAAACAGTTCTCTACAATAAAAGATCTTCTGGAGGGATCTCCATCCCTGATCTCAACCTGTACTATATAGCAACTGTAATAAAAATTGCCATTTGACTTCTTAAACATTTTGCACACATCTCATTTATTTTATTTTCAAAGATTTATTTATTATTTATACAGCATTCTGCCTACACACCAGAAGAGGGCACCAGATCTCACTGTAGATGGTTTTGAGCCACCCTATGGTTGCTGACAAGTGAACTCAGGACCTTTGGAAGAACAGCCAATGTTCTTAACCTCTGAGCCATCTCCAGCCCGTACACTGCACACTTCTCATTTAATTGCAAAGATCTGACAAGTATCTTTCACCCCAGGCCTGCTGGATCTGTGGGTGGGCACTGGGCCTGGCATTGCAAGCACTTGGATAGATGCTCTTAGCCCCCTTACACATTGGAGCAGCAGAAAGCTGTGCCTGACTCAGGGCCAATATGGCTCCAGGGAAGCTCATTAATTCTCAAAGGGGCATCTAAAACTTGTTCTACGCTTTTGTCTTTCCCTTCGAGAGTGCAACACACAGCTGGTCCACAGTCTAAAACCCTACCCCGTTTACTCCTTGATGCCCATTCCCGTGGGTCTGCTCAAACCACCCTCACCCTGTCCTCTGGAGCTGCATTGCCTCAGTCCTGCCGCTCTCGTCCCATACTAGGTCTTGAAGCAGTCTAAGCCTGCTGTGTCCTATTCCCACAAAATGCATCTTGGACAGCCCATGGCTCTCATGTCCCACACCAGCCATGAACACACCCAACAAAACAGCGCTATTGTTGGCTGCCTCCCCTGACCCTGGCTTCCTCGGCTGGAGGAGCTGAGGTGGCTGCTGGCCTGAGAAGTCAGGGTGCCCTGTAGTGAGTGCTAGTTTCTCTCAAAGAGCACGCAGAAGTCATGCTCACATGGCAGATAATCTGTGCTGTCCACCTGTCCTCAGCAGCCTACCCTCCTGAGGCCTCGCTTTCCTGCTCCCAGCCTTCCCGAGCTTAAGCCTCCCTCCTTCCTCTTCTGCTAACATTTCTCCTGTATCTAGCAGGTCCCTCTTTTGGGGCAAATGGAGGCCTATATTCCCAGCTTACCCATTGCCCGTTCCTGTTCCCTGACATTGTCCTGAGGGCGCCCTTTTCTTGCCACCCTCTCTCCGGGGGAAGCTGTGAATTTTTAGAACGTTCCTAGGTTCCAACCTGCTTCCCACAGCATACTCTTACCCGAGTGGGAGAGCCGTCCCTCGAGACTCTTGCTACCAGGTTCCGCTCTTTCCTGAGCCCCACTCCTGCCTGTTTCATGTCGTTTGAGGAAGAGTTGGTACCTAATTAGCACTGCTCTTCCCCAAGGCCTATGGGCTCTGAAAACGTCAGTGCCTAAACAGGACAAACACAAACCCCTAAACACCAAACTGCATCCCTTCTCATTAATGTGCACCCAAGTATCTTAACCCATGCTTGTCACCATTCCTTCTCTACCCTTCCTCAGGAACACATCTTCTGGCCTTCCAGGGAGTCACATCCTGGCCATATTCCTTAGAGGTTCCTCCATTATTCATTGCACGGTCAGCATCTTTCCTTCATAGCCCCTCTTGATGTGTAGTTCTGTACTGTCTGGATTGTTCCTTAGCTGCCACCTTTACCACAGGCCAGCAGCTGTGCCATCTTCTTCACTCTTTGAAAATTACACTTAAAACATATATATATATATGTGTGTGTGTGTGTGTGTGTGTGTGTGCATGATGTATGTGCGTGTGTGTGTGTGTGTGTGTGTATGTGTGTGTGGTCGGAGGACAATTGTGGGAGCTGTTTTTTTCCTTCTACCATGTGGGATTCCAGGGATCAAATTCAGGCTGTCAGGCTTGGCTGCAAGCACCCTGACCTGCTGAACCATCTCACTGGCCCTATCTGTCTTATTTTCTGTTGCAGTCCCAGAACCTAGAATAACGCTTGGCCCAGAGACCAGAGTACCTATACGTGAATAAACAGATGAGCGGATGACAAACATCTCTGCTGAGCTTGGAAACAAATCCCACTGTCTCATGCTTCCACCAGAGCACGGAGAGAACTGTCCACTACTCCAGCAGTGTGACAGACCACCCAGATGGCTTAGCTACTTTGATAATGACTGGGGGGAGGAGGAAGCTGCACAAAGTAAAGGCCTTCACCCACACATTAAATGCTGACCTGGGCTAGCCCTGCTTCTGCCAGGAAAGTGAGTCATTGTGGGTTTCTGTGGCATTCCACAGTACTGGGGAAAAGGCATGCCTCAGCCATGGCCCTGGTGTCCCAGGTGAAATCATGGAAACCAGAGGAAAGGAGATGCCTGAGAACTTGCAGCCTGATTTCCAATTACCGTCAGTTTCCTGTTTAGTGCTGTGACGTTAGGGGCTGTTAGTTTTTGTTTTGTTTTACAATATGAATCTTGGCACCGAGCTATTTCAGGACCTAGATTGCTTTTGGTGCATTAACCAGATAAGTGCACTCGAAACCCCTCAGCGGCAGAGGTTTCCTCTGTCAGCCAGAGACGCAATTCTCAGGATGCTGCAAGGCCACTTGACTGGAAGCTGACATGGGCAGAACATCTCGGGAATACTGGCCGTTGGGATTTTTTACATCAGTCCTCCTCCCTCTGGGTATGCCCTCTTGTGTGGCTCCTTTTGAAGATACATCTTTTTTTTTTTTAATCTCGTTTTACTTTATGCATTGTTTTACTTTATGGGAGTATTGCCTGCGTGTCTTTCTATGCACATATATTCTGCAGGGCTTGTAGAAGGCAGAAAAGAGTGCCGGACCCTCCTGGAACTGGAGTTACAGACAAGGGTGATTGAAGCAGGTCCATTAGGAGAACGGCCAGTGCTCTTAACCACTGAGCTGTGTGTCTCCAGCCCACCAGTGATTTCTTAGGATGACTTCTGGAGGCAAACAAGACCTCGTGTGCTTTGGCTTTGGCCCTTGGACTTCATTTCTGCTCAGAGAGTAGACGTTGGCCCAGAAGACAGTTACTCTGGAAAGCCGTGTGGTTGCCTCTACCATCAACCCACTGGAGAGACCTTGACGCAGGAGGAAGGGAGGGAGGGGTCTAGTTCTTCCAGGCCAGTGCTCATGGAGCCCAGAAAAGTATCCATCTGATCTCTCCTCCAGAGCTAGGGTTGTGGTGTTGGAAATGGAAGCTGTGCACCTTGGTTCAGCTTCCTCATTTCTAGAAGCAAAGTGAACAGCTGGGTTTCATTCCAGGCCTTAGAAGTCTCACATGGATGCTAAGATAGCCTAGACAAGCAGGTCACAACCTGTGGATTGTAATCCCTTTGGGGGGTGTTGGGCGACCCTTTCACAAGGGTCACCTAAGACCCTCAAAAACAAAAAAACAAAGCACTGATATTTACGCTATGATTCATAACAGCAAAATTATGGCTATGAAGTAATAGCAGAAATAGATTTCTGGTTGGAGTTTATCACCACATGGGGAACTGTGTTAAAGGGTCATGTTAGGAAGGTTGAGACCATTGGCCTAGATCATCCAAACCAGAGCCTGCCCCCTCCACACCCTGCCTCCCTGCTCATTGCCTGCCTTTACTGTTTTTTCTCTACACATACCCTTCTTTCCTTTCAGGGTCTCCCTAGTATCTCAGTCTGGCACTGAGCTTGTGATTGCCCTGCCTCTGTCTACTAGAGTTCTGGCATTACAGACATGTCCAATCTCCCACAAACCATATCTTTGCTTCCAGGACAAATAGGGTAAACTGTCACGTTGAGAAGGGGACTGGGGTGGGGAGCAGAGGTTAGGGGCGGGGTCCCAGTAGCCTCTTCAAGGGCACACTCCCAAGTCTAGCCCTTGGAAACTGTTAGAAGCAAGTTTCTGTTCATTGTAGATGACCCCTTCAACATGTCATGGCACAGACCATTGTAACTTGTGCAGGGAGCGGGGGAGCTGGATGGTCGGTCTTGCCTTCAGCCTTGAGTTGATCACCAGTGGCCAAAAGGAACTCAGTCCTGCTTAAGAAAATGAGGCCTCCAAGAAAACCCAATGGTTCAAAGAGTGTCTAAGGAGCTGGCTGTGGGAGGTGCCAAGGAGGTTATCAGCAACATGCCCCCTAGCTTACAAGAGAGGCCCCATGCACCAACTCTCACCTGGCTATTTATCTGCCGTCCTTGTAGTAGCCATTCTTTTTATTTGTTTACTTGTTTTTCCATGTAATTATTGAGTCGAGACAGGGTTTCATATATCCCAGGACTGCTTCGTTCTTGTATGTAGCCATAAAGAACTTTGGACTTCCTATCTTCCTGCCTCAGCTCCTGGTGTGCCAAGATTACTGTACAGCTTTGCCAGGTTTTATGAAGTGCTGGGGATGAAACAGAAATCTCTGTGTGTGCTAAGCAGGCATTCTACCAATTCCACCACATCCGTGGCACCTACAATGTCCCTTCTGATAAATAAGGAAGCACAAGTGTTAGCCTGAGTTTTGAATGACAACATACGATTAATCCTAGCAAACTACTGGGAACACCCAGTTTATATCCAGTCTATCAGAGACCTGGACCACAACCTGGAGTTTGCTTCTGGAGTCTGAAGTGCGAGCAGACTTAGTAGACTGAGCCCTAATTCTGTGGGGCCTGACATCCCCAGCAGACACATTAGGGTCGAAATAAAGTGCAAGGTGGCCAGTAGCTGTGTAAAGCATGGGCTGGTTCCTCACTGGCAGGGAACTCGTTGCTGGTGCCTAGAGGGGTCCTGCCTGTGTGGAGTACTGTATTAATTGTGTGTAAGAATACAGGAAACATTTTGTTTTTTTTTCTTCTTTTCCTTTCTTTTAATTTATCTTGAAAAAGGTCCTCACTGTGTACCCTGGGCTGCCCTGGACCTAACAGTGTAAACCAGGCTGTCCTTGAACTCACAAAGACCTTTCTGCCTCCACCTCCTGTGTGCTGGGATCAAAGGCCTGTACCATCAAGGCTGAGTTGGTTTTTCTTCTTTTAAATATGACATCAAATACTTTAAGACAATGTAAGCACTAGGCGTAGAAGAAAAGAGAAAGCTAACCATTTGCTATCCTGCTCTGAAGATCCTTCGGGCTGGTTGTGGATCAGGACCTTACGTGGGTGAGGTAAGCTCTAGCTGCTGCCACCTCCAGCCCTTACTGTATTGATGATTTTGCTGTGTTTTAGCAGCATTGTAACTACACTTTGTTGTAGGCCGTTAACTAGATTATAAAATGAGACTCTGTCTGGCTTAAAACACAGACCTTGAAGGAGACATGTCGTAAACACGTCCTACATACATAAATACATGTTAAACATTGGTCTGAAGAAATTCTTCAAAGCCTTATTTATGTTGTCTGGAAAATGGGATCTGGAGAAGAAATTCTAACTTAGTAAGGAGAGTGAAAACTTTGGGGGAAAAACATCTGTTAAGAAAGAAAAAAAAAATTTCTTCCCTGAACCTGACTCGTTTGAAATGAGAGGAAAAACTGATAGAATGGTTTAAAAGGAAATGTTTGACTGGAGCGTGCCCGCTGTACCCATAGCTACCTGCCCACAAGACTGCGGCTGCCTGGTGACAGCTGCACTAATTATAGAAGAGCAAGTGGAAGATGAATTATGTAAATTTACGGCGACTGAAGAGCCTGCTGGAACATTCAGGAATCATGATTATCAAAATAAAATGAGAATTTTCTTACACTGAAAAGCAGTTAAAAGATGAAGTATAATTTGCTATATAGTCTTAGAATGAGATCTGGATCCATCCAAGTAACTTGGCACCACCGTAAATTATTTACAGGTAACAGCCATTTTGTAAAATTTACAGAAAAATATCAAATGGATTTTTGCCCTAAATTTAATACACTTTCATTTGTAAAAAAAAATAAATGTACAACAAATTCACATTTTTCATCGATCCTCATTGGTAAGGAAAATAAAATTCTGCATGTTTTCTGCTTCATTTCAATCAGTTTTCTCACTTTCTAAATGTCAACCTAGTTTAGAAATTTTATTAGGAAACAGGAAAATAAGAAAGAATAAAAAGCCAGGCTTAATGACTATGTTTATAAAGGTAGGCTACTGAAATCAGATCCCTTATTAAGGGTAGGTAACACAATTCTTCACACATTAAGAAATATAATAAACCTGGCTTTGGTGAGCATGCTAGCAGGAACAAATGAAACTGGTATTTAAAAGGTTTCTTGGCGAAACATTCAACAGCTAATTGAGCATGCTATAATTTAAAATAAATCTTTTTGTTTCCTTCTCAGACGAATTGTAAATGTAGCTACACTGTACCCACCCTCCATTCACCATACAGAAACACAAACTGTAACATTTAGATCAGCTAGATGCTATTTGCTGTGTCTCGGGAAGGGTGAGGACCAGCCTTAGAAGCAGCATCCTCCCAAGCGATGCCCTTTCTCTCTCCTGGCCTCATCTGACTTAGAAAACCAGGATAACTCCATCCTCAAGGACGAATGTGTCAATGTGTCCGTAGTCTGCAGCCCAGTGGGGGAACGCCAAAGCCTTTTTCCAAATCCGAATCTCTAAGGGCTTGTGTAGTACCAGTGCAGACAGATAAAGAACAGGAACTGTGTGAGGATTCCCACTTCATCACACTTAGCCCTGACACAGGCCCTGATCTACGTGGTGCCTTATAAACATGAACTAACAGGAACAACACTGCTTCTCGGTATTTAGCAGGTTGCAAAAATGAAAATCTACAAGCAAGACAGCCAGGGAGCACAAACAGTGCATTGTTAAAACAACATGATATAAGGCCGCAGAGCTCCCTTTTCTCTTCTTACTCTGAGGTCTTTGGGGAAAGTCAGGAAGTTATAATTTATGTCAAGGTGTGTATGTGTCGGATGGGAGGTTGTGGCCTGTGTGGAGATAAACTGAGAGGTCTGCGAAGATTCCAGGTATCACATCTGCAAGGGGGAAATGTTCTGCTAACTCACATTAGAGGCCTCAAGGACACAACCCTTTTAGAGGTGCCCCAGAGAATGCAGAATCAATACACAGTTTAATTAATCGACTACAGATGGACCTCGCACAGACAAGGCCAAGAAGGAAAGTGTCATGCTGGGAAACAGACAGGTAGGAAGTTTGAGAAAGCTAAGGAGTGTGTGATCTTATTTGTTTGTTTGTTTGGTTGGTTGATTAATTAGTTCATTCTCTTATGAGGCCAGGATACAGAGGAGGACCCCCCCGCCCCCCATATCTGACTGCACAGACTTCTTTGGCCCTTTCTTTAAAAGTGTTCTTAACGGGAGCAGCACAACACAGTAGTCAGTGAATTGAGCGTTCACTTTTAGAGGAGGCAATAGAATGTCGCTCAGAAGACTCTGCCCTGAGGGGCATGGCCAGCCAGTAAGCACATGTTTAAGACACAGTGTTCATATTTTCATATTGTAAGTTCATCAATGCTTAGGATTTTCTGTTAGCAAAGAAAGTACTGGCCATGCTTGTCTGATGATGGTTTTCATGGGGAATCAAGCCACAGCTGCTAAGAGGGAACGGAAGAGGAGGGAAGGGGATAGCTCCCTCAGTAAAGTGTTCCATGCAAGCTCAAGAAACAGTTCAGCCCCCAGGGCATTGTCACCTATATTTGTAAAACCAGCACTGGGGAGACAGAGACAGGCAAGCCCCTGGAGCTAGCCAGCCAGCTTAGCCTAATAGGTAGGCTCCAGGACAAGCAGAGATGCTATCTCAGAGCCCAGGGTGGATTTCTGCTTGGGGATGACACCTGAGGTGGCCTCCTGGCCTCAACCCGCATCGCACACACGCACAGCTACACGCAAGCATGCATGCATCAAGACACAAGTAATCAAACTAAAAGGATTGTGGCTGGAGTTGGTAAAGGGCTTGCTTAGCATGCACAGAGCCACGCATGTGTGTCTACGGAAGGTTTAAATTCACGTACGAAACCCAGTTGATAGCGCATGTTTTTGTTGCCAAGCACTGCCCTCAAATCTCTCTGATTATTTCTTTAAAATGTCTGAAAACACCCTCCCAAATATATAATTTTATACTTGTAAATATATTTTATGTACACTAGAAAACCTATAATTGAAAACAAGAAAGAATGAGAGAAAATACATGACTAGGCCTCATCTCTTCCAACCTGCTCCAGGATTGTCATGTGTATCCCCGGGTACACACATGTGGAGACTGAGGAGGCCAAGGCCCTATTTGTCACACTGTGTTGGGGAGAAGCACTTACAATACAAATTGTAACTGACTGGTGAGTTCCATCGAAGGCATCCCCACAGTGAAAGGAGAGAACTGGACTCCTGCAGGCTGTCCTCTGATTACCATTTGTATGCATGCCATGCTCCCAACACATAAATAAATGCTACAAAATAAACTGTAGTGAGAATTTTTGGTTTCTTTAAAAACAGAGGAATGCTACGGGAATATGTTTTTGTTTTAAGCCCAGATGTGGGATCTGGGGCTGCTTCAGATTGTCCACAGCTGCTCTGGCAGAGGATTTGTTTCGTGCTCTGGCAGAGGAGTGATTTTGCCAACTGTAGATAGTTTCTGTCAGAGTAAGACCTTTGCAATTCTGGGGACTCTTGTGAGGCTATAAATGCTAGAGCCTAGCCAGGGGCTGCCGCTGCTGTGGATTACTGGTTGCTGGTTGCTGTTGTTGCAGTTTGTCAAATGGTCTTTCGCAAAGAGATGAAAGGAATTTGAATATCCTGATGGAGAAGATTGAACTTGCCCCAAGGAACTCCATGCCCCTAATCATCAGGAAGTAGTCTAACAATAATGACACTCTCTTTCCCTTCTGTCCTTCTTTCTCTTCTACCTTGTGTTGGGGGTTGGAAGGGTGGAATAAAGGTGGAAGAGAGTAAGAAACCCACAAAGTAGCAAAAGCTAGCTACAATAAGAGTAACAGCATACAGATCAGTCAAGTACAACCAAGACAAATTGTATAGATGTAACAAGGTAAGAGAGCTGGATTCCCGGGTTCCCTCTGTGGCACTTTGCTGTCACTGTGAGCAAGAACCACACAGGCAAGTTGCTCTGACTCAGAGGCTCTCTGCAAATACAGCACTGCAAAGAATCAGGAAGTTGCCATATGGGGCAAGGACAATGATAGGCTCGTGGTACTCTTCCTGCCTTCCTCTTTCCCCATTCTCTTGTAGTAAAAAGATGTGAGCCCTGAGTCTCTGAAATTTCTGTGAGAAGAGGCTTGTTCTGAGTCTCTCCAGGGTGGAGAGGCAGAGGGGTTGCAAGATGGAGGAGGTGCTGAGGAGAAAGTGTCTGGAGCCTGGGGAGAAAAGCACATGTTTTCAGGCCTGAGAAAAGACAGGAGTCCGCAGGGCGTCCTCACGGTGACAAGACTCCCTTCCTGCTTCCTTCCTTTCATGTTTCCTCCTCCCATCTCTCACCCCCTTCCTCATTCCCCCACCCCCATCTCTCTCTCTCCCCTTCCCTCTGTGGACAAGGTCTCTTTATGTAAGCCAGACAGACTGGCCTTGAGCTCAGGATCTGCTTGCCTTTCGTTCTGGAGCATCTGGGATCACCAGCGTGGACTACCAAACCCAGCAACGCACAGAAAGCCTTCTGATGAGACATGTCAGGAGATGCTAGGATCTGAGTGTGGATGTGATGGTCAGCGTTGACTGTCAACTTGACAGGACTAGAATCCATAGGACACAAACTTCTTGGCATGTATGGGATGTTTCCAGAGGAGTTTAGCTGAGGAGCAAAGGCCACCGGTACCCCATGGGCTGGGGTCCCAGACTAAAGTGGGATCTCTGAGATTGATACCCAGAACCCATATGATAGAAAGGCAGAAAGAACTAAGATGTTGGCACATACACATAACACACATATAACACACTTAAAATAAAAACAAAAGCATAAAACCAAACCAAAACAACAACAAAAACCCAAATTTTAAAAATGCTTTGGTCATTTTTGGAAACTTAGAGGCTTTGAAAACCCATAAACAAACAAACAAACAAACAAAATAGTGGAAAGTTTGCCTTTCCTGAAATAAGAACAGTGATTCCATTTTATGGCAATCAATAGATGATAAGAAAGCATACTTTGAAAAACAATTTCTAGCTAATCAGTGAAGAAGAAACAAATGATGTTGCTATCCTAGGAAATACTGAATCCAGGATGCTCATCAGTGGCTATTGAATCTGCAGTTTAAAACTGATAGGGGATTTTTGTTGTTATTTTGTTTTGTCTTTTGAGACAGGGTTTCTCTGTGTATCCCTGGCTGTCCTGGAACTTGCTCTGTAGACCAGGCTGCCCTCAGACTCACAGAGATCCTCTTGCCTCTGCCTTCTGAGTGCTGGATATTAAAGTCAGGCACCACCACCCGGCTCCAACAGAGAATTTTACAGTGGGTTCAGCCTGACCACACCTGAGCACACTGATCAATCTTAATAGAACAAAACAGCACAGGAGCCACTGGGTGTCTTTTGTAACTATGGGAAGGTATACGTACTGAAGTTAAATATTCCTGCTCCTCAAATTGCATGCAATCTGACAAAGTCTCCAATCTTTTCTGAAAACGGGGTCTTACATATCCCAGGCTGGCACTAAAAATTTGTAGCCGAGGATGACCTTTCACTTCTGATCCCATCCACCTCCCCCACCCCGCCCCATCCCCCTGCCTTCTCAGTCCAGTTGCTGGGATTGTTAGCATGTACCACCAAGCCCAGTACCTGCAGTGCTGGGGGTTGAACACAGAGCTCAAGAATTTTAGGCAAGCACTTGGTCAGCTGACCTGGGTCCATAGGAGCAAGCCTCTCAGCTTTTATCGTCTCTGTCCCAGAAACGGAGGGAGCGGGACATGGTACCTGATACCATTGGCTGCAGCTTATACAGCTATCCAGGCTCAGAGTGCAGGGGCTTCTGCACAGCACAGACAACTCCTTCAGCTGGTGAAGGGCAGGGAAAAGAGGGGAGGCAGGCAGAGAAGGAGCCTCAAGAAACACACAGACTGCACAAACAAGTCAGATAATCTTCAGGAGACAGCTGGAACACTGGACACTGACAGGAAACACGAGGCTATCACTGAGTCCTTGCTAACCACTGACAGTGGCATTGTGCACATGTTTGCGGAGATGCCTCTCTAGCTAGATACAGCAGAGTACAGAGAAGCTGCTGGGGCCTGGTGCTCTGGCTCTACCAGGTGTTAGACACAGGGTGTCCTCTTTTCACAACAAAACCGGAAAGCTGTGCTGGGTGCCCAGGTCCCTCTGACCTTTCAGAGAGTTTGTTCTGTTGGCCTGCAGAGTCAGAGGCTCAGCCCAGGTCTGCGGAGCCAAGAAGATCCAGGGTGGCTGTCTGCTGTGGTTGCTACTAATTGCTGGCTATCAAAATGTCTGGCTGGGCCAGTGACAGGGATCAGAGGGGCCAGGGCAAATTAAAGAACAACGCTATGTGAAAGCATTCAGTTTTAATGGAAGAAGGAGAAGGGAGGGAATAGAGACAAAGAAGTAAAAAGGAGGAGGAAAGACAGAGAGACAGAACCAGGCTGGAGAGAACACAGCCCCAGGCTCTGTCTTCTAGCCAAATTCATGAACCCTACTTAGACATAAAGTCATACTCGAATTAAATCCATATTTTTTCTTGGAAATATAGCTGTTGAGTGCATTCATC
Organism: Pachyuromys duprasi; assembly: GCA_028658305.1. Lineage (NCBI taxonomy): Eukaryota > Metazoa > Chordata > Mammalia > Rodentia > Muridae > Pachyuromys > Pachyuromys duprasi. Next base: position 45,344,976 of record CM053766.1, read on the forward strand.
TCTTTGAGAGTCACTAGAAAAGTCCAGGGCCTAGTCAAGGCGGCATAAAAAAAAAAAAATAGCACACTTATCAAAAAAAGTAGGAATGGGTAGGAAATGCTCTACCAGGAAAAAAGCTGTCCCTTGGGGAGCCTGACTGTGTTGGTTTAGCGATAAGAATCTGTACACTAAGGTTGTCAGCCAGCACAGGAAATTTCTCCTGTTGGAGGACAGGGCTTCCTAGGCGGGACTCATGGCATCCAGCCATATCAATTGGCTCCAAAGGGCATCTCTTTTAGACACAGGCAAAGAGCAGCCTATCTAGATTTCTGGGTCACAGAAGGCATTCCTAGCTTCTGAACAGGAGCAAAGGACAAAGACTAAAAGTGGAAGAAAGAGGCTGGAACCCCACTTCCCCGTGCCTGTGAGTGGTTGGTTTTTATTTCACTCAGAGATGCTTCTGGGCCTGCTGAAGGTGCTTTCTGTCAAGCTTGGTTAACCAAATTAGATCTCTCAAATCAATATGGTGGAAGGAGAGAACTGATTGCAGCAAGTAAAAAAGAAAAAGAAAAAGCAAAGCACAAAATCATAAAACATTCTCAAGAGTGTCCAAAAATCATAGACAAATATCAGAATGTGGGCTGAAACCATTGCAAACAAATTAGGATTTTTGCTGTTACAAGATAGGAATTGTTATTTATGTGTTGGATTTGCAGAGAGACTTGCTGTATTAAATTTTACATTATCAGGACCAAATACGTTCTTCTTCTTTTTTTTGATGGAATTTGCATTTTATTTTTTATTTTTTTAAGTAATTTATTTATTTTTATATTAATCACAGGTTAGGTACTTTGTATCCCAGCCGTAGTCCCACTCCCACTCTCCCCATCCCTCCCTCATCTTCTCCCTGCCCCCCTCAAAGTCCACTGATAGGGGAGGACCTCCTCCCCTTCCATCTGACCCTAGTTTATCATATCTCTTCAGGGCTGGCTGCAATGTCCTCTTCTGGGATCTAGCTAGGCTGCTCCTCCCTCGGGGGGTGGGGTGAGGGTCGAAGAGCCAGCCATTGAATTCATGACAGAAATAGTCCCTGTTCTCCTTACTAGGGTACCCAGTTGGATACTGAGCTACCATGGGCCACATCTGAGCAGGGGTTCTAGGTTATATCCATACATGGATTCTTAGTTGGAGAAACAGTCTCATAAAAGACCACTGTGCCCTGATCTATTTGGTCTTTATGGAG
>CM053766.1:45346697-45368419 GCA_028658305.1 Pachyuromys duprasi
TGGCTAAGGATGTTGAACATTTCTTTAAGTGTTTTTCTGCCATTCTACAATCCTTTACAGAGAGTTCTCTTTTTAGCTCCATACCCCAGTTTTTAACTGGATTACTTGATTTGTTGCTTTTTAACTTCTTGAGTTCTTTATATATACTGGATGTTAGCCCTCTGTCAGATGTAGCCTGTAAGGGAACAAGGCCATGCCCATTGAGGGCATGGTTGTGAAGGAGATGCAGTCTTTGCTCTGGAAGACTTTGATACCACAGAAGCTTGTAGAATTACATGAAATAATTTAAAATACTTACATGCCCCCCCACACACACACTTTAACCCAGGTCTTGAGATGCTCAAGGTGAGCTGGGTGAGGTGGCACACACTTGTAATCCCAGCACTCAGGGAGGCAGAGGCAGGAATATCTTTGTGAGTTCGAGGCCAGCCTGGTCTACAAATTGAGTTCAGGACAGCCAAGGCTACACAGAGAAACTATGTCTCAACTACCCCCCCCCCCCACACACACACACAAAACAAGCAGGGGAGAGAGAGAGATACGCTCACGGTGATTAGGCTGAGACTTAGAAGATCTGAGAAGGGATGCTAGCCTTGCAAGCAGCCTGAAAGTTTAAACTGGGGAATCACTTGTTTCCTTCACAGTAACCTGATGTGTCCAGGGCCCTGCTCACCTGTATTTCGTCCAGAGAAGCTCCTTTAAAAACTGTTCTCTTGCCATGTTGGGGGTCAAATCCAGGGCTTTTCACAAGCTCAGCAAACTGCTCTTCCTCACTTGTCCTGCCCACACCCTGGTATTTCACCAGGTTGGGCAAGAGGTGACCGAGAGTACCCATCTCTGACATAGCAATGGTCCGACAGAGGAAGTTATATTTGGAGCCAGTCAGGGTCTCTTTGACAGTTTGAATGTAGGGACACAGACAGGTGCAAAGAGACCACATATAAACGAAGAACAGAAGGTTGTGCTAGGCTACTGAGAGCCTGCAGACTCCCTGGTTCCAGCTAAGTCTCTTTATGATCCCCCACCCTGAAATGACTTTGACCAGATGATCTCATTACATTACATGAAGATCATGAGCAGAAAAAGTAACACATGTTTTGTTTGTTTGTTTCTGAGACCCTTAGGCTACAAGAGCTCCTTCAGCATTCTCAAGAGAGATCTCTGCTCTGCAAATATTTTAGCGTTTACAAGGTGGACATTGTCCTTCGTGTACATGCAAGAGGGTCCAACAAATAACACATTAACCAGCACTTCCGGTCTTCCTTTCTTCTACCTTGGACTTTCCTCTTCTCCCCCACCCCCTCTTTGTGGGAAAAATGAGCAATGGGAATTTAATTTGTAGGAAATACAACCATCCCTGGGTAGAGCAAACACTTAACTGTTGGTGGGAGATGGTCCATGAAGGGAACCATATAGCAAAGGAACTTTGGAGAAACATGCTCAGTATCCGTCCTTTGAGTCCAACAAATGATAGGCATCTTCTCTTTACAGAGCCCCCTCTCTGGAAAGGGAATACAAAAGCTCAGATTCTCCTGAGGCAGAAAACTCACTCTGCACTAAGTATGAACCTCTTGGATGTTCTGAGAAAAGACTCCAGCCAGGAAACTATCATGCCTGGAGGAGTGGCTGGCCTTTCTTCAGGACATTCTTGATGAGTCAAGTAGCGCTCCCCACAGATGCGTGTGGTAAGGTCTCACAAAAGCAAGGGCTGGGAAGATGCTTCAGCAGATAAAGCTCTTGGCAGGAAAGCCTGAGTTCCCCAAAGCAGATCCCTAGAGCACAGGTTAAAAAGCTGGGTACCAAAGTGAATGCCTTGTAATCCCAATCCTAGGAGACGAAGACAGAGGAACTCCCGGGACTTACTGGCCAGTCAAACTGATGAGTGAGCTCCAGGCTCAGTGAAAAACTCAGCTTCAAAAGTAAGGTGGAGTTCATTTGCATGGCGGTCCAGGAGTGTTTGTGTAACAACTTGGAGGGCAAAGTTTCCCCCAATGCAAGTGTTGCAGCTCTGAAGGGGAACCCCAGTGTAAATGGCACAGCTCTGAGGGGAAGGCTTCTCCGATGGAAGTGTTACAGCTCTGAGTGGAGAGGTTTCTCCTGCGTACAACTCAGTGTTACAACTCCTATCAGTTGAGAGCCAAGGAATACCACAAAGTCACACTGCACAACAAATCTCACACAGGAGAGTGGCTGCCTGTGCTTGGGCAAGAAGTGGCAGGGAACTGAGCAGGGCGATTGATGAGATTTCAAGCCAAGTCCAGGGACTGATGGGTTTTTCATGCTCAGGGACTGGTAAGTTTTGGGGCTCAGGGATTTGTGGGTTTTGGAAGTGGGCTTAGGCCTTTTATCCTACAAGAAGGCAGAGGCAAGGGGATTTCCATGCATTGGAGGCTGGCCTGGTTTACAATAAGAGTTCTACCAGCAAAAGCTTCATAATAAGACTGTGTCTGAGAAGCAAGAAAACACAGTGATTTGTTTATTGGAGAAGTGATTGAGGAAAATACTTAATATTGATTTTTGCCCCCTCACTGCCCCCAACACTTGCTTTAGTGCAACACACACATGCACATACACACATACACACATGCCAGTTCTGAAAGGGCAGAAATTTGCCACAGCTGACCAGCCGGAGCTGCATGTTTCTGATTGTTTGGACACCCAGTGGCAGCAGTAGTTATGGCTGATGTTTTCTGGAAGCGAAAGACAAACTTGGAGAGCTGAGAGCAGAGGAGCTTCACGTTAGGGAAAAGATGTCAATGGACACGGAGCAGGTGTGGCACCACTGGTGAGGTCACAGAGGCCTGCAGGGGACCGGACACTTTTATTTGCTTTGGCTGGGTGTGATGTCTGCTCTTTGTATTTCACGGATGGCCCTGGGAGTGTTCTTCAACGCAGACAACTGTTTACAGCAAATGTTGACAGCTATTAGCAAACTCTCCATGTTCTTAAAACTATGGCAGTGCAGTGTTTATTCTATTTTTGAACATGTTAGATATTTAAATATTGAATACTGAATGCCTGTGCCTTGTTCCTCCAAAAGAGGGTGGCCAAAACACACGAGGATAACGTTATATAGAGCTTTATTTGACAGATTGATTTATTTTAAAACCAACAAAGTGGCTGAGGGAACTTTGGTATATTAATTTCCCATTTTTTTATTAACTTTTAAAGAGCCCATGTGGTTTCTTTAAAATCTCTATTACCTCTGTAAAGAAGCCTATTCATTAGAAATTGAGTTTCTGATTTTAGAACTGAGTCAACAGTCATTTTCTACAGAGGCCAGTTTGAGTGAGTGTAAAAATCCAGGACAGTTACCTTTATGAGAAGAAGACCTCATTGTCCCACACGTATTTCCCATACTGTCCATGAAAAACATAGGCTGAGCACTCACCATTGCTAGTAAGATTTGGAGAGGCTGCTAATCAAAACAATAGTGCTATTACTATCTTCCTCAGTAAATTCTACACATATATTAGGCATATTTATAAATAGATATTTTACTGCCTGGATAACTTTGTTTTTGTACATTAATAAACATGCGAGTTATTTATTTAAAATGTCTACTTCAGGATGGGGAGAGAGCACCGTGGGAGTCAGTGGGTCCTTTTGGGCTCCCTGGGCAGCCAGAGCAGCCCAGTCCCGGGTCCAGGGAGATCTGGTGGACCTCTGGCCTTCAGGACCTCACACATGTAACTACAAAAGTACAGACTCATATGAACACACACCCAGAGAGAGAGAGAGAGAGAAAGAGAGGGAGGGAGGGAGGAAAGGAGGGAGAGGTCAATTCCCATTGATTAGGTCATGAGGAGAAAGTGTTATTGGCTGACTGACCCAGTATCAATCCTTTAGCTAGGCTTTCTAGGTCAGGCTAAGTCCAGGTTGTTGGCAGCCTAGGGTTCAGTTCCCTTTTCCTGAGCCTTTCAGTGCCTGTTCTTTACTCAGCAAGGGACTGTGGCCAGGCCTGTTCCTGCTGGAGGAGGGGCCGGGAGCGCTGAGAGTGGCGTGTTCCGGGTACACAGGGCTCTGATTTTCTCAGGTGTTCCGTGTACGCAGGGCTCTGATTTTCTCGGTGGGACACAACAGCAGTGTTTCTGCTCACCCACGAACTTTGTTACGATGAATGCTTAAAAGAGCAACTACTGAACGAAAGGGTGTGGGGAAATGCTGCCCGTTACACCTATCCCGACAGAATTTTACCATTATATTCTTCTTTCTTAATCAATCCTGTGAGTGTGTGTGTGTGCCTCTGTGTGTGTTGTGTATACACACATATGTGTAGATACAGAAGTCATAGGAGGACGCTGGTGTTCTGCTTGCTCACTCTGTATTTTATTCCTTTGAGACAGGGTCTCTCACCGAATCTGGAGGGGCCAACAAGCCCCATTGATCCTCCACTGCTCATCCCCCCAGCCCTGGGTTTGTGGGGATTTGAGTGGCCACATGTGACTTTGAGATGGTGCTGGGATCAGAATCCAGATCTTTTTGTGTGCAGAAAGCCACAGTAGCCACTGAGCTGTCTGTCCAGCCCTATTTTCAAAATCAAAATATTTTCTTGATTTTCTGTTCACATCCCACTTAACAAATACCATGAATATGATTTTTCTTTCCTTTTATTTCCCCTGTGAGAAAACATGTAGGAAATGAAAGTTTTTCCTTCCCTTTCCTCCTCTTCTTGCTCTCTCCCCTTCTTCCTATACTGGGAATCAACCCCAGGCTGTCCCAAATGCTAGACAAACACTCTATGACTACAACAACAGCCCCAAAGCTTCACTTTGGAGATCAGCTTGCATAAGTAGTTGAACCTTACAATCTTGTTCTCTCTTTGTTTGTTGGTCTTTTTTTGTTTGTTTTGAGACAGATTTTCTCTGTGTAGCCCTGGCTGTCCTAGAACTCCTTCTGTAGAATAGGCCGGCCTTGAACTCAGAGATTTGCCTGCTTCTGCCTCTGCCCCTGCCTCCTGAGGGCTGGGATTAAAGGTGCATACTACCACCCCGCCTTGTTTTCCTATGGACTTGTTTAGGAAAGAATTTCAAATAAAATTTGGGGAAATACGCTAGGAACTATCCTCAGAACGCTTTCACTCCAAGAAAAGGTTTCGGCAGCTTGACAGCTGTGAAGGAGCTAAGAATCTGGGGCGATGCGAGAAAACGAGTATCCCAGGGGTTCGTTTTATTTAACTTTCCAGTTCTGTGAACAAGTGTAGCAGACTGCTGTTGAGGCAACTTCAGACAAATGTGGGAGAGCAGAGCCCACCCCTTCCCTCAGGTAGGCCTGTGTCTGCGCTACAGTTCTGCCAGCCTGGGTGGCCTGTCTGAGACAGATCCTGAGCTGCAGCGTCTTCCGTCAGACTTCAGGCAGAGGGCTTTCTCTGCTTTTTCTTTACTGTGTATTTTCTATTATATTCTTGAGTCTCTATTTCTTCCCTTGGGGCTGTGTCTCTCAAGCTTAGAGGGCAGAAAATTAGCGAGAGCTAAGAGAATATGCAGACTCTTGCTTCTTAACTCCTGGAGGTTCTAATCCCAAAGTTATAATGTCCTAGCAAGTCCTATTTTTAAAGACTCCTTGGAGGATTCTGATGGGAGTTCTCGGAAAAATCTCATTTTGAGAAACGTTGCTTTGAAACTCTATAGGCACTTTCTTGGGGGGTTAGGGAGGACGTCCAGATGAAACTCTGAAAACATCGGCTTGTAGCTGGGTGTGGGGTAGTGCATCCTGTGCTCTCTGCTGCTCAGGAAGCTGAGGTCCGGGAACACGGCGAGACTTCATCTCAAACTGTTTAAAATATTTAAAACAGTTTGTTCCGCCAGTAAAGTCCCTGCAAGCATGAAGACATGAGTTTTTATCTCCAGACTCCAGGTTTAAAAAATAATAATAAAGTAGGGCGTGGCCGATGGAAATCCTGGCTGTGGGGAGGCTCAGGCGGTCCTTGCGTCACTGACGTCACTGAGATCCATCTCAGAAATCCAAGGTGGATGGTTCCCGAGGCTGTCCTTCAGTTTCCACATGTGCACATAAGTGCAAACGCACACAAATTTAAAAACATTGGCTGTAACGGTTTATCAGTAAGTCAGCTCAGCAAACCCCTTCCTTACAAAGGTGGAAGAGCCTTGTTCCCGAACACTTTCCAGGAAGTTTCCTTCCTTGCTTGCTTGCTTCCTCTCTTCCTCCCTCCCTTTGTTTTCTCCCTCCCTCCCCCTCTCTAGTTCTTTCTTCTTCTCTTTTCCTCCTCCTCCACCTCTTCTAGCTCTGTTATCCTGAATTTCCGTGTTCAGCAAAACTCCCGCCTTAGCCTCCTCAGTGGCTGGGATAACAGGCGAGCACACTGTGCCGTCCATTTTAATTAACTCTTGGATGTGGTAGTTTTCCATTTCTAGCCCCTCCCTCTTATGTCCTTATTAGGACCTTCCAGAATACACCCAGAATCTCCGGTTTCACCTTCTGCAACACTAGGAAGCACCGATTTGACTGTATGTCCCTGAGACAGGTCAGGGAGTTGGTGGGGAGGTCTTTGGCCATCTGCCAGGGGTTGACAAAGCCAGCGTTATATGAGTTAATTAGAACCTGGCTCATTGCCTCCTCGTAGGTTCAGACACCTGATTTTGTCAACAAACAAGATTGGGTCTGGTGTGTGACAAGGTTCACATTAACCAAACTCATAGCACCATGAACACACAAGCCTCACACCACAGAATTGTTACGGAGAAGAAACTAGAACATTTCATTAATGTGGAATCTCCCCACACACAGCGGTTTGGGAAGCCCCATTACAATCAGAAGGTTGCTTTGTGGGCAAGAAGGTAGAAAAGGGAAGTTAAACACAACTTTTTTCTGCAGAGATTGGGCCCAGTTAGTGAATTTCCACAACTGAGATGCCATTCCTGATCTTGTGGACTGACTTAAGCCTTCTGAGTGGTACACTCATTTTGTGAATTTGTTAAAGTACTTGAGTTAAATTTCACTCAGAAGAAAATTATTTTTTTTTCCTTGAAATGATTTTGCAGGGCCCAGGAGAGAACGCCCAGAGTTCAAACACTAGAACTCATATAAGAAAGATGGTAACTCAAGTGACAACACAGGCTGGAGAGGATGTGGAGAAAGGGGAACCCTCCTCTACTGCTGGTGGGAATGTAAACTTGTACAACCATTTTGGAAATCAATCTGACGCTTTCTCAGACAATTAGGAACAGTGCTACCTCAAGATCCAGCTATACCATGCCTAGGCATATATCCAAAAGATGCTCAAGTACACAATAAGGACATTTGCTCAACCATGGTCATAGCAGCTTTATTTGTAATAGTCAAAAGCTGAAAACAATCCAGATGCCCCTCATTTGAGGAATGAATACAGAGATTGTGGTACATTTACACAATAGAACACTGCTCAGCAATTAAAAACAAGGAAATCATGAAATTTGCAGGCAAATGGTGGGAACTGAAAAAGGTCATCCTGAGTGAGCTATCCCAGAAGCAGAGAGATAAACAGGATATATACTCACGCTTAAGTGGATATTAGACATATAATATAGGATAAACATACTAAAATCTGTACACCTAAACAAGCTAATCAAGAAGGAGGACTCTGGGTAAGATGATCAATCCTCATTCAGAAAGGCAAAGAGGATGGACATCAGAAGAGGGGGAAAACAGGAAACAGGTCAGGAGCCTACCACAGAAGGCCTTTGATACCGTGCAGGGTATCAAAGCAGATGCTGAGACTCATAGCCAAACTTAGAGCAGAGTGCAGGGAACCTTATGAAAGAAGGGGGAGATAGAAAGACCTGGAGAGGACAGGAGCTCCACAAGGAAAGCAACAGAACCAAAAAATCTGAGCACAGGAGTCTTTTCTGAGACTGATACTCCAACCAAGTACCATACATGGAGATAACCTAGAACCCCTGCACAGATGTAGCCCATGGCAGTTCAGTGTCCAAGTGGGTTCCCTAGTAATAGGAACAGGGGCAGCCTCTGATATGAACTCAGTGGCTGGCTCTTTGATCACCTCCCCCTCAGGGGGGAGCAGCCTTACCAGGCCAAAGAGGAAGACAATACATCCATTCCTGATGAGACCTGATAGACTAGGGTCAGAGGGAAGGGGAGGAGGACCTCTCCTATCAGTGAACTTGGAGAGGGGCATGGGAGGAGATGAGGGAGGGAGGTGGGATTGGAAGGGGAAGAGGAGGGAGCTACAGCTGGGATACAAAGTGAATAAACTGTAATTAACAAAAATAAAAATAAAAGAGAAAGCTGATAGTGCTTACTTGTAATCTTAGTGCTGGGAGAGGCAGAGGGGCAATCACTGGAGACCCCTGGCTGGCCAGCCTAGCCTACTCAGCAAGTTTCAGATACAAATGGGACTCTGTGTCAAAAAGCAAGATGCATGGCACCTGAGAAACCACGCACAAGGTTGATCTCTGGCCTCCATACCTGTGCATGCTGGCACACACATAAATAAAAAGTGACTTTACCACCCCACCCCCATGCCTTGCTTCAATCTCTTCCCTGCCCTCTCCTTTTCTTTCTTTTCCTTCTCTAGCTCTTTCTCCTTTTTTTGTTACTGGTAATTCTTAGAGAGCTATCTCTATTAATGCATCTCCTGTTGCTAATAACACAACACTACAGGCTGGATACATCATAAAGAAAAGGTTTTCAGCTGACCTTGAGGGTGCACACCTAAATCCAGCACTCTGGAGCAAGAGCTAGGAGCACTGTAGTAGGTCTGAGACCAGCCTGGTCCCCATAGGAAATTCTAGGCCAGGAGGAGAGGAAGTATGGAGTAGGTTTATCTATTTTGGCTCACAGTTCCAGTCAAGCGCATCTAGTTGAGGAGATAGCCTTCTTGATGTCAGGGTTCTTAGGCAATTTGGAATACTACATGGGAAGAGACAGGAGGACACAATTTGTGTCCCCTGGTTTCTCCCTCTCTTCTTATGAAGCCGTCAGTATTCACACACGGGAGCCCACATCCCTCGTGACTTACATAAGCCTAATTAGCCCCTCAAAGGCCCCATAAACACTGTAGTGTTTTTAATACCTCACAATGGGTGTGAAAATTCCACCATGGGTTTTACAGGGCATCATAATATTCAGTTTTTCTAAGCTAGTACATGGAGTAATAGTAAGTACTAGAGTTTATAGTACTGCGACAGTTAAGGGGACAGGTATCCATAGTGTTTCTCCACACCCACTTTTCAAAGAAGGACAAAAGGAGATCAAGTAAAACAAAGCATCCCATTTCTTTTTTGCCTTTGACATAGAATATAAACTATTTCAGGATATTCATGTGTTTTTTTTTTTAATTTTTAAAAGGTTTTTTTTTGTGTGTGAGTGTGTGTGTGTATGATGTATCTGTGTTTGTATTTGTGTGCACATGCATGCAGGTGACTGTGGCCACCGGAAGAGCCATCAGAGCTGGAGTCGGAGTTGCAGGCAGCTGTGGGCCACCCAGTTCGGGTACTGGGAACAAAACTCAGTCCTCTGCAAGGGCAGCAAGTGCTTTTAGCTGCGAGCTCTCTCTCCTACCCTCATGCTTCTTCTTACGTGGCGGGATCTGAAGACCAAAGCTACCCAATGGAACTTCTGAACTGATGGTGTGTCCTGTGTCCTGCTCAGTGAGGCCACTTGCCCATGTGTGCTGTTGGATACTTGAAGTGTGTGATGAAGACAGTGAATTTTTTACTTTAATTCATTTACATTTAAGCAGCTCGATGTGGGCAGCACAGCTCTCTCGTTGTTTACAGGTTTCTTCTGTGACAAGAAGCAAACGGCACTGCTGAGGAGTAACCGCATGATAGGCTTGCTTGTTGAACACACTGGAGACCCTGAATTGGGTCCCAGTGCCCATTGAGGAAAGGAACAAATGGCAGAGTTCTTTTGCAGAGTCATTACCCTGTCTTCTGGGTCCTTCTCAGATCCCAGCCTCTTCGTTACTCAGGACTCTGCAGACTGCAGATAGCAGAAAGTCACTCTGGTTCAGTAAGAGGTAGCAGGAGCAGCGCCCAAGAGCATGAGCTCAGCCCTGCCTCTGGAGTAGATGATATATTTACACACTATGGGCACTGATTTTCACTTGTTTCTCCCCTGAATCTACCTCATTTGGTCACATGTGACAAGTTAGCTCACTACTTTCCCACCTCACAGCAGCAAACAAGACCACTGGAAGCTCCTGAGGTTTTATTTCCTCCATCCAGCACAGCAGCCTGGCTGAGGCTCCTTTTCTGTGTTCATTCCACACACTTCTGACGAGGCACCCATTGGCCTAGGGAGGCTGAAGTGTGCAGTCTGGCTCTGATTCCCTGTGACTGAGGACAAGGTCAGCCTTAGCTGAATGAAGCTCTGCTGTTTATGGCTATGTGGCTCAAGAGGGTGGGGAAAGGGACCAGATAAGAAATGGGAGCTGCTAGCATGGTGGCAAAAGCCTTTAACCCCAGCACTGGGAGGCAGAAGCAAGTGGATCTCCGAGAGGCTGAGGCTAGCCTAGTCTACAAAGGGGGTTCCAGAACAGCCAGGGCTGTTACGCAGAGAAACTCTGTTTTGACAAACAAACAAACAAACAAACAAAAATGGGGTTTGGGTAGGGAACCTCATGAGAGGAAAACACTGGTCTTACTCTGCCACTTTGTGACCTGGTCCTTCACTGAGCTCCTCTTCTTGGATTTGCATAATCTGTCTCTAGAGCCTCCTTTGATGGAAGCTTCCTTATCCTGTGTTTCATTACTGCAGGGTTTTGCTGCTAGATGACTAATTAGTCTGATATAGGCAACAAACTCCATCACCGAAGTCCGTCAGGAGGTGAGAACATTAGTTTCCTCACTGAACCAGAGAGGATAAAGTGGCATACTTGAAGTGAGGGGTTGGAGACTAGTAATAAAAATTAATACCGATAACACTTATTTCATTCTAATAAAACGCATTTTAGTTTAATCTGTGTATCAACGAAACTGTCGTCTGGGGATTTTAGGCATGGTGTCAAAACGCCGTGTGAAACAGGCTCTATTAGGGATCCACTCATGATAGAATAGAGTTCCATACCCTTTAAAACGTTACTGTATTGTTGTGTGAATGTATACTCTGTGTGCGTGCGTGTATGTGTGTGCCATGACATCAAGGACAGCCTTCTGGGGCTGTTCCTCCTTTGACCTTCACATGGGCTTCAAGGGCAGAACTCAGGTCAGGGGGCCCGTATGGCAAGAGCCTTTATCCCCCGAGTCACCTCATCAGCCCTCTACCATTTCTTAAAAATATAAGCAAATTTGTCCTGCCTTTAATTCAGATCTGAAAAGCAAGGGTAAACCTTTCTCATGTTTCAAGGGTAAGAATGTATCAAGCTGTGTGATTTTTGAGGACAACTCTGTGCCAATTTCCTGGTCGGGATGACAATAGCTGATACTTCATTGTCGTGACAACTAAAGTTGTTACCATATGTAAAGTGCTTGAGACAGAGCCTCGCAAAAGTATACACCCATATAAATGTTAACAATTAATTTTTTAAATTTGTGGTTTCTTAAACATTAAGGTGTAATATGTCAGTAACGGATGGAAATGCAAAGATGCAGAATGAAACAACAACAACAACAACACTGCAAAGAATTTAATAAGACAGGCAGGGTGGCTCACACTTGTAATTCCAGTTCTTGGGAGTCAGAGGCAGGAGGATTATTGCCCAGTTCCAGGCTAGCCTGTTCTACATAGCAAGTTGCCTTCCGGCTGGGACACCACAGTGAGACACTGTCTTCCATCTTAATTTTTGAATCACTTCATTGTAAAAAAACAAAACAAAACAAAAACCGGGTGAATAAAATATCACAAAACTAGATTAACCTAGCCCTTCAAACAAGTGCTAACTCAGACCCTAGATCTATACATAGCAGTGAACATCTACACAGGTAGAAAAAAATGCAAAAAGAAACATAAATAAACAAGTGCATTGTATGTAATAAGGGTACGTGTCACTGTGGGCGACGAAACAGGAGCCCAACCCATCAGTTTCAATAGTTGTCTTTTTGCCTAATATGAATTGGTTTTTCTCATTTGAATACTCACCAAGAAGTGAGAGAATGAAAATCAGAAACTGCGCTGGTGTTGGTCAAATGCACATGGTTCTAACTCCTGTTTTGCCACCAATGAGTGAGGAGGTTCAACAGATGACCCAAACTCTCCCTCCAAGTCCTTAATTTGAAGGGTAAACTCCTAGCACCCTTCTTAGAAGAGCGTGTGAAGCATTATGAGCTGCTTATTGAGTTCAGTTCCATTAACTTGAAAACATTTCTCAACCTGCTGGGAGCACATTATAATGCGGCACTAACACAGGGCCAGTTATGACCTCTTCTCTTCCAGATTAAAACATAAAAAATCGAGGAGAAATATTTGTTTTATGGGGCTGGGAGACAGTAGGTTGGTAAAGTGTTTTCCTTACCATTGTGAGTGTGAGCTCAGAGCCCACCTCAAAACTGAACAACAACAACAAAATGCTGGTGTGGTGATGTGTGAGCCCCAGGACAATGAAGAGACCCTATTTTGAAAAACAAGGTGAATGGCATCTGATGAACACCTGAGGTTGTTCTCCACATGCACACATATATGTGCATGCACACAGGCACACACACTTTGCCAAGTTTCTTAATCACGGATGCAATCCCTAGAATTGACATATTTTGTTGTTGTTGTTTGTTTTTGGTTTTCTGAGAAAGAATTTCTCTGTGTAGCCTTAGCTGTCCTACCAGACTTTGTAGACAGACTTGCTTTGAACTCACAGCGATCTGCCTGCCTCTGCCTTCCAGAATGCTGAGATTAAAAGTATGTGCCACCACACCCAGCTTGACATATACTTAATGCAACTGTTACACACTAATTTTAGACTTTTTCTTTTTAATTTAAACATTGAGAAGTTGGACTGGAGCACCGGCTGCTCTTTCTAGAGGACTTGGGTTTGATTACTAGTGTTAACAAAGCTGCTTACAACCAATTGTAAAATCAATTCTAGGACACTGATGTTGTCTTCTGTCTATACATGTGATGCACAGATACACATTCAGGCAAAACACTTGTACACATAAAATAATAAAATTTTTAAAAAGACTTTTTTCTCTTTTTGGCTATTCCTTTTCCGTTTTCTCCTCCTTTCATTCCAATTTTATTAGGTTAAGTTAAAACCTGGAAAAATAAAATAAAAAGCATGTTTCGGCAGTATTCAGGGGAGCAGGTTAACTTTTCAATCATTTGCTTGTTTTTAAGGCATGAACGTTAGAACTGGGACCTTGTTACTCCAGTATGACTTGGCAGATAAGAGGGAGAGGCCATGCAGGGAAGGAAGCCTAGGCAGGGGTGGAAGGAGTTTCTCACTGCTGACGACTGCAACGGAGACACGATTGTGCAAGGAGAAGGATGGAAAGGGAGGGCTGTGAGGGGGACAAAGCACATCATCCCTGTCCTAACGAAGCGGTAAACGAGAAGCTACAGGAAAAATCAAGGAGATAGAAAAGGCTGTGGCAGAGGACCTCCCAGGTCTGTCCTGCTGCTAACAAGTCTTTTGAATGGATTATGCTGTCCTTGGAGGGCAAGGAAGAAGGGAGAAGAGGAAGAGGCCGAGAGGCTACAACCAGCTTCTTTTTGGAAAAGACCGGAAGGTATATTTTTCACTACACGTTCATCACTGTTTACTGTTGTTAACATTTACTTCTCTTCCCCCACCATTATAGAAATAAAAATAATTTACGTCACACTTTTGCTATTCTTTCTCACCTTCATGTTCCTCATAACTAATATTACTAGGTCATTATCAAGGTGATGGGGGTGTGGGGGAGGAGACAGGCATGAAGAATTAGGATGATATGACAGAGGACTGGAAACCACAGACCTCTACTTACATGTCGAAGGGTATTCAGGAGCCCATGGGATCTGGAGAGGCAGGTGACCTAAAAAGACCTTTCCTTCTTCTCTAGCTCATTTCAATTTTGGGGAGAGGTTTTCTGTTATTTAAAAATTTCTACCAATACCCTTGAGTGTCCCTGACCCAAATTTTTGTTCTTGGATGTCAGATCCAGGAAGGTTCAGTGAGTGTGCCTTTGGGCTTAGATCCTCATCTATAGCATCAATAGATCTGCATGGTAGATCTTAGCTAAAAGGCCAAAGAAAGTGATAATAGATCAGTTAATGGAGTCAAAAGGGAAGCATTTGCCCCAAACTATTAGGCCATAGTGAAACAGGGAGAAGGGCTGTCCTTGTGTGTCAGGAGACTTTCTTTCTTACCTCAGGTGTGTATCCCATAGAACTTCCTTTGAGTCAGTGTCTCCCGAGATCAAAGAATAAAATCCACAGACTAGGAAGAGGGAGTTTTGAAAAGTAGTTTTTATTAGAGAGAAAAGCTTAAAGAAGAAAGATTGTAGAAAGAGCAGAGCTCTGGGTGGCAAGAACAGCTCAAGAGGGGACACAGGAAAGGTTAGATTAGCTCTACAGTGAGGGCACGGAAGGGAAAACCCCCTGGGATCTTTGTCTAAGGCCCTCCCCCCCTTTTAAAAGACTCATGGCAGAAACTAATCAGAGAACATTTCTATTCTGATTGGTTAATCCTCTGAGCGCAGTGCACAGAGGCAATGAAGGGTCCTACCCAACCCAACCTGGGAGATGGTCATGTAATGTTCCTTTTGTGTTCCATTAGGGGAAGGGTCACAATTTGAAGCCATCTTCTGTCCATCTCCGACTTGCTTTGTTAGCTGTTACTGTGACAACTGGTCATTAGTTCTGACTAATTGCTAGGCTGACACTGCAGGTGTTGCCAGTCTTGGACCGTGATGGGGTCTGTGAGCTGCTTATTAGACTATCCTCTGTCTCCTCTCACACGGCCAGCTTGCAGTTTATCATGGGCCTTTCCCCACTACTGTCTATGGACGGTTAACACTTAACACAGTTACCAAGATGTGGCTGTAGTTTTCACTGGTCACCTCACATCAAAGCCTTTGTCTAACCTGATGGCCTCTTCTGGAATAGGTGGAAGCTTCTTGTTAGAAGCTGTCTTTCTTAAAATTTCGTCTGTACCATTTGCTGCATTGGAAAGGGGGACAGTGTCTTGTGTATGTTCCTCCTGGGGGCTTCAGCCAGGGGTGGCAAGAGCCAGCCAGCCAGCCAACACTGGCTCACAGCCCTGTCCTTCCTCTTATCTGTCCCCTTGGTTATTTCCTCTCTAGCAGTAAGCCTCTTGTTTACCTTCCTCAGTGTTCCCAACCTCACCCTTTTAACCCTAACCTTTGTTTTTGCCATAAGAACAGGGCAGGAATTGGAATTACTTTCACATTGCAGCTTCTAGATTCTTGGTTTCTACTGTTACCAGACAGATACAGCTATAATGAAGGGACTCTAAGGTATCTAGTCCCAGGCCTTACTATCTAACCAAACACTGGGCAAGGCCTACTCCACCGCTTGGAATTCTTAGACCACTGACATGCTCTCATAGTGGTCTTGCTTAATTCCAGCTGGCGGCCAAGAAGGTAAGTGTAATCCATCTGGTGGTTATTTACTGACCAGTACTTTTCAACACTGATTAAGACTACTAATAATGTAATTATAACGTTTGTTACTTCATGGTACTTTTTTTTTTCCTTTTGTGTGGGGACATGTTCCATGTGAACATGTGCATGTATGTTTACCTGCATATGTAGGCCAGAAACTGGCAATGGGTGTCTTCTTCTGTAGTGGTTTGACTAAGAATGGCCCTCATGGTCTCATATATTTGAATGCTTAGTCATCAGAAACTGGAACTGTTTGAAGGGATTAGAAGGATTAGGAGGTGTGGCCTCATCGGAGTAGTACACATGTAGCCTTCTTGGAGGAAGGGTACTGGGCGTGGGCTTTGATGTTTCAGAAACTCAAGCCAAACCTAGTATTTTTCTCTCTGCCTGGTCTCATGCTTCCTGCTGTGATGATGATGGTCTAAACCCCTGAAAACTCTAAGCAAGACCCCAATTAAATGCTTTTGAAGAGTTGACTTGGTCATGAGGTCTCTTCACAGCAGTAGAGCAGGGCTTCAGACACCTTCCTGGATTATTTTCCACCTTATTTTAGGAGAGTTTTGCCTGCATGCAATACATGTATCACATGTGTGCTAGGTGCTCCAGGAGGTCAGAAGAGGGCATCTGATGCCTTGGGAGAGGACTTACAGACCATTTGGGTGCTAGGAACTACACTCAGGTCCCTTATAAGAACAAGGTGGCTCTGATGGGCCAGGTCTTCAGCCTCTCCACCTTACTTTTGGAAAAAGGATCTCCTATTAAGTCTGGAGCTTGAGGATCCAGTTAGGCCAGATGGCCAGTGAGCGTCAGGAATCTGCCTTTCTCTGCTCTCCCTTAGTGCTGGCTTACAGATGAGCACCACTGTGTCTGGGTTTTACGTAGGCACTGGGGAAAGCGCACACAGGACCTCACACTATATAGTGGACACTTTTAAAATGAACTATCTCCTCCACTCTCGTGAGTTTTTCCAAGCCCTGTATTTCCTGTGTCTGTTTAGATCTGCTTCTGGAATAAAGAACCATCATCTTTTGCTTTCAGTATCTTTAATTTAAAACACATTTTTTTCCCCTTGAGAATGCATCTTTCATAGTCCAGGCTAGCCTCTTATTATGTAGCAGAGGATGACTTTGAAGTTCTGATCCTCTTGCCTCTACCTCCCAAATGCTAAGATTACCGGTTTATGCAGTTCTAGGGTTCAACCCAAGGCTTGATGTGTGCCATGCAAGCCCTCTACTAACTAGCCTACATCCGCAGCCCTAACTTTATGGTACAGCTTATTGATAATTCTGAAAACCCTTAAGTAGTCTTCAAAGGTGTGGTTCAGAAAAAGCCTACCCATTTGCAGCAGAGCTATGCAGCCGGACCTTGCTTAGTTTCACTCGTAGTTCAGCCTTTACTTTTAGGCTAAGACCTTGGGATTTCAAGGGCAAGGTGAGTTATTTTGTAACTGAAGAATAATGGTAAAAATGTCCCCCCCCCCCAGCTTGGTTTTGATTGGTTCTAGCCTCATGGCTATGACTAGTTTGTCAACTGTTATACATAAAATCCCAGAAACAAAAGATCCTTTCCTCAAAAACAGATTCCGGGAGCTGACAAAAGAACAAAAGGACAATGTATGTAATTTTTCCAAAAAGTCTCCGTATTGTCCAATTAATTTTGTTTCTGAGGCTAATTGCTTTTATGGTTGGTAAAATGACTACTAAAAACTTAGAATTAATTGTAGTTTCAGAATCACTTAAAACACACACACACACACACCCTACGATCTTGGTTTCTAAATTTGTTTCTTCTGGCCAGAAAGAGAGCCAGGTGCAAGCCGCCCAGGTGATTAGTCTCAGGACAGCCCTGGCTTTCTCTTCAGCTCTCCAGCCAGGCCTCTAAATATTCTGGCGGTTGGTTAAAACATCTATTCCCCCAGACTCGCAGATGCTGCTCTCCCCCAACCGGCTCGGCACAGAACATCATTATCTTTGCTGAGCTTCTGTCTCTATGGCAATAACAGATGGGAAGTGCTGTGGAATTATTCATGTTCGCACAGGCAAGCAGTCAAGGAGCAGAGGGTAGGAGGAGGGAGAGGGGCATGACCCGGGAGCACGGAGACGGGGGCCCGACCGGAGCTAGGGCGGGGGCGGTGACGAGAGGTGAACGTTTGCTCGACCTATTGTGGGGAAGAGAAGGGAGAAAAATGTTCGCGCGCAGAACTACTCCCAATTGGGCAATTGCAAATGTGGACCCAAACATGAGTAACCCCGAAGCGGTAAAATAAACTGGGCGAAGAGAAAAAAAAAAGAAAAAGAGGGGGGGATGGGGAGCGCCGTGGCCGCCAAAGCTTGAGTTCTCTAAGTCTGCGCTATTTCAGTTCCTGATCCTGCGGTGGGGTGGAGAAAAGGGGATTTCTTGCTGTTTCGAAATATGACGGACCAGCTTCACAGACTTGAACGTTTGAGTTGACTCTCCCGGGTGCGCTGGCTAGGAACTCCCCCCCCGCCCCCGCGGGCGGCCCGGGGTGGCGGCCGAAAGTGGTTGTCCTTCCCCCACCCCTGACCGAGTCTGGGAAAGAGAGAGAGAGAACCCTGAAAACCCCGACCAAAGCGCCGTAGTGCATCGGGACGGGCCGCCTGCGGGCTGAGCGCGGCTGGGGCAGCAAGGTCTGTCCCGGCGGGGCGGACGGCGCGGCCTCCCCGACGATGGCGGCCGGGTAGGCGAGCGGGCGAGGCCACCCCGGCGCGGCCAGGCGGGGCTGAGCGCCGGCAGCTGGCAGGGCGGCCGCGGCGGGAGGCCCCGCGGGGGCGGGAGGCCCCGAGACGGCTGCGCGTCGGCCGGGGCGGGAGGGAGGGGGCGTCTGCGCGGCGGGCCCGGCCCCCCGGGGGTCGCGGCGGGGAGCCGCCCGCAGGCCACCTCCGGGGCGGGGCCGGGCGGCCAGCTGCGACCGCGGGGCGGCGGGCGGGGGCGGCGGTGGCCGAGCCTGACCCCGGGCGCGGCCAGCTGCCGAGGTCGCGCACAGTGCAGCCCGCCGCGCCCTGCCCCTCCCCCCGCCGCGCGGAGGCCCAGCGGCCAGGGCGCCCCCGGGTCTGGCCCGTCACCACACGACAGCGGGCGTGGCGGGGGCGGCCCCAGACAGCCGGCTGGGCGACTCGAGGAAGGAAGGAGGGCGGCGGGGGTGGGGCCGAGGGAACATCCTGTCTGCGCCGGGCACCGCAGACAGCGCCGCGCGCCAGCCGCCCAGACGGCGCGCCGGGCCGGCCGCGCGGGGCACGCGCGGGAGGGGGCGGGGAGCGCGGGCGCGCGCGCCGCCGGCGGGGCCGGCGGGGGCGGGAGCGCGCAGCCCGCCGGCAGCCACAATAGGCCGGCCGGCGCGCGCGCCCGAGGGCCCGGCGGGCGCGGGGCCGCGCGGCGCCGCTGGCGGCGTGCCCTCCCCTCCCCTCCCCCGCCCGCCGCCCTCGCTGTCCCCCGGGCGGCCGGAGACGGCGGCGGCGTCTGCGGGAAGCCGTGTCTCCGCAGTGACGTGGGCGGGCCGCGGGCCGGGTGACGTCAGAGGCCGTGTGTAGCGATGTGTGTGGGGTTCGGAGCGGCGCCGGCACAGCGAAGGCGGCGGGCGAGCGGCGGCGGCGGCGGCGGCGGGCACAGGTGCGGCCGCAGGTCGCGAGGGGACGCGAGGGGCGGGCGGCCCCCGGGGGCGCTGAGGCGGGGCGGCGGGGGTGATGGGGAGGCCACAGCCCCCGTGGGGCTCCGCGGGCGCGGAGGGCCCGAGTGGGGCGTCCGGGATGAGCCGGGGGTCCCCGGGCGGGGTCGCGGGCACAGGGCGCGCGGCGGGGGTCCCCCGCGAGGTGGGGGGACAGGCCTCGCGGAGCCCGGGACGGGGCGGCTGCGAGGGGATGGCGCTGCACTTGACCCGAGCCGCGGGGACCCGGGAGACCTGGACACCGGTCATCGCCGCCATCCCCCGGCCGTCTGCGCTCGGCGGGGATGCCCCGGGCTGGCCCCCCAGCTCCGAGCGCCCGGCGACGCGGGCTTGCGGGCTTCCGGGCTTGGCGCCCAACCTGCCCGCGCCCCTCTAAGTGCCGCGGCTCGGGGTGGCCGAAGGGGGGAGGCGCAGCCCCGGGGCCGCCGAGGCAACCCCGGAGAACTTCCCGCGGACCGGGCGCCGGGGGATTTCCACGGCGGCCCCCGCGGTGGGGCGACGTGGGGAGGGCACCTAGGGTGATCCCAGGCGCGGGGTGGGGGTTGGGAGGACTCCTCCTACTTCCCTCTGCCCCCTCACCGCGCCAGACGTCCGGAGTCCCCGCTCCCCTGCCCTCCCCGCCGCGGGTCGATGGGTGGGTGCCGCTGCGTGGGCGCGGGGCCGAGGGGGCGCCCCTGGTCCAGGTCATGCCTCCTGCCCTTTTCCTTGGCTGGCCTTGCCTGAGGTGTCCCCGTAGTGGCGAGAGTCGCAGTACAGTGGCTGAGGTGGCTTTCGTCCGTGAGCCTTTGGGTTTGTGTGAACGTAAATTGCTGGGAGTTTAGAAGCGAAGGTTTTTCTCTGTCGGCTTCTATTTGGTTTTTCTCTCGGGAGGGAAGTGGAGGATACTCTCCTCCCCCCCCCTCTGCCTCCATTTGCATTCTTTGTGAGGTCTGTCTGCCTTGTGCTTTTTTGTCCCGGATTAGTCTTGCTCAAGGATGGAGATTTCCAGGCATGGAGTCTTACAGCTTTTGGCTTTCATTAAGCAAATTCGCTAACCTTTCAAAGGGAAAGTTTTACCCCTCCTCTTCATTTCAGGAAGATAGTATATATTGACTAGATGAATTAATCCACTTGAGACTAATTTAGTTACATATGGTAGGTATAGTAATGTGTTATGTTTGTTTTTGTTTTTTTTTGAGAGCTGAAACTACGGTTGTTTTTTAATGAGATGAAAAAAGGGGTTCTTTTAAAATGACATAGTTGAGAAAGCCTCTGGTACTGAGTTTTGGGTATTCTAAATTTGTGTACTCTCCCTCGATTTGAGGGATATTATTTAATGCTCCTGTTATCCATCTTCCGACTGCTTCCTGTTAGTGATTTTTATTTTTTAGATGATTGGTGTTAGATTGAAAGAAATCACCCAAGTGTTACCTTTGGTAAAGTGAACTGAGTTTAAGATTAAGAAACTGGTTTTAAACTGACCCTTTGGCCTCTGGAACAAATTCAAATGTAACTCTCCCCACCCCTTTCTCTTCTTCCAGATCAATTAAAAGAAGAGTGAACTGTAATTCTTGAAGATAACTGGGCAACTTTTTCATTTAGTATATATATGTGTGTGTTTTTAATTAAAGACGTTCAGGTGGAGTCAGGTTCTTACTGGTATGGAGATTTAGACAAGACTTCAGTTTGTCAGCACAGAGCAACTGACCATTTTCAGTGAAGATACCTGCCTCTTTTTTGGTGTTCTTGGCAAAAATTAAACCCCTTGCATCGTTGTAGCTCATGTTTGGATGTAGTTTTAAGATACAGCAGTAGCATAAACTTTCCACATGCTTTGCTTAAAAAAAAAGAACAACCATCAAACTCAACCATTACACCAAACCTTGGACACCTTGAATTGAGGAAATTAGCTTCATTTTAATGCAAATACCCGAAGTACTCAAACAAGACTTTCCTCAGAAGTGTGCTTATGATTATATTCTTTATTATTAGAAGCAAATTGGGAAGTTTTGTAGTGTTTTCGATTATATCCTAATATATAACTAAGCCAAAACAAAGTTGTACAAATCTATTCAGAAAATTCATCCTTGGAAACTAAAAATTTCTAATTGAGTCATAAGTATTTGTATACATTACCCCTTTCTCTTCAAATTAGCAACTGAGTACAACATGCTAATTGCAGACTTAATTATTTAAAAAACCAGTGTAGCCATGGAAAACCTACAGGCCAATTTCTCCTTGGTTCAGGGTTCAAATAAAAAACTGAATGGGATGGAGGACGATGGCAGTCCTCCTGTGAAAAAACTGATGACAGAAATTCATGCCAATGGAAAAACGCTAGCCAAGGTGAAGAAGGAGCATTTGGATGACTACGGAGCTGCGTCAGTGGAGGCGGATGGCGAGCATGCTAAGCGCAACTGTGCTTCCATACCCGAAACTTTACACTTAAACCCCAGCCTGAAACACACACTGGCACAATTCCATTTAAGTAGTCAGAGCTCTTTGGGTGGACCAGCAGCATTTTCCGCTCGATATTCCCAAGAAAGCATGTCACCAACTGT
>CM053766.1:45368919-45389867 GCA_028658305.1 Pachyuromys duprasi
CACTGCAGCAAATCAACACAGTGTGTGATGAGCTCTACATCTATTGTTCAAGGTGTACTTCAGACCAGCTTCATATCTTAAAGGTCCTAGGGATACTTCCATTCAATGCCCCGTCCTGTGGCCTGATTACATTGACTGATGCACAAAGACTCTGTAATGCTCTACTGCGGCCACGGACTTTTCCTCAAAATGGTAGCGTGCTTCCTGCTAAGAGCTCTTTGGCCCAGTTAAAGGAAACTGGCAGTGCCTTTGAAGTGGAACATGAGTGCCTGGGCAAATGTCAGGGTCTCTTTGCCCCTCAGTTTTATGTTCAGCCTGATGCTCCCTGTATCCAGTGTCTGGAGTGCTGTGGAATGTTTGCACCCCAGACATTCGTTATGCATTCTCACAGATCACCTGACAAGAGAACTTGCCACTGGGGCTTTGAGTCAGCCAAGTGGCACTGTTACCTTCATGTGAACCAAAAATACCTAGGGACACCTGAAGAAAAGAAACTGAAGATAATTTTAGAAGAAATGAAGGAGAAATTCAGCATGAGAAATGGAAAGAGAGCCCCGTCAAAGGCAAGTTTCTTTGAGTAGTGATAATGGTATCCTAATTATGTGTCTATAGCTTTGTTTTATGAAGCCAGTGCTTCAACATGTTCATGTAGCAACAAAACCCCATCAGTGTCATGTTTGCCTGTTTTGGGTCTTAATGCTTTATCCTGAATATTTTTTCAACCGAGAGAAGTGGGATCATTCCCATTTTACAGGTAAGAACGAGCCTCTGAGTCTCAAATGACTTTCTAAAATTGGCATTGTGGCTTCTCTTTTACGCATCCTGCTTCTTGACTGAATCTCTTTCCTAATTCTAGGTAGTTTGCACTTTGGAGTGTTGTGTTATCTCCATTTGCAAAGGACACAGCGACCAGCTAAAACTGGTCTGATGATAGGCTCAGAACTGCTTTTTGAAGTTATACCAGTGGTCTTTGTTTTTGTGCTTGGAGATTGCAGATTGATCAGTATTCAAATCAATTTAAGACATTTTTCTGAGTAATTTGGTACTAGTAACCAAGATTTTGTTTTTAATACAAAAGAAAGGAATGCTTTTGGAAAATTGTTATATAGAAGCAGAATAAAGGTTATTTCAGATTAATGAAGTATTTTATAACAAGCTATCAGTAAAGAGATCTTAAACATTACTCTTCCCCCAGCATTGTCTGGTAGGCTAAGATAATGTCTTTATTCTAATTAAGATTTTGAATGGCTGGATGAAAGACAAAGTTTGAAGTATTTAACCTTGATGTGGTTATTTTATATCTTTTCTACTTGGTTTAAAATTAATATGTAATATACCTAGCACAGTTTAAAATGTATTGAGCATTACTCTGGAGCTGTTTTTCATGTATAATTTTACTTAATTAACTTTTATAACAGACGATTGGCCACATTTTGACAACTTTTAAGTTTTCCGTTATTAATTATTTTCCCCTTTGAAATACCACTTCTGTTTCCTGGGAGAAGGTTTATTAAGTACTCAGGGTTGTTCACAGGAGAGTTGTAGGTAGGCTTAACTTATAATTTTATAATGGGTGTTCTGTACTTAAGATTGAAGGAACTTCAGTGTCTTCTAAGGCTGTGGTTTGTGGCTGAAGCTCAACATGGAAAGAACTAGATTTCTCCTTAGGGTAGCTTGCTGCTTTCCCAAAAGTATCACTGAAATTCCTCGCCGGTGGCTACTAGATAAGGTTTATTCTTCAGGTGCAGCATTAACTGGTTTTAAAGCAGGCTTGGCTTGATGCCGTGACTTCAAAGTAGGAAACTTGCTTCTACCTCTATTTGTGGTGCTGGACTTCCTGCTCAGACATGGTCTATGTTTGAAAATGAAGGCTGCTCCCGCTGATTAGGCCCCTACCCTTATGTATCTGAAGGTGGTCACATTATTTGCCGGAGACTTTTGTTTTGGTCTTTTCTGTTGACAGGCATTCTTAGAACCACCTGTTCTGTGCTTGGCTGCAACCATTTACTGAAAGGGAATTGAAACTGTCCTTCACTTGGGAAACAATAAGAGAGACGCAGTTTTTAATTTGATTTTGGGGAGGTATGAGAGCCTACCCCCTTCCTTTAGGTTTTTGTTTTGTTTTCCTCAGAGATTGCTAGAGGTTTTGTGCCATGTTGTTTCCAATTTTATGTGAATTGAAGGAAGTTAAGAAAATTTAAGAAAAATTTCAGTCAAACCTTTTAGGAAAAAAAATTGGAGTTTATATTTAACACATACTTAATCAGTTTTAAAATATTGTTCCTGCACATTTTAAAATTTCTTCCTCTAAACATGGAGAGGTAGTTTTTCAGGATCTATGAGGGAAAGTGATTTAGGCTATTTCCTCCCCGTCAGGTGTGCCTGGTGGGTAACTGGTCGCTGGTAGAATGACTTGAAGGTAGGTTTTCTGACTTAAAGGCTAGACATTTTTCCTGAAGCGGCAGAAGCTGCATTGGAGGAGTAGTATTGGCACGTAGGTTAGCACAGTGGCTCTTAAATTCTTTACTGAAGTGCAAGGGAAAGCAGTCTTAGGTTGGAAAAGGTGTTTCAGGGCATTCAGAGAGTCGGGAAATTTTATCTGTTGTCAGACAAACCAAATTGATGAGGAAACTCATTTTAAAAAATCAGATCAGACTTTTGTATAACCCAAAGACTGTGCTGGATGTTTTAACTTTCTAAATGAAGGAGTATATTTAGTGTGGCCAGTGTAATTTGATATGGTTTATGTAGTCAAAATACTGCTTTTGGATTAAAATAAGAAACCTGAAGATACAGGCAAATACTGGAAATGCAGCAGCTTATTTATTAATGATTATTCATATTTCATGTGCATTGATACTTTGCCTGCATGTGTACCTGTGTGAGGATATTGGATCCTCTGGAACTGCAGTTACAGTTGTGAGCAGCCATGTGGGTGCTAAGGAATTGAACTCAGGTCCTCTTGAAGAGCAGCCAGTGTTCTTAACAGATGAGCAATCTCATCAGCCCCTGTAACAGCTTGTTTTAAAGAACAGAGGTTATATTAGTAATGACCAACAAGCTATTTATTTGCATAGCTAATATATTTAATTAGCATAGTTTGATATATTTAGAGTCTAGGAATAAGTGGGGTAAGGTTAAATGTTCTTAGTGGAAAACTGAATTTGTCTGTAGAAACTGAAATATTTTGAACCCTTCCTTATGTCATCAGAAGTATTCATGATGGGTTTGGGAATGTAGCTCAGTTAGTAGAGCTTACCTAATGTGCACAAAGCCCTGGGTTTGATCCCTCGCACTGGGTAAGCCATGGGTGGTGTTGTGTATCTGCCGTCCTGTATTTGAGAAGTGAAAATGGGAGGGTCATCCTTGGCTACATACAGAGATTGAGGGCAGCCTGGGCTACATGAGACCTTATCTCGAAAAACAAACCAAAAAACCAAACCAAAACCCCCCTAATTTTAGTATGCTAGGGTTGCACTGACCCTTTGAGAGGTTTCTTCCTTTTTTTTTTTTTCCTTTTCTTTTTGTTATGGTTCTTATTTTAAAAAATGGTTGTTGTGTTTTAGAATGCTTAAATAATATGCAAATATATTGTTTTCCTAATTTTTCACCTTTCTAGTAGGCATTCAGCCAGCTAATCAGACCAACCGAACTTGTGCCTATAGAAGTTTATCATTGGTAGATAAGCCTGAAGGGTGATCATTTTCAAGCATATTAGAAGAGGTTGTTTATCGTTAGCTAATAACAGAATTGTAGGCCATTCTTCACTGTAGTACAGGACTGACAGTTTCTAATTCACTAACCTAAGAATGGTGTGTGCCAGGCTAGAGAGACGGTGCAGCACGTCAAAGCCCTGGCTACTCAGAGGGCCTGAGTTCAAGATTCAGCACCCACGTGGCAGGCCACAACCACCTGAATCTCCAGTTCCAGGGGATCCAAAGCCTTCTTCCGGCCTCTGAAAGCAACAGGCACATAAATATATTCAAACAATCACTTATACACATAAAATTCTTTGAAAAAAAAAAAAAGAAGGAAAGAAAAGGTGGATTTCTAACACTCAGACTGTCTACTCAGTACAGTAGTAATAGTTTTATGGTATACAGCTAAGGGAATATTGTTTTTTAGGTGACTGTGATGCAGATGTCCTTAAGATAAACAAGTTAGGAATATTTTGTTCTAGTTGGTAGAGAACTTAGCTTAGTTTGTGTTAGCCCTGGTTTGAGCTTCAGTTCACATGTGTGTGTCTTCCCCCTCCCAAATTAACTGTTTCACTCCCTTCAGTTTTGCCTTTTTTGTTTCTGCAGTGGTCGCTGGAACAGTGGTCCACGCATTTCTCCTCTCTGTCAGAGGGCTGTATGTTTAGCCCTGCTTTTAATCCTAATGATAAAGCAACTACTTTTTAAATATTTGATATTTATTAAAATCATTTGTAGTTCTGAGGTCAAAACCAAAGCCTTGCCCTTGCTAGGCATGTGTTCTCTCCTTTGCCCAAGGCTTTTTTTCCTTTGAGGCAGGATTTCTCAATGCAGCCCTGGCTGTCCTGGAGCTCATTTTGTAGACCAGGCTGGCCTCAGATTTATCTGCCTCTGCCTCAGCAGTTTTTTTTTTTTTTTAATTTAAATTTAATTTTTAAAAATTTTTATAAATAATGGCTTAACTTTTAAAAATGTATGTAGTTTATAAATACAACTTAGTATACTCATCAAATGAGAGAGTGAATGTGAGAGCATTTTGGAAGCTAAGCCTTTTGTATAGAAATGTTAGATGGTATTTAATGATTACTGAAATATTACTCTGTAGGTGGGAATTCCTCCCCATTTACATATAGAAGAACTTTGTCATAAGAAAAAAAACATTTTAAAATTATTTAT
Source organism: Pachyuromys duprasi (assembly GCA_028658305.1). NCBI lineage: Eukaryota > Metazoa > Chordata > Mammalia > Rodentia > Muridae > Pachyuromys > Pachyuromys duprasi. The sequence goes on from CM053766.1 coordinate 45,373,791, forward strand.
ACTATTAGACAAAACTCAAATGATACGTGAATTGGTTCTCCTGGAGGTGTCTTCCCATTCCCACCCTGGTTGATATCACCTTGAGAAAACCACAAAGGAGCCCAGCACAAACCTGCTTGCATTGGGTCAAAGTTTGTTTGGTACACCATTTTCTTTGATGATGGGTCTTGGTAGGGAGTGGATAATGATTGGGTATTTAGAGTCTATTCTTTTAATAGTAGAAGTTCCCTGATTTTATTGTAAATTTTTAGATTGCTTTAAGAATAGTATATTTTAATAAATATAGGACATATTAATCTTTTGATCTAAAATGGAATTGTTAGATATTGATTCTTTTTTTTTTTGAGTTCCTTTCAAACTACAACTTTAAATCTGTGTACTCTTCCCTCATGTGGGCTCCATGAGAGAAGCAAGCCCTACAGAAAATGCTTGGGGATATGGCTTTGCTAGTTCCCTCAAGAACAGTGCAGAGTACACGTACTGAGTGTCTTGGCATTTTTAACTCTCTTCATAATCAGGATGAGAAAGGTCAGAAGGAACATGAAATCATTTTAGTGGGTCATTAGCATTTAAATAAAAGCCAACACAAAGTAGAATAAAGTAGAAAATTGAGGATAATATACACATTAAGACCAATTTTCTTTTTGTATTGATAGTTGAAGGCCCAAATCAGACCATATTTTTAAAATGCATTTGTTTCCAGTAAGATAGAAAAATAAAGCTTTACATTTATTTTTAACTTTAAAAGAACAAGGGGACAAATAAAGTGCTAATAAGAGGGTAGATGGAACACAATACTTATAACAGCAAATGTAAGTGGTCTAAACACTCCCTGTTAATGGCCAGATTTCTAGGTTGGCTAAAAATAGCACAATTATATCCTGTCTAAAGAAAACCATTCCAGATATAGAGTCAGTAAAGTTAAAAGTTGGAGCATGAAAAAAAGGTAGCACCTCTGAAATCTTAGACTCCCCATATTCCGGGTTGGAGAGTGGCTCAGTGGTTAAGAGCATTTACTGCTCTTACAGAGGACCCGGGTTTGTTTCCCTGCAGATGGTGATTTACAGCTAGTTCTATAGGACCTGTTACCCTTTGCCCCTCTGGTGCACATCTATACATGTAGAAAGTGTTAGATTTATACATATTAAATATTTTGACATATTTCAGTGAAAATACGGGTATGGCATTGAGATTGCTACTTTTTCTAGTTGGCTTCGGCTGGCAGGGTTTACTGAAGGCGTCTGAATTGGGGGATTACCTCAATTAGATTGTCCTGTGGCTTGTCTTGGGGCATTTTCTTTCTTGCTAATTGATGTGGGCGGGCCCTTGGGCAGATGTTTCTGATTTGTAGACCCAAGCAAGCTAAGCAAACCAGCAGTCAGTTTTCTTCCGTGGTGTCTGCTTCAGTTCCTGCTTGTGTTGCTGGCCTAACCTCCTTTAGTGATTGGGCTGTGACTGGGAAGTGAAAGTCATATAAACCTTTTTTATTTCCTCTCCAAGTTGGTTTGGGTCAGTGTTCTGTCACTGAGATAGCAGACCAGAACACTGCTTAATTGTCTGAGGATGTAGCTCAGCGGCTGGATGCTTGGCTGATGTATACAAATAGCTTTGATCCTAAGCACCTGAGGGGAGCCGCACATTGATGTGTGTAGTTTATTATGTGAAGTTCATACAATAATTACTGTATAAAACGTATTACTTTTTTTGTTAATTTCTCGACAAGAGTTTTATCAGTTGTTCAAGTTGCAGAGGGAGAGCTATACTGCTTGAAGTTCACAAGAAGTTTAAGACAATGACTAGGTATTTACTATAAGTGTAGTCTTTGCTTTCCACCTGGGCCTTCTGAGGTATGTGGAGAGTTTGGTCTTAAGTGTGAGCAGCAGGCACTGATGTCACTCCCAGTGATCCATGGGATCAGCCCTTGGTATGTTAATACAGGTGCTTAGATCATAGTTTTGTCTCAGTTTTGCATTAGGTTAATTAACTCTCAATAAGTGCGGCATAACCCTAAGCCTGAAAAGCTCCTAAGTAGCTTTTTGCTCCTTGTAACACTATTTCATTTCAGTTGTTGACACACTCATTCAGGACATACTGGGCACTCCAAGGAAATGGGTTACCATCTGAGGGATTGGGTTTCTCTTAGTGAAAGTTGCTGGCAGTGACTGGGTGAGAGGTACTTGGTATACTTCAATCATTTACTGACCACTCGAAGTCTTAGTGTTTTATATGGCAGAAAGACCCAGAGCCTGGAGTATCATTGAAGACTAAAAGAGGTATTTCTTAAGCAGTAATGACCAGGTTATCTAGTAGTGTCCTTGGTCAGGCTGCTGCTGATTTATGTTGAACCTGTTATATAATAATGTGTGTTATAGTTTAGTTCTTACATAAGCGTTCTATTAAGATTGTTAAACTTACCAACTGGTGTACTGTACTGTCTTTGAACACAAGAATTTTTAAATGATTGTTATTTCTAGAACTTTTAACCTTTGTTTTATGTGTGCGGGTTTTGTTTGAATGAATGTCTGTATATCACTTGTGTGCCTGGTACCTGCAGAGAGAACAGCAGACGCTGTGAGGGCCACTGAACCTGGAGTTTCAGATATTTGTGGGTTACCCTGTGGGTTTGGGAACAGAACCTGGTTCCTTTATAAGAGAAGCCAGTTCTCTTAACCACTAAGTCATCTTTCTGCCCCGTTTGTAAAATTTCTGCTTTTAAAAGGTTCTTTTTGGAGGGGAAGTGGGTGTCAATGAGATGCCAGTGGGTAAGGGCATTTGCCATCAAACCCAAGTTCAGTCCCCAGGTTACTTCCACATGGTGGAAGAGGAGAACTCTCAGGAATATTGTCATTTGGAAAACACACACACACACACTCATGTGAACCGAACTCTCACACTCACCCTAAATATGAAAAACATTAAAAAAAAAAACCCAACTCTTAATTAAGTCTTTATTTTGATTTTTATTGGGAATTTGGCAGTCCCACCAGCATTTTAAAACATTGTCCCAGTTTTTTTTTAGGTAGTGTTGTCACTACAAATTAAAGAACATAATATTAATCCGAAATAATAATTCAAAACAAGCATACCACTTAAAAGCCAAGTTTATTCTTGAATGTAAGTCAAAGCTCATAAGAGCTTCAGTGTGGTTTGGAGTGTTTGGATACAAGTAGCTTTGAGCAGGTGGACATGCTTTTGTATTTAAAGTGGTATTAAAATTCTTCTTAAAAAGTGATATCAAGTTCCCTAAACTATGTCACTGTGAAACTGATAAGCATGGATCACCAAACCCAATAGTTACTTGCTAGGGTATCTCATTATGCTAGGCAGTGTGTATGAAGTTCACAGTGTTAAGATGTAGAAATTTAGGAAAGTGACATTTTTTTCCTAAGCTTTATTTATTAAAAAATGAACTTACTGTACACTTTGGGACCTTTTAAATTTGGTGTTCATAGATGTTATTTTGGTGTTAAGTAGAAAAGTCTTTGAAGTAATGTATCTGAAACTTTGCTTGTGTGTGTGAAAGGGTGCCATCTGTTCATTTTGAGGTAGATGGTGGGGCAATTCAGCACTAGGAACATTTAAAATAGACTCCTCCACTTGCCAACTGACAGAATACATATTGTTTTAATGTTGGAGTACACAGAGTAAGTTGTCCCACATAGTGTGGTAATATAAAAGGCAGAAGATGCTCCCATTTTGATATTTAATTTGTATTTCTGATCAGGAAATTTCTGATCATTACTGCTGTACCATTTAATTATATTCTTCTAAAAACCTAATTTGTACGTTGACACAAATGCAGGCGTAGAGAAAATCTGGCAAGTCTGTGAATGTTTCATTTTGTAATATGTGCTTAATTGTTTTGAACATGTAGTTAGGATAATTTGTTAGAAGTGTGTTTATGGCTTACTACAGTGTTTTAGGCCAAATGAACTTGCAGTACTTTATCACTGTTGGCATTGTACTTAGGATTTATTTAATTTGTGCATCTGAGGAAATGTAGCCGAACAATCCAGTTTCCCTTGTGCTTCACAGATGAGCAAGATGCCTAAAGTGACAGGATCTTGAGTTTCATGGTAGCCGGTAACCTTCCCTTCTCCTCCTCTGTGCTTTCCTCCTCGCTTTGCTGGGACTGATGATTGAGTCCACAGCCTCACATAGGCTAGGCAGATGCTCTGTGGTGGAACCATTGCCACTTTTTACTGCCACAGTAACCTTATATAGTGCTGTACTGTGGATTAAGGAGGTACCTCATCATTCAAAATCACTCAACAAATGCTGCATGGTAGGTATGGTGCTAGGTACCGAAAAGACACAATGAACATGTTCTTGACTTCAAGTTCAGAGGCTGGATAACTCTTACTAGAGTTGAATAGGGAATTTTGACACTGGCTAAAGAGAGTAGTAGGTAATTGTCAAAGGGGGTATTCTAGTTTGCTTTGGTTGTCTGCTTGACACAGTCCACAGTTATCTGAAGGAACCTCAGTTGGGTTGTTGCCCAGATCAGATTGGCCTGTGTGTTACTTATCTGTATGGCATTTTCTTGATGGCTAGTTGATGTAGAAGGACTTACCCATTGTAGGTGGAATCAGCCATAGGCTTGTTGGGCTATACAAGCTAGCTGAGCAGACACTGGAGAAAGACACTAAACAGTCTTACTCCGTGGGTGGCCTCTTGATTCCTGCCTCAGATTCTTTTCCTGACTTCCCATGGTGATGGAGTGCTACCTGGAGGTGTGAGCCAGATAAACTCTTTCCCCAAGTTGCTTTTGGTCATGGTATTTATCATAGCAACAGACAGCAAACTAGAACATAAGGTTTTCTCAGAACCTGTGGTCTGTGACCATGTTAGTTGACTGTTGGGAAAATAGGAAATAAAAAAGAGAAATTGAGAAATATGAATGCTTAAAAATAAACAAATGCAGTTATTTAAGATGATGTTTAAAAGTTAGAGAAATTGCTGAAATAAAGGCATAACCAGGTGTGGTGGCTAAAGCCTTTAATCCTAGTACTTGGGGGTCAAAGGCAGGTAGATCTCTGGAGTTCAAGGCCAGCCTGGATTATATAATGAGACACTTAAGACTCTGTTTGAGGGGGAAAAATGGCATCCTGGGCTTGAATTATGAATAAAAGTCAAAGTAGTATTTTGAAATGAATTTAGTAACTAAAGTGGTCATAGTCCAAGTCAAAGTTTTGAATAATTCTTGCAGGCTATTCTGAAGATTTCAGATTCCAATATCCATAGTAGGAAAACCTTTTTAATGTGTAGCTCATTTTAGTGAGTTTAAATTTAAAAAGTCTGAAAATGATTTATTGGGTAATATATCTAGAATTGTTTAAGATATAAGATCAAGAGTTGTTTTAAGTGAGTTTAACCAAAAATTTTCACTATTTCACTTAATTCAGGATAATCTTAGATTTTTCTTGGATTGTTAAAATAATTTACTGATGCTTATCAAAATGCTCTCTAATCAATTGGAATTGGAGTGCAAAATATTTTTTAAGATTTATTATTTATATAATATTCTGCTTGCCTGTAGACCAGAAGAGGGCACCATATTTCATTGTAGATGGTTGTGAGCCACTATGTGGTTGCTGGGACTTGAACTCAGGCTTTGGGACGAACAGCCAGTGTTCTTAACCTGAGCCATCTCTCCAGCCCACTATTCTGCTTATTAAGCCACTCTTTTGAGCATCACAATTAAGATTTTTTTGTGTGTGCCATTTATGTTTTTTTAATTTTTAAGGTTTCTTTTCTGTGTATGAGTGCTTTGCTGGCTTGTATATATGTATATATACTACATATGTGCTTGGTACCCTTGGAGATCAGAAGAGAGTGTTGGATCCCCTACAACTGGAGTTAGACTGTTGTGAGCTTCCATATGGGTTCTGGGAATTGAACCTAGGTCCTCTTCAAGAGCAGCCAGTACTCTTAACCACTGAGCCACCCTTCAGATTTCTAAAAATGTAAACATTTTTTAAATGTAATTTATTTATTTTTATATCAATCACAGGTTAGGTACTTTGCATCCCAGGCATAGCCCCCTCCCTCATTCCCTCCCACTCTCTCCATCCCTCCCTCATCTCCTCCCCGCCCCCTCCAAGTCCACCGACAAGGGAAAATGTAAACATTTATAATGAATTTAAGTGTTTCAAATAAATGTAGATCTAAGTAGTATACAGAATATAATTTGATGATGTCATCTGGATTCAAAACTTAAGTTACCATGGTAACTCAAAGTACTGTGTTAGTCACATACAATTGAAATGTAGTAAATGACTTGCCCAAGTCAGTTCTCTTTAATCTGCTGTAGGCTGAGAGACTGTAAACAACTGATTGGCTCACTTTGTAAGTGGTTGAGCTTGTCCAGATTATGAGTAATACATCAGAATTGTGGTGCTTATTCAATCTCACGAATATTTTATCAGCTTTGGGAAGTTTTTGGAAAAAGTTTACTTACATAGAAGTCTTAAATGGAGAACTTTTTTTTTTTTTTGAGACAGGGTTTCTCTGTAACAGCCCTGGTTGTCCTAGAATATTCTCTGTAGACTAGGCTGGCTTTTGCCTTCCAAGTACTGGTACTAAAGTCATGAGCCACCACCACCTGGAGGCTGCTGCTGCTGCTGCTTTTTAACTTTTGCTAACTAAATCTTAAACCCTTTTAAAGTTTTGTTGTTATTGTTTTATTTTGTTTGTGGTGGCTCAACAGTTAATTGGTTGCTCTTCCAGAGGACCTGGGTTTGAGTCCCACCACCCAAAAGGTGGCTTACACCCATCTGTAACTGCAGCGTCAGGGGATCTTACGCTGCCTTCTGGCTTCCACAGGCACTGTGTGCACGTGATACCCAGATATACATGTAGGCAAACATTCATACACCTGTAAACAAGGAGTTTTTCTTCTCTCATCTTGAAGTTTTATTTGTATTTCAAATTCCTCACTCCGTAAATCTTAAAAATCATACATGTCTCCCAGCAACACAAATAACCATGTTTTTAATTTTTTTTTTTTTACTTTCCTAAATTTTAACAAACATTTTTTTTTGTTTTGGGGAGAGCATGTGTCACAACATATGTGTGGAGGGCAGAGGATAGCATACAGGCTCAGTTCTCTTCTTCCGCTGTGCGGACTCCAGAGGTTGAACTCAGGACATCAGGCTTTAACGTGCTGAGCCATCTCACCCAGCCTTGCTTTTCCAATTTTTCTTTTTCTTTTTAAAATTTTTACTGGCGTTTTTGGATTGTCATTTTTGGATTGTAAAGTTGTGTAATGTTTATTTATTCTAGGAGTTGTTTTCTCTGTTTTTGGCTTTCTTTTTTGTTTTGATTTAGGCACTGGGCTGCTTGTCTGATCTAAGGCCTCTTCGTTTGCATTGTTGTCTCCATTAGCAGCATGTGTCCCAGGCCACTGGGAGCTGATTTTACTTTTAATAAGGACTGCATGTGATCTTTTCCTTTATGTTCTTTCCTGACCTGAAATACTGGGACAGGTAAACCAGTTTTCCCCAATTCTTAGTGTTTACTGAGCATCCCTTGTGTGAGGAGCTCTTTAATGTGTGGTACTGGAAATTGAACTCAGGGCTCTTTGTATGCTAGGCAAGTACTCTACACTGAGCTACACCCACAGAACTGTATTTTCATGACGAGGTTGTCATTCTCCTTGTACATCCTAATTGCAGATGGGATTGGAGCCTAAGAGGCAAGAGTTCCGAAGAATATCCTGCTATCCTTTTAGGTGAACCTTCCTTTAGCTCACTCTCTCGGATCTGTCAACATCCTTTCCCTGCTGTCTGTCTTAATCAGCCAGCACCTTTCAGCTCCTCTTTCACTTTTTGATGAGGGACCCTTGCTCCCTATTTTTCTGTAAGATCAGGGTAGTGACAGAAATTGAAATGTGTGAGAAGGACAAATATAAAGCAAGCCAAAATAAGGAAGATGTAAGAATTCATTCTTTTTACATCATTTTAAACAGAGGTAATGATCACTGCTTAATGGAGTGGAGCATTTATTAGAATTAATCAGTATGTAAAATTCTCAGCCAGTAATACTTATAAAGTCACCAGTTATCATTCCCTTGATCCTTTATTTATAGGTGCTTTATAAAATGCTTTTAATATGAGGAATATGGTTTACTGATTCTTCTTAGCAAGCACAGTAGTGTCCGATTTAATTGGCTGGAGTACTTACTGCTGTAGAATGGTGTCTATTGAAGTTCTAGTAAGTGCTGTGGCTGTTGGCTAGGGGCAGGTGATTGTATAGCAAGAGGGAGAGTCAGCTTCTCAATGCTGTGTATTTTTAGGGTCCTTCTATTTTATTTGAAATTGACTCCCAAAGTATGCAATTGTTTCTGGTAAGCCATGTCATTTGAATGTATATATTGAAACTTGAGACCAGATGGTGGCAGTCTCTTAAGTTTCAAGGAATGAAATATACCACTGACGGAAAGCGCTTAGTTGAAGATGAGCCTTAAAAATGTGATGCTTGTTCTGCAGTCCTGTCAAGTAGACATAAGATTTGCCATCAAGGGCTGGCTGTGGAGCCCAGTGGTCCAAGTTTCAATATTACAAAGGGCAAGGCCCTGGATTTACTCCTTGGGTTCTGCCCTGTGGACCATACTAAGAAAGCCATCTTTCCCCAGAGTAACATTTCTTTCCACATACTCCTACAGACAGATCCGCCGTCAGGAATGGAATTGCCTTCCTGGTATCCTGTTATCAAACAGGAAGGTGACCATGTTTCTCAGCCGCATTCATTCTTCCACCCCAGGTAAGTGAGCTGTCGTTTGTTTGCTTGTCCAGTGGTGGTTTGCTTGTGTTTCCTTGGTTGGTTGGTTTGCCCATTCACTGACAGCTATCTTCTAGGCAGAGTTCCAGGAATTAAAACTTAAATCACATACCTTTAGGTTTTCCTTTCAGTTAGTTACCTTTGAAGATTCAGAATTGTTTTAGGCAATTTTTAGGCCAGAATACCAAGTATTAAGAACTATCTAGATAAAGAATAGTATCCTGCAAAGAAAGCGGGATGTCTGACTTTTTATCCTGCACTTGGGAACCTTCTCCTTCACACTGGGTCACCTCGTCCAGCCTGGATGACAGTTTGTGGCTAGTCATGTTCAGTTGATGACCCTGGGAAGCCTGCTGGGTTTTTTGTTTGTTTGTTTTGAAAATGGAGGAGAAGTGTATCTGGGGGAAGAGGAGAAGTGGGGGAGGGAGGGGTAGGAGAAGGGAGACTGGAAGGAATAGAGGGGAGAAGAAACTGCAGTTGGGGTGGAATGTATGAGAGAAGAATTAAAAAAAAGAAATTGAGACATTAAAGGAGACTAAAGTGTTCGGCAGTGTTAGATAAATGCCATACCTTCATGGAAGGGTACTTAGAGTATGTATTAAACTATGTTATATCTCAAATTTATTATGTAAGGCTTGTAAATAGCCTACTAAACAATTTTATGTGAACTTTGAGAAAAATCAGTTGTCCTGTTTTAATTTTGTACAATTTATTATTGCTGCTTTATTAAGAAATTTAAGAGGTTGCTCTATGGGATTTGATGCATGCATTGTCTGGTATCTGGGCAGTATTCCCAGAACCTGTTGTCTCTCTGAGGTGTATAAGGAGGTCCCTGGGAGCTCATCATTGACTCACTTCACTGTCAAACACTTCTTACCTGTAGGTAAGAAAACAGTGGTGCAGAGTAGCCTACACCCTGCTTTCTCCCTGAAGCAAGCCTCACCAATAGAGCTGCTAAGATGTGTCAGAGCTTCATGCCTGTAGCTATTTGTGTTTTGAGAAAGGGTCTCACTAGCTAGTCCAGGGAAGCAGGCCTGGAAGTCACTCTGTTGCCCAGGCTAACTTTGAACCTGTGGCAGCATTCTAGGTCCTGGGATTGTAAGTGTGAAGTACCACACCCGCTGACCCATGCTTTTAGTTCTCCGGTGGCTTCGAGGGAAGAGGAAGACACTTTTGTTTTCCAGTGACTTTCCAGTGTTTTGAAATTACTCTCAAATAATGAAAATCCCTTAGTTTGCTGTCCGTAAGCACTGACTTTTTTTCTAAGAAATCTTTTCTGTAGCCTGTATTCTTTGTGTTTTTACATTGATTGTTCTAGTGGCTGAGAATTGAGTTTTTAGAAAGATGCCACATTGTAATTTATACTTGAGTAGGCTATTTAATGCGTGTTTTATTTTACCTCTGTTTCCAGCTACTACTTGTACATGTGTGATAAAGTGGTTGCACCGAATGTGTCACTCACATCTGCTGTCTGCCAGTCTAAAGAGGCCACCAAGACAGAGACAAGTAAGTCCATCTCCAAACAGTCAGAACAGCCTCATGGTGTTAGTAAAGATCAAAGCACAGTGTCTTACCCAGACGTCTCACTTGAGGAACAGGAGAGAATGGATTTAAAAACAAGTAGAGAATTGTACAATTGTGTAGGTAAGTATTCACAAGTTGTATTTTTAAAATCAGCTAGTTAAAAAAACACATTAACTAAGTATTTTAAAAGCCTTTTCTATTTAAGGTGATTTCTCCCATATACCCACAGCTTTTAGCTTCATGTAGATGATGTCACTTGACTTTTCCCTTCTTCTTCCTGTTGGTAGAATTCCTCAGTGGTTCCTCATCATCTCTAGTTTTTGTTTTTGTTTGGTTTGTTTGGGTTTATTTTTGTTTTTGTTTTTTGTTTTTAATGTGTACTGAGATGCTGTTTACCTGACATTATGGATATTTAAAATTAGACTCAGAAGGTAGAGAATGGGGCCTCTTACACAATAAACAAGGTTGAAACAGTCAGATGGCATTGGTGCAAATGCTGGCTGTATCTCAGGAATCCTGCAGATTTCCTAATGCTTTAAAATGCCGTGGACCACAGGGGAGGTGTGCATGTAGATGGCTGCCCGATTTGACTGTGCATTGCAGCTCAGCGTCGCTCAGTGCCGTGCAGTTGAAGTCATTTAGCATCTTTGGAGTTGTCAGGCACTCCTGCTGCTTTGCTACTATCTTCATAAAGTGTGACAGCTTCCTGTATTTGAGTTATTGCTGTGGCTCAGGTTCCTGTGAACTGAACTGATAGCAATAACTCATACATCATAACATCTTTGCATTCTGTTTAGCTGCCCAATTAATTCTAACGATTTTTTTGAAAAAAGTAAGTAGGCTGCAGAGATGGCTCAGCGGTTAAGAGCACTTGTTGCTCTTTGTGAGGACCTGAGTTTCATTCCTAGCACCCACATGGTGGCTCACAACCTTACCTGTAATTCTAGTCCCAAAGAATCTAATTTTTTCTTCAGACCACTGCAGACTCTATACATACATAATACATGACACACAAACATACATGCATGCAAAACACAGCTAACAGAAACTAAATCTAAACAACTAAGTGGGGAATATTTGACATACCATAGAACTTTAAAGTGCCCTACACAGTGTCTTTAGTGTAATCACCGTGTTGTGAAGAGCCCCACAGCTGTGCAATCCCAGAGCATGTTTGTGCTCCTTTCCGAATCCCTGCTACCCTCCAGCAGCCACCCCCATTCTCGCTTTAGCACCTTCATGTTTGGTCTTTATGGAGGTGCCTATTCTAGACAATTCAGATAAAAGAAGGACAATATGGAGTTTTGCGTTCTGGCTCCTTTTACTAGGCATGTTTTTCTCAACTGTGTTTCTGGTAGGAACAGTTTCTTTTAAGAAAAGAACTTAGTGTTTTACTGTGAATATGCTCTTTTCTGTTCTTCCCCTCTTCAGCTGGTAGATGCTTTGCATTGTGTTTTTTATGTAGTTGTGAAGAATACTGCCAACTTGTATTAAGTTTTAGTGTGGACCTTGATTTTCAGTTCTTGTTAGTATATATTTAGTAGTAGAGTGTGTTGTCCATGTAACTGCCAGTGTTTTGAGAGACTGGTAGACTTTTCCGTAGTAGCTGCACTGTTGTGACTTTCTCAGCAGTGGAAAGTTGCAGTGTCTCCACATCTGTGTCAACACTTGTTACTGTCTGTTCTGAGTACAGCCAGCACAGTGGTTATGGTACAGTGTCTTAAGTGATGTGGACTGTAACTTATTGATGATTGAGGAAGTTGAGTATCTTTTTATGCTTTTCTGGACATTGGATATTTTATTTGAAGAAATAATCCAATTCATAACCTTTGCTTGTTTTTAACTTGGATTGCCTCTTTCCTATTGAGTTCCAGGAGCTCTCTTTATATTTTGGTCCTTATTAGATATATGATTTGCCATTCTGACAATTCCCTTTTTTACTTTTAGTGAGGTTGTAATTTTTATGCAGTTCAGTTTGTTTATTTGCATTCTTACCTGAGATGTCATAGCTAAGAAAGCCTTGTCTAGTCCAAGGCCAGGAAGATTTACACTTAATGCTTTTAGCTTTTGCAGTTTATTCTTTGATCTCATACTTAAGTCATTTTGAATTAATATTTGTATATGTGGGGAGTGCCAATTATTTTGCTTGTTTGTTTGCATGTTATCATTGCTGCTCATTTGTTGAAAAGATTGTTCTTTCTTGATTGGATTGCCTTGGTACCATAGTAATAACAGCAGTTGATGAAAGTTTTGACATGATCCTTGCTGGTAGCCCAGGCTGGCCTTGCGCTTTGACCTACACCAGCTTCCTGTGTGTTGGGATTACAGGTATAAGTCACCTACCACTACTCCTGGCTTGGATTTAAAAAAAAAATTTTTTTTTTGTTACTTTTTTAAGTTAACATACAAAGTAGTAGGTGTCATTATTATATTTTCTTCTTTGATTTTTTGCGACCAGGTTTCTCTGTGTAGCCTTGGCTCTCCTGGACTCATATTGGAGATCAGGCTGGCCTCAAGCTCACAGAGATCTGCCTGCCTCTGCCTCAGAGTGCTGGGATTACAGGTGTGCACTACTGTGCCCAGCTAGTTTGCATGTTATCCTTCCTCAGAAGCCATGTCTAGTTTTGAGTCATTCCACTTTTAGCATATGTGCTATTGAAGTGAGGACTTGGACTCTGAATTCTTGTTTGCTTAGTTAAATGTCTAGTCTGATGTCGGTACCACAGTTTTGATTGTGTGTTTATGTAGTGTGGTGTGTGGTATTTGTGTGCGTTCATGTGCAGGTTAAAGGATAACTCTGAGTGTTGGTGTTCACCTCCCACCTGGAGTCAGTCTCTCTGTCACTGGTCTCGTGAGATTCTGGAATTCAGCTATATCTGCCTTTCTTCAGCCTTCGGAAGGCTGGGTATACAAATGTGTGAGACTGCACATAGGTTTACAAGTGTTCTGGGGTTCAAACACAGGTATTCACACTGACATGTCAAACACATTACCAGTCCCACATTGTGATTTCTCCAGCTTGGAAGAATATTGGAAGCTTATGGTGTTGAGTCCTCTTAACTTTATTACTCTTTTTCTAAGTTTTTAAAGATATTTTGAATTTCTTACATTTCAATGTGAATCTTAGAATGACCTAATGAGTTCCTACAAAAGGAATTGGGGTTTTAACGTGGATTACACTGAGTAGGTTAAGTCTTTAGCCAATAAGCATGGAATGTCATCGTTCTTATTTCGTGTTTTAGTTTATTTTGTAGGTGTCATTCTTCACATCTGGCATTACTTATGTTAATTTTCTTCCCTAAGTATTTTATTACTTTTGATTGGATTTATAAATGGAATTGTTTTTTAAATTTCACTTATAAGTTGTTCAGTGACTTTTTACCACTGGTATTAACATTTTTTTTCTTTTTTTTTTTCCTAAAGACCCATCGATCTCAAATAGTTCTACGAGTAAGACGAAATCTGAATCTGTTGTTTGCAACTTAGTCAGAGACCTAAGCAAGCGTGATGCTGAAGCTTCTTCTCCACTTCTGGTCACGGATGTTAATTGTGAAGATGATAAGGGAAAAATTATGGAAGAAGTGATGAGAACCTATGTAAAAAAGCAGGAGAAGCTGAATTCAATTCTGCAAAAGAAGCAACAGCTTCAGATGGTAAACTGTTTTCACAAATGGTCATTGCCTTGCTTTTGTTTTCTAAGGCAGGGTTTTTCTGTGTCTGGCTGTCCTAGAACTCACAGAGATCGACCTGCCTTTGCCTCCTAAGTGCTGGGAGTATAAAAGTGTACACCACCACTGCTGGGCTAGAAATAGTCATTTTAACACACCTTTTCATAATAAGAAAGTTAGAATGAGACAATGCAGATGGACTCAGAGCTGCTCAGTTTTATACTAAGAAGCTGTTGCTCATGACAGTCACTTCTGTATAGACCATGTATAGATACCATAGCTTAGATACCTTGTGACTTATTTTTTCCTAAGGGTATGGAAATAAAGAATTGTCACTTTCTGTTACAGGAAGTGGAGATGCTGAGCAGCTCAAAGGCGATGAAGGAGCTCACTGAAGAGCAGCAGAATCTGCAGAAAGAGCTTGAGTCTTTGCAGAGTGAGCATGCTCAGAGGATGGAGGAGTTTTATATCGAGCAAAGAGACTTGGAGAAAAAGTTGGAGCAGGTCATGAAGCAGCAGTGCACCTGTGACTCAAACATAGAGAAAGACAAAGAGGCTGAGTATGCCGCACAGGTGAGAGTGCGTCAGGCTTCCAGCATGGCATGGGCGCTTACTTCCAAGGAGTTACCTTTGTCAAGTTGTAAGTCAGGCTAGCTTTCAGAATGGGAAGTTGTTAAGCACAGCTTTTATTCTCCATCAAGATTAAATGTCTTCTCTCTCCTCCCCCTCTCGCTTTCCCTCCCTTTCCCTTTCCCTCTTCCTACCTCTCTCCCCCTCTTTCCCATTCTTCCTCCCTCTCCTTTTTATTTTTTATGGTTGGGGTGTAGGAGAGGGTGTCACTGTGTGATCCTGGGTGGCTTGAACTCCAAGATCTGCCCACCTCCCAAGTGCTGGGATTAAAGGTGTGTGCTACTACATGTGACTCCAGTAAAAAAATTTTTAACCTTTATTATTTTCTATTTTAATTGAGATTCTAGTACTCTTTGTACATAGAACTTTGTATCTTTTCAGGCTAGGGAAAATAGCTAAATGGTAAAGTACATGCTTATTAGGCATAGGACCCTGTGCTCAACCTCTATTACCATATAAATAAATAAATAAGTAAATAAAACATAGTTTTTCATTACTTTGATATAGTAGGATGAGCTTTTGTTCCAAATTAGCAAACATGAATTACTGCCTGCTATATTTGGAAGTCTGTAGGCAAACATAAGTAGCTCTGTGTTACTATTGTCACAAATACAGGAAGGTGCACACATTAAATAGGTGTGGAGAGCCAGAGTGCCGCTGTAAGCCTCAGTGAGAGTGCTCTGCACAATCATTTTTCTTCCTCTAGTTCACTGCCATGTCAGCTGTCAGAAGTACTAGGTGCTCTGAGAGATGCATGAAAATAGTTCATTGTGTAAAAAGCAAATGGCAGTTTGTTTTGTAACCATGGTAGGATGATTAAATGGGAAAGAAAATCAAAGTGATGGAAAACTAACGAAGTCTTTTAAATCACACAGCTGGCAGAGCTGAGGCAAAGACTAGACCATGCTGAGGCAGACAGGCAAGAACTCCAGGATGAACTCAGACAGGAGCGGGAGGCAAGACAGAAGCTAGAGATGATGATAAAGGAGCTGAAATTGCAGATTGGGAAGTCATCAAAGACCAACAAGGAGTAGGAGCCGAAGAAGAGGTGCACCTGTATTTGGTTGACAGGGCTTTATGTTTGTTGCTTGCTTTGAAAATTGAATTCTACCATCTTATCTGCATGAAGATAACTAGGCATTCTGTTCATTTCTAGGGCAGCAAAAGTGAAGATGTATAGTACATAAAATTTTCCATTTTCCAAATGAATGAAAGTGGATGCTTCTTTGTATTATTTTTTTCCAATCAGCTGGGTAATAATAACCTATGTAATTTCAACCTGTAGACAGTCTACCTTTGTTTCTCAGACAAGCCTAACAGTTACATACTTTCCAAAGCTGTATTATGTGGTGGAAAACAGCTGTGTCAATTTTGTTATGCATATTTCAGGCTTGATTTTAGATACGGAGGTGATGTGTATGATATAGAGCTACTTACTCTGTATCTTCTCATTACAGAATATCCCATTCTTCTC
>CM053766.1:45390367-45408343 GCA_028658305.1 Pachyuromys duprasi
ATGGTGCGAGCCACTTTCTTATGGATGCCAGCCACCCGGAGCTCTTCCAGGCTGAAGCCCCGGCCGGCTCGGACCTTGGTGTGGTATCGGACTGTAGGGCACCTCACTATGGGCCTGATGGGGCCGGACGCGGGACAAGGGGCAATGCGGCGCGCTTTCGCCTGCCGGGCCTTGCGTCTGCGGATCTTGCGTGCCGGCTGGTTGAACCAAGTGTCCACTCGCCGCTGCCAATCCTTGTGGAAGTGGGGCTTCAGGATCATGCCATTCCGGCTGGGCGCCATGGCTGCCTCCTCTGCAGGAGAACGGCCGAGCGGAAAGGACCAGGCACCGCAAAGCACTCTGGGGTTGTCTGAAGTAAATTTTAAAATGAAGACTTGTGAGTCTTGTAAATTTCTTTTTAAAACGGAGCCTCAGAACTCAGAAGTATGCCTACCCCTGCCTCCCTGGTGCTGGGAACATGTGTGCCACCACACCTGGCCCCAGATTTTTTTCTTCTTACTGCTTTGATAATTTGATGTCCTTTGGGTTCATACCAGTTTTATAATGATAATTTCGCTAGGATTTGCACTAACTCTGTGGAATGCCTTGGGTTTATTGCTAATCTAACAAAGTTAAACCTTAAGGAGTTTGAACTTGCTATGTTCAAACTTAGGTCTTTAATTTTACCCAGCAGTTTTTGTAGTTTTCACTCCACAAATCACTCTTTCTTCTTAAGTTTATCCCTAAATATTTTTTGTTGCATAGAATAAATTAATTTCCCTTTGGGATTTTGTTTTTAGGGTATAGGAATGCAACTGAGTTTTACATGTTTGTTTTGTAGCCTGGCACTTTGCTGAGTAGATTTATCAGCCCTCTCTCTCCCTGTCTCTCTCTGTGTTTGTGAGTGTGAGGTCCTTGATCATTCTTGATGACAGACTTTAATTATTCAGTCTTGTCACTGTTCAAGTTTTTCTATTCAGTATTTCATCTTTGATTAAATGTGCCCAATAACATACAAGTTGCTCTTGGTTATCTAATTTATTGTTATTATTATTATTTTTTGAGACAGAGTTTCTCTGTGCAGCCTTGACTGTCCTGGACTCACTTTGTACACCAGGCTGGCCTTGAACTCACAGAGATCCGGCTGCCTCTGCCTTCCTGAGCACTGGGATTAAAGGTGTGCGTCACCACATGCTGGTCTGGTTATCCAGTTTATACCCATGTAATTATTACTCTTCGTCTCATGGTCCCATGCATTCCTGTTGTGTTGGTTAGAATGAATGCATTTCTCATTTTGATTCCTCTCTCTTCTTAGCCAAGCTAAGTTTTGTTGATTTTTTTTTTCTTCCTTTAACAAGGAACAATTGCTTTTGAGGGTATCCAGACTTTTTAATGTTTCTCTTCTGGTGTCTCAGTTAATTTTCTCTCAACTTTATTACTCCGTTCTTTTCTTATAGGCTTTTCTTGGCCATCTTTCTGTAAATAGGAGACATAGTGAGATTGAGAATATTTATTAATGTGCATGTGTGTGGGTTGTAGTGGTCATTTGAGGGCAGAAGACACGTTTGTGGAATTTTTCTCCTTCCCTGTTTTTTTTGTTGTTGTTTTGTTTTGTTTTTTGTTCCTGGCTTCTGAGGATCAAACACAGGTTGCCTGGCTTAAGACACGTGCTCTTGCTAGCTGAGCCACCTTGCTGCCCAAAGAATCTTTTTTGTTGTTGTTTTGTTTGTTTTAAATGTTGGTACTTACTGCCATAAACTCTTCTTAGCATCACTTTGACTGTGTACAATGAACATACTGTGTATCTGTTTTCATTTGTCTCAAATGAAATTTAAAAAATTTTCCTTTTAGGACTTTTGTTTGTTTAGCTTTTATTTTAGGGGCCATTATTTGGTTCCCACAAACTGGAACATTTTTGAAATTTCTTCTGTTCTTGAGTTATAGTCTCACGCTATTGTGGTCAGGAAAGGTTGTTTGCACATTTTGGTTTTCATTTATTCGCACAGGTCTTTGTTTTTCCCTCCCCCATTTCCTTCCGTCCTTGTGTACGTATCTGTGTGCCTTCATGTTCTGCACATACCCTGTCTGCTATGGAGCAATGCCCTTAGTCATCCTTAAATGTTTTCCCCTGTGTCTTCAAAGGCAAAATGAGTAAGCACTATCCATTGAGATACCCTATCTTCAGAAAATATATATTCATCTTATTTAAAAATTATGTTTGTGTGTGGGATGTGTGAAGGGACCTCAGAGTTGGCACAGAACACACCCAGATACCAAATTGTCAGCACAAAGATTTATTACCCTGGAGGGACTTAGCAGGTTGGGGATGAGGAGCTGTCTGGCTCAGACAAGGACAGCAGCAGGTGTCTCTGCAGGAGTGGGCTTTAAAAAGAAAAGGAAAAACCTGTGCTAGGATGATTCCTGATTGGCTAGGTGAGTCCTGATTAGACCTGTTAGCCAGTGCAGCCAAATAGTGAATTTTGATTGCCAAACCTTGGCATTTTGATAATTGGACTTTGGAATTTTAGACAGACATAGGATGTGGCCAAATAAGGGACTAACTCTTGAGGGCCAGCTTTAGGAATGTAATCTAATGGTTTAGCAAGAGAGGGGGAAGGGGAGAAGGGGCTCCGGGCAAACATGTTTGCCATGCTTGGCCCTGTTAGAGAGCCCTTCAATATTCATAATTGAAGTGCAGGTACCAGAGGAGGCTAGAGGGGTCCGATCTTCTGGGAACTAGAATTACAGGAAGTTTTAGCCATGATCTTCTGGAACTAGAATTACAGGAAGTTTCAGTCACCCAGTCAGTATGTGTGCTGGCTACTGAACTCTGGTCTAAGGCAAGAGCAGCAAGTGTGGGGCTGGACAGGTGAGTCTGTGCATCTTGCCGGAGCACTTGCTGCTCTTGTAGAGGACCAGGATTTAATTCCCAGCACCTACATAGCATCTCACAAACATCTGTAAGTAGTTCCAAGGATTCTGACATTCCCAGGCACATATACACGTAGGAAAAACACTCATACACATAAACATTTTTTTTTTTAAGTATAGCAGCATTCTTAACCAGAATCTGCTTTCCAGCCCTGTCCATATCTTCTTAAAGGAGAACTAAACTAATTTACATTCCAGCTATACTGGTAGGTAGGGCTTTACTGCTGCCATTTGGTTGTTTTCTGGTTATTTTATAACCTTTTGTCCCTTTTTTGTTGTATTCCTTTGTAATTTGATAATTCTTTCAAAGAGTAACTTTTGATTTCTTTTTTAAATGTATTTATTTTTGAGGCAGGATCTTCGTGTCACTCAGAACAGCCTCATCGTTGGGGTCCTCTAGTTTCTGTCTGTCAAAAGCTGAGGTCACAGGCATGTGTGGCTTAATGGTAGAGGGTTTTGTTGTCATTGCTGCTGTTGTTTTTCCAGCCTCGTACTGCTGCATACGATTGTCAAAGTTTTGATTTGTGGTTACATATAACTTACACAAAACACCGGTAGTTAACAATAGGCAATTTTAAGCTAATAACTAACTTCTAATTCTCTATCTGTTGCTATGGCAAAATGCCGACCAAGATCAACTCAGGGGAGGAAAGAAATTATTTCAGCTCTTGCAACTAACTCCCAGTCCATTTCTGAAGGGATTTAGGGCAGACACTCCAGGCAGGACCCTAGAAGCAGAAACTGAAGCAGAGACCACAGAGGAATGTTGCTCCGTGGCTTGCTTCTCCTGGCTTTGCTCTGATAACTTTCTGACAGTGCTCAGGCCCACCTGCCCAGAGGTGGCCCCACCCACAGAGGGCTGGACCTCACCTCAATCACTAATCAAGTAGATTTCCCACAGACATGTCCACAGGCTAATTTGATGGAGGCGGTTCCTCAATTGAGGGTCTGGTCTCTCTTTCCAGGTGGCCCTGGTTTGTGTCAAGTTGACAAAAACTGGCAAAAACTAACCAGAACAGCTACTTAACTGCGCATAGAAAAAAACTTTAGATTTTTTTACTCCCCTTTCGCATTTCTAAATGTCTTCAGTAGCATATATTAATTACACAAAATAATGGGTTTCATTGTGGCATATCTGTAATCATCTAATTAGAAAGGAATATAGCAAAAACATGTGTTCTTTCTTTGTCTATAAAATAACCAGAAAACAAACAAATAACAGTGTTAAGTCCTACCTACCAATATAGCTTGAATGTAAATAACTTTGGTTCACTAATAAAAATAAAAATGAGTTTCATATGTGAACAGAATGTGTTCAGTCATATCAACCCCACGGGCAATCTCACCCATCCCATTTCTTCCCCAAGTAGGCCCCCTTATACGTTTGTGTGTGTGTGTCCCAATGAGTCTCACTAGGGTTGGTCCAGGAGTATGGAATGCTTTGCAGAAGCATGTACTCTTTAACAGTGGCTCCACCACTGAAGAAAATCTCTCTCTCTCCTGTCAACCACTAACTATGTGCAAATCCTGGGGCTAGGGAGATGGCTCAGTCGTTTAAGAGCACTTCTCCTTGCAGAGGGCCTGGGTTCAACTCCCAGAACTCACATGGTGGTTCATAACCATCGTAACCCCAGTTCTAGGGCATTGAATACCCTCTTCTTACATCGTCAGGCACTAGGAGCTCATGTAGTGCACATGCAGATATGCAGGCAAAACACTCATACACATAAAAATCAATAAATCTTAAAACAACAACAACAAGCGGACCGGTGAGCCTTGCGTAAGTAAACACAGCTGCTATAAATTCAAGAGCACAAGGCCAAGCCTCGCCTGGAAGTCAGAATTCTACACCACTACCCAACCCTCCTTCCCTGTCTTTCTCCCTCCCTCCCTCTCTCCCTTCCTTCATCCCTCCCTGCCTCTCCTCCCTCCCCTCTCTTTCTTTCTATTTCTTCTCTCCTCATGCTCTGAGCCTTAGAGGGGGTAATAGTATGGATGACCCATTACGACTGGGAGTTCAACAGTTGCTTATTATCAATATTTTTGACCACTTACGAGTCTCTTCAGTCACCATTCTGAAAAAAAAAAAAGTTTCTCTGACCAAAGCCAAAAAATGGCCTTAATAATCTATGCACACAAACAACTATTTAGAAGGCAATTTGGCAGGCACACCCGTGTCCAATTAGCAAAACATCAGTAGTAGCTTCCTCACTAGGGCATATTCCCTCTCCAGCCGCTGGGTTTTGGCTAGCTTAGAGTACCAGATATAAATTTCCCACTTGTGCAGTGGGCCAAAATCCAGTCACAAAGAGATTGGTTACCTCCATGACAATCTTGCCATTTACGCGCCAGTGGGTTCATCTTATATAGTTGGTCAGAATTGTTGCACCCAGGGTATCTGATGAAATAAGCCTCTGATGACAATTCTCTTCCAGTAGTCTGCATAGCATATGCTGGCACTATGAAGACAAACCAACAGAGAGGAAATTTTCAGACCAATTCTAGCTTGATTTCTCTATGACCTGAAGCAAAAGTATGTGGTGGTGTTGTGGTTTGTTTGTTGTAGCAATAGAGTCTTACTATCAAGTTCTGTCTGACAACCAAGAGTACTGGCAATTGCCTGCATTATATTTTTGGGAGCCTCTGGGTCTCCCTAGCCAACAACTTACAGGGAGTTGCCCACTCTGGCTCTGGGTTTTTATTTAATAAGCTATGACTTTTGGGTGCATCTTAATCTACCCACACAGCACATCTTTGTCAAACTTTTTTTTCTTTCAATTTTTTTTCTTCATAATTTATTCATTATATATCCTGACTGAAGTCCCATAGCTTGTTAAATCTCATCAGGACTGCCTGGATCCCCTTCCTCCGTGACCTGGGAAGGCCGCATCATCAGGAGTGAGTGATCAAAGAGCAGTTAACTGAGTTCATGAGAGAGGCAGCCCCTGCACCCCTCACTCAGAGGCACACATGGAGACTGATTCGGCCACATCTGAGCAGGGGTCTAGATTCTCTCCATGTCTGGTCCTCCTTTGGTGCATCAGTCTCTGAACCCCCTGGGCTCAGACCTTTTAGTTTTGTTGATCTCTTGTGGGGCTTCTCTCCCCTCCATATCCCTCTATCCCTACCATTCTTTTCTTTCCTGAGATTCCTTGAACTCTGCCCAAAGTTTGACCCCGAGTCTCAGCATCTGCTTCGCTCCCGTTGGGTGGAGACTTTCACAGGACTGTCTTTAGCTCTCATCCGGTTTCCCTCTCTTCCACCGCTTCTGGTGTCTATCGTGTTTGCCATTCTGAATGAGACAGACAAACCCTCGGGCAAACCAACTAAAAGGCAGAGAGCCACTATCCAAATCAACAAAATCAGAAATGGAAAGGAGGGCATAACAACAGATGTTGAGGAAATCCAAACAATCATTAGGTCTTACTTCAAAAGCCTATTCACCACAAAAATTTAAAATCTAAATGAAATGGACAATTTTCTTGATAGATCCCACTTACCAAAGCTGAATCAAGAGCAGGTAAGTAGATGTGTTATTCCTAGGTCACGAGACCTCCAATAGACCATCAGGAAAACATGAGTCCAATGTAAAATACACAAGGCTCTTTATTCAAGCCCAAGCTTGGGTCGCAATCCCTTCTGACATAGCAGGTTGGGAGAGTGACAGCCAGCTCCAAGGGAACAGGGTTTTTAAAGAGAAAAACCAAAAGCAGAGGCTTACAAGCCTTAGTGTTACATGATTGGACAAAAGGTAAAGGAATGCAATGCACTTTGACCTAGTTGGTTAACAGCACCTGGCTAAACCACAGAGGCCAAGAGGAACACCGCAACTCTGGGAACAGAGTTTTCTTAACAGACCCTGTCTTTATCGGTTTGCCTCAGTTGCTATGTCTAGCTGCAAGCTGCTGAGAACATTCTGTGGTTTTTTTTTCAGAACTCAAGGGTGGGAACCAAGGTACTTCAGGGACAAGCTAACCTTTGATGGAGTCTGAGAAACAATATAGAGTTAGTGCTGCTAGTTTAACCCTTTCAAATTAAATAGTCCTATATCCCTGAAGGAAATAGAAGCAGTCATCAAAACTCTCCCATCCAACAACAACAACAAAAAACCCAGGTCCAGATGGTTTCAGCGAAGAATTCTACCAGACCTTCAAAAAATAGCTAACACCAATACTCTTCAAACTATTCCACAAAATAGAAGCAGAAGGAACTTTATCAAACTCTTAAAAATTAATTTTTGAGTAAGTTATAGACTCTCAAACATTTTGATTTTGATAGCACATTTTGGATTTTTTACATTGTATATTTCTCAACAAACCATTGCAGCTTTTATTATTTTTCATAGTTTTGTGCTTTGAGCTTCTTATAAATGATACATGAATGATTTATTTGCGTTCCACCATTGTAGTACTTAAGTATACTGAATTTGATACTGTCTTTCATTTTTTTTTAGTGAGTTTTATATCTTCGTATGTATAAAACACCCTCTTCTTTTCATTTGAAGAAATTCCTTTAGCATTATTTAGTCAAACCTGGTGGCGATAAAGGCTATTTAGGTTTCTTTTGGTCAGGTTTTCTTTCCTCCTTCATTTCTAGGAGACAGGTTTGCTGTTGGCACTTCATCTACTCTGGACTTTGAATATATTGATCCCACTCTAGCATGGCCTGAAAGGTGAGTGTCCATAGGCGTGTGCTAACTGTATCAGAACTCAGTTGTACAATTTGCTTTTCTTCTATGTGTGACATAGTAGTGCTATTTGGTTGGGAAATTTGATCATCTTGTACCTAGATATTTATATCTTTTAGATTTGTAAAGTTTACCACCATTATTTCTCTAAGTAAGCTTCCTATTCCTTTCTTCTCTCCTGAAACAAATGACTCATACATTTGGTGTTTGACACTGTCCCTAAGTCATATAAATTATCTTGTTTTGAGATAGCATCTTAGGTGGGCTTGAACTTGCTATGGAGCTGAGGACATTTTTGAACTCATGGTCAGCAGGTTCAATGTCCTACATGTGTGTGGCCCAGTATGGTGGCAGAGCCAGTGTTGGGCACACTCAGGAAGCAAGCATGAGCCGCATGAGCCTCAGGGCTGGGCATGCATGCATTCAGTAGAAGTAACCCCCACCTTCCCTTCTTCCATGTTCTTTCCTTCACAGTTAAAAGCATCTCATCTTTTTATCTTCTGGTCATTTCAACCACCACAGCTCCAAGTGTAGTTTTTTCTGAGTGTGCAAGTCAGCGCTTCAACCTCATTGTGCTATGAATATGTGATGTCTCCGTGGACTCATTTGTCCCCTTTGGTGGCTCTGTTTTGGAAGGTTGTGGAATCTTTAGGATATGGAGCTTTAATGGAAGAGGCGGGTCTCTAGGGAGGGGCCTTCATAAGCCAGCCCGCCTGTTTGCTTTCTGGCTGTAGTCACGGAGTTGCCCAGCCAACTCGGGCTTCTAGTGCCATTACTTTTCTACATGATAAACTATCCTACCTTGACCTTTAAGCCCAAATAAAGCTCTCTCTTAAGTTGTTTCTGTCAAGTACTTTGGTCCCAGGAACGAAGAATTAAGTAATAACATGAACTTTTCACCCAGAAGCCTGTGATTCTGATATCTGTTTCACCAGAAGTGTTCCTATTGATCTTTTTGGTGACCACTTCTTTTTAAGAGACAGGGTCCCACTGTGTAGATTAGGCTGGCCTAGTGAGCTCTGCTTGCTTCTGCTTCCTCAGTGCTGGAATTGAAGGCATGTACCACTATGCCTGACAGATGGTTGCTCTTTTGAAAAGGTACTATTTCTCTGTTTCTTTGTATGTCTTTTTAAACAATTTAATTAATTAATTTTTAATTAATTACAGTTTATTCATTTTGTATCCCAATGGTAGCCCCCTCCTTTGCCCCTCACAATCCTGCCCTTTTCTTTCTATGTCTTAATGAGTTTTGTTTTCAGCTGAGTATGTGAGAAATTATAATTTAGTAACTCCGAAAATGAGATACTTTTCTTTGTCCAGGATTTACTGCCTTTTTTTTTTTTAATTGGTATGTAAGAACTATAATGGCCTGTTTGTTCTGAGACTCCCCTAGACTATTTTTGTAAAGATTATTTATTGTGGGGGTCACTTAAGTTTCTATTTTTGCCCATGTTTGCTTAATGCTCTGATGGCTTTTCTTAAAGAGTAGGAGCTAAACCTAGAATGACGAAAACAAGCAAGCAAACAAACAAACAAAATTCCAAAAACCAGAAAAGAAAACCAGAAGACCAAAACAGAGTAAGAAATGCCCAACTGCTCCCTCAGTCTTTGGAGCTGAACCTTCTGGGCGCTCTTTCAACGCTGAGCTAGGCTTGCTAGGATCCTAAAGTTTGCTTTAGCTTTGGGGTCAATCCAAGATCAACGCTCGAGGCTTTCTCAAGTTTTTTTCTGGGCATGTGTCTTGCCTGGGCATGTGTCTTGCTTTCCCAACTCCTTTACAAACACAACTCCTTTGATTGTCCTGTTTGCCAAGAAAATTTTGCTCCAGCCTCTCTAGTCCTTAAGTAGCCTTGAAAAAGAAAAAAAAAAAAACAAAACCAAAAAACAAAAAACAAAACAGGGTCTCAAGTACTCCAGGCTGACCTTAAACTTGCTATGTAGCAGAGGATGACCTTGAACTTGTGATCCTGCTGCCTCTACCTCCCCAGGGTTATAACTAGGGGCATGTGTCACCATGCCCAGTTTATGTAGGGCTGGGTATTGAACCCAGGGCTTTGTGTGCGCTGGGTGAACACCCTTCTAGCCAGGCTGCTCCTCTAGCCCCTCGGCAGTCTGTGTTTTCACCACCACCATTTTTGTTGCGGCATCTATGAGCAGGTAGTCTACCTTGTGTCCTTTGTATGTGGTATCCATCAAACATCCACACTGGAGATGCTACAGACTGTTACTGCAGCCATACAGTAAAATCCCAGCTCTGGGAGTCCCAACAGACTAGGTTCAGGCACTTGTGCAAACACACCGATTAAAGTAATGATAGACAGCAAAGAATGGAGGTGTGTGTGTGTGTGTGTGTGTGTGTGTACCTGTTCATGGGTGTGTGCTTGGGTCGGTGAAGGCCACAGGTCAAGGCTGTCTATCTTCTTCAGTCACTCTTTACCTTATTTTGAGACACTGGACCTGAAGCTCACTAAAGTTGGCTGCTAGCCACTGAGGCCCACAGATCCTCCTGTCTCCTCCATCCCCACAGAGCTGAGCTTACAGACAGAGACTGCCCTGCCTGGCTTTTTGCATGGGTGCTAGAGACTGGGACCTCACGTCTTCCTACATTTACAGCAAACATCGTACTGACTGAGCCATCTCCCCAGCTGCTGCAGAAAGGAGATTTAATGGCTATTGCTACATTGGGAGGTACAGATAAAGAGGTCAGTGACCTCTCCAGTCTATCCTTGGGAGTGTTAGGCTTATATAGGGAAGAATCAGGGCTGGGGCAAGAGGCTGCATAGCTTAGTGGCCTTGGCCAAGGTGTGGTTGCTTTGATTGGTATCTCAACTCTAGTTTCCCAGTGTGCTTTGCAGGAAGAAGCCCTCACCGCCTGAGGGATGAGCCAGTTCCCTTCCGGTTGAGGGTGATGTCATGCTAAGGTGATCTGTCCACCGGCTGCAGACAGGTGAGTGCCAGCTCAGGACAGTGACTGGGCAGCTCCAGGCATCCTTTAGGGGTCTGGAATAGTAGTACATTGTAAAAGGTGCTGATTCAATTACTCTTATCTTTTCTTGCACCACTTTGAGAAGTGTTGGGTAACTCAGGCTTTCAGACAGACACACCTTAGTGATTAACATGCCTACAAAGAGTCAAGCAGATGACTGTCCCAAAGAAACAAGAAGAAACGAGAAGGTAGAGATGCCAGGCTTTCAAACACCTTTAGTTACTTGTGGGCCTGTATGAGGAGTCCATGTCTCTTACCAGAAGCACTTTCTAATTGTTTGGTCTGCAGTCATAACTGTTGTACCCAATACATTTCAAATAAGGTCTGATCCTGCTCTGGTTTGAGAGAGGAAACTGGACAGGGCTGCCTTGCTGGATAGGGCTTGGGCCCGACGTGTGAAAATCCTTCAGGGCCTCCCTGTCATTCTGAAGGTGGCATTTCCCACTCCAGGTGTGCAATGGTGTTTGCCCAGCTGCTTTCACCGTTCACCGCGCACCGAAAATGCTGGTCCTGACAAGTTTTTATTTGTTTGTTTGTTTCCCCGTTCCTGTGGGGAAACCAGTGGCTACAGGTTCCTACTCCGTCATCTTGACCACTGCCACCCTGCTCAACCCTAGCCTCAGTAACCTTGTCTCTCAAGTGATAAACAGGCCATTTTGTCATAGGCTGTTGGTAACACCAAGGCTGGAAGAATGGGAGAAAGCGTCACCCAGGACTGAATGCCAGGAGATGGGGCAACTGGGGGGACATCTTAGAGGCTGCTTATTACAGGAGAAAACCAGAAAATCTCCCCCAAGAGACCATGGTTCCTAGTAGGAGACTACACACATTAAAGCTGGGGACCTCTGTTGGAGAGATGTAAAGGCCTGGATTTAACTCAGCCAGTAACGATTGCTTTGCTCTGGCCTGACATCCATACTGTAACTTGCAGAAATGAGTCTGACAGGCCTTCTGCCCCTGAGGAACTCCCAGACACCACGGGTGAGCTCAACAGCGCAGGGCACCGCCGCACTGAGGAGGCTCAGCATAGAGGCTGGGAGGCGCCTCCCGAGGTGAGGTTTCAAAGAGGGGAGAGTCAGTGAGAGTCAATAAATGTGGTCCCTTCACCCCTACCCCCAAGGTGGGGCAGTCAAGGGAAAGGAGGGCTGACGGGTGTTCTAGGGAGAAGTTGCTGCGTGAGGATGGGCTAGGGGCTGTGGGCAACATGCAGCATTACACATACAATGAAAACCTCTCATGATGCCCAACATAGAACTAAGACTGCGTGTGTGTCTGTCTGTCCATACCTGCATGTGTTGAGGCCAAAGGATGATGCTGGATGCCTTTCTCTCTCTATCTCGTGTTTGAGATAAGGTCTGTTTTGCACTGAGCCAGGAGCTCTCTCTTTAGGCTAGACTAGCTGGCCTGTAATTCCCCAGACTCTCTCAGCCTTTTGCATGGGTGTTAGGATCCAAACCCAGGTCCTCCCCACCCCCCCACTCCCCCAACCCCCCGCAGGCATGTCACCCACCAAGCCATCCCCAGCCTGGAGGACATTTTGGTAGGAGAATTTACAAGGGCTCTATGGGACCCTTTAGGACTCACCAGGAAGAAGTAGTAAGGTCATCTTGTGGGAGAGTCTTGGGCTTTAAATGGTGGGAAGTTACAAAGAGCCGGTTTCGGCACAGCGGAGAGCCAGCAATGCAGCCCAGGGGCCAGAAAGCTTGGCGGCCTTTCATGGGGAATGAGCAGAGAGCTCAGCTGAATGGTGGCTGGGAGAGTGGTCTGCACACACGTGTTGTTTGCAGTGTTGCACCATGAAGGGCTTGTGCGAATTTTGTATCCTTAGTCTTTTGTTTTGCTTTGTCTTGCTGTTATTTTTTGAGAGAAGATGTATTGTGTAGCTCCGACTGGCCTCAAACGCACCCTGTCTCCGGAGTGCTGGGATTAAAGGTGTGAGGCACCGGGCTCTGCATACCCTAGTGTTATTTTTTAGGGTCTATTTTACTTTTAATCATGCATCTGTGTATGTCTGTGTGGGGGTCTGTGCATGTGATTTCAGTGTCCGTGGTGTGGGATTTCCTGGAGCTAGAGCTACAGGCAGTTGTGAGCGGCTGGACTAGGGTCCTGGGAACTGAACTCAGGTTCCCTGCAGTCACAGCAAGTGTTCTTAACTGCTCAGTCATCCCTCCTGCCCTACCCTGAGGTTTTGAACCTTGTCCTTCCTGTTGTGGGCGCAGACTGGTAACTCAGTCATGCTGACTACTGGGCTGGAAATGTAGCTGAGTGGTAGAGCACTTGCTTAGTTTGTTTCATGCTCAAGGTTTGACCCTTAGCTAAGGAGAGGGCTGCTTGATGTCTGAGGATAAGAGTGTCTCTAAAACTTACATATATTGTGTGTGAGAGAACGTGTTATGGAAGCCAAGGGACAGTGTGTGAGAATCAGTTCTCTCCTTTCAGCACTAGGTGTTCAGGAATGGAGCTCCAGCCATTAATTAGGCTTGGTGTTGAGTGGCTTCACCCATGGAGCCGTCTCACCAGCCACAGAGATTTACAAATGCTTAAGATATTTCACACTTAAAAATTAAAACCATTTCCTAGTTATCAAGACAGCTCGTGTTTCTTGTGGGAAAATGTCTGAAAAACAAAAGAGAGAGCCTGGCGGTAGTGGCACTCTGCATCCCAGGGAGGCAGGGCAGGTCAGTCTCTGAGTTTGAGGCTAGTGTGATGGACAGACTGAGTTATTGGAAGGCCAGAGCCACTCAGAGAAGCCCTGTCCTGAAAAACCAACGAAACAAAACAAAACAAAAGCCCTCAAGGTATCAACAAAAACAAAACAGCAAAACACAACAACAACAACAAGAGAACAAAACACAGCCGGGTGTGGTGGCATATGCCTGCAGTCCCAGCACTCAGGGAGGCAGAGGCAGGGGCAGGGGCAGGCAGATCTCTGTGAGTTCAAAGCCAGCCTGGTCTACAGAGTGAGTCCAGGACAGCCAGGGATACACAGAGAAACCCTGTCTCAACAAACAAACAAACAAACAAATAAGAGAGAGAGCAAGAGAGAGAGAGAGCAAGGGAGCAAAACATCTTAATCTCACTTCTCAAAGGGATTATTTGTTAAATTTTAGTGTATATTTTTTCAAATACATGTCTACGGATTTATACAATTATACAGATATACTGAAATGGATTTTAGTAGTGTGTGCTTTGAAAATGATAATTTGGGGCTGGAGAGATGGCTCAGTGGGAAAGAATAATTGCTGCTATTTCAGGGACCAAGTTCCATTTCCTGCATCCAGTTGGGGGCTGTAGTTGCCTGTAATTCTAGCTCCAGAGCTCTCTTGGCCTCCATAGGCACCTGCACACATCTGTGCATACATGAACATAGACTTACACATGTACATGCAAAATAAAAACAAGAGGATATTTTATAACATATGTCTTTTTGTTTGTTTGTTTGTTTTTTGTTTTTAGAGACAAGGTTTCCCTGTGTAACAAGTCCTGGACTCACTTAGTAGACCAGGCTGGCCTTGAACTAACAGAGATCAGCCTGCCTCTGACTCGTGAGCGCTGGGAGTAAAGGCGTGCACCACCATGCCTGGTCCATATCTGGTTCTTAATCGACACTTTACTGAAATGAAAATTGCAAAAAAAATTAGGGGAATATTTTTAAAAAATTTCTTAGATAAACTTACAGAAGCTGGGTCAAGAATATGTGTATCTTAAATCTTTTTGTTCTATCTTGCCAGATTCTCTGAGAAGGGTGTGCTAATAAGTCTGGTGGTATTTTGTTAACCTTTTTTTTTTTTTTTTTGCATAAGTTATCTTAAAGTCAGCGTTATCTAGAAGCAATGGGAGTCTGTGAGAGCCCTCTAGTGGCCAATCTAAATTTTGCAGAGATTATTTTCTGTGGCTTTAAACGTTTGTGTAAGATCTTAGCAGAGAGTTTATCTTGGCTGTTTAAAAGTTCTTTTCTCAGCCAGGTGGTGGTGGCTCATGCCTTTAATCCAAGTACTCAGGAGGCAGAGGCAGATGGATCTCTGAGTTCCAGGCCAGCCTGGTCTACAGAGTGACTTCCAGGACAGTCAAAGCCTGGCCTTCTTAATTAGAATATAAGCCGTACCTTCAATTTTTCACAGCTACCATGAAAACAGTTAAAGTGAATAATACTCTTCTGTTGGTGGGAAATACAATACTAGTCACAAAACAAAAAGGCTAAACGTGCTATTTGGGTGATGGAGGTAAGGTTCCAACCCGGCATGCAAAGCCGCCCTGCAGTAATGGCTTCCTGGTTCTTGGTGCTCACGTATGTCCCATTCAGGCTAACCTAGTAAAATAGAATACTTTTTAATGTAAGAAACAGAAAGAAAGAGATGCAGACCTGGGAGGACGTGCCTGTAATCCTAGCAGAGAGAGTCTGAGAAAGTGGATTGTCAGTTAGAAGCCAGCCTGGTTTAGGTAATGAGACTCAATCTTGAAAAAAAGAAAAGAAGATACAGGAGAGAAAAAAAAATCAAAATGCCTTTTTAAAGTGTTCTTTAGAAAATGGAATAGCTACATAGTGTTAATAACAGAATTTGTCTTTTTCAAAGACTTGTGTGTGTGTGTGCGTGTGTGTGGGCAGATGCCTAAGGAGGCCGGGAAGCACTAGCTCTCCCTGCAGCTGGGGCTCAGGCATTGGCGACCTTCCTGACATGGGTGCTGGGAACTGAACTCAGGTTCTCTGGAAGAGCAGTAAGTGCCCTCATGCCCGAGCCAGCTCCTGGAATGTATCCTTTCTAAATCATGCATTGAATGAAGGCCAGGGGCACATGTGATACTTTGGTCATGTTATAATTCATATGTTTTTGGTAAAAGGTCTAAAACTTGACAAATTGGTCATTATCCTGATGTCCTATGTAGTCAACTGTCAATACTTGTTCTTACTGTCTTAGCTGTAGGATCCTGGTGGGGCTTTTTAGATTGTTTTCTCAGTTTTTCCATCCCGTACTCCCATATTTTATTATTATCATGTTTTTAGGAAAGGTGATCTCCAGTGTAGGGCTTTTTACTAACAAACCAGTAAGTGTGATCTCATGGCTGAAACGCATGCCACCACCCTGTGTCTTCTTAGGCTTCTGAAAGAAGGAGAATGGCTGTCTGAGGACAGAAGAAAGGACTCAACCCCAAACTCCAGCTATTTTTCAAGTTCATTGTTTTTTTTCCCAGAAGGAAGGCAACTTTGGGATAAAAATGGGCCAAAAATTGCATCTGTGGGCTCTTTCTTTCCTTCTTTCCTTCCTTCTCTTCCTTCCTTGCTTTTTTTCATTAGTTTTTTTTTTTCAAGGCAGAGTTTCTCTGTGTAGCCTTGGCTGTCCTGGAACTCACTTTGTAGACCAGGCTGGCCTCGAACTCACAGAGCTCTGCCTGCCTCTGCCTCCCAGACTGCTGGGATTACAGGCATGCACCACTGTGCCTGGATCCCGTGGGCTTTCTTGATGAGAACAGTTCTCACTCCTCAGCAAAGAAGCACCTTTCTGCAGCAGACAGAGGCTGTTACAGAGAATCACAGCTGGTGAAAAAGTAGAGCGTGAGTGACTATGAAGTGCCCATCCCAAATAGGACGTTTGTAAGGCAATGCCTACACTCGAGGCTCAGGGAACACTGTAAGAGGCCAGCTGGAAAAGCTAAAGGGATAGGAGGATTACTGTGACAGTGTCTTCTGGCCAGAACAGGGTATTGCAGCGGTGACCTCTCAATAGCTGTCTACACCAGGCCTGTGTGGGACCACACCAGCCAACAGTCCAGCAGTAATGAGGAAGGGCTCACAGGCCCTACTCCTAGCTGAGAAGCTGCAGGTGGTCCACGGAGGGAGAGAGAGTCAGTTTCTTCTAGGGACAAGTCCCCTGATGAGTGGCCTGTGCCCAAGTAGTTAGCCCTGATGTGCATACAGGCATATATAAAAGATGGCATGAATTTGAGAGGGAGACATTGTGGGGAGCTTGGGCAGAATTGGAGGAAGGAGGGGTAGATAGGACAAAAATGCACTGTACTTGTGTGTGAAAAAATTAAAAAGAGAAAAACAAAGGCTTTTGAAGAAAGTGGTTTAATTGAAGGTGGAGGACCAGAGATGGGGCTCTCCATGTTCTAGCAGCTGAATAGCTGACTTTTAAAATTTTTGTTTATTTATTTTTTGGGACTGGATCTTGCTACGTTGCCAGGACTAGTTGCAAATTCCTGAGCTTAAGCTCCTCCGGTGGATTCTCAGGTCGGCCTCAGTAGCTGAGGCTGTGGGGGCACCACGGGGCCGCGTGCGCAGCTCACTCTGTGGATAGATTTGCAGAAGAGGCCGTTGGCGCCCCCAGACAAGCAAGGAGGGTTTGACTAAATGCTGAGGGGGAGCAGCATCTCTTCTGTTGGAAATCTCTCTGTGTCCGGGCAGCAGGAGCGGGACTGCAGAGGTTGGACTCTGCCTGTAGCCCCCTCCCTGACCAGTGCTGATTCCTGTCGACATTGTCTGCACATGGCGCTTTCAGATTCCCTTCCTAGTGGGACTGGGAACTCTGGAGTTTTGGCAGTCTCTCTCTTTCTGATTTTGTGCTATTGGATCGTTATGTATTGAGTGTCCTCATGTTTCAGTGGCAAACATGATAGATCAAATCCTGAAAGCACGGGGCACTTAACTTATTTTTAAGTCTTTTTTTGTTCTGTTTTTGAGACAGGGTTTCTCTGTGTAGCCTGGAATTTACTCGGTAGAGCAGGCTGGCCTCAAACTCATGGAGATCCGCCTGATTCTGCCTCCCAAGTGTTGGGATCAAAGGTGTGCATCAGCACAGCACAGCATTATTTTAAGTCTTTTTTTTTTTTTTTTGAGACACTTGCTTACACCATGAAGTTGCACTTCAATAATTCTAAAAATATGTGTATATGAACTTTTTGTATTAGCAAAAATCTTAAGTCCACTAGAGAAATTTGCTGCTTAAAAATAGATCTTATTAAAGGAATATGAGGGGCTATGGAACTGGCTTAGTGAGTAGTGTACTTACAAGTAAGAAGACCTGAGTTTGAGCCTCAAGACCTGTGTAAGAAAAGGTTGACTTGGGCTAGGGAGATGGTTCAGTGGTTAATACACACACAGGGATAGTTTTCTGAGGCTGATTCTCCAACCAAGGACCATGCATGGATGTAACCTAGACCCCTGCTTGGATGTAGCCCATGGCAGCTCAGTATCCAAGTGGGTTCTCTAGTAAGAGGAACAGGGACCATCTCTGACATGAACTCAGTGGGAGGCTCTTTGACCTCTCTACCCCCGAGGGAGGAGCAACCTTGCTAGGCCACAGAGGAGGACATTGCAGCCAGTCCTGAAGATACCTGATAAACTAGGGTCAGATGGAAGGGGAGGAGGTCCTCTCCTATCAGTGGACTTGGAAAG
>CM053766.1:45408843-45426504 GCA_028658305.1 Pachyuromys duprasi
CCGCTTTGAAGTAGAGATGTTCTAGAAAGGGCAAATGCCATTTTCTAGTAATAGCTGGGCTTGGCTGTAGCGATTTCTCACCGATGTATAAAATCCTTTTGTTTCCTTCCCCTGAAATTACATTTCCTGAGCGCTTCATGACAAATGGTTTGTTTTCAGAACACACAGGCCATGCTGGGGGCAGGGAGTATATTTTGTGGAGAAGCTTATTGTTCTGCATCCCCAACCTTACCCAGCAGGTGGGGGAGGGGCACCCCTCTCTCCTCGTCTTCCGATTTCTAGACATGGTGTTGGTGCGGCAGCTCGTGGACAGCCTTGTGCCATAAACTGCAGAGCATCAGTTTGAGTTGACCGCTGCCTTTGTGTGGGCCCTGGCTCTTCTTCCAGCTGCAAGGGTGGGGCTGGGCTCAGACTCTGGGGCTCCTCCCAGGGGTCCGCAAGCCTATGACAACTGATAGGTTATCTCGTTCTTATGAGGAGATGGGCAGTGGTTGGAAGAGAGCCCATGTGGCCTGCCTTGCTAAGGGGAAGTGTTGATGCTGCCTGTCGGCATACAAGGGAGGTTGGCTGGGTCTGACAGGAGGGTCCTGGTACGTGGGAAAGAGTTCGGTCAGTTCTTGGCCTCACCGGGGCCTCTAGCTCTACCTCTGCTTAAGCAAATGAAACCGACAACCGTCATTCATAAATGGGACACTTTTTTAAAAAAATTGGAGAGTGGTTTTAATGAGAAGCAATAAATAACGTCAAGGTGAAACAGCAAACTTAAGTCTGTGAAATTCCCGTGGAGTCTGTTCAGGTTTATTTTACACGAAATTGTGCATATTATAATTTGACTCTTCATAATGTTCTCACTTGGCTTTTTTATTTCTCAGTATAGAGTCGATACTTTCGCTCTACATTTCTCTTTCAACTCACATTTTCCTCCATTGATAGTTATGTCATCTGTTGTCGGGCCATGAAGACCAAGATAGGAGTCTACTCAAAGGACCAGAGCTACATCTTTTAGGCATTGACAGACTAGTGGGAGAAACATGCCCAAGCACCATTCATGAAGCAGGAAGTAGAACCTGGCCATCTGAGGGGATAGGAGTCCGGAGGACAGCAGCCTCTGGGGAGGAGGGAGAGAGAGGAAACCTTAGTCTTAGCTTACACTGTAGTTCAGGGCTACACGTAGTCCCACCCAGCATGAACTGAGGATAAAATCAGTACACTGGGCACAGCAGGACCACCCTAGGCTCAATGTGGTGCCTCATGCCTATAATCCCAGCCCTGGGGAGGCTGAGGCAGGAGGATCATGGGCCTGAGAATTGCCTGGACAGAGAAGTCATGCCAGTACTATTTGCTACTGATTTTTTTTTTTTTTCAATCCTTAGCACAGAACATTTTCTAAAGACTCTTTGACTTGTGAACTTGATGGCCAGTAGAATTCTACTTGGAAGGTGGAGGCAATCTATTATTCTTATCACTCTGCAGATGAGGAGAGTGATGCAGTCAGTAACTGACTTGCTGGGGTTGCACAGGCCGGTCATGTTGCAGCAGACTGGAATCAACAACGCCAACATCGCAGCTGACCTATCCGAACACTTGGGTTTCTAGGTGAAGCTTTACCAAGGTGTTATAATAATGTAGATAAGTGCCTGGTGGCTCTACTGTGGCCATGTGGTTTGGATCTTCATCCTGGGTCTGTCTCTCTAGGACTCTCCCTGAGTTGAAGGTGTGATCTTGGACATTTATCACGATTGAAGTCGTACAGTGGACAACAAGAAGGAGGATGGTGGTGTTGAATTCCCGAGAGGCGGGACTCACGAGTAAGAGGCCCCTCACCTCTAATCCAAGTCTAACCCTGCCTCTGTTCTCTTGTCCCCAGGCTACGTGCAGGCTTGTAGAGCCCTCATGATTGCCGCTTCAGTTCTGGGTCTGCCGGCCATCTTGCTGTTACTGACAGTTCTCCCCTGCATCCGAATGGGCCACGAGCCTGGAGTGGCCAAGTACAGGCGAGCCCAGCTGGCCGGGGTGCTTCTTATTCTGCTGGGTAAGCTTTCTCTTTGGCACCCCAACTCCACTGAGGGGGAAGAACCTCTGCTCTTGCAGTTGCTACTTCAAGAGAAATGTGAAAAGGAGTCCAGCGAATCCACCGGGCAGCAGCAACTCACAATCTATCTGCGTTTAGGTTGTATTCCAGAGGAAGTTTCGACAGGACTCCAAGTTAGATCTGTGCGAGGAGCTGATAGGTTAACAAGAAAATGACTACCTGAGGAAGACCTGAAGGCAGTGGGTCATGGGGCGGCTCTTTAAGCGGGCTTCACAGTAGAATCGGTTTAGTATGGCTTCTACTCAGACCTCACAGCAGATCAATCGAACTGGAGTATCCTGAAGATCAGGTCAGAAAAAAACTTATATTTAGGAGGCCCCCAGGGTGATTCTCATTGCAGTAAGAAGTAAGAGCCTCGTTAATATGTAATGAAAGGTCAGGAAGAAAGGAGCTCGGGGGAAGGCATGGAGGGCGGCAGACCAGTAGGTGATGGCTCCATGGTTTTGTTCAGTAAGTGTTCCATTGGTCCAGTATAGCAGGCACTGTGGTAGCAATGGCGACCCTGATGGAGAAAAGGAATGTCTACTTTGAGTGTGTATGGACACTCCAAGATATGGCCTGGGGTCACCTCAAAAAGGCTTGTGTGCATAAACCACCTAAGTCACAGTGAAGGGGTTCCCCAGAGCATGGGCACCCAGGGAGCAGAGAGCGGAAGAGAAGCTGACCGGTCATGGACTGGAGGGATGGACAATCTAGGCTGAGGAAGTGGTGCGTACTCATTTAGTTTCGCTGAACATCCGTGTACAGGGCAGCTTGAATTAGCTTCCTGCTGAGGGTCTTGTCTCCTGTCCTGCAAAAACAAATGCTGGCAAAGCAAAGCACATGTGTAATCTCAGCCCTTACAAAGTGAAGGCAGCAGGATCAGAAGTTCAAGGTCATACTCTTGGCTAATGAGGATAGCCTGGTACACATAAGACCTAGTCTTAAAATACATTTTTTTCCCCTGACCTTTCACATAACTGTTCCAGAATACCTCCTAGTGAGAAATCATGTTAAAATAACTGCAAACAATCCTGTGAGAAGGAGAGAGACAAGTGAACTATATTAATGTACACCGTGGGTTCTGATTTTTCGGTGGAGATAAAATGTGTGGTTTGAAACTTCCCAGATGAATTGACTTTTCTTTATCTTTATTATTATTATTATTTTAAACAGAGTTTCTCTGTTTGGTTCTGGCTATCCCGAAACTTGCTCTGTAGATCAGGCTGGCCTTGAACTCAGAGATTCACCTGCCTCTGCTTCCAGAGTGCTGGGAGTGAAGGCTTTCATCACCACACCTGTCATATTACTATGTGTTTTTTAAACATATATTTATGCGTGTGTGTACAAGCCCGGAGGACAGTTGGTTCTCACCTTCCACCGCGCATGACCTGGAGAACAAGCTCAGGCTCCTGGCTATGACAGCAAGCACTTTTAGCCGCTGAGCTCTCTTACTGGCCCAAGTTTTTCTTTATCTTTTTAAGGTGGCTTGTCTAGCGGACTGTTTGATCGCTGAGGAAAGTGAGGTGGGGCCGGAGAGAGGGTGTGCATCGCTCAGTCCCTGTTTGTCTGTCTCCATCCAATCTGTGGAGAAAGAGAAATCTGACCCCGAGGGAGCCTGGTATGGCATCAGCTCAGTGCCAGAGCAAGGCCCTGGGCAGTCCCCGCTTCACATTTTCTCCCTGCTGGCTGCCTATTCTTTCGATTGCTGTCAGATTTCTCTCCTGGCAGATCTGCTTGCCCCTGGGTTTCATGTTGTTTTGACTGGATGGAGCTGGCTCTCTAGAGCTCATTGTCTCAAGAGTGTCACCTGCTGATTTCCTGGGAGTCTTCTTGGCCTCTGCCGTAAGATCCTTCTTTGCCACCGTCAGGGATGGCTGGGAGAAGCCAGAGTGTGAAGGCTCCCTTTGTGTGCTGCTCTGGGTTGCTTTCTGCCCCTCTCCCCTCTCTGGGGAGATGTTGAGGCTGGACCCATGCCCAGTCCTGGTGGGGGGGGGTCACTGATGATGCTCTAGCTGAAGTGTGGCTGCTGAGAAAAGGGCCTGGGGTAGTGCAGGAGCTGGGGGACCTGGGAGTGGGCACTGTCACAGCCGGTTCTGAGGTGGAAACCAAACGTGAATCAACCTCTGACTGTGTTTTCTGAAGGCTTGAAAGGAAGCCTGCGTGCCGGCCAGCTCCATCTTAGTGGGGAGAAGTAGGGGCATCGTTCCGCAGTGTTCAAGGAGCAACAGATGCCTCTGAGCTGGGGGAGAAGTGAGGGGAATCTCATCTGTTAATGTTCAAGGCACTAGGCTCTGGGCCCTAACATTTTATCTTGTCGGACTGAATCAGGATCCCACTGACTCCCCAGTTGTGTCAGCTGAGCAGTTATTGTCGCTAACAACCATGCTTCCTTCCCAGCTGAGTAAGAACGGCACAGTGAAGAATGGGAAATCAAGGATGGCATCCGGCACATAGCAAGCCATGGTTGCCACCATTACGGTTGTTGTTGGCTAGAGGGAATAGAGAGCCAACCCAGTCACGTTTGAGTTCTGTGGAGGTCTCGTCCACGGTGTGACTGTGCGTCCTGCATCCTGGCTTAATGGAAATCAGGGTGTGGGGACCTGATTCACGTCCTCCATCATGAAGGAACCCTGAATCCTAGGTCTGATGCAACCTGTTGTTGCCTTGCTGCACAGTGGAAAGCAGTTCATCTGAATGTATCTCGGGGAGTGGCAAGGAGGAAGTTGTACCTGGCCTCCTCAGGGAACTCCTTTCAGTTTTTCTTCTTCCCTTTAAACATCTGGGTCTGGTGGCTTTATTTATGCTGGAAAAAGTCATTTCTGTTATAAACTTTTGGGCTTATGGTGGACTATGTATTAAGGGTGAGGGCAAATGTGAGGTGAACTTCTTGTAGTACTCACAGGTTTTCTACAGGGAAAGGGAATCCTTGTGTGTGGGAAGAGGATGTGGCATTTCAGTATGGCAGTGACCGTGTCAGCAGATAGCCAAACTGCTGTGTGAACCCTTCCTGTCTCTGAATTCTTTCATTCTTTTTTTTTTTCTTGAAAAAAATATTAACAAGTACCTGGATATGCAGCATTGTATAGAGCAACAACTAGCTTCAATCCCTAGCCACACACACGTAAGCAACAAATAAGAATACAGTTAAATTCAGCAGATCCCCACGAGACTTGTCTTAGACTGCTGTAGGAGAAAGGAAGTGATGCGGGGAAGAACAACAGGAAAAATGTCAGTGTGGGAAGCTGGCCAGGAAAACAATGTACTCGAATATTCCGTTTGACTTGATGGCAGTGGCAAATTCGGGTTTTCCTGCCGATTACCGGTGTGAGAGGACCATATCCCCTGCTGGCTGCTTTCTTATGTCCATGCTTTAGAAGCCGACAGGCAAGAAAAGAACAACTCAAGCTCTTCTAGCTTCGAATGGGGAAAGAACAGCTGATAAATATAACTCCACAGCTCACTGAGAACTATTGCTTGCTCATTTCACCCTCCTGGTCCCATACACAGGCCTCAAACTTACCATCCCAGGGCAGTTCAAAATAACTCAAGTAATTCAATGGCGCTTTAAAGAAGTCCCTTCCTAGCCTAGTATAGGATGCAGCAAAGCCTGAAAACGAGCACATCACGAAAGATGAAATGCTAGTGTCCGTGGACTGCCTGTATTGCCTTTTTCTTCCTCTGTTTTTCTCTCCTTTATTACCTAAAATATCAGGCACATCTGCATAATTTTACTTAACATCACTGTATCTTTTTTATTTGCATTTGTGTGTGCGTGTGTATGGGTGGTGTGTACCTGACAGGTATGAGGAGGGGGACCTCAGTTGTTCTGTTCTATCACTTTTTGCCTTACTCCCCTGAGACGGGTTTCACTCAACGTGGAGCTAGGCTAGCAGTCAGCAGGCTTTCTCTTCTGCTCCCTGCAGTTCTGGGGGTTACAGGCGCAAGTGGCTATGCCCAGATTTTTATGTAGGTGTTGGGGATTTGAACTGAGGTCCTCACGCTTGTGTATTAACGTCCTTTTACCCACTGAACATGTCCTTAGCTCACATTTATTTTTCTTTTGCTAATTTTATTTTAGCTGACACCTAATAAGTGTACATATTTAAGAGGATGTATGTATCTCATTTATTTATTTTTTTTCATATTACCATGTATTATTTAACCTCTATAAAGATGGAAAGATACACTTAAGTTCTGCTTTTGTAAACTGTCTTCCCAAATAATTTGTTTAGTTAAGATAGATCATGAACTTTTAGCAAAGACATGTCCTGTCAGCTAAGGAAGACATCATATTGCATTATTTGAACATTGTCCATAATACAAGCAATTTTAGTTTTTGATTTTTGAGACAGGGTTTCTCTGTGTAACAGTCCTGGCTGCCTTGGATTTCAGGCTGGCCTGGAACTCACAGAGATCTGCCTGCCTCTGCCTCCTGAGTGCTGGGATTAAGGGTGTGTTCCACCACTGCCTGACCTCAGGCAAGCATTTTTAATCTTTAACTAGGAAGGGGTTCTACTCTGGAGAAGGCCGAATCCATGCATGCATAGCTTTCTCCTCTCTTTTTCACCTCCTTTAATTGTTACTGCCTGTCCCTAAACAGACTGCAGAGTCCGGCTCCTGCCTGTGCAAGTAAGGAGGGTGGCTTCTGAAGGAGCAGGGACAAGCTTGGTCCACAAAGTGAGTTCCGGGACAGCCAGAGCTGTTACACAGAGAAATCCTGTCTCGACAATGCGCCCCCTCAAAAAAACCAAAAAACCAAAACCAAACCAAACCAAAACAAAAAACGCCACACACAAAAATAAAAACCCTCGAAAACCAAAACAAAATTCTTTACTTTATGGGTAGATGTGAATTTTTATAAAACTGTTTTACTTTTCCCAGAGAGCATGGCCATTTCAAACTTTCTTTTGGGGGGATACGTAGGTAGGTGCACAGATAGAAACAAGTCTAGAGGAAGTCCTTGAGAAAGCCAGGAGTGATTGCAGCTTTATCCCTGGCCGGTATTTTCAGTGAGGTGCTGTTTTGGGCTGAATTTTCTAACTACACTGTTCAGTCAGCATATCCACTCCCCTCAGAAGGTACTGCTGGAAAGGAGTGTATCTTCCTTTGTTTGTGTCTAAACATTTTTCCTTTTGGTTCAGTCTGAGGTCACTGCACGCTGGCCTCTAGGTCCCTTTCATGCTGTGTGTGGCCTGTCATTTCCTCGCGGTTTAGATGTGGTTCATTTTTTGAGTGCCACAGGAATTCTACCCCAAGTTCATTCCTCTGCCTTGTTTTGCATGGATTATGAAAGAGGGAAGATTTTAATTAAGTAAACTGTGAGTTTGTGACTCTCAGTGTGTTAAAATAACGTTAAAATTTGTGATTGGGGTGTAGGCAGGGGAAAGTAGAGCCAAAATTAGACTACCTTTCATTCATCTGTCTGTCCATTCATGCATCCATCCATCCACCATCTACCCATGTATCTATCTATCCATCCATCCATCAGTCTGTCTGTCTTTGATTTGTCTACCCACTTAGGCATCCAGTCCTATGCAATCATTATATAAATGTATAGGCATTTCCTCTTTAGTGAGTTACATATAGTAAACCTAACACCATCTCTGACACATGTAAAATCAGCTGAGCCATCATGCTTGGAACACAGAGCCCAACTCTTCCTAGCTGTTTTATCTGTGCTTAGGAAATATTGGAGACCGTTCCTTGTCTCGCTCTATAAAATGTAAAAATAATATGACTGTTCTTAGTTCTCACAAAGGTGAAGAACGGCTTAAGTGCCTGTGTGTGTGCACCCATACATGTGCTCACACAAACGTGGTTGCGAGCCCCTGGGCATGAGTGTGCATGTGTGTTCTATGTGTAAATACAAAGTAGCCGAAGAGAATCACGCTTGTTTTGAAATCAGTTAGCTGTTTACGGGCTGGACTGGTTCCACTGGCCCAAATCAGTTGTTTGGGAATGAGACTGGTTTCCCCTACACCATCTCTCTCCTTTGCCTGTTCCTCTCAGCATGCTTGGACATTGAAAAGTGCTTGCTGAATGCTGGTTTTGCCGGTAGCAGAGTGGGCTCGGAGTGTCTGCTATATTGCTTCTTGCCATGGGAAGCTCATGGCAATTTTCTTGGGCTGAAACACTCTAGAACAGAATTTCTGTGCCCTGTCTCCATAGAGGAAAAGCTTGTCTTCCATAAGACAAATTTCAGGCCAGCCTGGGGCACACAAGGCCTTGTTTCAAAACAATGTAAACAAAAAGAAAATCAAACCCTTCCAATCCCGATCTCTTGTCTCTGTCTTCTACTTTGCGGGTGTGTCTGTACTCTTTAAGGCCGGAAATAACCTCTTTTTATTGTGTCTCTACACATCTTGCTCACAGTGGACACTTAGTCTGTTGTTAATAAGAAGTGTTGTAAGTTATTTCAAGTCTTTCAAAATGGGTAAGGCTTGAATCCTTAGTTTACAGTCGATGTTAAAGAAAGAGCATTTTTTTTCCCTCCTTGGGCAGATATCATAAGTTAGAAAGCTTGGCAGAAACCTGAAAAGTCACTTGCTGCATTGAAGTTGACAGGGGCACCCCGGGTGGCAAATGCTGGGCTGGCAGAGCAGTGCTCTGTCTTGAATCTGTCTGTGGGTTTTTGGATATCAGCTGGAAATCCTACCTTTCTGATTAGCTTCATGGCTGGCAATCCTAACGGTCTAGCTCAAGTTAAAGTTTCTCCTAAAATTCCTGTCCTGCTGTGTTTGAGGGAAATTAGAGGATACTAATTGTTTTGAGCTGTGTCACCCTGTAAAATAGTCATTAGACACATATGGCTATTAAAATGAAAATCATTAAAACTGAAAAATCAAAATCAGATTTTCAATCTCAGTAGCCCCATGGCCTAGGAGAAAAATGGCCCCTTGTAGCTTGTTGCTGCCCTGTTTAAGAGCCAGTTTAAATGCTTAAATTTCCTTAAAACAAAAACCGAAACCTGGGCTAGCATGCAAGTGCAGCAGATAGATAAAGACACTTGCCTCCAAGCCTGACGATTTGAGTTCAGTCCTTAGAACCCACATGGTGGACTCAGGAAGTTGTCCCTTGAGCTCCACACAACGCCCTGTGGGGTGTGTGCCCCTCAGTGTGCTCACACACAATAAATCAGTTAAAATGTAACAACAGTTAGAAACCTTGGATAGGTTGTTTTTTTACCTCTAGAACTGCCCATTTGTGTGTTGGTGGTTTGTGGCCATGAATGGCCCCACACAAACTCAGACCTTTGCAAGGTCCTCCGCCAGTACCTAGCAATGTTCGCTCCAGCAAGGGAAAAGGGGCAGCTGGCACAGGTCTTTCACTGTGGGTTGACAATGGTACCCATCTCAGTACCATTTCTGAAGAGCCTGGTTATTCAGTCATTCAGCCAGGAAACACTGAGCTGTACTGAGCTTTGAATTTATAGACATAAATAAGGCAAGGCCCCTGCCTTCACAGAACTTAAGAGCGTGGGGTGGGGAACAGATGCATAAATCCATAAGCCTAACATGATTAGGTAAGTATAATAATAGAATTGTAACTGTACAGAGCTAAGAATAAGGCTCAGTTAATATAGTGTGTCTAGCAAACCATGGGGTTTCATCCCTGGTACCCCATAAACTGATTGTAGCAGCTCATGCCTGAAATCCCAGAACTCAGGGAATGAGTTTCTTGGCTACACAGCATGACTACCTTAGGCCGTATGAGGCCTTGACCTGAAAAACCCAAAACAACAGCAAGAACACACACACAAAACCTGGACCCAAACAAAAAAAATAACATGATGTACAAGTAAAAACAAATACGTGGGTTTTGGACTTACACTGTTTGTATTAAGTCTGGATGAGGGTTTTCTGCTACCTGGTCCTTGAGAAAAACAAGGACGAGACACTGGACACAAACTCATGTAAGCCAGCTTGTTCTATGGAGCAGAGATTGCCAAAGCTGAAGTGCTTTGTGTTTTAGTGGTTTGGTAGCTGACAGGGATGTGTCTGGAGTGAACCTGCTTGCCCAGTGCACTTGGCGTGTGATGCGTGAGTCCAGTCACGCTCTCTCCCTGTCTCCCCAGCTCTCTGCGCCATTGTCGCCACCATCTGGTTCCCTGTGTGTGCCCACCGTGAGATCACCATCGTGAGCTTCGGCTACTCGCTGTATGCGGGCTGGATCGGTGCTGTGCTGTGCCTGGTGGGTGGCTGTGTCATCGTCTGCTGCTCCGGGGACGCACAGTCATTTGGAGAAAACCGTTTCTACTACTCTTCTGGCTCCAGCTCGCCAACACATGCCAAGAGTGCCCACGTCTAAGAGGGTGGCTCCACTGCCCGCCGAGGTGCTGTAGATGCTGGGCCTGGGGCCCCGGGTTTGCTCGCCACAGTGGGGAGAAGCCCACGCTCC
Organism: Pachyuromys duprasi; assembly: GCA_028658305.1. NCBI lineage: Eukaryota > Metazoa > Chordata > Mammalia > Rodentia > Muridae > Pachyuromys > Pachyuromys duprasi. Next base: position 45,419,315 of record CM053766.1, read on the forward strand.
TGCCAGGCACTAAAACCAAAGGTCTAGAACGCATCCTGCCTGGCGCTCTGCAGTCGTAACCCCGCCCACCCCACCACTTCTTGGCTGCCTTAAGAAATCTCCAGCTCAGATAATGCCCACCTAGTTTTCTCATGGTGTTGCTGGCTGTTAGCTCTTTCTTCGGGCGTTCCATTGTTGTTGATTAAAAAAAAATTTTTTTTTTCTCTTAAATTCAAATGTCTTGGGAGCCTTGCTGATGTGGGTGTGGATTGGGAGAGAAATAAAAGACACTTTTCAAAACGGTTACCAACGACAATGGAAGCTTCATAGAGATACCGCTGTTTTTCTCTCGCCTCTTAGTTTCAAGGTCACTTACATATTAGAGATAGAAAAGGATCGACTCGGGAACATGGGTGGGAGGGGACCTTGGGACTTTCTCTTGGGAAAGCTTCCCTTTTATAAGTTGAGGGGTTGGGACTCTTTTTTTAGTTTGTGATTTTACATTTTTCTGTACATACTTCTTTAATATTGATCATTTTTTATAACCATGGGTTTCCTGAAATTCTCAGTTCACCAGTATGAAGGAAATGAACCAAACAGACTTTAGTATGCAATAAGTAACAGTACGAAGATTATAACTTTAACTGACTGTCCACGTGTTCCAAGGTTTGTATGCTGTAGTTCTTAATTCTACAGTTGCATATACTTCAGATTAACACATTTTAAAACGTTTTCTCCCCTTCTATCTCTGTCTCCGTTCTGTTAGCGATCTTGAGGCAGTGTTGTTTAACATAAGTTGTACTGTTGAATCTGGCTTCCTGGGTGTGAACACTGATGGTCTGTCAGTGTCTGACTCTGGACACTGTAAGCACAGTCAGTGTGTTTGTTCAGGTCAAATCTGTGCAATAAAATAACAAACTGTCTCCAAAGATGCTTTTTAGTCTTCTGTTGAATTCAGATTGTCTGATTAAAAAACAAAAACAAAAACAGAACTCCACAAGTTAATTTCTGATCACTGAACTAAGAACACATCATCTGGGGTCCGGGAGGCGGCACAGTCCGTAAAATGTTTAGTGTTTACGGAAGAGGATCTGAGTTCAGTTCTCACCAGCTAAGGATAAGGAAAAGTTGGTGATCCCAGTGTGCTCTCTCTCTCTCTCTCTCTCTCTCTCTCTGTGCATGGTGTGTATGTTGTGAGTGTGTGTGTGTGTGTGGTATAGTCAGGAGGATCCCTGGGGAGTCTAGACAATTGAAAAACTCCAGGTTCAGTGAGAGACCTTATTTTAAAAATACAAGATAACGAATCTGACATAGGGGGTTACACCTTTACTCTCAGAACTCGGGAGGCAAGGGTAGGGGAATCTCTGTGAGTCCAGCTTCATCTGCAAAGTGAGTTTTAGGACCTCCAGGGCTACACATAGAGACTCTGTCTTAAAAATGAAATGAAACAAAGCAACAAAAAATATAAGAGTGGTTGGAAAAGATATTTGACTTTAATCTGTGGCTTATATACACACACTCACAGAGTGAGAGAGAGGAGACAGAGTGAGAGAGAGAGAGAGAGAGAGAGAGAGAGAGAGAGAGAAAGAGAGAGAGAGAGAGAACGAATGAGTTTGAATTGCCCTGACTGGTTAAAAAGTTATTCTTTATTTACTATATTTTTTTACTATGGTGATAGTGTATGATCATAAGATATGGTTTAGTTGTTCTTCGGTTTCTTAAATATGACTTTATTGCCTCTTGTGTCAGGGAAAAACATGTAGCCACAAGAGCCAAATTACAAGCACAATGCAGCCTGACTACTGCTTGATGAAAGGATTGGCTAAGTATGAAAGGGGATGTGAATAAATTCGTTTATTGGGTCTTAATTAGAATACCTCGATGTGTTTTGTGCAAATACAAGACAATTTGGACAAAGACATATTAAGGTTTTATTTTCTGTTTCAGAAACTGTTAGGTTATCAGCTTTGCTCTAAAATACCAGGTTACAATGTATTTTGGCTTCCAATAACCCCAGTTATTCTGGCTTGGGAGATGGCTCGGTGGATAAAGTGCTTGGCGTGCAAGCCTGGAGATCTGAATTCCAAGCTCTAGAACCCATGTGAAAGCTGGAGGCACCCATACCATGGAACCAGAGGCGGAAACAGGACAACCCCGGAAGTTTGTGCAGCGCTGAGCAAGAGAGACCCAGGCTCAAACAGCAAGGTTGGAAGATAGGAAGGATATCTAGGGTTGCTCTTTCCTTACAACTGCACCATCGCAGCATGTGCTGCCCTCCACACACACACACACACACACACACACACACACACACACACACACACACACACACATACACACAGAGCTTAAAAACACTCATTTCATTATCTACTATAGTCTATACTTACGACTGATAAACATTCTCTTTGGAAATGGCCATGTCAAAATACCACGGTAGAAACTATTTCTATGTTGGTCTCCTTCATGTTAACAAAAGTGTTTGATTTGTTATGCTCAGTGTTTACAGGGCTCTGAGTTATGCTCAAGGACACTGTTGCCTCGCCATACTTGTCAGGGTGTTAGGGTCATGAAGGTGAAGGACAGATAGCTGACGTGGAGAGTGGGCAAGCCAGACCTGAAAGCCTCCTGTTCTCAACCAGCCTGAAGCAGCAGCATCAGGCAAGGTGTTCTTTTTCTTGAGGACTTGTGATTTTTCTCTCCTGGATCTCTTTTTCTGAGGCTGCTGCTTGCCTACTCTCAGGAGGGGAGTGTGTTACCTCTGTAGCATGAGAAGGGAGACCTCAAGTCTGTCCTCGATGCTGCTGCCTGACTAGCTGAGGAGCTCATCTTGCAGGTCACGCCTGCAGCATTTAGGGCTCAGTCAGTGTGAGGTAGGAGACTAGATGATGTTTGAGAATGCCGCCATCTAACGGGAAGTTGTAAGCCATGTTTGAACCTTGAAAATTTCTGACAGACACATTAAAAAAAAATAAATAGCTGAAATGAATTTTTAGTACATTTGGTTGAATGCAGCTCATCCAAATTATTCTCATTTTGGTATGTATGCAGCTCTCAGAGTCTCCACAGTGTTCTCTTGGTATTAGGATTTCGGGTTCTGGCATGTCGGATTCTTCCAGCACATATCAGTTTGGATCAGCCATTTGGCAAGGGGCGAGTCGCTAGAGGCCAAGAGGCCATTGGGCTGACTAGCCCAGCCGTAAAACAGTAGGCCCTGTCTCTGCAATCCTAACAGGAATTCAATTTTATTTTATCTGCGCTCCTTACAGTATTTTTTGGGCATGTGGCCAGCACACTTCTTTTGAATGGTGACCCCCCCCCCCCACCTCTCAAGCACACCCCAAATGGTAGCCTCAATATACTAATCCACAGGGGGCAGGGAGCCATGTTCTTGAGACCTGGTCCTGTCAGAAACTTCCCATCTTTAAGTCTCCACACGGGCCCTGCTTTTTGGATGAGGGAACAGGAGCAGAGCGTTTCTGTGGCTTTGTGATGGCCAAATACCCCACTGTACGGATCTGGGAGGGACTTAAGCCTTCGCTCCACACCTACAGACCGCATCGCTCTAGGGGGTAGGTATTCCCTTTCCTCTCGCAGACACACTCCGTAGACCTGTGTCCTCAGGGTGGGAATATTTTTGTGTGCTGCTCGGGGGGCCTCCATAACACACTTTGAGAAGCACTGAGCTGGCAACCGTTAACTCATGTTTTCCTGGAGTGCAGAGATCTTGTCCTTTGTCCCTTCTGTGATGGTCATTGGAGAACGGATGGTTTTTGAGGGTGAGATTGTCAACTCTCTCTCCAGCCTGTTCCGGATAGACAGTGCGGAGGGACCTTTGCATTGAAAACGAACCGGTTCTGTTTGTGCTTTCCAAGAACTTGACAAGAACCAAACTTAAGAACGTTTCCAGGGAAGCGCTGGATTTGGAGATGCTGGTGACAAGGCTGGGACAGAAGGAGAAGCCTGTGAGCTTGGAGAATGTGAGTTGCACACTTGTGCTGTGCCGGGGGCTTGGCGTAACAATAGAACAAGGTCCGGCTCTGTCTTGTCCTGCCTCTTTTCTTGTTTGAGTTCGAAATAATCTGCGTGTCAGTGTTTCTCTATACAATGTACACAATGGGCCGCCGCATCTTAAATGTTTGGCAGGACATTCGTGCTCATGACATCACATGCTGGGAGGACAGGGAGGCCACTGTGGGGCCGGCCCTGGGGAGAGGCAGCATCAGGACAGCCTTTGAGATGGCCCCACAAAAGAGTGTGTGACAGCCAGATGTGCGGCTTCACGGAGACTGAAGCGGGATTGTGGGAGGAACATTGGCACATGCTGCTCGTGGCTTGAATAGCAGCTCTTGAGGAATCTATATTTCTGTGGCTCATGTATACTCAGAGCTCAGGCACCGTGGCCGTGTCTGGGAGGGTGAGAGGAGATGGGGGGACTTGTCACTGCTTCAATGTCCCCTGGCAGAAGCGAAACGTGTGGGAGTGGGAGGCCGTCCTCAGAGGACTGTGGAGGGCAAGGACCACATGCGGGGGAGCTTTAGAAGGGTGGTGTCAGTCAGCTGTCCCCTAGGGCTTTTCTTTAATTTAGAACGAGTTCATCTCTCTCATAGGCTGGGTTATTGTAGCTCCGCCGTGAGTCTTACTAAAATGAAGATTCTGATCAATCCATGAGGTCAAGCCCAAGGTTCTGCATCCCTTAAAAAAAAAAAAAAAAAAGGATGGAAACTCTCATTTTTCATTTATTTACCTGTGTGTGGTCACATGCTTACCATACTGTGCTGATAGTGCATTTCTAAGACGCTTTCAGAATGTGCTGGTGCTGCTGGTCCATTCTGTCACCTGGGGCAACCATCCCACAGGCCGGCCGTCCTTATGTGGGTACATGACGAGGAGGCCTCGTCTGCACAAGTGACTGGGAATCATCCCGTGCCTTTCTGAACAATTCTGGAGCTTTGCTGGCTGATAATTGCGGGGGCAGAATCGTTCATTTGAGCTCAGGACCTTTATTCCTCAACAAAGCATTAAGTAGCCTGTAGGCCAACTCACGACAGCTGGCTAGTTAAAATCTAGGAATTTCGTGTGCCGGTTGGTGTCACACAGTAGCTTGGTAACAGCTGTGGTGCATGCTCATACCCAATACTGCAAATGAAGCATTTCAACCCGCAGGTTCCCGCTGTCCGGGGAATCTTCAAACACCAGCCCACTATAGGATGACTCCGAGTGTATCACACCTTGCCTGTGAAAGATGCATCCCCGGTTTTCCTTAATATAAAGGGAGGTAGGGAGAACAAGGAGAATGTGGGGAAACTGACGAAAAGGAGATGAGCTGGTTGTCACATTGCAGACGTGTCCTGGTCCTATATAGAGTGTGAAGGCCTCAGCGGCCTGGGCAGGTGAGACAGTACTTTCCTACCTTTTAGAACAAACATTAGTTTTGGAGCAAAGGTGGAAAAGCTCAAACTCCAGGGCCACCAGACCAGTGCCCAGAGTCACACTTATCTCCTTTGAGCCCCAAATACTCACCAACAGTCCCCAAAGGTGTGTTCTTTACCAGGCACAACTAGTTATCTTACAGATGACTAACCCTGAGAGCTTCATACAAATCAGGGCTCATGACTGAATCACCCTTTACAGAGAAAATGGCGTCCTCGGTCACACAGCTACCGAGCAATGTCTGGTCACGACAGAAAAGATGAGCCCTGAAAAAAGGCAGATAAGAATAAAACTGCCCTCTCTCTCCACATCTGAGTTGTATGTTTGCAAATATTCTTCCTTGCATTTTAAAACAGAAGTCCAGGTAGCTGTGTAGTTTGCTAGAAAGAGAAAAAGCAACAGGGGGCATTCCCCCATACCTTTATGTATTTTTCTAGTGTTTAAATTCCTGCACAATGTTCTAGTGTCTGGGTGTATCAGAGTGGCTTCTCAGGAATACCTTTACTAATCTGGTTTCTTTCTAGCTTCTTCTGAGAAGAAAACCTTTGCTTATCTATATGATGAGCTCCTTAGGAGTTCTTTTGAAGTAGTTCCTGGCCCCAAGCATCTTCTATTTGCAATGAGAGGATGACTACCTTTCCCTAGTACTTATAGTAGAAGGTAGCATTTCAATTTACGATGGTATTCTTTTAAAATTAATTGCAATAAGTATTTTTTTTTCAGTTTCAATGGTGTGGGATTAAATAGAAAAATACAAATATTTGGAGTAAGTAGTTGATAAGAAAAAAATATTCACAAGATATCACAATTTCACAAATTGAAAATATTCACAAGAGAAGTGGGGACCCAGAGTCCTCTTGTGTTCATCTCAGTAGGCTGTGCTGCTCGGGGAAAGGAGCCAGCTCACGCCCGGAGGCTTTGTGTGTGGGGCACGCTGACACCTTACACCCACAGTTCCCAGTTTGGGTGAGGGCTCCAGGCGTTGTTAAGCTACTTCTTTAAGTTACTGCTAAGCATAATCCATGAGACAAATGAAACTAGGAAGAACAAGTGGGTTGCCCCTTCCCAAGCCTTCTCAATACTGTGTGTGTGTGAGTGTGTGTGTGTGTGTGTGAGTGTGTGTGTGTGAGTGTGTGTGTGTGTGAGTGTGTGTGTGAGTGTGTGAGTGTGAGTGTGTGAGTGTGAGTGTGTGTGTGTGTGTGTGTATGTGTGAGTGTGTGTGTGTGTATGCAGGTGTATGTATGCCATGGGTAGATAGCTTACCATTCCTCTTCTGCCTGTTTTTTTTTTTTTCCCCTCATTGTTTTAAAGAAAGGTCATGGAAACGTACAAGATGAGGTGGATTGGCCCAGGAGGTCAATATTTCACCCAGTTAAGATCAGCTATATCGTTCTTTGGAGCTGTGGGTGACAGCAAACTAGAAGGATATGAGCCTTGAGGCTCCCAGTAGCTGCCATATTGGCTGTGTGGAAGGAAAACAAACAAACAAAAAACCAAACAAAACCCAACAAAAAACAAAAAACAAACCAAACATAAAGCATAGTTTGGGACAAAGAGGGAAGCAGGAGCCTAAAACCAAGTAGAGACTGTACGGAGACCACCTCACAGTTCCCTGGGCCCTTTGGCTACACAAGTATCGCCACCATACCTCTTATTTTCCTCTTTGGGATCTGTCAGTTGTAGCCTGAAGCATTGTGCCTAGGTGAACTGTAGTTATAATCAGTATGGAGATGTCCCTGGATTTTCTGTTTTTTCTTGGGAACATTGAACCTTTTGATTTA
>CM053766.1:45427004-45457534 GCA_028658305.1 Pachyuromys duprasi
CTACGCAATGGAATATTATTCAGCAGTAAAAAAACAAGGAAATCATGAAATTTGCAGGTAAATGGTGGGAACTGGAAAAGATCATCCTGAGTGAGGTATCCCAGAAGCAGAAAGACACACATGGTATATACTCACTTATAAGTGGATATTAGACATATAATATAGGATAACCATACTAAAATCTGTACACCTAAGGAAGCTAATGGGTAAGATGATCAATCCTCATTCAGAAAGGCAAATGAGACAGACATCGGAAGAGGGAGAAAACAGGGAATGGGACAGGAGCCTATCACAGAGGGCCTCTGAAAGACTCCACCCAGTAGGGTATCAAAACATATCCTGAGATTCATAGCCAAACTTTGGGCAGAGTGCAGGGAACCTTATGAAAGAAGGGGGAGATAGAAAAACCTGGAAGGAACAGGAGCTTCACAAGGAGAGCAACAGAACCAAAAAATCTGGGCACAGGGGTCTTTTCTGAGACTGATGCTTCAAACAAGGACCATGCATGGAGATAACTTAGAACCCCTACACAGAAGTAGCCCATGGCAGCTCGGTCTCCAAATGGGTTCCCCAATAATAGGAACAGGGGCTGTCTCTGACATGAACTCATGGGCTGGCTCTTTGATCACCTCCACCTGAGGGGGGGCGCAGCCTTAGTAGTCCACAGAGGAAGACAATGCAGCCAGTCCTGATGAGACCTGATAGACTCGGGTCAGATGGAAGGGGAGGAAGATCTCCCTAATCATGGGACTGGAGGAGGGGCATAGGAGAAGAAGAGGGAGGGAGGGAGGATGGGATTGGGAGAGGATGGGGGAGGGGGCTACACCTGGGATACAAAGTGAGTAAACTGTCATTAACAAAAATAAAATAAAAAATTAAAAAAAAAAAGAGGGCCTGAGAGGGTGGCTGCTGTTCTGCTGTTGTTAGTTTGTTCTGGTTCTGCTGGTTTGTCCTGCTTCTGCGTTTGCTGTTGCCTTTGCTATTGCTGGATTGCTGGTTTGCTGAACTGCTGGATATCCTGACGAAGAAGATTGGACTTGCCGAAAGAACCCAATCAGAAGGAAGTTGTCTAAAGAGGCCTATGACCCCTTTCCCCTCTAACCTTTCTTTCCTACCTAGTGTTGGCAGGGTAGGGAATGGAAGGGATTGGGGCAGAATAAAGATTGGAAGCGAGCTAGAGAAATAAGAACCCATACAAAGTAGCCCCCCTAAAATATTCCTACAGCTTGAACCAAATTTAGCTCCCCCCTCCCCTTTTTTTGAAACAGGGTTTCTCTGTGTAGCCTTGGCTGTCCTGAATTACTTTGTAGACCATGCTGGCCTCAAACTCACAGAGATTCACCTTCCTCTGCCTCCTGAGTACTGGGATTACAGGAGTGTGCCTCCATGCCTGGGTCACTTTTATTTTTTTTAATTAAATTTATTTATTTATTTTTATGCGCAATGCTTTGCCTGCATGTATTCTGGGCACATGTGAGTGCCTGGTGCCCAAGGAGGCCAGAAGAGTTTAGGTCACCTGCAACTGGAGTTATGGGCAGTTGTGAGCTGCCATGTGGGTACGGGGAATCAAACCACAGTCTTCCAAAAGAGCGGAGCTATTCTTTCCTGCTGAGCCATCTCCCCAGCCTCTACTGCTTAAAGAAGAAGGATGTATTTGATTTATTCATTGATAATTTGATACATGTAAGCAAGTATCTTGATCATATCTGCCTTCAGCTATCCCCTCCTGCCCACTTAGGCACACACCCAGCATGGCCCCTTGATGCTCCATGCCCTATCCTTTCCTTTTTTAACCCATTGGGTCCAGTTAGTGCTGTGTTGGGTGTTGACTGGTGTGTCTGGCTTGACCTTGTGCAGGTAACTGAGGCTGCAGGGAGTCCATGGATGTAACGACCATGCCATGTCCAGAAGACAGTAGTTCGCATGATTCTTCCCCACGCTCTGGCTCTTGCATTCTTTCAGCCCTCTCTTCTGGGATATTCTCTGAGCTTTGGGGGAAGGGGTTGATATAGAGATCCTGTTTAGGGACAGGAAACAGGGGTTCCAGGCCCTAAACCCAGATTCCTTGCGAGCTGAGCACTTCATCAACTGGGCTATCTCCCCAGCCCTATGTTGTTGATTCATCATTCTCTTGTTGATTAAATAACCAGTTAATGAGCGTTTGTCACGTGAGAGCCATGCGTTAACTGTGAGATATAAAACAGAAACATAAAGACACCCTCAGCCCTCGAAAGAACTCAGTCTAGGGTTGTAGCCACGAGTAATGACACTATCTGTGCTTTGTCATTTTCATCTTGAACCTATCCTGGGCAGTCACACTCTGGAGAGGGAGAATGAAGCATCAACACATTCCCATCACTGGGAAGATTATAAGTTATATGATATTTGATGTATGATTGCACACTGACTTTAGGTCTTCAGCCTTGCACTTTTGTCATGAGCATGAAGAATCATACAGTTCCTAAGGTTTATGAAGTCTGATGGAAGTATGAGGAAACAGTGAGGTATCAGCAGAGAACTCTCTTATTAAGGCTTCTTCGGGATTTCCTGTTGAGATCTGTTTCTTTTTAGGGCTGCAAGTTAGCTGAAGGTATCAATCTTATTTTATCAAAATGATTTCTAAATTCACCCTTGCCGGTGTCAGAGCTCAGCTTCTGTTGCTGCTGTGCAATGAAAATACAACTGGCTTGGCTGGCATCCTCTGGCACAGAGTGGGCAGCCAGGCACTGGAAACAGTGAAGCAGGGACTTGGAGCAATGGCTCCCTTGCTGGGACCGTGGATGGTGTAAGGATGCTGATCCAAAGGGAGATATGAAGAATAGTACAGCCTTGCATAACTGCTCTAAAAGCCACCCATATACAGGTGTTAATTGGCACTAATCTGGGCACTGTTTGATTGACAATAAAGGCAAATACACTACTGGATAAGACATTGCTGAAATCCATTTTACAAAGCACACGTCTTGTGATCTAGCCCAGGTTTAGTTTGGAAGTGTTCACTGGGGATCCTAGCTCCTTCTAGATCACTGCTTCATCCATCCCAGGAAGTGATACTTGATAAATGGTGACAGCATCCATACTGTAGGTGGGAGGGGCCGAAGAACAGGTGCAAAGTTCTATGCCTGATCTCTCTGGGGGAAATTCTTGTGTGTGTGTAGGTATGAGGATCTGTGTGAGTGAGGATGTCCATGCCTAATAGAGGCCAGAGACATTCTTAGATGTCTCTCCTCAGGTGTTGGTCACCAATTTTCTTTTTAGATAAGGCCCTCACAGTGGCCTGGAGTTTGTCTGAGTATGCTAGGCTGGCTAGCCGGTGAGATCCATGTATCTGCCAGTCCCTGCCTCCCCAGCAGTGGGATTACAAGTGTATACTGCCACACCTGGCTTTCTCATGTGGCTTCTACTGTTGAACTCAGGCCCTCATGCCACAAGGTGAGTACGTTACTGAAAGCTATTTCTTCAGCCCCACAGGACTCCTCTTGAGTTAACTTGCATGCACACATAGCTGCAAAGGAGGCTGAGGAAATACAGCTGGTGTCAAGGCTCATTTCACAGCTTGAGGTGCTCAGTGTGAAACAAAAACGTAGAACAATTTTTACTTTCTCATTAAAGGTATGAAAACTTAAAAAAACATTAAAAATGGTTTTCCTCTTATTGTGTTTTTACTGTTTAATGTTGTTCTCAGTAAAGACAAATAAATACTATAATGAGTTTTGCCATTTGATTTTTATACAGGACAATACTAATTATAAAAATGTTTATTATTACTTTTATTTGTGGTTATGTCTGTGTGTGCATGTATGCATGTGTGCAACCTGTGCAGGAGCCTGAGGAGAGCAGATGAGAGCATTGGATCCCCTGGAACTGGAGTAACAGGTGGTTGTGAGATGCCAGATATGGCTTCTTGGAACCAAACTTAGGTCCAGAGCAAGAGGAACAAGACTCTTGACCATGGCGCCAGACCTTCAGCTGCAGCATGAACTGTACACATAAGGAAGGCACGTTTAACTTCTACTCCCAAACAGAGAAGCATGACAGTTAATATGTAGCAACTTGTACTTGTATTTTACTTTTTTAATGGGATAATGAAAATATCACAAAAACAACTCAAACTCCTTTTGAGACAATGTCTCATGCAGTTCATGCTGTCTCAAACTTACTTTGTAGCCAGTCTTCCTGCTCCTACTTCTCAAGTTCTGGGTTCTCAGTGAAGAGCCAACATACCGGCTTTGTACCTCAATTAAAAAGACATTTCTAGGGCTGGAGAGATGGCTCAGTGGTTAAGAGTGCTCTTGCAGAGGGCTGGAATTTGGTTCCTAGTGCCCATATCTGGTGGCTCACAACTGCTAGTAATTCCATCTTAAGAGGATCCCACCCTCTCTTTTGGCCTCCTTGGACACCTGCACACACACACACACACACACACACACACACACACACACACACACACACTTAAAGTATTTGTTTTTCAAGACAGGCTTTCTCTGTGTAGCTGTGGCTGTCCTGGATTTGCTTTGTAGACCAGGCTGGCCTTGAACTCACAGAGATCTGCCTGCCTCTGCCTCTCGAGTGCTGGGGTTACAGGTGTGTGGCACCGTGTCCAGCACAATAAAATAAATCTTTAAAAAATTTTTTCCCCAGTATGCATAGGCTCTGCTCCTGCTGAGTCAGGAAGGACTGGGCTGCCAGGAAAGTGTGGATGCCCTTCATTCTCTTTCCTTCTGTGGCATCACTTTCATTATTAAGTCACTGACTAATACAATAAACTAGCAGGAGCAAGGATACGCTGGGCTCCTTTGTCATTTGTGTTTCACAGAACCGTTTTCAGTCTTTTCTGAAAGCAGTTCTGGTTTGGGTGGTAAGTATGGCCCTTCACAACCACCGTACACTGCGTTCATCTACTCACAGACCTAACACATTTAGCAGTGAGCTTGCTGAACCCCTACCTAGCAGGGTGCACCTGCATTCTGTGCTCGTGGGACATTGTGAATTTAGTGGTCCCTACAAACAGCATGGAAAGAAGATGACCACTGAGGACTTCATCTGCTCCCCAGCATGTGCCATTGCCCCATAGAACTTACTTACAAAACACAGCTTCACTGATGAAGTTATCAGTGATTTCCGGATGTTGACAGCAGAGCTTTAAGCTAACGGCAGGCTCCCTCCATCTCTGGGCTGATGAGACTGTTGACATTTCTCTGTGAAGCTGCCCTCAGTCTTACTAGCTGTCTGGATACCCAGATGTAATTTTGATTAAGTCTGAAAAAAGAGAGAGAGAGAGAGAATAGATAATGAGGGAGAATTGCAGCCCAAGCCAGGACTTCTAGCAGTTCCTGGGGGAGTGTGTCCTCTCCTTTCGGTAGGAAGAACTAGTCCGGGCTCAGGTAGCTTGCTGCGGACGGGAGCCAGGGTCACAGAGTCAGTAAGATCCTGTGTGCTCATGCTTAGGCTGCCTCCCCCTGACACCCCACAACGAAGCAGATCGTGTTGAGCCAAATAAAGGCAGGAACAGAAGGAATGAAGATCTTTACCACCGGGCAGGAGCAGGAGCAATTCTATTTAAAATCATTGCACAGAATAAACTGCACAGAGATTTGTTCATTTAATTTTCCCCTAGTATTTGGGACTAAACGTAACCATGTGAGGTGAGCACTCTAACAATGAACTACCACCCTAGGAAATTCCTGTTATGTTTTGTCTTTATAGGGTCTCAGGTATCTCATTATAGAGTGAAGGCTGGCCTGGAACTCCCCACCTTCTTCCCCTTGCCTTCTGAATGCTAGGATTACATCCATGTACCTTTATGCTGATTTGTGTGGTGCTGGGATAGAACCCTGGGCTTCGTCTTATTATGCAAGCATGTGCTCATTCAGTTCTTAGGAGTCTTACATACTGGTGTTAATTAATGCATCTGTTTTTCAGAATTCAGAACAGAGCCAGAGAAGTGAAATAAACTTCTTAAGGCTTCATAGAGTCAAGAATGCATGTCTTGCTCGCTGCACAGCCTGAGGTGCCTTCCACTGTGCTAGCATTGAGAGTTTTCCCTAAGGAGGTAATGTGAGTCATGGAAAAGATAATTGATAAAAGCACAGGTTTATACCTAGTGTTAGGTCCCTTGACATAAACATTTGGAAGGCAGAGGTGGGTGGATCTCCGTGAGTTCCAGGACAGCCAGTAATACACGGAGAAACCCTGCCTTGAAAAACGAAAACAAAGAAGGATTAATTTTAGTTGTAGGGTTAATTTCTGAGTCTCTCTGTCTTGCAAACTGACATTCTTAGACAAAGACTCTTTGTCATCAACTGGAAATAAGGAGAAGGCAGGCTTCTTGACGGTGTGGAAGGATGGTAGGATCCCAGCTCTGGAAAGAGGACTCACACACGCCTTCTACCACGCCACACCTGGGCTCTCAAGAAGGAGTGGGTGTTAGCTAGCCGAGGGGTAAACTCAGGAGTGGGCTTTGAGGACCTAATTAATGAGGGAGATTATGGTTTTTACTAAAGCTGGGGAGTCAAATAGGAGCCTGGAAGCACTCCAGGTGACAATTAGCGCCTCCGCCAAGTCTTTAGGTGGCAATGGACAGTGCTCAGGCTGTAGGTTTGATTTGCAAGCAAAACGTTAAAGTGAGTACCTACGCTTGTAGGTGCCCATGAGAGGTGGGTGTCTGTGTGGTGTCTGCCTGTAAATGAGCAGCTGTGTGCACATGCAGGCCGGATCACGACATCGGGTGTCTTCTGCTAGTCCTTTTTGCCACATTGCCTTGACATAGGGCCTCTCACTGAGTCACAGTCTCACGACTTAGACTAAGCTCTGGCGGGTAAGCTCTCAGGTCCACTCTGTCTGTGCCTACCCTGCTCTCCTCCCCAGGCACTGGGGTTGTGGGCATGCGCAGTCATGCTGGGCTGTTTGTGTTCTAGAGGCTGGAAATTAAAGTCCTCATGTTTGCGTAGCAATCTCTTTTTGCCATTGAATCACCTCCCAGCCACACTCTATTCTTTTTTAAGAATTTGTTTTTAATTTTTAGTAAAAAAAAATTAGCTGGAAAACCTTGAACGTTTTAATCAGTGTTAGGACTTTTTGAGTCTTTGGAGTTGACCAGTTCGGGTTTACAACTGAAGAGAACACAACTAGGTCAGGAGGTCCTTCTGAGCGATTTTCAACCCTGGGAAGACACTCAGCAGGGCTCCAGGACCTCTTTTTTTTGCTGGTTTAAATTGGCTTTGTTGTGGAAAAGGAGCACCAGGGCTCTGATTTCTTAGCACTGTTCTGTCCTTCCTAGGCAAGGAGCGAGCACTGTACCAAGACTCAGGAGGTCATCAAAGAGCCCTTCTGCTTGTCAGGATTGGGAATCCCCTTCTGATGTGACAGGGACAAAAGAATCTCTGGCTGTGTGAGACTGTGTGAGCTATGCTCCTGCTCCTCCCGGTGGGGCAGGCGAATGGGTTAAGGACCCTCCTCAAAGACAGCCTCTCCCAACCAAAGCCAGTGCTTTCTTTCTGGCTGGCTGGAGGTTATTCTCCACGAATTTCTCTGAACCCTCCTTGAACCCTGAAATGTTCCAGCTAGCCTGTCACTTGGAGTTAACAAGGTCCATATGTTTACCACCCATGGTGAGAGTAGTTCTTTCTCTCGTTTGTCCTCAAATTGTGTCATGCAGGCTGCTTGCTTCACCCCATCCAGTGTTCACTTGGCCGCCCCCGCTCGTTAGGGCTTTACACCCGTCTTAGCACCGGGAAAACCGGTGGACAGGCGAAAGTCTCTGAGGAAGAAGCCCAGTTAACTGTTTTCAGGCTTCCTGGGCAGGGCCATGAGCGAAGGCAGTTCAAATGCATCCATCTTCTAACCTGTTAAGTGGAAACAAAAGCACTGCAGAGTGTGTCAGAAGAAAACTAAACACGCTTCAGTCTCGTTCTCAAAACACTAAACTGCTCCAGGATGATAAACGATGAAAATGCCTCTAATTTCTTCCTGTGTCCTTTCCTCTAACTGTGGGGCATTTTCTGGCACCACAGGCTTCCATCATATCTATGAATTCAGTAAGTGTGTTCTTAGAAAAGATGCTAGATGTGCTTTTGTTTGGTAAAGTGTATTTCTTTAATAATTTGCTAAAAATGCTACATTGGGTATGTTTTATATAACACACACACACACACACACACACAGAGCAGTAATGGCATGGTGGTAGGAGCCCATAGTAGCTGGACACGTTGTATCTGTAGTCAGAAAATAGAGGAAGATGAAAGCTGGGATTCAACTGGCTTCTCCTTTCCCTTTTTATCCAGTCTGAGACCCAGTGCATGGAAGGTGTATCAGCTACATTATGGCGGGGTCTTCCCACCTCATTTAAATCACTCTGGAAAAACTGTCCCAGACGTGGGTGTGGGTGATTCTAAAACCAGCTGACAACAAAGATTAACCATTTCTTCCTTTCCCCAGTTTTGTATCTTTCCTTAGAGAACTCATGGTATCTTAATTATTTTTTTTTGTTTTTTCGAGACAGGGTTCTCTGTGTAGCCTTAGCTATCCTGGACAAGCTTTTTCGACCATGCTGGCCTCGAACTCACAGAGATCCATCTGCCTCTGCCTCCTAGAATGCTGGGATTCATGCTAAAATTTATGCTAATACATCTTACCAGATTTTCATTATGTGAACTTCTATTAGCTATCTCTTCTGTCTAGAGATGTAAGTACATGTTTAGTTATTTTTAAATGTATAATTATATAAATCTGTTATTCGTGGAATAAGATGATCACAAAGTATTGGAATAATGGAAAATACAAAGCAAGACTTAAATTTTGTTTCATGTTATTTATCAAAGACACAAACTCTTTTTTGTATCTTTTAATGCCAGTGATGATATTTTAGTGAGACAACGATTCTGACCTGAACGCCTTCTCTCTGAGGACTAGCTTTTGTAGTACCAGAAGATGGTTCTGCAATCTGTCAGGAGAGAAAAGTAGTCAGTAGTCCTTCCCAGCTGTGATGCCTAAGGACCACAGCAATGCTCATCATGCTGGGTTATCGTTAAGATATCCCCAAAGGTGCAATGGCGCTGCTTATAGCTTGGTGATAACCAAGTCTAATTGAGCTTAAGGCCCACTTAACAGGAGGGAAATTATGCCTGGTACTAGAAACAGAGCCAACTAATCATTTCTGGTTAGGCCATAGAATTTAGAAGAGAGCTAACTACTGCCGTTTTCCCAAACCAGTATTTTTGAATATTTCCACGCTTTAATATTTATATTAAAAAATTCAATAGCTCAGTGTTAGTCACTTCTTTTCCTTTCCTGTCTCTCCTTCCTGTCTTTAAAAAGGAATGTATTTTTAATTATGTGTATGCTTGCATGTGTGTATGTGTGTGTGTGCATGTGAGTAGGGTTGACTGAGGAGATCAAGAATGTCAAATCTCCAACATGGTTGTGAGCCACACAGTGTGGGTGCTTGGGACAGAATTCCAGTCTTCTGCAAGAGCAGTACATGCTCTAAATTGTTGGGTCATCTCTCCAGCCTTGCTCTCTCGCTCTCTGTTTGTCTCTCTGTTTCTCTCTGTCTCTCTCTCTGACACTGTCTTTCTCTGTCTCTCTCTCTCCCTTTGTTTCTCTCTCTTTTTTGGTGCTGGTGATTGAGGCAAGAGCCTCATGCACGTGAAGTTTGCACTGGATCACTGAGCTGCACTCTCAGTTCCTTAATTTCTTCTTTGACAGAAAAATATCTCCTCCGCATATGTAGAATCATAGTTGGGAGAATATATCAGTAGATTATTACACTCTGTGTCAAACTCCACCAATTTTACAAAGACTTGTGTTAAAAATCTGACAGTTCTCATTTTCATGGATGCTTTTCTTTTGTTCTTGCAAACTCATCCGAATACATTATACTTTATAATTCCAAGACATGTTTTGAAAGCTAGAGATTCTTCTTGATTTGTAAGATTATTATCCTAATTTAAAAATTTTTTAATTTCTTCATATATAAGCATCAACTGTTTGCATAATTGAGATACATTACTTTAGTAGTAAGTAAGTAGTAAGATATTTGCACAAATATCTCTGGGCAAACTGACCTTTCCATGGTATTAATTTCCTTTGAAAGTCAGATACTGTCTTAGCTTTTACTGCTGTGAAGAGACATCATGACCAAGGCAACTGTTTTTTTTTAAAGACTTATTTATTTATCATGTACAGAGTGTTCTGTCTGCATGCATACCTGCACTCCAGAAGAAGGCACCAGATCTCACCATAGATGGTTGTGAGTCACCATGTTGGTGATGGGAATTGAACCTTGGAAGAGCAGCCAGTGCTTGCAACCCCTGAGCCATCTCTCTAGCCCCCGTGGCAGCTCTTATAAAGGAAAACACTGAATTGGGGCTGGTTTACAGTCTCAGAGGTTCAGTCCATTATTGTCATTGTGGCATGCTGGCAGACATGGTGCTGGAGAAGGAGCCGAGAGTTCTACATCTTGATCTTCAGGCAGCAGGAGGAGACTATGCTACTGGATGTAGCTTGACCATAGCAGACCTCAAATCCCACCCCACAGCAACATTTTCTATCTATCTATCTATCTATCTATCTATCTATCTATCTATCTATCTATCTATCTATCTACCTACCTACCCATCCATTAAATGATACTTGCATCCTGTCTTCCCGAAGTAGTTTTGAGCCCAGCACTCAAGCTGGGGTACTTGACTGAGTGCAGCCTCTCACTCCATGGAATTGCATTATTTATTTTTCTGTTGCTGTATAAAACAAAAGCAACTTATGGAAGGAAGGGCTTACTTGGTCTTATCATTCTTGAGGTATCTGAGCCCACTAAGGCGGGGAGGCGCAGAGCACCAAGTGTCAGGCATGGTGGTGGGAACTGGAAGCTGAGAACTCACCTCTCTGAACACAGCCACAAAGCAGACAGAGAAAACAAAGTGGCATAAGGTTTTAACTGCCAAAACCCTTCCCACTCCCCAATGCATGCTTCCTCCAGTAAGGTGGCGCCTATAAACCTCCCCAAACAGTTTCACCAGCTGGGAACCAAACAGTCAAATGTTTGAGGCTGATGGAGACATCCTCATCCGAGGATGAGGTACCTTAACCAGCATGTATTGGTATGGAGAGAGCTGTCAGACAGTGAACTTGAGAGCACAGCTTCTGTTGTGGCATTACTTGTGAGAGGGACCAGGATGACCCTTTGGTCGTCTATTAAGGACATAGCAATTATCTGAAAACAAAACAAAAGAAAACACCAAAACTTCCAGCAGCCCAGAGATTAATTGGGGCCAGTGCAGCAAGGTGGGTCAGCAAGAAGGGAGGCTGGACACGCCTGACCACCTGAGCTCCATCTTGGAACCCACAGTGGAAGGAGAGTACTGACTCAGGAAGGCATCGTTTGGTCTCCACGTGTCTACAGCCACATGCAACAAAGAGTAAAAATTACATGAATTAAGCTGAATTGCATTTTAATACAAGTTATAAAAGTAAAATTGTATTTGAAGGAAAATCTAGAGAAATGATAAGAATATAAAGAAGAAAACACCAAACCAGCTTCAGTCAAACTTCTCAGGGTTGATATTGATCAATCTTGTGTTTAATTTCCTTCTAAATATTTTTTCAAAACTATGTAGAATACATGTATTTTCAAGTTCTATATAGCCATTGTATCCTCCATTTGGGGCGTAACATGGTGAGTGAAGGATGCACATGTGATAATCACACATGCTTCACATGCTGTGTAGAGTGCAAGGGCTCCTTGTGTCTCCTTTCTGGAATCCAATTAAGCAAAGCTTGAAAATGCTTGAGAGGAGACGTCTGTCATGTACTGTACTCATGCAGACATTCTTGTTGTTATTCCCAAAATGTTACAATATGACAAGTGTTTACACAGCATTTGCGCTGTACTTGTTGTTGTAAATAACCTAGAGATAATTTAAATCCCGTGGGAGGATTTATGTACTTATATACAAATACCACATCACTTTGTATAAGGCACTTGAGCATCTGTGCATTTTGGTACCTTTAAGGGAAACCTCAAATCATCCCATATGGGGATAATCAAAGGATGGATGCCTCCCATTACTTTGTGGTACTTTAACTAATTTGGATCCCCATGCACCATTTTGAGGCACGGTTGATTACATTTTTCCTGCTGATCGTAAATATATCCTTTGGTGTAAACATTTCACCACATCTCTATTTGTTTTCTTAGGGCCAGTTTGTGAACGTAAAGAGAGGACCTGGGATTTGTCAGACATGTGAGCTGCTGAACACTTGAGTGGAATGATGAAAATTAGTCTCGTTGTTGCGAAAGAACAGCAAGATACTCTAGATGGTTAGGAAAGACAACTTCAACGTATTCACTTTTCCAACCAATAATTATTGAATGCATTTTGCAGCACAGGTTATGCACTAGAAGCAAGAAAGACAAATGCATTATTCTCCTGGCAGTGACCTGGGAAGCTAGAAATCAAAGGTCAACTTGTCTGAGGATGAAGAAACAGAAAGAGTGTCTTGCCCTAGTTCATGTGATTAGTGATAAGTGATGGACAGCTGGGTCCAAGACTCACACACTTTCTTTCCTTAACATGGTCTTTGGAGCCTCATGTCAGGGCTGGTTTGTGGTAGCTCTGGGCAAGATTGTGAGGTAAAGAGAGCCAAATCTGTCTTTTGCTGCCCTGACTCTTCCTGAGGTGCCCCTTTCTCCTCCTGGATTCCCCCAATTTCTGCACATACAGCCAAGGGCCCTTGTGATCATTTCTAAAGGCTTACGCAAACCTGTTTGTTGAGAAGGAGTCAATGGTATCAGCCATTCCTATCTTGCTGTGGATGAGTTAAGACACTGTGTTCCTTCTTTGGGCGGTGGTGGCAGGGTGGTGGGGGCAGTTAGCCAGAAGGCATTTAGAGATTTTTTTTTAACTGAGGACCAATAGATATTGTTTCCAATGGAGAAAGTCCAGTTACCTATCTGCTGACACAGCAGAAGGTCTTTTTCAACAGGCCCTCAAATCTCCAGACTGATATGAAAGGATTCTAGTTGCCTATTCTTTCTGCCAAGTTCAGCTATCGCAATCTCAATGTTCTCCTACAAGACAGAGGCTGAGCGGGATGGCAATTCAAGGACATTTTATTAATATCACACCTAGAACAAACTTAACCCCAGCCCATTCAAGGGACTTCACTGGAAATAGAGCTTCATAGACTAGAAAACCCCACTGCCGGAAACCCCGCCCCTTTCTTTGCCCCCCCCCCTTCTTTGCCCCACCCCACTGCTTGAGGAGTGTCTCTGTTGGGAAGGAAATTTAATCACAGTCTTTTAGCCACCACAGCTGAGTTTGGATTCTGTTCCAAACTGCATTCCTGTTCAGTGTTTGATGTTAATTAGAGCCACAAATCATTCCTGATTCCCTTCTCTGCAAGAAAAGTCTGTCACAGGACTTATCTCATCCAGCTAAAAGAACAGAAGGCTCATTCCTTCCCAAAACTATTCCAAATGACCTTGATGGGTGAACAGCTTTGACATATCTGTAATAAAAGCTTGGGGACCTGGGATTTCTGGGTCACAGAATGGGGTCTTGTGGGTATTTTCTTGGATCTGCCCAGCCTAGAGTTTTGCTGCAGTGAGTTTGTAGGATGTAGACATGAGAACGGAAGGAGTTACCCTGGCTAGGGAAGCTGTATGTACCCTATGGGCAGAAGACGAAGGGGATTTAGAACCAGATAGACTGTTCACCAGCCAGTGAACTGTTGACAGCTGGAAAGAAAACACAGAAAAGCTGTCATTTCAATGTTTGGGATAGGGTACTTCTAAAATTTCTAATGGGACATATGATTGTGTGTGCAAGTGTGTATGGTGTATGTAGGTTATGTAAATAGGTGTGTGTGTAGACAAAGGTTGAAATCAAGTGTCTCCCTCAGTTACTCTTTACATTACGACGATGATGGCAATGATGATGATGATGAAGATGATGAAAACGATGATGACAGGACCTCTCGCTGAACCTGCAGTTCACTGTCTGGCAAGAGAGCTCCAGATACTTGACTGCCTTTGCCTCCACAGAATTAGAATTGCAGGTGCTCTGCCACACCCAGCTTTTATGTGGGTTCCGGAGATCCGAACTCAGGTCCTCATGTTTGCATTGCCAATAGTATGTTGACTGACCCATTTCTCAGCTCCTGAAATATTTGATTTTAAAAAATAGTTATGGTTTAAGGGGCAGTTGCCTCTGAAGCAGCTCTGACACTCTGAATAAAAAAAGCAAACTTTTAATTAAGACAAACCGGTGGTAAAAATACATGTGACATGAAATTTACCGTCTTCAGCGTCACTGGGTAGCATCAAAGATATTGCTTTGTGTCTGTCACCAATGCTTCCTCCTGAACTTTCGTCTTGCAAAAATGAAACTCAGCATCTCTCAACCTCACCCCACTGTGCTCCAGAGCCTATGACGGCCCCTTTCCACTTCTGTAAGTACCCCAACGGGAGTGGAATCCTACAGCATGTGTTGCTTGGGGACTGGCTCATTTTACTTAACATAATGTTTTCAAAGTTCACCCTGTGGCCTGTGTCAAATTTTCTGTCCTTTTGAATGTGGAATGTTCCATTGTTGTTATTTTCCACTTTTGCCGATCTACTGTTGGGCACCATGGTTTAGCTATTGTGAATAATGCAGGTGTGGGCAGAGGTATACATATATTTATAAACCCTGCTTCTAATTCTTTCGCATATATGTAATATAATATATGCAATTTCTGGATCATATGGCGATTTTCTTTGTGAAGTACTTTGGAGGTGATATCATATTATTTTCCATAGCAACTATGGCAGTTTACATTTCTGCCTGTCACTGTGCACAGGTCCAATCTATCCACAATCTAACACTTATTCGATAGCCTTCTACTTGTGAGATCCACGCAGTAAGGCTGTAGTTTAGAATACTAATCTAATCATTTTTAATATTGGTCATTTCCGGTGCCAGGCTGTCCTTCACCTCTTTCTGATACAATTTGCAGTTTCTTCCACAGGAAAAAAAAACCCTAGCCAATCCTACCAGTTATGAGACTAATCATTTTCAAGACGAAGGACAATATGCAGTAGGGAGGTTTAGTCAGACTAAAGGATGGTTGAAAACTTACCTGTTGTTCCCATCATCTGATGGGAAGAAGAAGAGAAACATGGGTAGGATGCAGAAGGGAAAAATACTTATTCAAGTAGCTGATATGGTAAGAGAGGGAAGCCTCCTAGCAGTGGGCAGGGTAGTTGAAAGGGACAGTTAGTTGAAAGGGATGGAAGCAGTGATGTACAGCTTATGATATATATTATAAGCTCCTTTGGAAAAATAAAAGCCAGCCCCATTAAAAAAATTATTTGCCGGGGCTGGAGAGATGGCTCAGAGGTTAAGAATACTTGCTGTTCTTCCAAAGGTCCTGAGTTCAATTCCCA
Organism: Pachyuromys duprasi; assembly: GCA_028658305.1. Taxonomy (NCBI): domain Eukaryota; kingdom Metazoa; phylum Chordata; class Mammalia; order Rodentia; family Muridae; genus Pachyuromys; species Pachyuromys duprasi. Next base: position 45,442,432 of record CM053766.1, read on the forward strand.
GCAACCACATGGTGGCTCACAACCATCTATAGTAAGATCTGGTGTGCAGGCAGACTGTTACTGTATGAATAATAAAATAAATATTAAAAAAAAATTATTTGCCAACTGGCATGGTGTAACTACTTCTACTATGGCTAATTTCAAGCCAGAGATTTGAACTAAGTCTCATAGCTTTGGGGAGAAAGGTGAAAATCATTGTCTACTAGTCTCTTCATGTAGATGAAAGAGCTTTAAGTAACCTCAAGAACCCAGACCGTAAACTATAATATAACAAAAAAATTAAAAATTAGTAAAAACAATTAGCCATTAGACCTATGTGTAACAACATTAGCTTATTCATAAGTTTCAATAATGGTCTCATGGAAAGTATTCATCCTCTTCAAGAAATCTGGGCGCACACTGGCTCAGAGCTTCCGTGGACAGAGCTCAGAAATGACAGTGTGCTATTGGACGAGGATGTTATTGGCTGTGTACCTGGGCCTGAGGTGGTGCTTCTGCATCCTCAGGTCTCAGGACCACATGCAATGGCTTCTAAGGGGAACCAGCGAAGGCTTTCATTCTGAGTGGAGAGGCACCAGTTTGCAGGAAAGCCGACTCGGACAATAAGCATCATCCCGAAGCCCAGGTGACCAGATGGGCCAGTCCTTTTCAGGGGTCACCTCTCTAGGGAGTTGCCTATGTAGCCAGTGTGCAGTTTTGCCAATGAAGGCGCAGAGTATGCTAGTTTTCACCCGAGTCCTCTGTCTGCCTTCCTTATGAGATTATGTAAGTTCTTATGCGTGTATGTGTGAGTCTCAGGAAGCCCAGGCTGGCCTTGAACTTGCAACACAGTTCAATACTGCCTGAACTCCTGATGTTTCTGCTTTCATCTCACAAGTACCGGGATTATAGGTAATGTCGCCAGGCCTGGCTCATTATCAGGTATAATACTGTGGTGTTGACAAAGACAACATTAAGCCAACATTTGTGCCCCAGTAACTGGGTTGGGGCAGTGGACAGGCAGTGTTTTCCTAATTTGCTTTTAAGTGGATAGGAAAAATGAGTTGAATGTTCCACAGTAATCTTAGGATCATGGTGTGTGTGTATGTGTGTGTGTGTGTGTGTGTGCATGTGTACACTGCAGGACTGGGATGGGACAGTAAAGGTGGCAGCCATGAGCAGGGGCCCGGAAAGAGCACATGGCCAGAGGAAGGCTCTCCAGAAAAGTCCACTGGAGCGGAGACTCCGTGCTGTCCTCCACGGAGAAAGGTGAACAGAAAAACTTGCCCAGCTCTGACATTCTGCCCATTTACATTTATATATTACTGTGATTTTAAAAATATTTTGATGCTGAAAATAGATGTTTCATAATCACGGGAGTAGTTTTAAGTGAGAGCACATTTCTGGCTTTTCTACAAAGGGTCCGTAAACATGTAAGGCAAGAGTCACTTACTCATCTCTGCTGGGAATGGAAGAGCAGCAGCTCAGGCTTAAATAGCAGGAGGAGCTCCTGTTTCTCTCCTCTCTCTTCTGGAGTCTTCTGAGTAAAAGCCTTAAATTACTATACATATTTAACAGCAAGACAGTTTTGTTTCTGACTTTTTTTTTAATAACCGAAAATTTAAATGTAAAGGCACACAATAAAGCTTTATGCATTTATTAAAATATACACATTTTGGTAAATTTATAACTTTCCCTTAGTATTTTCATGAATCAAAATATTGTCAACACCACAGTCATTTGAAAATAAAACACAGTTAGAGTACATCTGCATATCTCTTTCTTCATGGTACATCACAACACCCCATTGTACAGTGCACCAATGGGAATTTAAAAAAAAAACACCACAAAACAAACACACGTTAACAATACAGCAATTCCATACAGGAAAAGAAAGTAGCAGAGAACACACCAGAAATTACCATCTGCAAGTGCAAGTTGTACTTTTTTTAAGGACCAAATGAAACCGAAACAAGTTCATGGAATTTACAGGTTGCATTTGTAACTTTGGGATATGGATTGAATGGTCGTGTTACTTTTCCACAGTGAGAAAAACTAAAATGTGGGTCTTGATGGTTGTGACTACATGGAAGGAGGGTATCAGCCGCTCTCTCAGAAGCCTGCAGCTCCTTCTCTCAGCCCGGATAGATGAGGTATTTAGGTGCTTTTATAACATTAATAGTGTCTTTGCTTTGGAAAGTGGGTGCTTACGATTTCCAGTGTAAATTTATGACTGTGAACACGGCCACTGTGAGTGCTCAGTCTGTCTGTGGATCGGGACATCATCCCAGCCCCAGAGGCTGCACTTACGACAAAGTCCTCATGACTCAGTTTCCTCCAGCCAGCACTACCAGTGTTAATGTCAGGAAAGCTAAACAGAAACAAAATAGAGCACGGAGGAAGTTCTCAACGTAAAACCCAGGCTGCCCGTTCCCCAAGTTCTAACATAACGCTGTTTTTCTTCCTTAGGGGAACCAACACGCACTAAATGTTCTTAAGGAGTGAGAGATTAGAGCCACCTGTGGTCAGGACAGAGGACCTAGGTGTCTCTGCGGAAGTCTCCGTTGGGCTGTGTGATTCCACGCACGCAGAGTGCTGCTGAATGATTTCAACAAGATTCTAGCTGATACTGAGAACTACATATGCATTTCTGATGGGCTTCCACTAATCCCTCTGGGGCTTTGAGCCCTAAAGAGGAAAAAAGGACATCCCGTACTTCTTCAAAGAAGTATTTTTATTAAAAAAAAAAAAGTGTATGTGGCTGTGTGAGCATGTGCCCGGGTTCAGTGCCGGAGGACAGGATAGGGCATCGGCCTGGAGCTGGAGTTACCGGTGCATTGTGAGCCCCCATGTGAGTGCTGGGAACCAAACTCAGGTTCTCTGGAAGACCGCCAAGTACTCTACACCACGGAGCCATCTCGCCAGCTTCACGCTCTGTATTTCTTGGAGAGGTAATTTTGGCAAAAGGCATGTGCCTAAGTGTTTCAGAATGATTCGTGAGCCTCTGAAGAGTGAGAGGCGCGGTGAGATTGAGAAAGCATTTCAGAAAGGAAGTTGCTTTTGAGGAAAAAAAAAAAAAAGAAAGAAAGCGAAAGCAAAGGAGATGGTCTCTGTTCTGAAGTCTGAGAGAAAGTAAAGCAGGATGCAGGACTGCCGGGCGCCTTTCACTGTCTGTCAGCTTCCCAACAAAAGATGCAGCAACAGCTCCAGGAGGAGACAGCCTCTGGCCCTGCCCGTGTGGCGTCTGTTGATTGGGATGTTGTTTCTAGCCTGAACAATTGTTAACTGAAACTGTGGACCCTTTCATGGTCAGGCCACTGCTGATTAACTGCTGGCTAGAGGGTCTCCAAAGGGCTTCTCTGTGGATAAACACATAACCAGCATTAAAGAAGTACCCGAAAACAGGGCTGCCGCGGCTTTGGAAAAAACGTTGGAAACACCTGTCTTCACAGGTCTTTTTGAAACAGGTCTGAGAGTGGAGGGAAGTCCCAAAACCCTGGCAGGGCATCTTTTCCTCACTTTCCCTCTCCTCAGTCAGTCCTCTTCATAGGAAATAGAAGGCATTCTCTGGCCCACTTCCTGTGTGGAGGCTGGAGTCCAAGAGTGGACCATGGCCCCCAGGAACTGATCCAGCTCTGGCTTCAGCTTATTTCCTGACTTTTGACTTTACAGTACAGAACATTTTAACATGAGATGTAAAGGTAGGCAAACCAGTGGTAAAGACAGTGGCAAACAGGACCTTGATTTCCCCTTGTATCTCAGACAGATGGAACTTCTATTTATGATTCTATATGTTCAGAAGAGGGACTGTCTGGTAATGCGGTTTCCGACAAGCCCTATTTAAAGGGCGTCAACTTTCTCAAGCCTTTCCAACAGTGTAGACATTTCTCTGAGTCTTACTTACTAATAGCGACTGAGTTTTAGCATGATGACCAGTACTGAGGCACAGGACTTGCTCATATTATGAGGTGGACTGGATTCTTCGCATAATTCCAACACTCAGCTTCTCCCTCTAGTTTAAAGCAGCCTAGTGCTAACCTGAGTCAAGGCAGGAGGGGAAGTCTTACTATTCAGAGGCTATAAGCCGTTGTTAGATTTGGTCATGGAAAGGAATTGCTAAAAACTGTATGAAGTTTTTTTGTTACCCTGTTAAATGAACTCTGAGTTTGTACGTGACCTGTTCACTTTTCGCCTGGGCAATGATGCCAGTGCCCAGTTTTTCTCAAGTCCAACCTTGCCTGACTCACTCCCCAAGCACGCCCCATCCACGGAGAACTTGTGGGCTTGTCATTGGAGTCCTGACACTATTCTTATTGTGTCACATGTGACTCACACATAAATTAGAACTCCAGTCAAACCAGCTCCTTGCTTCTCCCGGAGGAAGGCAAAGAACTAAGTACCCAAGGGCAGCGCTCAGTCAGTCTGCATCTTAGGAGTCCTCCATTTCTACCTCGCTAAGACTCTGCTACTTCCACAGGCTGCGTGTAGACACTGTATTTTCTGATTTTCGTGTGGAGGTCTTTTCCACATTTAAACCCGAAAAGGATGTTTTCATCTTCATCTCATCTGCCATCTTTGATACTGTTTTAAGTATATTCAATTTCTTCGAAGAATTTTGTTTAGGATTACTGCATGTATGTGCATGGTGTGTATATGTGTGTGTGTGTTAACATGTGTTTCAGAACACCCATGTGGAGGTCAGAGAACAATTGTGGGCGTCCCTTCTGTCCTTCATATTTGTGCAGGCTCCAAGGGTCAGACTGAAGCTAGGAAGCCTTTGACTCTCCGAGCTGCCTGGCCAGCCCTATAGATCTTTTTTCTTAAGAGCTGAGCCTTTCACTTAAGGCATCAGAACATGCCATAACACGCAACAGGCACTCTAGGACTAACTGCTGAATAGATAGTTTATTTTCCTCTATTTCATTCATTTGCTCAGTTTTCCCATGCAACCAATCATAAGATATTTCTTTTTCTTTCTTTCTTTTTTTTTTTCTGTCTTTCAAGACAGGATTTTTCTGTGTAGCTCTACCTGCCCTAGAACTTGCTCTGTAGACCAGGTTGGCCTTGACCTCAGAGATCTGCCTGTGTCTGCCTCCAAGTGCTGGGATTAGAAGTGTGTGCCACCTCGGCCTGCCAGCTGTTTCTTGATAGCTGTGTAACCTAGGTTTGAAGCTTCTCTGTGGACTTACGTGGTCTGTGCCATTTAAACACTCTGCCCTCGTGGGGGAAAGGTTTATTTTTGATCATGTAGCAGTGTTGGTTGTCATTCATTATTGACATGCCTGTTATTTTCTAAGCCGCTCCGCACTGGAGAACTTAGCAAAGCCTGGAGAGCTCTGCCCTTGTGCATCACACACACTCTGCCTTTGTGGTTCCCTTTCTCCCTCTGTTTTGACTGTGCTCTTCCCTTTTGTTCCGGAGCTCAGGTGTTTTAGTAGTTGCCTCCAATCTTTCTGAAATGTTGCAGAGTATTGATAAATAAATAGAATACAGAAACATTAAATAATTGGCTCCACACACACTGAAACCCCACCCCCCAGAAGAGCTTTCCTAAGATAAATATTTATAAAATGGTCTTATTTTAATGCAGTCTCACAAATACAGTGCTCAGCTATGTTAGGAAAACCCTAACATTTTCATTAGAGTGGCTGATGGTATTGGAAAACTGCCTTGTGGAACCTGGAACTCTTTCATAGGAGCTGAGAAACATGATAAAAACATGCTTATGTACCTGAGAAAACTTTCCAAATCATATTTTTAGAAAAACAAGATAGCTAAGAAGATGACCCAAACAATTTTAGAAGAGTGAAGAGAGCAAAGCTTAAACACATCCAAAGCTACCAATTGAGAAAAACAGCTTCTGAAATGAGACTAATTCACCGCTCTTCACAGAATCAACACCAACGGCAGTAACTAATAAAGCCCGAGCTCTTTCTTCTTATGTTACAGAAACTGCACACACCTGCCACCAGACCATTGCTACTTTAATACCTAAACACCATCAGTAACACGAACTTTCCACCCACATTACGATTTGTCACTTTGTATTCATATTTCTCCTAAACATATCTAAGAGAACTTTACTCCATCTAACTAGATGTGGATCCAGCTTAATGAATGCTATTTAACTAGACAGATTTCTTGCATCCTACACCACTTTAAAACTTAGTTTTAACAAACATGACTCATAATTATTTTACAGGGAATTCTCCAGGGTGAATTGTCACAGACCAGGCACTGCACCGTGGATGGTTAAGTTTAGGCAAGAGGAAACACATTTTTGTCAGACATTACATAAGAATGATACAATGAATGCTGGAAGCCAGGGTTCTACATAATTAATATGGACAAGATCTAAAAAAAATGTAGTTATTTGGATGCAATGGCATACAGTGGCTAGAAGCATGGTATGCAATTTCTTGAAAGGCATTGTCTTAAAAAATAGTTCCAGTGGATCTTTATCTCTTATGCCGAAGCCTCTTGCATTGGTCACGGGGCTCCAATGCTGCACCTCTCTTTACTATAAGCTCCCAGGGTGGAAGTTACAGGTCTCCTCATGCCCACCACTTAGCCATTAGCATATTTCAGTGAGCTAGCTCCCCGGGAAGCATACCTTCTCTCTGTAATTCTAGTACATGCCAAGTAAGCATGAGCTTCAGACTTTAAGAAAGAAAAGGTGCGAATGTAAGTTGATACTCAGGAGAATTCTTTTTTGGCTGACGATAAATTGAGGAAAAGAGGGCAGGAAGTTCACTCATTTTGCCATACTTCCAGGAAATTCTCACAAAAACCTTAATATGAGGAAAACTGTCTTCACATGCATGTCTACACATGCTACTGAAGCCTCGGAATGTATGGTTCTCAGGGAAGGGGGATACAAGTTACATGTTGTTCTTGTTACGGATTCATGTATCCTGTTTTGGAGCAAGTTCTTTTAAGAGTCCCTTTGGTGGCCTGCACTTAAACCTCACCAGGTAGTATTTCTCTGGGCCTCAGGATTTGGGAAATAACAGAAGTACTGTAAAGGAAGCTGTTCCAGGGGAGTGAGGGCCAGGGGGGAGTGGGTCTCTCTCAGCTCGATGGCCTAAGTACCTGGCCTTTCACAGCTTGGTTTTCAAAGCAGCACTAGTTGCCTAACTTAAAAAAAAATCCTGCAGATTTTATAATTTTAGAAATATGAAGTAGGATTTGCAATGTGATCTCAGTGGCTGGGTTACTTCTTCTTGCAGAGATTTTTATCTGATTATAAAACAAATAGCCTGCTTCTTCCAGGCATATCAGAGGCATGGAATCACATTCCCCTTTCACCACACCAGCAGGATCTTAGAGGTTGGTATAAGGGAATGCATGACAGACAGTTCTTTTCTGCCAATGCCTTTCTGACCTCAGAGGAGATGGCTATGTAAGCCTTTAGTTGTTATTTTTCCTTGGGCTTTGATGGTGCCTCTTACTATACTATTGTGTCTGCATGGTTGCTTCATGGGGTATATGGTCTCAGAGCCCTCTGTCTTTTCTGGATCCTAAAATTATAGTTTGGAAACTGTAAGAACTTTGGTGAGTTAAGGAGAAGGCCTGGTCTCCTCAGTGGTTAGTTTTTGGGGAGGTGAGATGTAAGGACACAGTGTTGCTGACTGAGAAAGTCCTGAATCAGCCTGACCTACTGACCTTGGGGCTGGTGGAGAGCTGCCTTGCACTCAGCTACTTTTGCGGCTCCTCTTTGAGGGCCTGTAGTCTCAGCAGGGTTGGAGGAAGCTTCCTCCTGTCTAAGTCAGACGCATAGAGAGCCATCCAGCAAAGCAAACGTTTGCTGCCAAAGGCTGTGCTGGGGCATCTTACTAACAGAATTTCATGTAGTCTTTTGATTGTGATCTATCTTTCTTTCTTTCTTTCTTTCTTTCTTTCTTTCTTTCTTTCTTTCTTTCTTTCTTTCTTTCTTTCTTTCTTTCTTTCTTTCTTTCTTTCTTTCTTTCTTTCTTTCTTTCTAAAGAGAGCCAGTTAAAGAGCCCCGGGTAAAACCCTTCAACAGAATTCCCTTGAACAGCAAAAATAGCAAATGACAGGTTATGCCTGGGAATGGACCTTGGGGAAGGCTGGGTTTGTGAAATGAGAGTCGGAAGAAGTTTCCACCGTCTAGCACACAGGCTGATTTACTGAGAAACCACCCTTTCTAGGCTCCCTTGTTTAGCCTTACTCTGGAGAGCAATCTAACTCATCATTTGCAATCAGGGCCTCTGAGTTCTGTTTGTGTTTGCTTTTACTTTTCGCTTTGCTGCTCGTCCGGCTGTTTGTCTTCGCATCTGACATCTGTTGGTAATAGAAGCCTTTGTCCTCAGCTGGCCCACCCCAGTCCTCCTGACTCTCGCCCTCGGTAGCGTAGGAGAACCCTTCCTCCACAGAGAAGGGGTCGTCCACGTCATAGCGTTGGTACGTGCTTTGGTGCAGGGCCTGTTCTCGGGCGCTGATTTCCAGGGTGCTGTTCCAGATGCCGTACCCAAAATAAATGAGCATACCTGTTAGGAGGGGAGGGGAAAGCACAAACGAATAAGCAGTTGCTTTAGGGTCCCTGGGGCCACTGGGTGAAGATCACACTTGACTAGGGCTGGGGTGATGTACATTCTTAGATCCACCAGGTGTTTACAAGACTTGAATTAAATGCCCTTTCCAGCCTCAGAGTCTACATAAAAAGCCCCTTATGGCAGTCCTAGATAATAATCAAAGCTCTAGGGAGGGAGTGGAGTCAAGTAGATCCCGGGGGTTCACTGGCCAACTACCCTCGCTAAACTAGTGAGTCCCTGGTCCCAGTGAAAGACCCTGTCTCACATATAATGTAAATGACTCCTGAGAACAGCCATGTGAGGATGATCTCTGGCTGCCACATGTACAAACGTCCGCCCCTCACCAACAAGCACAGCCTCCATGCCCACACACAGACCGGGCAGATCTCAGAGTGTGGTGGGGCTTATCTGTAACCCTAGCCTCTGTGGAGGCTGAGGGAGAAGGACAGGAGTTCAAAGCCAGAGCGGCAGGACCCTGCCTCAGAAAATGAAAACAAAGCACCGGCAAACCCAGAATAAGTTGAGGAGAACTTGCATCAAGCAGCCCACATTTAGAGATTCTGCTAAGCTTTTTGAGGCCGTGCCCTCAAACTCCTCGGGGTCAGGTTTTAGCGGAGGTGAGAGCTAGCTGCCTCTTTGGACAGCACCTGGTCCTTTCAGTCACCTTAGTTCCCATCTTCCTCCCATCTTTACTCTCACAGAGCTTGATCAAAAGATCAAGCCAGGCCCAGTGACTTGCTCTTCATGCTGCCTTTGGATCCGGATTGTTTACTGATACATGGGCTGTAGCCAGTGAATGGATTGGCGGGTCAGGGATTTGCAAGAGCATGGCTGGAAAATTGGTGAGAAGTATGCGGATAGACCTCTGCAAATGGGCGAAGGCTGTAAAAATACTTTTCATCTACATGTGACTTCAGCGGAGGCAGTTCAATAATCGAGAAGGGAAGTTCCGTGCTGTGGAGAGCCGGCCATCCCTTTCATTGCTCAATGAGCCCACGAACAAAGTGGCCAGGGCAGCAGAGATGTGGGTTATACATGGGCTTGAAAACATGGACCTCCACTCACCGAAGCTGACCTGGCCGCTGAGTGCCAAAGCTGCCAACAGCAGAGCCCAACACTGAGCTCCAGATATGGCATTGCTCCTGGGACGACCAGCCACAACCTGGGGATAGGCCGACCGCACTGGAGCACTTCCTCCACAGAAAGTACAGCACTTCGTCCTTACTGGAGTAGATGCGAATCTAGTTATGGATTTACCTTTCCTGAGAGCAATGCTTCTGCCAAACCCACCACAAGTCCCAACCTTCTCAGACCATTTTATTGTCCCAGCCTCCGTGGAAGGCCCTGGCACGTGTTTCATCTCTTAGCAACATATACACATTATTCTGATTTATCTTGGCTGCCTCACACTCACCAGTGAAATGATCTATCCTGATCCCGGAAGCTGCTTCTCTCTTTGGTGTGGAATTCCAGACTGACTGGTGGTGCACCTTACGACATCTGCCACGGGACTATCGGCTCTGGGTGGTTCTAGTTTATAGTCCTGGCTGAAGGAATGAACCGGGGTTCCTGCTGAACATGAGCCCTGCGTACTGTCTCTACATTGACTTTATTCCCACCAAGGGAAACTCATCTCCCTGGCAAAACTCAGCGTCCACATGGCTGTGTCTTTCCTATATTTATGAATGGCATACCAGCATCCTTTTTCAATTTGAAAAGCCTTTGAAATTCAGGGTCTGGAAAGGCGAGAGTTAGTGTCACCATGGGTAGGGCACTATTGTAAGAATGTAGGATCTGGGTTTAAATCCAGTCCCCATCACTCTTAGAAAGGTAACCTTGGACCTGTGATTTACCCTGTCGGCCTTCTGCTCTGTACACTGTGGGAAGCTGGGGGTTGCTCAGTGGGCGAGAGCGCCTGTGGCCGTGCTGGGCTAGGGTGGTGGTGGGGGGGCAGGGACAGAAGGCTTGCTTGGGTTTTCTGCTAACTCTGTCTTGGAGTTCAGTCAGAGCACCTGTCTCATGTGAATCCAGTGGAGAGTGACAGAGCAGGATGCTAGATATCCTCTGCTGGTCCCTGAACGCTCTTGCAGAGAGGCGAACACCTGAGTACATATGTGTGCGTACAGTACACACACATTCAGTACACTTAACACACACAAAGCACACACGGGAGAAGTCAAACAAAACCAACCCCTTTCCCTGAGAGTCAAAATGATTACTGAGCAACTTGGGGATAAAATGAGGCCAAGGCTTGGCCACCGAGGGCCAACGCCCCTGGTCAGTGGCACCAGTCTCCATTGTCTCCGCTGACCCTTGACCACCTGCTCAGCTGTTTGCTCAGAAGGCAAGCCTGGTCGGCTTTCCCGCTCTGGCCTTTGAGAACTGTGTCTCACCTTTGAATCTGCAGCGTGTCTCTTTAAGCTTGAATCTCTCGTTCTTTATCTCAAATGACTTTCACCCCCTGCCTTCCAGCCCCTACCACTCAGTGAAACTAACTTTGCAGGAGCCAAAGTAAGCAGAGATTTATGGTCCTAATTGGTAATCAAGCCTGGAGTTAATAGGTCACAGATGTAGATGTTTGGGCTCAGATAGCAGCCTGATCTTTTTGAGTGGGGTTGGGGGGCTGGGGAGGGCATTGGGGGGATCTTTTTTATTGTTTGGGGGTGGTGTGTGCATGCTTGGAGAAGGCTCTGTTTGAAGCGTGCCTGGGAACCGAGAAAGGTTACAAGTGACCAGGTGGGATCTGCAGCAGATCTCTCATGCTTATTGAGGCATCTTTGCTCTTTTCTTCTAGACACCCAGGCGGGCGACCAATATCGCCTCTCACTCCTGTTGCAGTAGGTCGTTTTCTTCTATTTATTTTTTCCTTTTTTACCACCTTCTCTGACGTGATTGATAGGTGGTTCATTTCCTTACCAAACTGAACACTTTTCTGTTTCCCTTACTGCCACTTCTCTGCCCCTGTGCGGATCAATGCGACCCAGCCCTTTCTCCCAGAGCAGGCGTGGGAGTGTCAGCCACACTCCTGTCACGGGACTTGATGTAACTGCTTTCACATCACAGATGATGGAGTCGGAGAAGACTTGACAGGTGAACAGTGTCTCCAGTGACATCATTTTGCAGGAAAAGCAGAGGCTGTGGAACGTTACCTGCCATACTTGGCTCTGAAAGGGGCCGAACCAGCCTTCCCCGAGGATTTGGTCTTTTGCACATCCAATCCTTCACACTTGCCTCTCTAAGCTGACTTATGGAGATACTTATTGCAGTAAATATTCAGTGAGTCCTGGGTCTATGTGTGTTCTTTGGGAGTGCTAGGCCTGGAAAGAGCATGAGTGTGCCTGGACTTTGTAATACAGACCTGCCATGGATCTGTTAATGGGTCTTTTCACATTTGCCTCTTACAGTGTCAAAGGCTCGCTATTCTTCACCAGTATACATTTCAGATATGTGTGTTGTGATGGCAGTGTAGTCAAGTAGCCTGCCTGGACAGAACCATCTTTTAGCATCTGCTTTTGTTTTTTTTTTTTGTCCTGGCCATTGAGTCACACACACACATAGGAAGACTGGTGTGAAGTAGTGAGAGAAGAGAAAAAGTAGACAAAGCAATAGAGGGAACAAGTGAAGAGGGAGTGGGAGGGAGAGAGAGAGCAGGGCGGACCATCTGTCACATGAACAAGGGCTTTGTGTGGAGGAGTAAACAGCGGGCTGAAGGCCTGCTGTGTGGAAACAGGGCTTTGTGTTTCAGCTTCTCTTTTCAGCTGCCTTACTGACTGATGCAGAAGGTAGTTTCTGCAACCTCAGGAATTCTGGGAATCCTGAGTCATCTGAACTACCTCCCCTTTACACAGAATTATGTCCTGGTCCTCTGATCATGGCCAATTATAGTGCACCTCTCTCTCTCTCTGTCTCTCTCTCTCTCTCGGAACTCAACATCCTGACTATGTACCGGTGTATGTGTGTGTATGTGTGTGTTGTGAAAGAGAGAGGGAGTGAGAAGAGACACAGACACACAGACAGACTGCACGAACTGTAAACTGGGGAAAAAATAAGGCATTAGGGGCTGGAGAAATGGATAAGTTGGTAAAGCATTTGATGCACAGACATGAAGACCTAATTTGGATCTTTCATTCTCATGTAAAGAGCCATCCAAGTGGTGCACACTTATAATCTCAGTGCCAGACTGGTTAGCCAAACCGGTGAGCTCTTGGCTCAGTGAGAGTCTGTATAAAATAAATACACACAGAAATAAATACGCAATAAAAGTTAAGGTGGAGATTGATCAAGGAAGACACTGGATGTCAACCTCTGGTGTCCACATACACTCCTCATGTGTATACAGAGACACACACAGACACAGACACACACAGACATATACATAGATACACACAGACACAGATACACAGACATACACAAACAGACACAAACACACACAACATAGACACACACACAGACAGACACATACAGACACAGACATACATAGACACACAGAGACATATACGTAGATACACAGACAGACACAGATACACAGACACACAGACACACAGATACAGACAGACACAAACACACACAACATAGACACACACAGATACACACACAGACATACATACAGACACATACATACAGACACACACAGACATATACATAGATACACACAAGACACAGATACACAGACACACAGACACACAGACACAGACAGATAGACAGACAGACAAACAGATTGACAGACAGACAGACAGACACATACACACACGCATGCACATGGGCTTGTGAGCTTGACTGTCCACAGCAACTGTCCCAGATTTCTTCTTGCCCTGGCTCAGGGGGTTTTGACTTCTCTCACTGCTTCTATTTGCCAGGAGAAATGAGGGATTGCAGGTGAGGTAGACATCACTGGGAGGCAGGTTTGCATTCTTGAACATCATTTTTTTTTTGTGGTAGTGGATGTTGAATCTGGATTTTGAACATACTAGGCAAGTGCTCTACTGCTGAGCCATGTGCCCAGAGATTTTGAGCCCTGTGTTCTGAAGTATTTAAAACAAATACAGAAGTGCAAAGAATAAACCCATATTTATTCAGCTCCTGCACTGATACCCCTGCCGCCCCCTCGATTACATTGGAACAAATCTATCCTTCTCTAGGTAGTCTGCAAATATTTCAATATGCATCATTAAAATAGAAATATTTTCAGACAATAGCTGTTATACGGTAGTATTAAAAATTCCTCATCTTTCTATACACGTGGGGCAAAAATTCTCCATCATATGAGACCACTTGCTTATTCTAATGATGTCATCCTTGTTTTAAGTAGTTTGGGGGCATTTTTGGTTAGGACTGTCACCAGGCCGATATCATGCTCGTTTGTAAAAATTTGTAGATGGCAGCGTTTTTTCCTTTGAGGGTCCGTTTGGTTATTGGCATAATCCAGAAGTGGATCCAAGCCTAAAGCTAAAGTGGCTGTACAAAATGGAGACAATCTTTCTTGACTATACATCAGACAGGGGCTTAGCATCAAGATCTATAAAGAATTACAAAAATATATACCCAAACCACCAAATAATTCAGTCAATAAATGTACTAGTGAACTGAGTAGGCAGTTTTCAAAAGAAGAAACACAAATAGTCAAGCATTACTTGAGAAAGTGTTCAATGTCGTTACCCAGCCTGGAAGCACAGACTAAAGCTGCTCTGAGGCTTCCGTCTCATCCCAGTCAGAATGACCGTCATGAAGAAAACAGACGACAAGAGCTGGTGGGGTGTGGGGAGTGGAGCGTTCTTACGGCTGGTAGAAATGCAAAGGTGTGCAGCTGTTATGGAAGTCAGCATGAAGGTTCCTCAGAAAACTGAAAATGGAGTTATCATATGACCCAGCCACACCAGTGCTGGGTATACCCAAAGGATTCCAAGTCAGTGTACCACAGCAGATACACGAGAATCCACGTTTATAGCTGTACTGACCACAATAATCAGGAAATGACCATCAAGAGAGCCCACCCGGAAATGAGTGCATAAAGAAATGGGCACACACACACACACATATATATATTTTATGAGGCAGTAAAAAAAAACTGGATACAATTGGAAATTAGTATGTTAAACGAATAAGCCAGCTCAGAAAGACGAAGATAATGTGTTTTCTCTCACATGCAGAATCTAGATTTAAAGGTATATATATGTATATATACATATATATGTATGTGTGTATTTGGAATAAGGTTGCTAGTTAATGAATATGACACTATTTTACTTGAATATTTGATTCTGTTGCTTCTGATACACTTACTGATTTCCAACTGCATGTATTGTATCTGTCATCAATTACCTAGTGTCAGGTGTGACAGAAGGTCAGAAGGGAGACAGTGCTTGTGTGGTAATGGAGGCTGCTGCCAAGCTGGAGATGTTTTCTCAGTTGATGGGTCCTGGTGGGGTGTCCGGTGTGGCTAGGGCAGGCAGGAGTTGGCAGTGAGCATGGGGGCTTATTGGCATCTCAATAACAGGTGCCAGGCGAACACCAGTCCCTAGCCAGGTAATGGCCATGTGTCCTTCAGCAGGATCACGGGGGGGGGGGGGGAA
>CM053766.1:45457634-45562884 GCA_028658305.1 Pachyuromys duprasi
AAGTGAATGGGCTTTCTTTACATGATAAGGTACTTTGTGATCTTAAAGTTCTTCACAAATATGCATTTTACCAGATAACCAGCCTAGGGAAGTCAAGAGCTACACAACAAAAGAGCTATTGAAATAGCCCTGGCATTCACTGCTCTTGATGGAAGATGAGGGCGTTTTCTGTCCCACCCAGTAGTCTCCAGGAAAGACTGTTGAACTTGCCTTCAGATGGCCATGCACCAGCTAACTAAACACTTACCCATTTACATGGATACACCCTGGGCCAGCTAAGCGCTAGACTCCAAAGCTTCAAGAGAAAGGCCTGGGTGGGGAGGGGAGGTACCCTACATCCTATGCAGGGAAAGCTGGAAGGAAACTCAGCCCTGAGAAGAGCTGGGGTACTGAACAGTAACAGCAGCCTGCCAACTCCACAGGCACAAACTCAGCTCGAACTCTGGGGCCCTGATCCCTAGAGCCCCAAGGGAGCTTCTTGTCCTCTGCAATCGGCTCTGTACTTGAGCTGAAAGGAGGTGGGTCACCTGACCCCAGGCTGGGTGGAGCAGCCTCCTCCTGGGGTGCATTTTTCCAACAGGAAGCCCTGCCTGCAGCAGATAGCTAGGGCACGCTGTTATGCCCGAAAGGCCTTTTATTTTGACTACTCTGGGATCAGGTTTCCAAAACAGACATTTGCCAGTGGAGGAATGGAGACTGGATGGTAATGAGAAGGTGTCTACCCCACCCTCCCAGACCCCACCAACTCCTACTGTTCCTGATTGTTTTTTTACATCCCACCATGAACCCTGTTATTGTAATAACAGTGAGATTTGTTTAATGTGGTGTGACCAGGAAGAGCAGGCTGGATGGGAGGGGCTCTATCCCTGGCTCTGCAGTTGGTCTAATCAGAAGTCACATGACTGCCTGTGAGGCACAGTTGGGGACCCTGTCTTCATTTGAGCCATGAGATGGCTGTGAACAGCTGATGCAGTGAGAAAGAACTCCAATGCAGGAATCCCACATCACAGACTTAAGAAAAGCGCATCCATTGCCTGTTGAAGATGTGTGAAAGAATACAGCAACCTGATCTATCAGGACCAAATGGAAACAAATCACACGGTGACTGAATGGAGGCTGCATTGACGTGTATTGACACTGTGGAAGGCTAGCCAGCACCCATTATATGACAACTACAAGTCACAGTGTGGGTGGATCTCACCCAGTGCTCAAATGCTCAGGCCAAGTGCTCAGGGTGGTGGCTTGGAGTTCTGTGAGCACCAAACATGCTGGCCCCAGGGCCTTTCACCTCTTCTTCTACAATTTTCTCTCCCTTCAGAGCCCCTTGATTCCCTTGCCCTTTGTTGCCCATCACTGCTTGTGCCCAGAGCACTGCCCTCCCTGCCTGTGGGCACAGGGCCAGTGGCCACCTTCATCTCCATATTTTCTCCTTCTTGGCATCACACCATCACTGCTGCCTTCCTTGTGAGGCATCATGACTTGTTTTTCACCCTCCTGACATGGCTGACGCTGAAAGCTCATTGTTTTTTCCTCTGCCGCAAGGACATATGATCAAGAGCGCCTTCCCTTCCACCTTCCTTCCTCACAATGGCTGTCTCCTATCACTTTCCAATAGTACTGAAATGGCAGCTCACACAAAAACCAGAACTGGGATGTTTGCCTTTTGAGGCCCTGGGACAAGGATCAGTTGGAAGAATGCTTGCCTAACATGCAATAAAGCCCCAGGTTTGATCACTAGCTCTGCAGGGTCCAAACATGGTGGTGCATCGTGCTTGTGATCCTAGCACTAAGGAGGTAGGGAAACGAAGGGTCAGGAGTTCAAGGTTATTCTCTGTCTCACAGAGAATTTGAGGCCAGCCTTGGAATACAGAAGACCATATCTCAACAAGGAAGCAAGCAAGAAAACAAACAAACAGAAGGAAGAAAAGAATATGTACATCCTGGCATAAAACACATGGAATCTACTGTCCAACTCCCTACTCATGTCTGTCTGTTCTCTGAATCTAAAGACAAAACTTCATCTTCCTGAGAGGGACTGAACAAATTTTAAATGAAAACAGGGTGCTGTCATGGAAAAGGTGCCAGTGAGTTAGGCTACCTGATCATCCTTGGGAGACAATAGGTCTGAAGGAGACCCTGGAGAATTCCACCTGCCATGCTCTCATCCTGGTACCTTTATAGTTTCTGACACCGTGTTCGACCCCTGGAGATGCTCTCCCAGCCTGCTTCCACTCAGAGGAAAGTCACTGAACATAGCTTTGGGCTCACTTTGTTGGGATTAATGAACATTTATTGCTTATATCATTCCTCTTGTCTGAAGGGAAGGAAGCCTGTGCTGGGAAATCTTGCTGGAGCTCTCTGAGTTATGCTCTTTTGAAGGTCAAAGCTGAGCAAAACATTGTTACAGAAATCCCCTGATTAAGATTCATTTAGAGAGGGCTGGATAAGAGAATGAGCCTCAGAACATCATCGCATTATGACTCAGCTTTAACCATGGAAATTTTGTTAAGCAGCAGTTGATTTCATAAGAAGCTTCATTTAAAAATATCTCTACTGCTCTTCCTAGGAAAGTTACACTAGGCGTAAGCTGAAGAAACAGCTGATGCCTGGGACCCTCGGGAATTCAGAGGAGGGTTATTTATTGTAATTGTGTAAGATCATTAAATATTTTTATAAGCCAATTGGGAGCTATGGGATGGATATACTTATACATGAAACATTTTGTTTTTGAAAAACACATTTTGTTTAAATCTGTAAATTAAATTATCTTCCCTGCTTGATAGTGCCTTCTCTTCATAATAATAGCTCTCAAATTTGAGCATAAATTAGAAACGCCTAAATTGCATCCTAGGTCGTCTACCGTGATATTAGCACTACTTGCTGGTTTGAGATGACACTTTGAGAATATTGATTTAGAAGATTATAGATTGCTGAAAACCTGGCTACCCACTAAAAATTTTTTGGCAGAACTCTGTGCTTGACCACCCAAGTCAATGGAATCAGAATGCTATGTGGGGAAAGCCTGTGTTTGGAAATGTTTCAAAGGCAACCAGAGTGTTCTGACCCGTACCAGAGTTGACAGTCTTTGTTCTGGATGAAACTTAGTGACATGACCGCCTTCAAAAGTCATGATACCAAATCAGGTAGCAGCAGGTGCCCGGAAGTATTAGCAATCCCAAATGTGGTTGATGGGCTGTGTACTGGCCAGTGGGGTGACTGTTGAACACAGATATCAGCCAATCTACTTCCGCGGTGCGGCAGCCTGCTAGGTTAGGGAGGACCAGCTTCTTCGGGAGTTTGTAGTCTGTGCTGTCAGCAAGACTGCCAAGGGCACCCAGGGAATTTTCCTCTGCCTGATAATAGGGAGGGCAGCCTGCATTGGGGACAGTTCACATTGTGCTCTGCTGTGTGATAGCCAGCCTGTCCACATTGGTGGGACAATGAGTCACTTCAGAGCTTTAAAAGGAAAACAGGAGATAAGAATTTTTTATTACTTTGTCTATCATTTTCTCATTTGTGCCCCAAACAGCCATCAGTTTGAAGATGATAGAATGATCTGTGTATTTATGGATGAATCACCCAAAGTTCAAAGAAGTTAGGCGAATTTCCTAAGTTTATAATTCAGGACTGAATCAGGGCTCCGATTTGAACCTGGCACTGTTCAGTGCCATGAAAACCACAGATGTGATATAGGCTCAGCTACACATTTGTGAGTCTCTGTGCAAAAGGAAAATATGGGCCTTCTTGCTCAGAAACTATTCATAATTCAAAACAGCAGCAGCAGCAATAGCAGATCCTTAAACTGGGCCTGCAACCCTGCACATGGATGGTATGCCCAGGAATTCAGGCCCAATGTCAGTTTTTAGCCCCACCAAAAATTCAGTTCAAATAAGAAGGTTTGCTCAGAGGCACATGGTGGGGTGATAAGACCCTGGAGCTGAAGTGTGGGCATCCTGGGTTCAGGAAGCCACTCCCCCACCAACCTTGATATTTTGGAGCTTTAGTTAACTTCTCCATAAAATCGAGGGAGCAGAGGCAGTAATAGGCCATATGTTTAGCATAGTGGCCATGGTGGGGGAAACTCAGGGTTTGTTTATGGTGCTAGGGATCAAACAGATTCTTGTACTCACTAGGCAAGCACTCTACCACCAGGCCATGTCCTGGCCCTGATAAGGAACTCAGAATCCACCCCTCTAGAATTCTAGCCTCAGCTCTGCAAGATTTTGACTATATGTCCTTAAGTAAGAGCTGCCGTTTCTTCATCTGTACAATGGAGTTTGCCATGAAGCCTTAAGGAGCGAGGCAAATCCCTCGCAATAGCTTATAAATAGTGCTGTGTTTTTGTTACTTAGTCCTGCGAGCCACTGGGTTTGTGTATAAGGATCAACGATCTTTTCTTTCCCGTGATTCATTTTTTTAAAACAACAACAACAAAGACCTATAGCAGTGGTTCATAGAGCTCGCAACCTTTAATACAGTCCTCATGTTGTGGTGACTCCCCAGCCACAAAATTATTTCACTGTGACTTCATAACTGTAATTTTGCTACTGTCACGGATCATAATATAAAAATCTGATATGCTACCCCCAAAGGGGTTATGACCCACAGACAGAGATCCATAGATCTATAGTGTCTTCCTAAGCAAAAACATCTGTGAAATCACAGCGCTCCCCTGTAGGGAGATCTTTTAAATGTGGAAGAGTAGAAGTACAAACTATTCTGGAAAGCTCATGTAAATACTCTCCAAAACTAGCTGCAGTACGCAAGGCTCATGGGACAGGCACCTGGCTGTGGCACCCTTGTTCTGGATGCAGAAACTCTTCCAGCTGTGTCTGTGCAATGAACTTCTCCTCACATATTGATATCTATGCTTTCATTCACTGAACAGTCACGTAACCGAAACCTTCCTACCCACTTCAGTCACTCTTGTCTACAGCAGTCCTTCCTTTGGCCAGCCATAATAGAGAAGTGTGTAAACAGAGATGAGCGCTTGTTAAAAAAGCACATAAATAGAGAAAATCTCAGTGAGCAATGTGTGGGGGTGATCCACCCCAGAACCCCCCTACAGCTTAACAGAGGACTGAACTAGAGACTGAAAGGTTGGGACAAAATGCTTTCGGAAGACACAGTGTGGCTGGAGAATGGGCATCTCTTGGAGAAACGTGCCCTTTCTTTTGGTTGCTGTTTTTCTTACTTCCCTCTCATTAAATCTTCCCTTCAGACCCCACCCACACCCTATTTCCCCTAAGTGCTTTCTGGCCATTCTCACTTTTCTCTCCTCTGAAAAGTAGTTTATAATTGTTTCAGAAGCATTTCTTGAGCACGTTCCACAGGTGCTTTGCTCTAGTACACATTGAACTACTCCATCTTTGACCTCCAGCCGAGGACAGGCTGCTTCATCAGTGTAAGTGTCTGTCCCTTTAACCTGCCCAGTTGATCCATGGCCATTTCTCTTGCTCTGTCAGGCAGGGAATGCTTAGTGTACAACTCTGCTGTTCTAGGACCTTTCTTTGCTAAATATTCATTATCGGGACCCTCAGGGCTACCAAGGACAAGAGCAGTGACAAATGAACTTTAAGATGTGCGTAGACGATCCTTTCACGTTATCATTGATCTACCCCCAACCACCTCATCAACACTGGCAATGGTCGTCTATAATCAACACGAAACAAAAGTGCAATACAAACTGACCACAAAGTCAAATTAGATTTCTTGGGGGAAAGTATGGTGCTACTTGAAGTCAGTAAAGGTGAGTTTTAGGAATAGCGTGGGTTTACTCCAGAAGATGTGAGTGATAGAGGCTCTCGCAGAGTCAGGCCCCACATCAATGGCAGATGAAGGTCAGCAAGGATGAAAGCATGGTGGACAATATCTATTGGCATTTCATATCATGGCACAAGGACCTTGGGGTTGAAAATCCTGAATATTTACAAAAGCCAGTGTGAACTTAGATATGTAAAATGGTGCCATGATGAAGTTGTGTCAGAAAAAAAAATGCCTCAATCCACACCTGGCTCAGACTTTGTTTATTTAAAAAATTAGACTGTACTTGACCTTTTAGTTTAATTTGGTCAAATTAAGATCAGTGAGTTATTTTATAATTTAGCACAATTTTTAGTTTCTAAGATAGAATTCCAGCCAATCTTTCCCCACATCCTATTATATCTTCCTCTGGTAATTTGATGCCTTTTAAAAATTGGGTATTCAATTTAAGCAAACCTTTTCTGGCACTAATTATTCTAACACAAGAAGAACTTTCAGTAATTGGATAAAGTAATGGATTGATAAGCATCATTCTTCCAGGACTAATGACCAAGAGCATATCAGGCAGAATGGAAGTAACTGGCTTTATGGACCAATGGGTCCATAGGACCAAGCATGGGTCCATAGAACCAGCCCAATTTCTCTAAGAATGGAGGTGTCTGGTCCAGTTAGGCCGTAATGTTGGGATAAGCCTGCTCAAGACCTTAAAAGGGGAATGCCCACGGCTGCAGAGGACATCGCTTACCCACAAAGCACCAGACCGCAAACCGGATCCATGTGATGGTGGAGAGCTTTAGCATGAGATAGATATTCACCAACATGGCAAAGGCAGGCACAAAGGGCAGACAGGGGGCCATGTACGGCAGCTTCTTGGGGTTCTCTGGCTGCTGCAGGATTACAAACACCAGCACACCGATCAGCAGCACCATCAGAACAACCAGAAGGATGGCCCACCAGCTCCGGCCCGAGATGTAGTCGGAGCCAAAGATGATGAAGGAGCAGAAGATGAACATGAGGATGAAGAGCAGGAGCACGCAGATGGTCACCGTGTGCCCTGTCGCTGCTGTGGGCCGGTCCATTTTGCCAGGAAGGCCTAGCCGGATCCTCATAGTGTAGTAACGGGGTCCGATCAGCTTCTTCAACTTGATGAGATAGATGTTTTCTGACTCGTCGGCTTCTATGCCCGTGCTCATGTCCACAGTGCCGTAGTTGGGGTGGTTGACACTGTAGGTGGTCTTCTCTGATTTCCCTATGAGCATCTCATTGTCTCCCAAGGACGGCAGGTTCTTGGCCCCACAGGTGTTGGTGGCTGGGCTGGAAAACTCCTCCCCCTCGCTCACAGGAGAACACGTTTCCTTCTCACAGTCAGCCAGGATGCCTTCTTTCTTCTTGGTGTGCTCCTCAGACAGGAACTTGACAAAACCATCGATGTCACTCTCAGGCTGGTACCGAAGAAGCAGGACACAGACAGAGACCAACGTGTAGGCGAGGAGAGTGCCAATGGACATCATCTCGATGAGGTCCCGCAGGCTGACCAGCAGGGAGAGCAGAGATGCCAGGAACCCTGACACGATGCAAGCCACCACTGGGGTCTCTGTGTAGGAACTCACGTGAGCCAGGAACCTGGGGGGCAGGTACAAGCAGAGGGCTGAGGCATGGTACTCACGGTGACTGTGTCTAACGTGCCAGTCTGTCAGACTGCAATATCAACAGCTAGCTGTGGTTAGCTCCTCCTGGCCCCGCCCTTCTGACAAATTTCTGTCTTACCTCTGTCTGCTATGCCATTCCCAAAGTTTGGTTCATGGGATATCATTAGACAATTCATTTTAATTTCTTGATTTGAAGCTGTTTTTTAATTTTTTTTAAAATTCTTTTAAAGCTAGAGGTCCTGTTCATTATATGACAGGAAGGGTGGATCACATCTTGGAGGTATGTCAAAAATCTACACGGAAGCCCATGGCTGCTGGGAAAACCTTCAGTCTCCAGCATTCCCACTGCTTGCTGGGACTGAATATTCTTACAAGCCCTACTGCATCAGAAGGTGCAGGTGATATCTGGCCAACTGCAGTTTAAAAGACACCCCGAGTTTTCAAACCTGAGATACCCTGCTTTGCAAACAAAAGCACAGGGATGGAGCTGGTAAAATTTCATGCCATTTAAGAAGGTCATAGACACAGGCTCAAGTCCAGCTGAAGAGGGGGCCAACCAGGGTGATTAAAATATGGGCCCTTCTGCAGCAGGCTCTGTAAGCCTTAAGGAGGCTCTCCTTCCGTCCTCTCTCCTCTCCTGGCCCTGCCTCCTCTATTGTCCTTTATTTTTCTCTTATGAATCACATAGAACTGTTCAGCGTGCGAGGCCCACAGCATCTTCTCTTAGTTGTTGTTTTTAATGGCAGGAAACCTTATGGGTGTGTGAACTTGTCACATCATCACCACCACCAGCTCAGCCCCTTTCTTAATCTACCCAGAATCCCAAATGCAGCTGCTCACACGTGGTATAGACTCAGGGAATGAGCAGCAGAAGTGGAGTAGGAAGTGACAGCTAGTGGCAGAAGTAAATGCTCTCTTGGCATTGCTGAGAGCTACTTGGCCTCCCATAGTAAGCACTGGGAATCAAGAAAAAGGGGCACATCCCATTTTGTCAGTAGAAGGTAGACCAATTTATGGCTATCAAAAAGGCTGGAACTTCAAAAATACCGCAACTGTCAAAAGTCTGAGTGTCAGGGATGGAGGGAGGCACCTCAGTGTTTACGAGCATGAGATGTTCTTCTAGAGGACCTGATCTCAATTTCCAGCACTCAAGCGGCATCTCACAACCATCTTTAACGCCAGTTGTGGGGCATCTGACACCCTCCTCTGGCCTTCAGAAGCACATGTGTGGTGCATAGGAACATGCTGGCCAAACGCTCACACACAATTAAAAAGTCTGGGTTTCAGAGCCAGAGAGTTGTGGTTTTGGATCCTGGCCCAGCACTCATCAGCTGCAAGATTTAGGCTTTTCTACCTCTTTAATTCCTGGTATACCCATCTGCAAAACAGAGTGACTGTGGGGGAGGCAAACAGGACGTAGAGCACCAGCTACACCAACGTTCATAACTGCTCCGCAGATGGCACTAACGGGTGTGATTGGTAAGTTCTCACCAGAGGAGTTTATTCTCTCTGATTGCTGAATTTTTTCATCTTCAGGAGTGCTTTAGAGACAAGCCAGGTCTCAGTATGAGGCAGGCCTTAGATGTCTCCGGGATGGGCTCTTTCTTCTGAGTGTACTCTTAACCTCCTTGTAGCGATTTGGACCTACAGTCCCCACAAGGGAGATGCATGTCAGAGGAGGGAGAAGGACACACCTCAGTTGTTCTGCATGGAGGGACCCAGAGTCAACCGAGAGCTTGTTTCAGGCTGCACTTTTAAAATCCAAACTTTGGCAAGATTCTGAGTCTTTAGGAGAGGCAGACATCAAGATGTCTATTAGTGGTCAACAGTCCTCCTGGGTAGGAACAGAGGTGCAGTACAGGTTTCCTGAGGACCCCTTACCTGAAAAGCAGCCCATCACCAGCCATGGCATAAATGACCCTTGGCATGGGGAAGAGGGAGCCCAGCAAGCTGACCATCAGTCCTGCCACCGACCCGATGGCCACCACGAACTTCGCAGCGTAGAAGCCATGGGCCACGAACATCTCCATGAGAGGGGACTCTGTGTCAATGGCGTAATATGGCACCATCAGAGTTAGGATCATGCTCACCTGTGAAAACAGAGGAGACAGGCTGGAGGCAGAGGAGACTGATGATGTGGAGGCGGGGGTCCTGGCCTGGAAAGAGAGGCTTCTGTGGTGGTGTGGATCTGCCATTAACCGGCCATGTGGCTTCATTTTCCACCACAGGGTGTCCATGCTTCCATGTGCATTAGTGGTTAGGACCAGATAGTCTCCGAGACGTCTCTGTGGGCTTTTTGTATCACAGATAATTCAAGTCACACAGCAGCAGATCTTCCTGAGACATCACCAAATGGAAGGAGCCATAGGCAGGCCCTCAAGTGCTCTGCCTCTTTTAGTAAAGCATCTATCTATCTATCTATCTATCTATCTATCTATCTATCTATCTATCTATCTATCTATCATCTATCTATCTATCTATCTATCTATCTATCTATCTATCTATCTATCTATCTGTCTCTCTGTCTGTCTACATGTCCATCCATCCATCATCTATCTTCTGTGTGTGTTTTTGACACACATACTAACACGCTTGCACGTCGTGTCGCGTGCGTGGAAGCTGAAGGACTTCTTAGAGCAACTCAGTTCTCTTCTTATGTGTGGACTGTGGGCGTCTGTCTCAGGCTGTCTGCTTGGCAGCGAGCACCTTTATCCCTCGGGCTCTCTTCCTCAGCACAAGACTTGTGCTTCTTTTATTCCTTCAGGATCCCCCTGGCTCTTATCTGTGCTACTCCTCACTCCCAGCCTGAGAGCACAGAACGCTTGAAAGCGTTTGAGACTTCCACAAACAACGGGCTCACGTGGCCACATTAAGGACTCACATTTCACCTCCTCTGTCTGTCTTAGTGTTGAGGGTCTTGCAGGCCACGACAGTGGCATCAGGATAGAATCCAGTCGTGCTCTATCTGTGAAGCCACCGTTTCTCTTTTTAACCAGGATGCCCTTGCCTGGGGATGCCTGTAGGGGTCCTGTCTTCCTTTCTCTGTCAAGGATTTGGTATAAAATTCATTTCCTTAACATTGGCCCTAAAGAATGGGAGCTAGAAGTCACACATGGCTCCCCCTGGCATGTTCAAAACAACCCTGACACCGAGAAAGGGAACTGAATGCTTGAAATGGAGAGGGTAGGTCATGTGTAGATGACCACTCCTTTGCCTGTTCCTCAGGGTTCCCCAGGGAAACAGTGCACCACCAGGGAAGACAGCAGCATAAGCCATGCCAACCCAGCAACTGAGTGTAGACTGGCTGTTTACTGACCAGTACGAGACCAAGTGGTCCCCGAGGCATGGCTAAAGCCCGTGTAGTCAGAGTGGCCCTCAGACATGTATCATTGTCACAGTGCCTCTGAGAATGCAGTAGAGTGGTTAGAGGAGTGTGGTCGAGTTTCCCAGCAATTCTCAGAGTCTTCCGGCCACACAGTTCAGCCTGGGCTAAGCCTCCAGCTCGGTAGAGGCACAAAGGCACAGCGCCAGGGGTCACGTGTGTGCGTGCTGCCAAGGTCTGCTTCCAGAGGGCAGGGTGGGATGATGAAACCGTGGAAGCAGACAGGCAGGCTGAGGGGACCTGCTGCTCCTGCTCTGCCATCACCTCCCATAATGTAGGATACTACGAAGCCACCGGACTGTGTGCGCAAGGGGAGGTAATAACTGGCCCATTCATAAAGTGTCCCGGTGGGCAACGGGATTTCTATCAATAGACATTCTTGTTTTGCATCTTGCCTCATCATTTGGTCTGGATTCCTTAGGTAACGGCTGAAAATGATTTTTGGGGGGTGGATAATGAGGGATGACACGTGTGATAGGCTGTACCCCCACCCTGACGCTTTCCTAATTGCGACGACTTTTAAATTATTATACACATGCGCACATATACGTTATTATGTTACATATCAGAATCTGTGGGGGTGGTTTCCGGCAAACTGTACTTTAAAACTGACCTCCGGATGCTGTGTTTTTCCTGATTGTAGTGCCCCAAATAAATAAACTTTTCAGGACCTGGGAGTGTTTTTGTCCTGGCTAGTCAGATGGTTCTAGGAGCTAAGGACATGTTTGCTGAGGCCGACAATTCCCGTGATAGAAATTCTGCTATGGGGACCGAGAAACAAAACATAAGAAGTGTGGGTAGGAGTGTACGCGTGGGTCCTGGGAAGACCAGGCTAGCAGCTTTATTCTGAGGGAAACCCCAAGGATGGGTTTCTAGCTGGTGTTAGAAAACTGAGCTGAAAAGAACTGCATCTCTCTCCGGATTTCAGGGCAGGAGTGTTTCCCAAGCACAACGTGTTCTCTCACCCCACTCTGTGGGAGCCTTGCCTCTTCACTGCTGGGAAGCTCCCAGAAGACAGAAGACCATTGAGGGCTGTGCACAGCGACCACAATGCCCCTTGCACGCCACCCGTTACTGCCAGCCTATGACCTGAGCTGCTTGGACAATAGCCCGCTCCTTGCACACTGTCCCTGGGCATGGGGAAGGGTGGAGAGGGAGACTTGAGAGGCACAGGCTGAGGTGAGGGCTTGGCTCTTCACTTTTCCTCCATTTGGAGGTTCTGAGTTTCTTCTTGTCACTGGTAGGTAGAGCTACAGAGGCACACAGGGGACCAACAAGGACTGAGGAGAATCTGTGTCAAAATCCTACAAAAGCCTCATTTGTTGCTGTTGCTGTGTGAGTGTGGGTGCCTGTGTGTGCACAGCATTTTGTAGCAGCTGGAAGACAGCCCTAAGTGTTCCTCAGGTACTGTCCACGTTTTAACTTGCTAAGTGGGTGAAGCTGGCTGGCCAGCAAGCCTCAGGGATCTGTCTGTCTGTCTCCCTGGCACTGGGGTTATAAGCACATACACCATGCCTGATTTTTGCTTTTCAGGTGAATTCTCAGGATGGATCCCACGTCCTTGCACTTGCACAATGATGCCAAACCATCTCTTTAACCCTACAGCCACATTTTACAATAAAATATAAAGCGCCCTAAAGAAGGTCCCAACCAGCATCTGGTACTTACAGACACATATGCTGTGAGGCAGATGACCAGGGATGCAGTGATAGCGTAAGGGATGGATGTGTTGGGGTTCTTGGCTTCCTCCCCGGTGGTGGCGATGATGTCAAAGCCAATGAATGCGTAGAAACATGTGGCTGCCCCTTGCAGCACCTGTAAAAAGGATGACATCTGTCAAGTTCAGAAGATGAGGCAGAGCCATTGGCTTAAAAGTGGTACCCACAAGTGCCCAGTGAGCTCTGCAGGGACTCCTGAATGGCACAGGGCACTAGTGTTCAGCACCCAAGTTCTGTCTAGTCTAGTTTGCGATATGACGAGGGGCAATTTCCTCATGTGTTATAGACAGGTGAGAATTCTATGGTCAAATAAAAATTGAGTTAGTCAACATATTCAAATTCTTTTTGAAAAAAACAGTATGTTGGCTCTCTGTTTTTTTAGGGGGGGCATTGAACGTGGGGCCTCATGCATACTAGTGAGGCTCTCTACCACTGGACCATCTTTTTCAGGTGTAGTTCAAACACACCACTGTTATGCATATATTTTGTACTTAATGTTTTATTCTCACCCACCAGTACTCAACTATGATGTAAATTCTTGTAAGAGAGTTTTAGAAACGTGGAAAGGTACTTTTGACCACCATGGATGCACTGGAGGTGAGGTGCTGGCCTTTTGTGGACAGCATGCATACACTTCCGTGAGAAGTATTACTCTGCCTCAGTCCAGAGATAGATCGCCTTTGTGGTAACGTCTAGGTTGGAGGTCATATACGTTTTAGATCTCCAGTGCCTTTAAAAAGGAAGATGGTGTAGAGATTGTAACTTCCCACTCCTTGTGGGGTTTGGATGAGCTAGTTGGGTATGAAACAGGCAGCTGGGTAAGGCTGGGGGTGCTAGTTACCCAGCAACCTTTTCTTAGGTCTGTCTTAAAGGATTTGAGATGACCCCAAAGGTAAGTAGGAGACCTTCAGTCAACATGTCATTGAAAGCCTTCCATCAGGGGCCACGTGACTTTCTTTAAAGTGTGCTTTCCTAATCTTGATTGTCAGCTGACAGTGACAATGTGTCTCTCCAAATGGCTGAGGTGCCTTTGCAGGGAGGGATGGACAAAGACACAAATGGAAAGCTCTGATAGGCAGCGGGAGGACACAGCCCCGGCAGGGAGGACTGCCTGTCCCCTTTCCTACACTGCAGTGTTCGCTTTTAACCTTCCCCACTGACTCCATAACAGAACAAAGTAGTAGATAGGAGAGTTGGTGAAGTGCATCACAAATGTGACGATCTCCTCAAGATGTCCAGGATAGCCTTTGTCCAGCCACAAAATGAGGCAGCTTCTTACGGAGGCTCCCAACGGGGTTTGTCATGTTTCAGTGTCCTAACCTAGGATTTCCGATTTGAGAGTTGGGGATATTCTTGGAAATTTGTGAATATTTCTGGAAAAGAATCATATTTTTATTTTTACTAGTCTTTAACTAAGTTTTAGGATTTTTTGATTATGGGTGTACTACGATTTTCGTCATCTGTAGAATCAGATATTTTCACATCAAGAGACTTTTGAGGAGATCTTTAAAAATTGTTTCTACTGGGCTGAATTACTGTAGTTCTTAGATATACATACCATAAAGAAGTATGCCATAATTATGACACAATTTAAGAATATGCATTACTTCACTTCAATAAAACTGTATAATAAGTTTCTGTATAATTAAGTTCTTCATTTCAAATTTAATTCTAATATAGGAGACTGTAAGCTTCACCATATTCAAAGGGAACTAGAGCACCGAAAAGAACTGCTCTACTCTGGTAAATCAAGCGTATGTAAGTTATTCCCTGGGAGGAGAGAAATCTACTTTTCCTTAAGAAAGCCTCTTTATCAGGGTACGGAAAGTGCCACCAGCTGCCAGATGAAGAAAGGAAACAGTTTTTACTGCATCTCGTAAGCAGGCTCACAGTTTTTGGATACGTGTTTATTTTCACTTGTCTGGGAAATATTACTGATTTTCAGGGATGAACACTTGCTGAGATTATAGGTTTGTGAGGCTGTCTCAGTCATGGTAAAGCCATGTTTAAGGTAGGTCTTCTTCATATATATATATATATATATATATACATATATATCTATATGCACACACATGTAAACACAAAACACATATGCATGAACATACACCTATATGCACACACATAAACGTAACACACAGACACGCACACATACACACCCCTTTTGTAATTTATAGTGGCACAACAGCCGGTTAGACGGAGGCAATTCTACCTTCGAAGGTGAGAGAGGTGTACCATTGCTACAAGAGGAGTAACAAGGGGCCTGAGAATGTCTGACCTAAAAAGCAAAAGATTTAGTGGAAGTGTTGGAGGATCACCCTCCCCCCTCGCTCTGAAAGTGTTGAAAGGCTCAGCCCAACAGTTCTGGAGGGGAATAAGCATTGTGTGCTCCAAAGGGAACCCCAGAGTCATGCATATACGTGCAACTAGGTCTGCTAGGAGTGTAGACTTTGTAGACGAACAGACCTCGGTTGGTTGGTTGTGTCCTAAACTAGCTGGGTGACCTAAGGTAAGTTTCTAATCTGTTGAAGATCAATTTCTTTGCCACTAAATTAGAGACAACTCATAGGATTGTTTCAAAGGTTAAATGAGATAAGTTACATTGCAGAATATGGTATGTGCTCAATACATATTAGCTTTTATCGTCAGTATTATTATTTCTACTATGAATTTTTCCAGGGCAGATGAAGCAAGGGCACAGAGCCCTCCTCTGCTTGGAACATGACACATGCATGCTAAGTGTCAAGCCAGAGCTGGGCAGGAGTGAGGAGGTAATATCACGACCTGGTTCTCTTTTCATCTTCTGACTGTCTGATGATATCTCCCATTGACTAAACCCCACAGGCTTAACAAGGAGGAGCACAGGACAGATCTAAAGAGTGGGGGTAGACCAGGTGAAAGGAGGGGAATGGGGTGAGTCTAACACAAAGGTCAAACAGAGTCTGGCCTAATAAGACAGGTAAAATAAACAAAATCAGCAGAAAGTCAGCTTTTTAGTCGAGCCTGTTTTCTCTTTTGTTTTGAGTAAAGGTTTCCCCACACGGTCCTGGCTGCTCTCGAAGGCAGGACCCATTTACCTGGGCCGCTGGGATCACAGTCGATTAGATTAGTTCTTGTCCCCCGCTCCTCTCTGCCTCTCTAATGTCAGTACAAAGAGCCTTGAAACAAGACTGCAGGAAGATGTGCTCAGTAAAGCTGTCCTCTACCGTACTCTCTCCAGATCTCATCTGGCTGGGGCACCTGTACCACATGATAAGCCTCTGTGTGGTGGGCCTGTGCAGGTGTTCACACACGTGGCTCAGAATGGGCTCACCACGCCAACAGCTCTGCAGAGAAGCGTCACAGAACACGGAGGGCTGTTGCTTAGTTGTCAAAGGCACTGTCCTGAAGGGCTTGCTACTCCACGTGAGGGTCCCTAACAGCTGCCCCAGGGCTGTGGTGGCGTTTGTGAGGCATTGGGATAAGCTGGGCTTCCCGTATTGCCTTGAGATGCTTTAGATGCTAGAAAATAATTAGGCGCCTTTCTCTAATTTACTGCCAAGGTGACAAGACAAAATGACACGAATAGCATTTTTAACCACCCTCATGCCCCAGCTCTATTAGCAGCCTGTCCACGAAGACAGTGGAATGTGTTAATAGGTTCCAACAAATGGATTCAGGCAAGGAGGCCATGAGAAATAATAGCTTTCCTTTGGAGGCCTTCAGAATTCCTCGCAAATTCTTACTATGGACTATTTTTCCTGGGAGCTATTTGTGCTGGTAAAATATCTTATTTGGTTAAAGAAAAACCATAAGATAGCATCAAGAACAAATAACATAAAGGGCACACACATCCAACAATGTTCAGGGCTGAGGAACTGCAGATGGAAGCGGGGGTTCAACTGAGGGCCAGAGTCACTTGATATAGGGGAAAATGTTTGTTGTTCTTAAGCTCTTCAAGACCAAAGAAGCATTTGACCCAGAACCTTTAAGTGAGTAAACCATTCCTTAAGCTATTTTCTTTGGAAGGAGGTGGCTGAAAGAGGATTGTGCTGGGTGGGGGTGGGGGCATTGCCAGAGGACTGGTTGTTCATTAACCCTTTCATAGCACTTGTGAACTGTGCTCAACCCAACATAATGGTGTCCTTATGACGGACTTCCTCACTTCCTCATCCCCTTCCGCCTAAAGCACAGTACACCCCAAGATGTCTGGAACTCTACACTGGTCCCCTAGTTAACAGCAGGGTTCAGAGTTTCCCCCAGAAGCATAGACATTCATGCAGCTGCCAAGTAAGAAAAGACACGTTTGTTGATGTTTTCTAGGTAAGAGTAGGAACTGCATTTACTACTGTGGCAGATGATCGACTCATGAGAGGGTGTCAGGCTTTTACAGTATGTGATTGAAATTCACAGTGGCCTTGCTGGACAAGAAAAATGATCTGTAAGCAAAGTTGAGAAAGAGCAAGGCCAGGTCAATTCACTAGGGAGGATAAGTGTGACGCAGAACTCCAAGGCCAGGCGGAGAAGAGGGAGATGAGTCAACATCTCACATGCTGTCCATTTTGCTCAGATAATACTTTTTTTTTTTTTGTCCCTGCACAGAGGCGTACTTTTGTTTCCTTCATGGATAATAGATATGCATTAAAAATAAAAATTCCCAGCCAGGATTTTCTGGTGGCCAATGACAAGTCTACTGAAGTTACTAGGTGAGGTCAGTGACCAGAGTTTTAAGCCGAACTAGGTGATCTCAAGGGTGCTAGCTAGATTGGTGGAGTGAATGAGGACTTTGGGTCACCCAGGACTGGAATTCAACTTAACTCTATTGCTTACTAAAACTTTTTTTTTTTATCTTGGATGCTTTAAACTTCAGTGTTTTGGTATAAAAGTGGAGATCACTGTTTTTCTCAGGGAGCTTGTGGAGAATAATGGAACACGCATTTGAAAGAGTTTGTCATGAAGAAAATGCTAAATGTAGAAAAGTCATTCTTCTTTTTCTAAATGTATGCCTACATTTAAAATTTTTTTTAAATAAAAGCAAGTGAGAATCTAGAGTGCATAAATCAGGGCTTCCAAAGATGGTCTGATGACTCCTTCTTGAAGTGGTGGCCTCCTGATTGAGAAAGGGTAGAGTTCCCGAAGTGGAAGGAAGATACCTCTAAAGAGAACGAAGGCCCCAGAACATAGCGCTAGAGAAAAGAAAAGGCCAAACGATGGATGTGTCTACTTTCTTCACAGCTAGGAAACAGTGAATGTACAGAGGTTCCCTCCCCCCTCACAGCGGGGGGTGGGTGGGTGAGCTCCTGTGTCTTTAATGCACATCTTTCATTCAACTTGAGTGAATCTCTTAATGTTTCTTTCAGCTTTGACGTTCCAGGTCAGGGGCTGGAGAGATGGCTCTGTAGTTAAGAGCAGCAAAAGGCTGCAGGAAAGAGCAGCATAGGAAGGGGGTTTGATTCCTAGCACCTACAGCCATCTGTAAATCCAGTTCCCCAGGGTTTGCTCCCTCTTCTGGTCTCTACAGGTACTGCATGCCCACGGTGCTCGGACAGACATACAAGTGGACAAAACACTTACACACACACAAAAACAAAGCCAATATTCTAATTCTTGGCGAAAGTTTAAAGAAAATATGTAATATCGGTTGCCAGCCGTGGTTCAGGAACATCAGCCCTTGCCCTGACTGTCTAAACCAAGTGAGAGCAAGTATGTGAGCAGTTGCTCTGAGCCTTGTGTACATCACCTGCGTGGACAACACTGATGGGTCAGGCACCTAGAATGACAGATGCACTCTCACAATACTACATGGAAGAGCCAAGAGGCTGTCCTTTTCTGCAAGCATGTGGTGCAAGCTTGTCTCCCCCTCTTGATAATGAGAAGAGCGGAGAGCCCAGAAGCAGACTGGTGCCCAGTGTCTTCCAGTGGGTCCTCAGCCCAGGCCTCCCTAGTGCCGCGAGAACTGTAACCGTGCTTTCATGAGTTACAATGAGAACGCAGTTGGGCTCCGGGAGACATCCCTTCTCTTGTCTCTTATAACTGGTTGTTTCTCTTCTGTGATAGGAGAAGAACAATTTGTATTATAAGAAAATGTAGCCTCGGGACCCAACAGTGCCTCTTTGTCCCTCTTTCTGGTTCCGAGCAGTCTCGGTATTTGTTCATCTCAGGGAGGAGAGATGCACCTCGTGCTTCTGGGGAATTCCCACAGAAAAGCAGCAGACTCGCAGGTTTGGCTTGAACAACTTGCCTAGTTCTCTGCGATGAGGAGCGTGGCACAGCTCAGAATAAACAGAAGTGATTTTGAATGGTCTCCAAGAGTGAGTTCTGATCCCTAGGTATCTTGGAGGGAAACCAGTGTAAGCAAAACCTACACAAGCAAATTAAGTAGAGTCCTGTATTTGCATTCTATGCCAGCACCAGGCCAACATGCCTCTCTGCGCCTCTGACATGGAAGGACAGGACCAGGGAACTTCTAAGGTCCCTCTCTCTGGAAAATTTCTGGTTTATGATCCACCATCAAACAAAGTCTGATGAATTTTATCAATCAATCCACAAGATAAATATTTTTCAGTTACACTGTAGAGAGAAGTCAGGTGACACTTAGAACCACTTGTTAGTATAGAGAATTTACCATCTTGACTTATGTTTTTTTACCATCACCAGGTCCTGGGGATGGGATCTAAGGTGTCCTTTGTGTCCAGCTCGCCCTCTTGCTACCCCCTACACTACCTAGACTGTATGCTTCTTGCACAGGACTTAGAATTGTCTCTCTGCTGAGTCCCCTCACCTGCACTCAGGCCCCAGCACGACTGTCTTCCCTGTGTTGGATGCTGGATTCTGATTATAAATGAGTTCCCCTAATTTTACCTGGAGGTAAACACAGCCCTTTGCGCTTCCTGCACTCTTCCTGGCGTCCTTCACTGACCCTCCTGATTCTGTGCAAGGCTGCCTCTCTTAGCAGAGCTGAACTGTTCCTACCCAGTCTTTGGATCCAGTACTCCTGGCTTTGGGTTCTGATTCTGCCACATGCTGAGCTTAGCGGGGATCCCCCAGATCTCTCTGGGTGAGAGTGTTTTCATCCCTCAGTCCAAACTGTGAATATTTTCCACCCAAGACTGATGTGCTGATGTGATGAGAAAATGCAGGCAGCACTTAGCGCGGAGGAAGGCACGCCGAGAGAGCACCGCATCAAACCTCTTCTTGTTATTGCTGTAGTCAGGGGTGTCAGTGCAACCAGGAAACAAGCCCCAAACCAAAAGATTTCTTCAGAACAACCCAACTAAAAGAACATGTTTTCTTGAAAATATGTCTTAGCGTATTCCTGGCATGGAAGGTACACCAACCTTTGAGAACAAACTCACCCCTGACCAGCCGTGGGGCAAGAACTGGCCCTCCGCCCAGTAATTGCCATTGATGAAGAAGAGGCCTGCGATCATGATGAACACCCACACTGCCAGGTTCAGCACATTGAGGACGTTGTTGAAGCCCACAGAATTCTTCACTCCCAGAGCCACAACTATGGTCACGAGGACCGCGATCACCAGAGCCAGAAGGTCTGGGTAGGACTCCTCCCCTTTCCCTAGAGGAGGAAGCCATGGTTAATATCGTCTAAAGAGAAGGAAGGGCCCAGTGGATTCACTCTATCCCATTGCATCTGGGTCGTTGTGACTCTTAGAGCAGTGGTTAGTCTGTCAGGAAAAACAGCGGAGGCTGTCTGTCTCTGGGTGTACACATACACTTCTGACGGTTACGGCCCAGAAGCAGATATAAGTGTATATCTGCAGATGAGGAAGTTTGGGACACAGCTAAGGTGACTTGATAGATCAAAACTAGGGGCATGTAACACGACAGTCACAGTGTACCTGCAGAAGCATGGCCAGCACATGTGCAATCAGTCAGGGGCATCTTGGGACATGTGAGGCACAGGTAGAGAGGTCTAACATAGCCTTTGGAAGCTTCTCTGCCTTGTAATCTGTAAGATTTCCGTCCCATCCCCACAATTCTTTATTAGCAAGCTTTAAAATGTACATATTTGAAAGCCATCTTAAGTGGCTTCTCATTTGCAGGGTGGGGTTGCAGAGAGAAAATGTCTGGAGCACAGGGCCTGCTGGCTTGATCCAGCCGTTGGTCAGTGGACTCCTGCCCTCTACGGAGAGGAAGAGGCATTGCCTCAGCAGCCAGAGAACCTGGATTCCAGCTGTACTTTGGCCAACAGCCTGTAGTGCAGCCTTGGGCACATTGCCTCATCTTTCTGGACCTCATCTGCAAAGTGAGATGGATGGCTGATTTCGGTTCATTTCAAAATTAAAGTGTTATGAAATCAGAATAGAGCGATGATCTTTATGCTTTTTATTGTGGCAGTGGGATGACTAGCAATTTAAAGAAAAGATTTATTTCTATTATTTATAATTGTGTGTGTGCCCTGAAGCTGGAGATACAGGATCCTCTGAGCCACCTGACATGGATGCTGGGAGCATCTGGAAAAACAGCAAGTGCTCTTAGCGTTTGAGCTGTCTCTTCAGCCCTGGTCAGCATTTTTGTCAAGTAGTCTCTGAGGTAAGTTCACTGAAGTAAAATGATTTGACAGAGTCTCAGAATTATTCTTGTTCTCTCTCTCTCTGTGTGCATGTGTGTGCTTTAGGGAGATCAAATGCACCACATAAACACTGTCATACTGAGCTCCATCCCCAACTACTGGGAAATTCTGAAGAAAGACTGCAGAGCTTCTTCAGCTACTAGTATGAGTCCTGTGAATATGGAAGGATGCACCAGGCAGCAGGATGGAAAGCTGGCGGCAAGTGATAGATGGCCTGTCTCCTGCCATTTGTTAGATGACCTCTGACCTCTCAGCTCTTGTTCAGGACACCTGAACACCACAGGGCACCTTGTGGATGTTGGTTGGACTGGAATTCATTTTGTTCCTTAAAATTTTTTATTCATAAGTGAAAACATTTACTTATAAAAAAATGGGAGGAAATTCACAATGAAACCATGGTGAAGTTTCTCCAAATTTCTTTGGTTGCATTAGTTTATTTTTTATATAGCCATTGGCAGGGTGCATGTATAGTACAGCCTATGTCCTTTGATATACATTATATTATATATTAATGTTTAGTCCATGCTATGACCTCTTTAGTTATCTTTTTAGTTGTCAGACATATAACATGTATCCACAATTTACACGGCCATTTGTCCCACTAAAGAATTAAAAAAAAATTTATAATTGAGCAGCCATAATCTAAATATTCAAAATTTGAGATGCTACAAAACTGAAACTTTTTGAGTGGCAACCACAATATCACAAGAGAATAAAATTAACACATGCAATGAAACTTTATATACTATATTTAACAATATTTTCTTCAGGTGATGTGTCTAAGAGGTATATGAAAAACTAGTGAATTTCGTGTCAGGTCTGGTTGCCAGTTGCTAATCCCATTATCTTATAGTGTATATTGGTAAGTATTTCAAAGTCTAAAAAATCCCTGAAGGTAACAAAACAAAACAAAAAACTACTGGTCCCAAGCATCGCAGATAAGGGAGTGCACCCTTTAAGAACGAGACTGGAAAGGGCATCTTTTTATATGAATTTTATATTCATGAAAATTAGAATAATTTACTTAGAGGAAAGGGCTGCTTTGTAAAAACAAAAAGAAGCACTTAAAGTACTTGACACATTTTTTTCCAAATCAGGGTGTGTAGGCGTGAATGTACATGTGTGTGCATGTGCGTGTGTTCATGTCTGTGTGTGTTTGTGTGTGTATGTACTGGGGATACCAAGTGTATATTTTATCCGATGAGCGATCTCTCCAGCCTCCAAGTTGCATTCTGGGAGGGGCATCTATTCACCTGGCTTACGAATTTGCATGTCAGGGGAAAGGATGGCACACTCTCACCTAGGCCGTTGAGGGTTCCCACTGTGTCCACCATCCAGCGGCTGATGCTGTGGTTGGCTAGAGAGTCAAACATGCTGCTCAGTGCGCTGGCGCCGGCTGCAGTGCCAATCAGGTATTCCAGGATCAAGTTCCAGCCGATGAAGAATGCTACAAACTCCCCAACAGTGACATAGCTGTAGGTGTAGGCAGATCCTGTTGTCTTGGGCACTCGAACTCCAAACTCTGCATAGCACACGCCTGCAAGGGACAGACAAAACAGGTGGTGAGCTTCTGCAGATGAGCTAACATCTTGGTGCAAGATGCTCCTGAGAGGAATATGTTAAGAATCTCTGGGCCATTAGCATCTGCATGCAGGAGTTTATGTACAGCTACAATGATGGGGACACGTTCTGTAAAATGTGTTGCTAGGTGCATGAGTACCGAGATGTGCTTGCACAAGCCTAGCTGAGTAGCCTGTTAAGCTGAAGTAGCCTGTAATGCACCTAGGCTATAAACCTGTATTTGCCACTCAGAGACATATATCTAAGTTAATATATATTATATAGTTTGTTACTTCCAGAGCCACGATGAATAAACCAAATGCATGAGAAAACCACCAGAATGGAGAGACACAATGAATGCTGGCTGTGTGCACTGGCTGGTGCAATGCCGTGCGCTGCTTTAGTGTAAATGTTTCTTTGTTATAAGTAAGAGTAAACCTTAAAATACGACAAAAAGAGTGTATCATAAACCAGAAGCTGGTATTGGAGTGATTTATTATCCTTATCAAGTACGATGCCCTGTACATAGCTGTATGTTATTCATGCATACTGCGGATGGAGTAGCAGGTCTGTGCCTATATCACTACAGAATGTGGCATGAGAGACAATACCGGGTTACAGCAGCTTCAT
This sequence comes from Pachyuromys duprasi, assembly GCA_028658305.1. Taxonomy (NCBI): domain Eukaryota; kingdom Metazoa; phylum Chordata; class Mammalia; order Rodentia; family Muridae; genus Pachyuromys; species Pachyuromys duprasi. The sequence goes on from CM053766.1 coordinate 45,480,903, forward strand.
GTTCCAGCCCCAGGAAGGTCTTATGGGACTAAAGTCATGTAAGTGTCTATCACTAAAACATTGTTATGTGGACAGGGCTGCATGTGACATCATTCCAAGCCATTCTAGCTATTTCCAGTCTCACCTCCTAGAAACATAGTTTGGTTGTTTGTCTCTTTGGACCTTCTGAGACTGGGTTTCACTGTGTGGCAATTCCAGTTTGGTCTCTGTTGCTGTGATGAAACACCCTGACCAGAAGCCACATGGAAGGAAGGGTTACACTTCCAGGTCAGAAGCTATTTTTAAGAGAAGTCAGGAAAGAACTCAAGGCAGGAACCTTGAGGCAGGAACCATGAAGGGTGCTGCTTGCTGGCTTGTTCTCTCTGGCTCATGCTTAGTCGGCTTTCTTGTACATCCCAGGACCTACCTAGTGGTAGCATTGCCTACAGTGGGCTTGGCCTCTTCATAACAATCAAGATATTCCCCATATGATAGCCTGATCGGGGCAATCCTTCTTCCCAGCTGACTTTCAGTTACAGAGTTGACAATAAAATCTAACCAGGATAGTAGCCCTGGCTGGCCTTTGAGTCGCTATGTAGACCAGGCTATCCTTTATCTTATGATAATCCTACTGCCCCTTCCTCCCAAGTGCTGGGATTATAAGTGTGCATTACCCTGTCTGGCTTCCAAAATCTTTTTGACCATTGTACTTGGGAAGACAAAACAAATTTGCCTGAACTATTGAGAAATAATCTTTCTTTAGAAAAATCCTTTGTTGTATGTTTCTATTGTGTTTCTCTGGTGGGAGAAATCCTGAGTGCAGGCCTAACTCAGGATGACCCCACTAATGGCAGCAGGGTTAGACTGCACAGTGACAACTTCCTTTTAGTTTTCCACATTGCAGAAGATGCTCTTCCTTTGAGACTGATACTCTAAGCCCTGTGGAAATGTTGCACTGTAGCAAAGGGGGAAAACAAAAGTGTACATATGAAAACATAGTTATAATAAAGAAAGCCACAATTTGGACAAGGCTCAGAGAATATCATGGAAGAGGGAGTAGGAAGATTGTAAAAGCCAGAGATAAGGAAAGTGTCTTCCGGACACAACAGGGCCATTGCATCCATGAGCTCAGCAGTAGTAGCTGCTGCTTGTACAAGCTTGCACAAGATCAAGCCAGTCAACAGTCATTCATGCATGGGGGAGGGGCTTATGAGACCCCAGCCCAGTTGATGTCTGCTGGGAGAGAAAGAGAGAAAGAGAGAGAAAGAAACAGGGAGAGAGAGAGAGAGAGAGGGAGAGAGAGTGAGATTTTTTTTTAGGGGTATGGCCTCTAGCAGTTCGCTTACACTCCAGAAGCTAACCCTGCACCTGCACATATGGGCAGCACTAATTGGACTCAATGGGCTATAAAGAAGGCCATGAAACACTGTCTTCTAATTTGCCATGGCCATTGCAATTACAAACACACACTTCCTGCACAAGATGTGGCCTGTCAACATCCCATTATGGATGTGTGAGGAGCTGATGAGGCCTCATACTTTCCTGAGGAGCTATTGGCAGGTAAGGGACTCTGGAGGAGGGGGAACAATTTTCTTCAGTGGTGTAGCCACTGATAGATTGTCTGTGCTTTATTGAACAATCTCCTCTCCACGCTCATATAACAACCTCAATTAAACTCACTGATTAACACACACACACACACAACCTGCAAATAACAGATATTTCCTGACCCTGAAATCTCTGTTTGACTTGGGAAGGAGCTGAGTGCAGAGCTCGTCTCATGCTGCTGAGATGGCCTTTGGTGCCCTGGAGAGGTGAACCTGGTCTTCATGGAGGGTGGGGCAACTCTGTCTGTGCTGGCGGGAGCTTTGGGCACAGCTTCTCCTCATCTCAGTGGACCAGGAAGCAGAGAACTTGGCTGGAAGCATTCTCTGCTACAATAGTCAAAAGCCTGTCTCCATCGATCCACCGCCTCCACCAGCCAGCCATGCCTTCCTTTCCGAAGGTTCTACACCCCTTTAAAACAGCACCACCAGCTGGAGACCCAGGGTTTAGATACATGAACTCATACAGAACTTTTAAACCAAGACACGTGTCAGTTGCTCATCAGCTTTCCTGTGTTCACTTAATGATGAAGCTGGGCTGTAATCAAAACTCAGTAATCAGTCTTGACAGCGTCCCAATTCATTCATTGCACTCACCCGAGTCACTCAGAAAGCAACGTCTCCGCCTATTGATGTTAGATTTGAGATAAAAGGTGAACAAGGGAAATGCATACCCCCTTTTGGTGGACCTTTATAGTCTTTTGCACAGCTTCCTAAACTGTACTGGGGTTGTAGTCTAGTTTCCTTTCTGTTCATGTGATAAAACGTGGTGGCTAAGAGCAGCTTAGGAGAGGAATGGGGTTATTTCAGCTTACAGCTCAGAGTCTATCACTGAGGGAAGTCATGGCAGGAACTCAAGCAGGAATTGAACCATGGAACCATGGAGGAGGATGCTTGCTGACTCACCTAAGCTTAGCCAGTGACTATTTGCCTAGGAAATGGCACTCCCCAGAGTGGGCTGGGCCTTCCTACATCAACTGACCATCAACACTCCCCCCCCCCCCCATTGACATAACTACAGGCCAGTCTGATGGGGACAATTTCTCAGTTGAGATTTCTTTCTCAAGTGTCTCTGACTGTGACAAATTGACAGCTGAAGCTAACCAGGGCAGGTTGCATAATGAAATCTAAAGCCGACAGCAGTGGAAGTTTTCCATATGTGCAATCCCAAATTAATTTAAGATCAAATGTGCATTGAAACCTAGGTATTTCTGGCCAGGCTCACTCCGGTGCACGGCATGACTTCACTTTAGCCTTGGTTCTGAACACACAACATGTGCATTTTACATATAAGTATATGTAAGTGCCTCACAAAGCCAACTAACACAGTCTAAAACACCTGAGCTCAGATTAGAGGCCATTGTGCACTATTGTGCTGGCTAGTTCTATGTTAACTTGACACAAACAAGAGTCGTTTGGGAAAAGGAGATCTTAACTGAAAAACTGATGCCACCAGATTGTCCTGTAGGCAAGCCTGTGGTGCATTCCTGACTGATGATGGATGAGGGCAGGCTTAGCCCACTGTGGGTGGTACCATCCCTGGGTAGGTAGTCCTGGGTTGTATAAGAAACCAGGCTGAGTGAGCCTTGGGAGAGCAAGTCAGTAAGCAGCACCCCTCCATGGTCTCTTCACCATGCCCTGCCTCCAAGGTTCCTGCCCTGACTTCTTCCAGTGATGGACTGTGACGTGAAACTGTAACCTTTCCCTCTCCTCCCCGAGCTGCTTTTGGTTATAGTGTTTTATCACAGCGACAGGAACCCTAAGACAGTTCTGAATTGCAACATTTTCACTAGGTACATAAAATCTTCTGCATCTACAGAAACAATGGTTTAATTACGGAGAATAAAAATTTTAAATATTTCCTGCTGTCATTGTGCAGCATCTAAATAGCAAATTAGTATAATTTTGGTTATAATGTGTTAGAATTCTTGGTTTTACAAAATTGTTTATGAGTTGATGACCAGCTTATAAGAAATGTTAAACGAATTTCATTTGAACTTAGGATAGAATTTCTGAAATTTTCTTAAACACGCCTCATTTTTGTGCTGCATATCAACAAGAGGCAATGTTCTCAGCATTGGCAATTAGAGGATCAAAAACCATGCCAGGTGATGGTGGAGACAGCACACACCTTTTATAAATCGCTTCTGAGATGGTGACCCGATTTTTAAATGATTTTATTTCTATTTTTTTTTGCTTGAAATTAGGATAGAATTTCCGAAATGGCCTTAAACATTTCTCTCTGTGTGTATATGTGTACTGGTGTGTGTGTTTGTAGGCAAGAGCACAACCTTCAGGAGCCCTCTTCTTCCTCTTTTTGGTTCTGGGGGACTGAGCTCAGGTTACCAGGCTTGGCTGTAAGGGCCTTTACTCAATGAGCCAACTTGCCGGCCCATGCATGCAAATGTTTAATGAGAGGGTCTTCTAGCCCTTCAGTCTCAGGACCTGTTGTGCTGCGCTGGGGTGGTGGGATGGGCAGATGGATGAGTCTGTGATTGTTCATCTCTCCATCCAGTTCCTGTTCAGTGTTAATTATCTGCAACCCTCAGCTGCAAGAAGGTGTCCACCCTGGACCACGAGAGTGTGGTTTGCTGAGCCTCAGGCACACCTTTGACAATGTCCTCTCCAAAACAGGCATTTTGCTAAGACTAAGGATACACTGGTGTCGCCTGTCTCTTAGCGTTTATAAAACCTCTGTTTCTTTGATAAGTTTCCAGTAGGGCTAAGATATCCTGAATATATTACCACGTGGCTGATCCCTCTGAAATGTAATTGGGACTGGGATATGAGGAGAAATTACTGGACCTTTAGAGTGTGGCTCTATTGGAAACATCTGTTTTCTCTGTGACACTGAATTCCAGATGGCCAAGGGTCTCCATCCCAGCTGTGTCCTCTGAGAAGCAGGTTTCTGGATTCTGAGAATTACTTTTCTAGCCTCAAATTGTGCCGCTAAACCAGGCGAACTTGGTCCTCAGGCCCTCTTCCATGACACTCTCAGCTAGTCAGGAAAATTGAGGGTTTTCTTTTCAGGGAGTGATGCATTGGGCGGCGGCTCCCTCCCACCTCCCTGACACCGGCTCTTACCTGAGCAACCTTGCTCACCCTGTACCTGTCACAGAAACCCAGGCAGGTTTTACAAATGTGTCTGGAGGAGAAGCAATTTGTCTGGGACTGCCTCTGTTTCTTTGTGTCAAAGAAGAGACTTATGATTTCTCTGCCATTCAGGGCCCAGATGGACAGTAACTGCCTGTGTTCAGGGGCAGCCAGCCCAGCCATCAGTCAGGGAGGAACTGACATCATCAGCGATTGAACCTGACAGGACTCCAATTGGGTAAGGAACAGAGAGTCCCAAATCCTCCAAATCGGGAAACCAGTACAGCAACATTTAAATGTGAAGGAAACCAGCTCCCCTGGTGGAGAATTGACTTCCAAACTGGGTGAAGTGGAAAAATGTGTTCACTAATGCATGAATAGCCTACATGCTTACTCTTTTTCCTTGAAATATGCATCCTTGAAAATATTTTGGTGGCTATCAGAGGTAGAGTTTCCACCTTCTGATGAGTTTGAGTTTTTCTTGTGGTTTGCTCATGCTGATGTGGGGCTCAGCTGGTTGCTCTGAGGGTTAGCTATTCCCTGAGCCAATCATTTGACCTTAGTTCCTGGAGAATGGAAACGATGCCTGTTGTATAGGTTGCTTTGGGTCTTGGGCAGACACAGGCACAGTTCTGGACGTAAGGCAGGAAACTGTTCATGGCTCCGCTCAGTAGCTGCCATTTGCAGGTGAGGGAATGTCTTGGCCACTTCTGGAGTGTTGATGTGTGAGCCCTAGCCACAGAGGAGGGTTAGAAGATGGCACACAACTGTCGTTGGCCGATGATTCCAGGCACTCAGCACCAGTTAGGGGTATTGTGAACTATTCTAGGGTCTAGCCCAGGCTGTTTCTGCTCAGTGTACTTCTAAAACAGAACCTGGACATTTTAAGTCCTGGGCTTTATGTCTTTAGTAAAGCCCTTTTGTTCTGCTCCATGAGAAACTGTGAGAGAAATCTCCCACTTCTTGCTAATCTCTTTTTATGAGACCCGGTCCTCCTATTTTGAGGTGACTCTGACAACTCAGCTGTAAAGGCCTTGGGCAGAAAGGACAAAGACAGGGAGTTGAGGTGGTGACAGCTGGGAATCCTCTCTCTCCTAGTACTTTTCAACACTTTCTCTTGAGGTACAGGAGAGGATTCCCATCCCCTCCTTTTTTCCTCTCTCTTTCCCTCCTTCTCGTCTTCCTTCCCTTCCTCCATCCCTCCCTCCTTCCCTCTCTTCCTTCCTTCCTCTCTTTCTTTTTTAGGTAGGGTCTCACTCTGTGGCTCTGGCTGTTCTTGAACTCACTATGCAGTCAATGCTGGCCTCTATCTGCTCCTGCCTCCACTACTGGAATTTCTGGTGAGCACCACACTCTGAGTTATGCTGTTTGTATTTTCATTTCTGTTTGTGTTTTTTTTTCTTCTTCTCCCTGAGACAAGGTTTCACTATGTAGCTCTGATTGTCCTGGAATTCACTATGTAGTCCAGGCTGGTCTTGAACTCAGAGAGATCTGCCTGCCCCTGCCTCTGGAGAGTTGATGAGCCCCCATCTTGTACTTCAGTGTATCTGAGGAGTAGGTGAGATCACCATTCCATGGAGCGGTGGGTATAGATTATCTACAGAGAGTAGTGCACTGCCACATTTCAACTGCGATCTTCCCAAAGGCCCTTGACTTTTCAACTTCCTTCAGATTGGGCTGCATGGGCCAGGGACTCTTGATTTAGGGGACTTATGAGAGAATTGTGTGGGTGTGGGGCCGCATCCCTCACCCACCATTCCCTTCTAAAAAGACTCATTTATTTTTATTTTGTGGGTATGTGTGTATGCATGTGTGTGTACGTATGTGTGTGTCTGTAGGAGTTTATATGTACATTATACAGCTGCTCATGGAGGCCAGAGAAGGCCTCAGATTTCCTGGAACAGGAGATGCAGGTTGTGAGCCTGTTGATGTAGGTGGTAGGAACCAAACCCGGATCTTCTGAGAGAGCAGTTGAACAACTTGAGTTGCTGAGTCATCCCTCTAGGCTTCCTTCCCTTTTGATAATCCTCTGAGCTCTAGAAAATATAAGTACCAAGTTTTGTATCTTCAAGTGGGAGTATTGCTACCTGCTCATCTGTGGGCTTGGAAGGCTGGGGCCCCTTGTGGGCAGGGGCCACAGGGCTTTCTGGCACAAGTGACAGACACAGGTTGGGGCTTCTCTTCCCAAAATTCTTACCTATAGGAATCTGATGGTTGTTTCTGACTAGGCAGCCCCTGCTGAACGCCATGGCAGCGGGATATTTTTAGCTGAGTTTTGAATGGCCGAGAGTGAAAAAGCCACTCCCATGGACCCACTGGCGGCTTTTGGGAAAATGTGTTTACTCTAAGTTTGACACTGAAAGTGCCCTTAGCTAGATTCATTGTACTCAGATGCATGTATGCTGGTGATTAAGATAGTTTAGCAATGTTTTCAAAGGAGCTGGAATTCTGTACCCACATATAAGAGAAATTCATTATGATGTTAATTTTCTTTAAGTCTAAGGGTTTGGGCTATGCAGAGCACTCTTGGTATAGGGCTTGCCCTGCAGGCCTGAGGACCCCAGCTCAATGTCCAGCTCCCCCCAACTCCAGCAAACACGCTAAATACGGTGGCTTGTACTTATTGTCCCGTTAGTGGGGAGGAGACAAGAGGCTTCCTGTCAACCAGCCTTGCCTGCGGGAGACCCTACCTAAAAAAAAAAAAAAAAAAGGAGATGAAGCTACTAGAGGTTGTCCCTTAACCTCTATGGGTATGCACAGGTGTGCATTTCGACACTTATAAATACCTCCACACAGATGCACACATACAGATAAAATAAGAGAGTATATGCTGGGCCATTTAAAATCAGTATCTCAAGATACACAGATATGGTCAATGTTTTTCAGCGAATGCCTTCTAAAACAGAAAGAGTGAACAGGATCTAAGGACAGATTGTACGTATGTGTGCATGTAAGTGCAACAGGCCCTGGACCTCAGCACCATCGAACACCTTGATAGAAACCCATTCGGGCCTGGGAGCCCAGCAACAGCAGGCAGCAATGCCTGCCAAACAGGAACAAAGACAGACCAAGTCAGTGGTCACAGTATTTTGCTGGGAAAGTCCCTAATTGTATTAACCTTTTTTTTTGGCTTCTGTAGTTCTGCTTCTTGCTAACCAAAGCGTTCTAGGATATGGTTTTTGTGCTAAAAAGCCAAGAACCAGTAAGCTTCAGGTCTGCATTTGGGTGAGTTCTGCATGTACCTGCCAGTCGCTGTAAAGACTTTCTATTTGACTCTAATAGTCCACGTGTCCTCTGAAGAGGCTCCCTCATAACATATACGCATACATACACTTACATATATATGCATACATTTTCATGTAAATATTTAAGTTATGAACTCATGTTTACTTACTCTGAAGGGGACCTTTTGGCCAGATGTGTAAAAATGGCCAGTGGCGGGGCGTATTACAAGGCATTAGATGCGCATTAGGCAATCACGTTCTGCACACAGCACAGCCAAGCCCGTGACCAGGAGAAGGCAGATGGAGGGCCCATTCAGTTCCTTGACATTTCCTCTTCTTTATGCTAATGCCACCTTTTACATGGTGGCATTTGCCTCCATTAGTACTCCATGCCGTAGGTGGCTTTTGATCAGTCTCTCTGGCTTGCCAGTGCCCGTGCCCTGCCTGCTAGTGTGAAGAATCTGCCCTTCCTTCCTGTCTACTGCTCTGCATTCGCTCCTTTCTCCATTGTTGCTTCTTTAATTCATCTCTACCCATGTGGTGTGTGGCCATTTAACAAAGCTCTGCCCCCTGCCCTTCTTTCTTTTGTTTTGATGTTCTCATTTCCTGCATAATGCAAACGGAATTTGTTGGCAGGCCTCAGATTCCCTTGGGTGGCTGTGACCTCTTAGCGCCACAAGTGATATGAGGAATGGCCAGGGTTTGAAGCTGGTAAGCTGGCACCATCAAAGCTGTTGAGCTGCTGTGGTCGGCCAATTAGATGCAGGGTACAAAGTTCAGGTCACAGAGCTGAGCGCTGACACTCTCGTTAACTTTTAATCATTAGCTTTCCTTTCTCAGCCGTTTACCCCATGGTGATTTGGTAGTGCCATGCCTTGCCGATCTGTATGTCTGCCTATCCCTTTGCCACAGACCTCAGTTTATTTTTCCTTATTCTGACTTACTATTACTGTGTTTGCTGATATACATAGGTTTTGATACCCAGCTTATTCATATGTTTGAAAGCACAGCCTTACAGAAAGGGTATGGTCCCTGTAGGAGAGATAATTCCTTTGGGTTAGGTACCTTTAAGGAGAAAAACATACTCCTTTTGTATAAGGTCTACCTGCAGACACATGTACAGGAAACCTGCCTTTTGAGTCCGTTTTTTAGGGGTAGACCGGGGGGTCTCAGATTTGGAATACCAGCCAGTCCATCTGCATTAAGAAGGGTTCTCAGCACATCAGGTTGGAGTGGTGATAACAATAGCAAGGGTGGCTATTACTGGCCATAGCTCTGTGCATGGGCTCTGTTAAGACTGTGCATATGTAGTCATAATCTTCAAAATGATTACACTACTGAAACCCTTATTATATTCACTTAAAGATGATGGAGCCAAGATCTAGATGGGTTACTAAGACTTAACCATCTATCCTGTGTCACCAGGAAAGAATGTATTTGTGTGTCTGAGGGAAGGCTGGTATGTGTAAAAGAATGAGGCATCTCACAAGTAGATGTGGTTATCCTGGGGCCTCTGCCATATCCTGGTCTCCCTGAAGGCTGAGGAATTAATACCCTGGCACACCTGTAACTTCCCACCCGACTGGGACTCCTTCGGTTAACTACAACTGGAAGCCACAAGAGGAGTATGCGGCAAGGCAGGACAGGGCTTGCGCAGAGACGGCTAAGGTGCAAGGACTGTACCCGCCCTTCAGATGCTGCAGAATAGACGGGGCTGTGAGCTGGCATGCGGGGAGACAGGGACTTGGCTCTTAAAGTTTTCACTCTCCCTCAGTTCTATTTCATTCTAATTCATGCTACAGGCAATCTAATTCACGCTCTTCATTTTAGAGAGGAGGGGACAGACTGAGCGTTGGGATGGCCTGTTCAACAACCCTGAGCTGTTGAGGGGCAGAGCTGAATGAGGTCCCGAGTGTCCTGACTTCTGGCCCGGTCCTGGTTGGCTTTGGCGGTGTTTGGAATTGCATCTTTGCATAGATGTCAAACCCTCTCTTTGCCTCGGAGTTGTTTCCTATTTTCAGCAGCGGTTCTCACCATGCTGAGCCCAGAGTGAGTGGTCTGCCTGTCCCATTGCCACTGTGCTGTCCACTCTACCAGGGGCTGCAGAAGATGTAAAAGGAGCCAGAGTTTTCCAGAGGAAACTGATTTTTACCATCAGCAATTTGAGAAATGTGAAAATTTCCGTTGAGTGGCATATACCTTCTCTGAACCAGTAACTGACTTCCTTTCTCCAAGGCTGCCAATCAAGTCTGTTCAGGAAAGTGACATGAACTTCAAGTACCTTTCTTTTTTTGTTGCTGACAGGTGATGGAAGACCTTGGCCCAACCAAGACCCAAAAACATGCTCCCCTAGTCAGCAATTCAGGGAGAGCTGTGGGCTGTGTTCAAAGCTCCAGAGAAGGAAGACTTGCTTGTCCTTAAGTTTGTTACTGAGGTTTGTGATTTGGGGGTGTGAGTCTTGTTCAAGCCACTTGCAGACAAGGGCCTCAGGAGTCAAGCAAAATCAGAGTAACCCTGTAAAAGTCACCTAACGACTCTGAGCCTCAATGTGGTTTATCTGTAGAATGAATGTTGTAATGATGTTTATTTAGTGGTGCTTTTGAAAATTATCTTTTTGTGTGTATGGGGGTTAGATGTATTTGTGGGAACTGATCCTCTACTCCCAAACTCAGGTCATTAAGCTTGAGAGCAAGAGCTTTTATGTACTGAGCCATCTCAGCAGTGTGGGTTTTTTTTTTTTTTTAATAATGTGTCATCATCTCATAGCTGACGCCAGACATACCATATTAAAGTAAGAATTTACTTACTATAATGTCCACTAATATCCCTAGTGGGAGGCTGCACAACATTAGTCCAATAAACATAACAGCAGTAATAAAGACTGGCATTTAGCAAGGGTCTTACCAAGTTTCAGCTTTCAGAGACCAACGGAGGCTGGGCTAGCTGCTCTCCTCACTGAGACTTCAGCAGACAGCTATGAATTCAGACACTACATTGGAGAAGCTGCTCAGCCCTAGGTCTGAGGGCAGGTATGTGTTTGCTCATGCATTTCCTTACCACTCTCTTAAAACCCTGCTTTTCTTATCCTGGTGTGGTTAAGAGAAACGGAAAAAGAGCCACTGAGCACCAGTCCTCCGGCTTCACTCCCAGTCTTTCACTAGAGGAGGGAAAATGGTTTGTTGTGCCAAAAAATGAAATAAGGACTCATCATATTTGTGTGTATGTATGTATATATGTATGTATATGTACCCATATCTCTATATAGATATCTATATACGAATCCATCTCTCTATGCATGCATACTTTGACCCTTTAACTCTTTCCTTGGCCATGGTCCAGCAGCCTGCAGTAACTAGGAGACCATGTCAGAACTCAGGGAAGGAATGGCTTCAGGAGCAGGCTAGCAAGGTTGGAAAGAGACACCCTATAGCCTCACCATGTTCCCTGTGTCCCCTGCCCCCAGGAGTCTCATCACTATGGGTGTTCCTGAGGACAGGTTGGAGGTGCTGAAGTTTTTAAAGATGATAGGAGGTGCATGCAGGTATGTCCAACCTTTGACATTGTGTCACGATGTTGTCATGTACAGAGTTCATGTCCTTTGTACCATTGCATGTGCATACATTGTATATACATAAGAACTGTACCATTGACTTAACAAAAAAAGTCTCATGTTTACTGTTTTGTCTTGGACCACATTCATCATTACACTCAGCCACACATAGCTTGTGTCAGACATGCCTGCCTAGGTCTAATGTTAAGTCATGTAGCCATGTACTTAAAATGGTAAGAAAAACACACTTGGTATCCGGGGCTTTAAAAACATCTCTGTCTCTCTGTCTGTGTGACTGCTTCTTTAGGCACACAGGTGTGCCATGGTGCCTGTACGGACATCAGGGGATAACTTGTGGGAATTGGTTCTCTCTAACGAATGGATCCCATGGATGAATCTCAGGTCATCAAGCTTATTAGCAGCAGATGTCTACCTACTGAGCCATCTTGAAGGCCTGAGACAACTTTCTTAATCATCTTTTTGTAATGATCAGTGAGAACTGGTAGCAAGTAATCAATCCATTTCCTGTGAAAAAGTTTCTGCCTTCAGTAATCCAAAGGTGGCCTCCTGGGAAGTGTCTTCAGTCTCCAGTCTCAGTTCTGGTTGTCACTAAAGCTTTTACGGGAAGTCCTTTCTGACTGTGGCTCTGGGTTCTCCCAGGGCAGGACCGAAGCTAGCCTCCCACAGCGGTGAGGATGTGAGGAAGTAATGCAGTGTCCACGAGTGAACCCAGCATCTACATGGGCTCTGTGTATCTTCCTTGCTGCTTTTGTGCCTCAGTCCTCTCTTTCTGCTGCCAGGACTATGTTGTCAAATCCATCATTCCCATGTTATTTCAAAATATTCATTGATTGCACGTCTTTTCTTGGACAGAAGGAGCTTGTCCTCCTCTTGCTCATTGTCCTTCACCAGCCCAAACTCTCTCCATTCTAAGCCGCCTTTGACTTTCACTGTCAGAGCCCTGAGCCCTCGAGCCCCATGATCCCTCATATGTCTCATTATGTACACATCTGGGTTTCTGCCTTCATTCTCTCTCCACGGTGTAGCTAAAATATGTACCCGCTTGTGTCATTGAGCTCCCCCAGGCCTATAGAGTAACATCTAACCTCAACTTGGCAAATGTTAGGAGCTGACTGGCTGAGCTGTCCCCTGAGCCTCGTGAGTTAAGTTTTAATCATACTAAACAAGAAACTAGACATAAGCCTCTAGGGGAAAAAACCCTAGCTTGATGCTCTTCCCCTCTTTAGGCTCATGGATCTTGGCTCTTGGGACTTTGAATGGCCGGACATTGTGGGCATAATAACTTGGCTTTGTTTCATGTGTAGCCAAGTAAATCAGAGAAAGTGCACAAGCCATCCTGCTCCCACCTGCTCTTCACAGAGCTGCAGGTAAGAAAAAAATATGATGTTCTCTATCAAAACATACTATAAAAAGGGCTTTGCAGGCTTGGCAGGGCACAGGGCTTGTGGAGTTATCAAAGAGCACATAAGGCTGTTGGACAAAAAAAAGGAGAGATCTGGCACAAGCTGTTTCCTCTGATAAAGGGCCCACCACCTGGGACAGGCCACAGGGCAATGACTACGTCAGAGTGGAGCTGTCTAAAGGATCTGGGGAAGTTAGTGGACCTGGGGGTCATGTTCAGTTGGAGAGAAGGTAGTTTCAGAGTCCCATTTGTTTCATGTTCCACAAAGGCTTATGGAGCATGGGGAATGGAGCTACATGGCCAAGAAAATTTCCAGAGAGTCTGCTGGCAGTTCGGAACGCCTTTTAGCAAGCTTCCTTTCCATGTGGGTCCTGGCTGTGACAGATAGATCTTCCCCCAACTCCTGCTGCACAGCAGTTCCCAAGTCTGGCTGTGTGTTAGAGTCTATTAGGGGATCTTAAGGAAACACCAGCCCCAGGGCACATCATCCAGCCCCAGCTGACTTAGAATTTCAGGGCATGCACTTTAAAATAGAAATAGAAATTAAAGGAGGTGCCACAAACTGGGAGGAAACGTTTGCAAAGCTACCTATTTAAAGCCTGGTGTGACTGCTTACATCTTTAATCCCCATACCTGGGATGCAAAAGCAGGCAGACCTCTGTGAGTTTGAGGCCAGCCTAGTCTGCATTGTGAGTTCCAGGCCTGTCAAGGTTATGTAATGAGACCCTGTCTCAACAAAACAAAACTACACATTTAATGAAGGATTTGCTTCTAGAATATACAGGAAAAAAAATTGAGACAAGGCCTTATGTATCCTAGCCTGGCCTTGACCAAGATGTGACATGGTCAGAAGGGCACCAGATAGAGCTATGCTGTGCTTTCAAACCTCTAAAACTGTAAACTAAGCAACCATTTTTTTAAACTTTATGCATTAGCTAAATGCATTTAACTAATTATTTAGTTAAAGTAGTAAAAATAGAAAAGTACACCTAACTTGAAAAGATACAGTGAGTCAAAATACTGTATTTTACAGCAGGTGCCTACAATAGAGTTTGATGCAAAAATAACTTATTTAGAGCTGTGTGTTGGGTACTGTACCATGTACTTGGTAGGTATCTCATTTAGATCTCACAGCAACTTTACAATGAAGATGTTTTTATTTCCAAAATGGGGAAACTGAGGCTTAGAGAAGTTACAGTGCTTGCCTTAAGCCTGTGGCTAGTTAGCAGCTTAACCAGGTCCCAAGTCTAAAATCATCCTTACTGGTCACACACCACTTCGGATAACATATTTTACGCGTTTCCTTCTGCGACATCACTTCCTGCCTTTAGCCTCACCTTTTTAGTATTTTTATTCTAGTATTTTCCTGACTTCATTGAAATCTGCAACTTCCCCTGATCTTACCGCTTTCTCACTCTTCCTTGGAGTGACTAATTTTTGTTAGCACACAAGACAATGGGCTCCACTGTGACCATTCAGCCTCCCTGGTGTTCAGTGCAGCTTGCTTCTCCTTTGCAAACACCCCCAGGTTCACTGCTCGCTCCTCTCTGCTTGGGACGGGCTAACTTCTGCTATTCTGACTTCCCTTTCACTCCATTCTTATTACCAAGCAGTAACTACTGCTGGGGGCAAACATACGAGCTAGAGCCTGGGCTTCCTCGCGCTGAGTCAAGGCCAGAGAAGAGGAGAAACAAGTGTTACCAAGGGTGGAGATGGAGAGCAGTTGGACCATTGTGGTGTGGGGAAGCAGGGAAAGGTTGGTGAAATTCTAAGTGATGTGGGGATGATGGGGGCGAGGGGAATGAGGTAGTGGGAAGGGGACATTTGTGACCAAAACACACAGCAGTGTGAGACCTGGCTGAAGAGACCCCTGTAATTCTGATAATATTGGCTCATGTTGTTTTGGTTTTGGCACTGGCTGAGGCTCTGAAGGGTTCTGGCTGGCCTCAGCAGGGGATGAGTCAGTCCACAGAGTGTGGAGAGGCGCCATGGATGGGGCCATCTGGAGAGAGGGGGAGAGGCAGCTGTTTCTGCTCTGGTGCGTTGGTTCGGTGGTGAGGACGAGCTGATGAGAGGACAAGCTGATGAGTGGCATTCAAGAGTATGCTTGGGAAATGCTTAACAATCAGCTCCATGGCAAACGACAACAGCAAAAACACAGTCCCACCACAGCTGATTTTAGGTCTACAATTCAACGTCTGACTGTAAAGCTGGGAAGAGGTGTGGCCTTGCCAGAGAGACAGCTGGTGCAAACTGGCTCTGGCGTGATACTGGCTGGGTGAATTCTGAGCTCTCCATCTCAGCAAGGAGGAGGTGGATATTATACAGCTCTGCGAGCACTGAGGTCGGGGGTGTGCTCCCAGGATGCAATGGCTTTCTAGATATTAAGTGACAGATGAAGGATAATTTGCATATAGGGACCACTCACTCTGGGGACTGTATCCAACTAGTTTGCTCTTTGTAGTCTGTCATGCTCCTTCATGGATGGAGGCTAAATTTTCATATGTAATAGGGATGAATGGTACTGCAGGGTTTCTTTGGAGATGTGTGCACAAGTCTCAGAACCCCTGTCCTGTGTTAGAAAGGCTGTGCCTGGAGCAGTTGAAGAGCTCAAACACTCACTGCCAGTATATCAGCTGACACATAGTCAGCCATGCTATGCCCAGCAAAATCTCATGTTTTTTGTGCCATGACCACCAAGAATCAGAATTCGGTCCTTTTCCTCCTCTTCCTCTCTCCCTCCCTTGCTTCCTTCCTTTCTTTTTCTTCCTTCATTCCTCTCCTCCTCCCTTTCTTTTTTCTTTTTCTTTCTCTCTCTCTCTCTCTCTTTCTTTCTTTCTTTCTTTCTTTCTTTCTTTCTTTCTTTCTTTCTTTCTTTCTTTCTTTCTTTCTCTTTCATGTTGTCTGTTGACCTACCTTTGGCAGTCTAGGCCTGCAGCTCTAGAGAAATTGAAGGAAAGGGAGAAAGGCAACAGGAGAGCTGTTTCACCAATCACCAACATATAGGTCTTGGCACCTTGCTTTTGAATGGGTTATTGGTCAAGGGGGTGCGGGGGCTGCTGAACTCCCTGTAGGTGATGGCTTTGCCTAGGTTGTTCAGGCAGACAGTGTTTGCCAGCAGCACTAAATCTCCTTGCTTAGCTTTTTTTCTCCTTGCCTTCCAGTGCCAGCTTGAGGCTCAGCAAATCCCAGTCATGACAGAGCAACCGACTTGCTGGTTTGCTACTTTGCACGTTCTTTGTCATTATTTTTCACTAGCTGTGTGCTCTGTCCCTCTGTCCCATCTTCCAAGGAAAGGAAGAGTTAAAACAGAGATAGAGTTATTAGAAGCTGGGAGACCAGAAGCATGGGCGCCAGAATAGTTGCTTATACTGAAAACCACAGAAAATGGAAACTATTATAATCAGGTCCAAATCTAGTCCCTTAAGTACCTAGCATTGGAGACCTAAAAAAGCAGACACGCTGCTTCACTGCCCCTTAGTACAGCTCATCACTAACTGTTCCAGATGAGAGCTGGGGAACCGGCTCAGTGGGAAGGGTGTCTGCTGTTCACGCTGCCAGCGTGGGCTCCCCACGCCCATACGGTGGCAGGGGAGAACTGACTCCCACAACTTGTCTTCTGCCCTCCCCGCAGGCTGTGGCAAGTGCCTCCACAACACATAAATAGCCAGAAGTAGTAATAAGCACTCTACAAGCGTGGAATGAGCAGCACAAATAACCTTACTGTGGGACTTCCTGCCCCTAGACGCTTACCTGATAATATAGACGCGACAGCCGCAATGATGAAGGACACGATGACACCCGGGCCTGCCATTTCCTTGGCCACCAGGCCAGACACCACATACATGCCAGTGCCCACACAGCTGCCGACTCCAAGAGAGATGAGGTCCACAGTGGTGAGCACCTGGGCTAGCTTGGTGCCATGCGCTGTGGTGGTCCCCGTTCCCTCCAGCATGGACTCCACGGGCTTGGTGCGCAGGATCCGAGAATGCATTGCGTACCAGGCAGCCCCCCACTGCACCCGCCGGGGGTCCAGGGAGGCCAGAAAGCCACTCATCTTGAATGGTAGGGTTGCAGTGAAGGTTTGATGGTAGCAAAGGACCACAGAAACCTTAGTGGGTGATCCTGGAACTCATGGGGCAATGAGTGCTTGTCCTTTTTAAGAAAGGCCCAGTGGGACCCACCTCAGCCTTGTCTTGGGCATGAACGTCTGCAAGAGAAACACAAGGAAGAAGATAAGAAGCGTGGGAGCAAACCATGACTTAGAGACATGTTTGGCATACCACCACCATCACCACCACCACCACAACCACCACCACCACTACCAGGTAGATTGTCCTTTGTGTTTATAATGTGGGGACACTCCATTTCTGAGTTCTCCCTTCTGGGTTCCCTTCCAGTCTGATACAAGCTTCTGAAGCTTGGCCTATGTCTCACACTCGTCTCAGAGGCTGGGTGATTCTAGGCCATTTTCTTTCTCTGTGCCTCAGTCCTAGCAGTTCATGGGTTGATAAACTCTTGACCAGAATGAAGGTGTTCTGAACAGATAGGTGTGCCTCCTTCTGTAAATTCCAATTGTACTTCGAGGAATTAGATTGTATCTAGGAATCTCATGCTGGGAGAATTTGTCTCCCAGAAAGATATTCCACACAGTTGTAACAGCTTGTCAGATGACCTCACAGGAGAGACTGAAGCCCAGAAAATGATGTTGAGATCACACATTGACTAGGGCTGCTTAGCTATGTGTCTCTTTAAATAGCTTTCTAAATAGTCTAAAGCCAAATCTCATGTTAGGGACCTGAATATGGACCCGGAAAAGGGCGCTCAACCCCTTTGCTTTTCTTTCCAGCGTTGCCGCACTGAGTAAATCTCCCTTTCTGCTTTTAGCTATAAGTTTGTATCTTTCATTTGTCCATTGTGTTTATCAGTTTTCTGTTGTTGCGATAAAATACTCTGACGAGGGTTTATTTTGGCTTATGGTTCCAGACGGATGGAGTCCATTGAGTTAAGAAAGATGTGCTATTAGGTAGGGAAAACATGGCAACAGGAACAGGAAACTGGTTCCTCATGCTTCAGTCACAGAGAGGAAGCTGAGAGGGAAGTAGAGCCGACAAAGACTCACAGGAAAGGAAGCATGGCAAAGGTGTGACATCTCAGAGCTTCTTGACGCACTTCCTCTGACAAGGCTCCACCTCCTAAACATTCTATAATCCTCCCTAAGAGTACCATCATCTGGGAATCGAATGCTCAAATACACGAGCCTGTGAGGGACATTCATCATTCAAGCCACCATACCTACTGAGAGGACAGGTGGATGAACCTTGTTCATCAGGGCTGCCAGGGCCTAGGCTCTGACCCTACAACTACAGTAACGAAGCCATCTGCCTGGTGCTAATGTGATGGGTAGGTCAGAGGATGCATGTAAGACACCGAGGACAATAACTGGCCCACAGGAGGCACTCAGCTGCCTCAACATCTATGTACTTCTTACCTGGCTCTGCCAAGATTTGATCTGTGATTCTGTTTTTTTTTTTTTCTTTTAAAGAATAGGATGTAAAGTTAGATCTATGATTCTTAAGAGGAGTCATGTCACTCATGGGGTTGTTTTAAATTTGGCTTTCAAACAGAACAGAAAATGTTTTGGGCCCTTCGGAAGATTATATGGTGGGGAATTCTGCTAGCCTTTGAGGTGGGGCTAATAGTGGAAATGCTCAGGATGGTGTCATACATCTTTGGATGATCTCGCGTGATGTTCTTGAATATAAGCACCCTGGCAATGGTGATCCGAGCCTTGGTGGCCAACTTACAAGTCTGCTTGACAGATCAGCATGCAGGATATTTTTGGATGGTCTTAAAATACAGGGACATCGAAACTTCCAGGAAAGCAACTCAAGAATAAGTTAAATGGGGGTTGCAATCTGATATGTTTGAAGTTTAAGAGGGATTGATTATTCACCATCTAAGCAGACTGAGGCTCCCTTGAGCCGCTGGCACTCTCATGCAGCCGCTCGAATAGCGGGCTGTTGAGAATGAGGGCAGCTGTCGCAAGTCTTAATGTGCTGGTTAGCTTTTTTGGTCCTCTTGACACAAATTGGGTCGTTCGGGAAGAGGGGACCTTAATGGAGGAAATGCCTCCATTAGATTGGCCTGTAGGCAAGTCTGTTGGTTTTTTAACTGATGATTGATGGAGGAGGGCGCCACCCACTCTGTGTTTCCTGAGGCTACTTTCTTGGGAAGTCGGAAGCTTTGTAAGATTCTAGAAGGCAATTCCGAAGTACTGCACTGGGAAGCCTAGGAGACTGACACACACAAGTTTCTGCTGACGTAATCCACGACCGCTATTAGTTTTTTTTCTTTTGTTTAATTTTTTATTTTATATTAATCACAGGTTATGTGCTTTGTATCCCAGCCATAGCCCCCGCCCTCACTATTAGTTTTGAATCAGGGTCTTCTAGGTAGTGTGGCTGGTCTTGAAGTTGGCAGGTCTCTGCATCCTCGCCCTGAGTGCTGTGATTACAGGTGTGTGTCACGACACCCAGCTTACTAATATTATTAATTAATACTACTTAGCACTTAATGTTGTGCTTATCTCTTCCCAGAGGCTTTGCAAACACCGACTAATTAGGAGAATCAGGTGAAATGCACTAGCTTAGTTCCCAGGGCTTGGGTGTCAGCCCTCCTAGTTTCATTTACTCCTGGAGCCTAGTGTCTGTATTGTGCTCCTCCTGTCAGGTCCAAATTCTGGATAAAAGCCAGCATTCCTCAAGAGCGCAGGAAAGGCTGGTTCCCCTCCACCAAAGGAGCCATTTCCTTATCACTGGCACAAGGGACAAATGGCTATCTGTGGTGCCTATCAGCATGTCAAAGTGCATACTGGCTTCCAGGCTCCCTCAGGATCACAAGTACCGGTCACACATTTCAGAGTCTGGGTTGGAGCCTAGCTTTTCTCATCCTGTTCCTTACCCTTAGCTCCTCCAGCTCATGGGCTTCCCTTCCCGTCAGTTACTCATTTCTCCATATAACCCAGCTATTTTTTGGCTATGCTCTCTCTCTGTTTTTCACTCATGTTCCTGTTTCTGTCTTCCTCTCTTGCCATGTCCACCTCCCTCATGGCTATGTCCAGTCTGTTGGCCACGTTCAGTCTACCACTTTCTCTCCCTGCTCTGGTCTCTTCCAGATGCCTCTGGTTGTTCTGTCCTTCGTATCTACAATAAAAACCTTCCGCTTAACCATACTTTTGAGTGGTCATGTGGTGAGTTTATACACTACCCCACTACCCCTCCTGCTCCTCACTGTCCCCCCTTTTCTCCTGTTTCTCTTTCATCCAGTCTCTCTTCTCTTCCTCCTGTTCATCTTTCTGTGCCTTCTTTCCCGATTACTGAAACAATAGGAGCCATGGATCACAGGGTCCTCCTTTGGATTCCTATAGGAAAATGAGTGTGGCTGCATGTCTGTTGTTTCCCTCCTAATCAGTGGTGCACCGTTACGCCAGCCTCAGCTAACAGAATAGGCTGTGACAGAATTAAAACAGGAGTGACAGCGCCAGTTGACATGCCAATGTGGATAGGGAAAATTTCACAAGGCCCCACGCATAGATGAAAAGCTATAGACATTCAGTGGCTCTGGGAGAAGGAGAATCAGTGTTCTCCAGGGGCAACCCCCTGTTTGGCTGGGCAGTCCTCAGTGGTCAGCCCTAAACATGTACATGGACAACACTAAATGGACTCAGTAGGCTATATGTATGTATGTATATATGCATGTTTATTTATATGCATAATTATTTAGTAATTAGAGAAGACTCATAAATTTGAGAGGGGAAGAGGGAGGGGAGGAATTGGAGCAGAGAGAGGGAAAGATGGAAATTATGTAAATACAGTACTCATGTGTGAAATTCTCAAAAATAAAGAATAATAAAAGCAAAACTAGATGGTAAGGGGTGGGACTTTCTCTGGAGACACAGCATTGGCTCTTGAGTAGCTGGAGGGCTGGTCATGGCCAGCATCAGGGGAGAATGTTCTTGGCAGAGTGAGAAGGATCTGTGTGCCATGAGTGAGTTAGATGAGCAACAGCAGCAACAAAAGTGCAGAGGAAGCAACGGAGGTGGGAAAGGTACAGCCCTCTGTCCAAGGTCACAGCCTTCCTCAAGGGGGGGACCAGAGCTCGGCATATCCTCTTATAGGGCCAGTGCCTGGATTCCAGACTATCCTGATGAATGTGCACAGGGGTCAGTCTGGTAAAGGATCTGCAGTGTGAGTTTGTCTCTAAAGGCAGTGTGGGGCACCTGGGAGGCTTCATTCAGCGGGTATTATGAGATCATGGCTTCTCTGCAAATTCACCATCGCTGCTATGCAGACTTTGGCATGGAGGGCAGGTCATTCCCTGCTTGGGAATTTTCAGAAGCGTAGTCCAGGTAGTAAGTGTATTTACCACCCAAACTGCTGGCTGCAGAATGCCGCCTCCTCACACCACAGAGGCGCAGCCCAGGCCCAGCTGACTGACAGGAGACCTCAAACAGGAACTGAACGTTAATTAGCCAGGGCCACCCTTATTTGCATAACTGATTTATACGGCTCTTGCTAGCGTGGCAGAGATTGCACAAGTGGAAAGGACAAGTGCAGTGGCTCTCACTAACCTTCCAGAAATGTGTGCCCCCAATCTGGACTATCCTCCTTTGCCCACTGTGAATTACATGCCAGGGGATCACACTCAAGGAAACTTACCCTAATCGCAAAAGTACTCCTCACAAGCAGACCTATCACCCCACCCCATTTTCTAAGACCATAGGGAGTACTATAAGTCCTTGCAGTATACTGATTAAACTATCTCCCTCTGCCAGCGGCTCTCAATCGTCCTAATGCAAAATCCTTTAGTACAGTTCCTCCTGTTGTGGTGACTTCCAAACCATAAAATTATTTTGTTGCTACTTCATAACTGTAATTTTGCTACTGTTATGAGTCGTAATGTAACTATTTGTGTCTTAGTCGACCCTTTGACCCCTTTGACCCCTCAAAGGGACTTATAAGCCATGTTAGTGCTCTCCCTGTTACCAATGCTGGCTGGCCAGCCAGTACGCTACATAGAGTTGAAGAATTATCAGTCCTGTGGTTAGCAACGGGCTGGACAGATGTGTAAAGAGTGTATAGTATACTCAACCGTCCTTCCTGTTTCCTGTCCTGTCCTGGGGAGGTTGGTGGGGTCTCTGTCAGCCCACCTTTGTCAGGGCTGCATATGCTACCCGTCTGCAGTTGTTCCCTGGGAGACTTGTTCCCGGTCAGCCCTTCAAAAGAACAGCCAACAGACAGGCCAGCCTCATCAGGGAGGCAACAGCTTCTATTTGCATTCCATCCTCTTGGTTACAAGAAACTGTTGTGAAAATGTGGATAATTAAGTAGAACGAAGGGTGAAGGTGGCAAGAATTTCTTCCTGGCTTAATTCCCTCCAGGCAATTACTCTTAGCTCTCGCCTGCTTGATACCAACAGGGATTTAGGGATATTTCCTCTCTTGGTAGGAAATTTACTGGAGAGAACAAAATGTACAAAAGGAAGCATGCTTCTAGGTGACAATTGGCAATATCCATATTCATTACCGCAGCCTATGTTCATCAGGGAGAGCTGTTGTTGTTTTTCTGAAGCTCACTGCTGTGGTCTTTCCAAGATGAGCAATAAAGCCGTGTGGTGCTTTCTCTACCACTTGAATTCAGCGTTCTCAAAATACTTCACAGCTACAACTATGGCTCACAGGCCTGAGAGGAACGTCATCGTGGTTCTGCTGTCTGTGTCTGCCTGTTTGTGGCTCCAAGTCTGATGATGCCTCGACAAAAGCAGGTTTGCTTCAGGACAAAAATGGTTACGATTCAGAAGTTTTCTCTATAAGTAGGTTATAGGTTAGTTTAGGAAGAAAATGCAAGCTAACCAAACAGTAAACAGCCAAAACCCCATTCCTACCCTGCTTTCCCCAAAACTAGGGATTACATAAATCATTACATGATTTTCTTGGTGAATAGTGGTCTAGTCTTTGGGGGCACACCTGGGCAGTGCAGATCACGGGTGACAGAGACAGCTCCTTTGAGTGTCTGGCCAAGTACATCTGCAAAGGAGGGCTTCTAATAAATGCTCTCGAGCAAAGTGGCATTACGGTTAGGAGCAAAATCTGCCTGGCTTGGTAAGCACTGCAGGTGACTGCAGGTCTAAAGGACTTATCTTCTGAGGTCCCTGCACTTCTATATCTCAGGGTCTAGGGCTAACCTGCAGGGTCATGGAGTCTCCAAGGGGCTGAGGTTCTGGGTCCTGGCTAGTGATACAGCCTGAAGTTTCAGATTTCAGCTTTGCCCTTCAGTTCTGCTGTCTTTAAAATGGGCTAATGGTGGTTCCTAGCTCACAGTGGTGGTGAAGAATGAGAGGAAGGCATGATGCATTTTGTCAACGCTGTCATCTGTCTGGCTCCCGATAATCCTTTGTACCCTCTGCAGACCTCACTCCGATGTTCCCCTCCACAGGTGCTCTCTGAGAGCCCTTGGCATGCCACCCAGCCCTCAGTCAGGATGTTTTCTGTGGAAGCTTCCCACATTTTCTCCTGACTGCACACTGCACAACATATTATTTGCTCAAAGGACTCAAGTTACCTTGCTCAGCCAAGCCTGCGGAAACCAGCTTTCTGTCTCACTCATGTTTTTTCATCATGGCAAAAGATTAGGGTAGAGAATGAGGCCATGTGATAGCTACAAAATGTCTTACAAGTCTGAAGATTCGGGTTCCCCAGGACACACACCTGTTAGTAGGAGAGAACTGGCTTCTACAAATGGCCTCTACACAGGTGCAGTGACACGTGCACACCCACATACACACACACACTGAATAAGTACATGTAATTTAAAATTAGTATATGAAAGAAGTCATGGCCAGAGAGGAAGGCTGGAGACGTTTCCCCACCAAGGCTGGCATGTAATAGATAAAGTATGTGTTAAACAGTGCCCTATGGAGACCCGACCCACAGAACCTTGGTGCCATGGAACTTCTAGCCTGTCCCTGAGCTCTGTCCCACTTTCTCTTTTGGAAGGAAAAATTTTCATAGTAATTGGTCTCTGCTTCTCGTGGTATCCACACATCTCTGTCCAACCTTTTGATTCAGTTAACAAGAGCCCAAAAGTTGCAGTAGTCCACTTGACTCTGACACCCACTGAAAACAGGGGAACATCTCCATTCATTCTCCTATAGCCTGACACTCATCACTCAACCCACAAACACCCCTGTGAGTACCCAGGGCATGGCCGGTCCACCTGTGTTATCGTCTGACTCTGAAATTATGGTCCTTTCCGACCTTGGTACCTGTGGCTCCTTGGCTCCCCCAGCCATCTTGGTGGTAGCTTCTAGACTGAGACCCTTGCTTTTGTTGCTTACCTCTCCCCGACATGCCCCCCAGGTGCAGCCTTTGATTTTATCGCAGTTGTAGAGATGCTTGCCTCATGGTGCTATGGCTATACCAGGTAACCAGATACAGTCATGGTGTGCTTAGTCCCACCAATGGAGGTCCAGTATAGATGGCTTCATTTGCATTGTCTTCTACTGTCTGTGCTAGTTCATTCTGTAGCTGCACAGATAAGGGCTAATCTGTTTCTGGGACACACCTTCAAGTTTTTGAGGGCAATTGACATTTCTTGAAGTCTTATTTTTTTCCTAGACTGCACATCTTTAACATATTCTGTGATCAAAAGTACCTCTGCTTTAACAGGTACTTTTGAGTACCTTTTAAGTACCTCAACTTTAAGACAGTCATGTTCTGATTGGGCACACCAAAGTTTATTGTTGTTGGGATAATCTTTTTGTGTACTGTGTAAAGATTGTCTTTGTATTATTCAAATGCTGATTTCTGTACTGGCATGGATCTGATTATAGGCTGGAGTTTGGTATTGCTCTGCATAGTATTTTGTAAACACTGTCTCCAGCATCTTCTGATTGGTTTAATAAAGAGCTGAACAGCCAATAGCAAAGGCAGGAGAGTCAGGCAGGACTTCTGGGAGAGACAGAACTCTGGGAAAGAATCTGAGATGGGAGGATTCTCCAGCCAGATGTGGAGGAAGAAACAGGGTGCTGGGACTAGGGACTGAGAGGAGGTAAAAAGCCATGTAGCAGAACATAGATCAGTATAAATGGGACAATTTGAGATAAGTGCTAGTCGGGGAACAAGGCTAAGCTAAGGGCAGTAACTCATAATAGATACAAAAGGTCTCCATGTCATTATTGGGAGCTGGTGTGCCAAGAAAGTCAGGTTGCTTTTGGCACCCAAACAGTTATATATTATGATGGTATATATTATGATGAGTGGTAAGGGAGATACTTTTTTGTTATTGTTTGTTTGTCTTGTTTTTTTGAGACAGGGTCTCACTAGGTAGCCTTATCTGGCTTGGAACTCACTATGTAGACCAGGTTGGCCTCAAACTCACAAAGATTTACCTGCGCCTTCTGCTTCCCAAGCACCAGGATTAAAGTTGTGTGCCACCATGTTAGACTGTTAGGGAGATATTTTTGGTTACTCTGGCTGAATGTGTGTGTGTTTGTATATGCATGTACGTGTGTGCTCATATGCATGAGTGTGAATGAATACCTCCTAAATGATGCTATGTTGGTGCCTGACAGATTCACTTGAATGTACATTGGTTTCAGTGCTGGGTTCCCGATTTTCTAATTATCAATATACCTAATCACCTTTGCTAAGTGTTTGACTGATCAAACTCACTTGAAAGGTTTTTCTGTTCGTCTAACATATTATTTAATAATGTGCTACCTCATTTATATTGCACACAGAATCTCAGAAACAACTGGCTTTGTTTTGCTTGGGATGCCTCTAAAGGGTATTTGAATGGATAACAGCCACCCACAGAGCTATGTGGAAGAGGTTCCTGTTCACTCTTTCCAGTCTCTTTCTTTGTCTCTAAAAGTTACTGATGGATTTATCAACGTCTGCAGCAATGACAAGCTGCTCCAGATTTCAGTACATTACACAGTGGACCTGTGTCTTCCTGTGGATCTATTTGGAACCGTGGATTTTGAATAAATCTAGACTGAGTGTGTGCCACAAGGTCATCTTACACTAGGAGTCAGACTGAAGGGAAAATCTGCACCTGACATATGCTGTTCCCTCATGTAGTGGAAATGAGATATGCTGCTTCTGGCATTTCTAATGACTCTTTATTGACTAAAAATGTCATATGACCGAGCTCAAAGTTGGTGGGTGGGATGTATTCTCTAGAAGTCACAGTGTTCTGCTAGAGGAGAATGTGGCAGGTGACTGGTAATGTCTCAAAGCTCTGACTACATACTGGGCACAAGAATGCATTTTTCTTTCTTTTACTTATTAACTGATTTTTACAGTTAGATCTCATAGCACAAGTTGGCTTCAAACTCTCTATATAACCCAAGGCTGGTCTTCTGTCTAAACTCCCAAGCCCAGGAATTATAAGTGTTTACTACCACATCAGTATTTTTCTTTTGAGTCTAATTCCTGCCCTTTTACCCCCCCCCCCAACAAAAAGCAATCCATGAATAAGCACAAGCCTGTCTATTGAAGACCTCCAAGTTTAAAGAGAGTCCAATGTGTTCACCCCTGAGCACCTACAATGAATTCCATAAAGATGTAAACATTGATTTCCTTTAATAGCCAGCTTGAACTAAAAGCTTATCGACTTGAGACATTAAGCAGAACAAAACAAAACCCAGCTAGTTTATCTTTGTTTGCTGGAAGTAAATAAAGAGGAGGGGGTAGACTTCTGAGGATAATTAATCTCTATGTGGTCTGGGACAGTGTGCCTGCTTAGGGGTTTGCTGTCCTTGCTTCATCATGGAGGATGTTTTTAAGAGAACGCCTGGCATTTTCTAGGAGAAGCGAGAAGCTTGGTTGGAGAGCTGGCCATTTGGCAGTGAGGGTCTGAATTCTGCTCCGGAGCCTGGCAGTTAGATATCACTCTCCCACCATTGGCCCCACATCCGTGGCTTTAGGCCTCTGGAATGTGGCCGTAACCTGGCGACACATCCACTCCTACTGCTGCCAGCTCTGGGGTCTCGGAGCTATTAGAGGTCACGTGTTATTCACTGTGCAAATGGTAGCATTATCAGAGCCAGGATCCAGAAATGAACAATTTCTCCCAGATTTTCCTGGAAGACCCCTTTTAGAAGAGACAAACCACACAGGAAGTCACTTAATCTTTCATTCCACTGTAATGAATTTAGGCATTTGTTTTAGAATAACACTGCTGAAGTGTTTAATGAAGTCCTTTTATATACTTACTTAAAAATAGTTAGCATACACATCAATTACCGTAAGATGTAGAATATCAGAAATCCCACAAAGGGGTTAAAAGGCCACTGGTCTGTTTGTCCTCTGAATTTTCTCCCTGGCCTGCCAGCTGGAAGGCAGGCTAGGACTGAACCTAGCAAAAGCTCCCTTGCTTTCTGGCTGGATTGATCAATATGGAGAGAGCCAGCAAGGGGTTAGGAAAGAGGGTGAGAGGGAGGCTACATGTTTGATCCCATCAGCCCTACCAGCCCAGTGTGGCTGTACCCACTCATTAGGCCAGGCTCCCTGCCAGCTGGCTTCTCCACACGGCTCTGCTCTCTGTCCCAGAAATGCCTCTCCTCCTCCTACCTTTTTCCTCCCCTCCCTTCCTCTCTTCCCCTACTTCCCCTCTACTCTCCACTCCTCTATATCTTCCTTCCTTCCTTCCTTCCTTCCTTCCTTCCTTCCTTCCTTCCTTCCTTCCTTCCTTCCTTCCTTTCTTCCTTCTGACAGAATCAACATATATCTGACCCTGGCTTTTTTGGCCTTCAACATGGGCTCGATAAACCAGGGAATGTCTAAGCTCAGAGCCAGGTTGGGAACCTGACTCTCAGCCTCTCTAGTGTGCTGATGGCCATTTTTGGACTACCCACCCCATATTGTATAAACCAAATCCAATACCTATATCACCTCCCCCACTGTTAGCAAATCCTGCCTGATATGGTGCTTTACTTAATATAATACTGTAGCTTCCAAGGTGTTACTTGTAGATGATGCCTACAGTGCCCTTTTGATCAAGATTCTGATCTTACCTCATGAGATTTTTAGTGACCATTCGGAGGGATCATAAGGTGTGTGTGTTAGAGAGATTGGCACCTTCACACCACGTGTCATTGCAGGGTCGCTGAGCTCCAGAAGCTCATTTATGCCCACTTGGGCCACAGGCCCATCTCAGCATGTCCTCACACCCAAGACAGAAACACCAACTGGACTCCTAAGATACTGAGGAAGCCACATGACAAAACAGAGAAATGCTATTACAAACACAACAGAACCTGCTCCTGTGAGGTCCCTCTCAATGCTCACACGTACTCAATGACCTAAACCAGTCCGAGGCTGTCAGGTTACAGATCTGAGTCTTCAAGAATCCAGAAGGCAGTCTGTCTTCTTTGCTTTTCCAGCTTGGAGAACTCAGAGGTCACCCGTGTTCCTTGACACCATCAAAGCCAGAAGCACGGCATCTTCTCTCTAAACCTCCTGCCCTCTCTTCTTCCTCCCCCCTTCCCTTCTTTCTCACTGAGGGTCTGATTCAGGGCACTGAGCATGCTTGGCAAATGCTGTCGTCCTAAACTGTATATCCAGCTCTGAAGGGTAGCCTGGGCTGGCCTTAAACCCCGAGTCCCCCTGCTCATCCTCATCAGTGCGTGATTACCGTCATGACCCGGCACAGCCAGCTCTTCCCCTTTCTTCTAAGGGGCTTGTGTGTATATCAGGGTCGCTACTAACCCAGGACAACCGACCCACCTCAAGAGCTCTGATTTCATCACCTCTGCAAACTCCACTTTATTAGAGAAAGTAACAGTTACAAATTCCTTGCATTAGGACATGGACTTCTATGGGGATATGGGAGCATTTTGCACCTGACATGCCGTCCAAGAACTACTTTTACATCTCTCTCTCTCTCTCTCTCTCTCTCTTTTGGTTTCCACATTGTCGGACAAATTGGCATCTCCTTCTCCCTCCAGTCTGCATAAAATGGAAGTGGTTCAGCTTTTTCCTATGTATAACTTTGCCCTTAATGAAAACAAAATCCTCTCCGAAAGGTAACCCTGGTAAGCATGTTGACAGCTGTTTCCAGAGTTTGGGTGAGGTGACTTCTGAGACTACACATCAGAGAAGGGCATGCCTTCTGGTACAGGCATGAGAATGAGTGCTCCCTCCTGCCCCTTACTCAGCAAGGTGAGTGAAGCAGTCTCTCCTTTCCTTGTGTGACGCTGGTCTGGTGTCAGGCCTAAGGATACAGACATTCATCCACCCAGCCTTCTACGTGCTGGTTCTCTTCCTCACCTTATTATCTACTTAAGCTTCATATTTAGTTAGCTTCATGAACACTGCCACGACAGTTTTCTGTTCTTTGATAAGGAAAGCATGCTGGATGCTGCCATGATTTTTAGTTTTAGATAAAGTCATAGGACTTTGGATATTACAACGTGGATCCCTTGAAGTTTGCCTTGACATGCACTGTATGCAGATTCTGCTGTTTCCCTAACCTTAGCAGTCAGGCAGAGCATTCTATTACCACAGGTGCCAGTAAATCTAATTTTGTTATGGGCTGGGTTGGCCCATGCAAACACATCAAATTCTGGACCATTCTGAGTGCTATGAAACACTGTTTCTGGAAGAAGAATAAAGGGTTACTAGTTCAAAGGTCAAGTGTGCCTTTACAGGAAAAGAGGTCATGTTGGAAGTGGTATATGCCGTAGGATGGAGGACACCTCAGCTGCCATCACTCAAACGCTATCCACATTTTTAAAAAAATTTGTTTTGTTTGTTTTAAACACGGTCTCTTATTGGTCTGAAACTTGGGACTTGCCAAGTAGGCATGGTTGGCTGGCCGGTAATCCCCTCTCCAGTGCTGAAATTATGCCGGGCATTGTTTGTTATTGTCACTGTGTGGGGTGCTGTGGACTCAAACTCGGATCCTCGAGCTTGCAAGGAAAGCAGTTTACTAATGGAGCTATCTCCCCAGTCCCAATGCTGCTTTAAAAAACAACTTCAAATCCCCAGTGTGTATTGTCCTCAGGACACATTGTCTGCCCTATTGAGCTCAGTGGGTTTCTGTTTCCTTATAGGAGCCAGGGGAAGGGAGGAGAGCATGTCAACAGCGTTTCTTGAAACTTTTCCTACAGATGCCGTCTTGATGACAATTCCTCTTCTGAGTCAAGAGGACAGTTTGGGCAGGGGTCTTCTAAATGTCTTTGTTCCTGGTGTTACCCAGCTGACTTCCCTGTGGATGCGTGGGGGAAACTCATAAGTTGATACATCCCTGTGGCTGCACAGGCTGAGTACCCTAAATAGAAGCTCCCGCGCAAATCAACAACTGCAATTTGGATGACTAACTTTGTGCCTCTGGGTTTGGAGCTCACACTGGAAACTATATTTGTTCTCTCTATCCCTGTAGATACTTTGGATGTTGAAGCTTTGGAGACTAGCCACCTGTCGTTTTGAGATTCTTTCCACTATTCTCAAAAAAGAAAAGAAAATGAAATAAAATAAGATTTAAAAAAATCTAGCTAGAGCCAGTACTTGAAGCCAGATAATTCCAATGAGTCAGATCCTTTCAGGTTTTGTGACCCAAACAATAAACAGATCAACAGAATCTTAAATTATTTATATGCTCTATGAACTTTCAATTCTCGACAAAGGCTGGCTCTCACACCCAGCCCTACTCTGCTCCTGGCTCATACTGTTCTCAATACACACTGTTCACTGTACTGGGCTCAGAGGGTTTCTATAAATAGTCATGAAGCACCTGGCATTGTGGGCCCAAGGTGCAAAGATTAAGCCAGGAGAACACTGCCCTTCCCTTCCAGAGCTTCCGGGCGGCAGGGCAGACAGCTGTGAGGTGACCATCTCTGAGGTGACCATCCTGTGTGAAACTAGGAGGTCTCCCTCTGGGACCGCAAGGCTCTCCCCTGCTCAGTTGTCCTTTCATTCCCCCCACCTTTTCTGCGGAATCCAGCCCATACCTTCAGGCACCCCTGGGAGTCAGTTTACAACTCATCAGCCATTACATGCTTATGTTAACCTGTTCTCTGATTTCCTATGGGACTTCCAGTTCAATATACATTCTTAAATTGTCTTATGTAGATTTCAAGCACTTGAGGTCTAAAATCTCTTCTTCAGCCTCCCCACTGATTTTGTATCACAAACACAAAGAAAACAAAAGTTCTTGTCAAAGTACCCAGGGTGCTACATGGTTTCGTGTCTGCTTCATTTCTCAGTTCATCTCTGGGTTTAACCACGGTGAACCTTGCTTCTAACACACGCTGAGCTGTTTCCTGTCTGTGGCATATCTTGCCCCGGGGCTTTGCATAGTTCAGACCTCAATCTTTCAGCCTCTGTTGACATGTTAATTCTGCAGAGTGATTTTAGCTCTACCTAAGCTGACATTGGTCCTGATGTCCTGTGCTTTATTCTCTCTCTCTCTCTCTCTCTCCTATCATTCTGTCATGTATCTATCCATCCATCCATCCACTCTTTCTTCTACCCACCCACCTCTCCAATCATTTTTTAAAAATATGTTTAAAATGTATTTACCTTTGCTTTGTGTGCACTGCTGATTTGTCTGCACGTACGTCATGCGGGTGTCAGATCTTGGTGTTACAGACAGTTGTGAACTGCCATGTGGGTGCTGGGATTTGAACCCAGGTTCTCAGAAAGAGCAGTGAGTGTCCTTTACTGCTGAGCCACCCCTACAGCCTGCTCTCCATAAATCTTAAAGTAAATTATCCTGTTTTAAAAACTTATTTAAGTGTCAGTGTTTTATTTTTAATTTTTTTAAAATTTCTCTTCTTCGTATTGTCTGTAAACTTGAAGGTATGTCCTTTGTTAAATCGCCAGTGGCTAGAGCTGGAACTCATGCAAAGTAGGTAAACGACAAATATTTGTTTTCCACATGACTGTCTTTTGCTATAGTACATAAGGGAGTATTGAGTACAGATTTATTTCCTCATAAGAGACACAATCTCCTTTAGTAGTTTGTGACAAACTCTTCTATTTTGAGGCATTTTTTGCAATGCAAGATGGCTGTCTTTGCTGACTACTCTCTGCATCACATCTGAGAGCACAAAATAGTAGAAGCTCAAGTCCCCAATTTTACAAATGAAAAAAATTCTCTCTCTCTCTCTCTTTTTTTGGCTTCCACAAATCCTTTTGAAAAATAAAATTATTGGAATTATCTTGAAACAATTATATCTAATTATAAATGAATTATCTCTAGGAGACTTTTATCCTTTTATATTCATAAAGTCAAAAGAAGCCTGAATAAAAACTACACAGGATTAGAATATTAAAATATCTAATAATAAGATATTAAACGCTAGCTAAATTTAGAATTACGTTTTTTGAGTAGAAGTCCCACACAGCTCCTTCGGGCTTTTACCCAATCATTGTGGTGAAAACCTGATAAATCATAATGTATTCAGTGTGGAAGAGAAAGCATTTAAAAAATCTATGGTTTGCCTTATTCTTTTTCATCTGGGAGAAAATAACAGGAGACGTTGACAGTTTGTGGCTTTGATATATTTTTGAAGAACTAAGAAGTACATTGCATTTAAGGAAGCTGTTCGTTTCTCGCTTTTAGAATCTTCTTTGAGAGATGGGAGATAGAGACAGGAGAATCCCCCCACTCCCCCAATCCTCCCACTCCCCCAATCCCCCTGACATATACACTGGTGAGCAACAAGACACATTGTCTCAAACAAGGTGGAAAATGAGGACTAACACCCTAGGTTGTCCTTTGACCTTCACACAAATGTTGTAATCACACACATGAATACACCCCCTCTCTGTGGTGGTCTGAAAGAAAATGGGCCCATAGGCTCATAGGGAGTGGCATCATTAGGTAGTATGGCCTTGTTGGAGTAGGCATGGTGTTGCTGGAAGAAGTGTGTCTCACTGGAGGTGGGCTTTAGGGGCTTAGATGCTCAACCAGGCCCAGCGTGGCACTCTGATCCTGCTGACTACCAATCTAGCTGTAGAACTCTCAGCTGCCTCTTTAGCACCATGTCTTCCTGTGTCCTGCAGTGCCCCCGACCGTGATAACAATGGACTAAACCTCTGAACTGTAAGAGAGCCCCAATGAAATATTTTCCTTTATAAGAGTGGCTGGGGTCATGGTGTCTCTTCACATCAATAGGAATCCTAACTAAGACATAACTTGGTAGCAGGGGCTGGGGGATTGCTGTGATAGGCTTGACCATGCTTTTGTTTGGAGGAGTGTTGGCTCTGAGACTTTAATTTAAGAAAGCAGTGGAATGCTTTAAGCTTGGCATTATGGGCCAGCCTAGTAGGAACATAGAGGACAATGATGCTGATGGTAATTTCAGGTGCTGTGAGGACCTGGCTCAAAAGGTTTCAGAGGAGAATATTTGTATGTGGCCTAGAGCCTGTTCTTGAGATATTTTGATTAAGAATGTAGCTCCTTTTTGCCCTTGTCTGAAAAATCTGCCTGAGGCTTTGGATTGATTGTGTTGGCAGAGGAAATCCAAAAGAGCCTAGTATGGACTCTGTCATGTGGTTACTAGTGGAATGGAGCTAAGTCCTGTGTTCAGGAGATAACCAGATTAAAGAAAAGCCTGATGTAAAATGAAATAAAATAAGTGGGGAGCTCCATGCAAGGTCCCAACTTGTGGAAAGAAATTAAGGAAAAGTTCAGAGATAGGTGTGGTGGTGCACATCTTTAAATCCTAGTACTCCAGAAGTGGTAGAGGGAGGCAGATCTCTGAGTTCAAGGCCAGCCTGTCTACAGAGTAAGTTCTAGGAAGCCAAGCTTAGGCAGTGAAAGAAACCATTGAAAACAGAAAGCTGGTGAAGATGTAACTCTATGCGGGGCCATGTTTCAGCCCCTGCAAGCAGCAGAACTTGGCAGCTTCAGCCACATAGTTCTGGCTTTATAGTCAAGGACAGAAGAAGGCGCTATAGAATCTCCCTTTGTGACTAAGGAAAGCTGCTGAGGCCAGGTATATGGCAGGGGTGTCCCTGCACAGAGCCTAGGGACGACCATTGTGTGAAGCTAGGAAGGTCAAACCTGGATTGCCTTAAAGACCCCAAGATGTTAGGATGCCAGAGCTGTGGGAGTTCTGCCAAGAAGAGCTGCTAACAGGGAGGGACCAGCCCAAGAGAAAGAAGTGTGTTGTAGTCAACAAAGCTGAAAGGAGTTGCATTTTGACAGCAGACATGGGAAAGCAGTTTGGAGTTTGCTCAGCTGTTTTCAGTCTTACTTTCATCCAGTATTTCCTCATTATGCTCCCTTCCCTTCATTTTGTAGCGTTAGTGTATATCCTGTGCCATTCTAGGTTGGAAGTATGTGATCTGCTTCTTCATTTTGATTTTACAAGGGATTAGAGTTAAAATAGTGCATGAATCTCAGAAGAGACTTTGAACTTTTAAACAGTGCTGATACTGTGATGGACTTTTGAAGTTGTGGGACTAAATGCATTTTTGTATTGTGCTATGATTATAAGTCTGTGAGGCCAGGGAGTAGAATGCAGCATTTTGAAAGAAAATGTCCCTCATAGGCTCATGGGAGTGGCACTATTAGGAGGTGTGGTCTTATTGGAGTAGGTGTGGCATTATTCAAGGATGTGTGTTACTGGGGGTGGGCTTTGAGGTCTTAGATGCTCAACCAGACCCAGTGTGCTACTCTCTTCCTGCTGTCTGCCTATCTGGATGTAGAACTTTCATCTACCTCTCCAGCACCATGTCTGCCCGAGTCCCACCATGATTCCTACCATAATGACAACACATTAAACCTTTGAACTGTAAGCCAGCCCCAATTAAATACTTTCCTTTACAAGAGTTGCTGGGGCCGTGGTGTCTCTTCAAGCAATAGGATCCCTAACTAACACTCTGACCCCTAACACACACATATAAAGATATAAAGGGAGAATGAAGCATTAAACAACTATTAAGATATTGTTCTAAAACAGCATTATGTGAAAAATCATTCAAGATATATGATATGGAAACAACTAAAACAAAGGACATGAAACTTGGCCATAAAGGGTGAACCAGCTTCATTCTCTTCTTCAGAAGGTGCCACAGCATTAAGATTGGGGCCCTCCAGTGGTGACATTAGGAGGGATTTTTGTACCATCTCTTCTGTGGTTAGTGTAAATTTCTATAAAATGAGAGAAAAAAAAAGTAACCTCCAGCTTATAGTGGCTTGGCTTTAAGATGATCCAAAGGCGACAATCGTGTCCTTGGATCCTGAGTCTCCTGGGTTTATAGTATTCAGTGCAATGCTCCTGTGCTGCTGGGCAGCAGTGGTGTGCACGTGAGCCACTGGCAAACCCGGGATTCTGGTGTACTGTTTACAAAGCTACACTATCCAGCTCAGTGGGTTTGATGTGGTCAGTGCATTTTGACTTAGGATATTTCTAACTTATGAAAGGTTCACTGAGACGTAGCTCCTCAGTAAGCAGAGAGACATCTGTATTTAATTTAAAAACAAACCACAGATGGCTCCAGTAACAATACACACGTTCCTGCTCCTGGCTACAACCCCAGAGGATATTTGTATCTCTTGATTTTGGAGTTACGCTTCTATGCATCCCCATCTTGGCAAACAGACCTAGGGTCTGTCCTCTCTACTGCTGCATGAAATTCAGATCATCAGTGCCACTGGGAGGAGAGAATTTGCCCCAGTCCTGTGACTTTGGTGTCTTAAAGCTTGGTTTTCTTTCTCTTCATGTTGATGCTTCCAAAGGTAGCTTATTTGTACAAATTCATTGAGTGTTCTAAAAATTCTAGCTGTACTCCGCAGGATATTGTAGTTAGAATTTTGATGTCTTTAAAAAGTCAGTTGTGTTATGTAAACATGTTTTCATTTTAATCCCAAGTGTGGGATATGGGGCCGATGGTCCACGGCAGCAGACTATTTGCCTCAGGCATGCTCTGGCAGGTACATGATTCTGCCAGCTGAAGATAGTTTAATGCTGGGGATCCTAGAGAGGGTATAAAAAGACCAGAGAGAGGAGGGAGGGAGCTACAGTCAGGATGTAAAGTGAATAAATAAATCATTATTGATGATGATGATGAAGAAGAGCATAGTCCAAGAGAGGGGATAGGCATGGCTGTTCCTTGTGCTTGTTCCTGCTGCTGCTGCTGTTGCTGGTGAAGAGAAAAGAGACAAGAAGTTGGAGCTATCCTGATGAGAAGAAAGTTGGATTTGCCTCAAGGAACTTTATGTCCCTAATCATCAGGAAGTAGCTTATAGAGACCCTGTTTCCCCTCTAACCTTCTTTCTCTCATAGCTGATTGTTGGGTGTTGGAAGGTTGTAGGGTGGAGAGGGGTGGTAGATATAAGAACCCAATCACAGTGGCTAAAAGGTAAAAATAGGCCAACAGGATATAAAATAAACAAGTATCCATGCCCTCTTGACACGATGACCCCCAAGTACTCCCAGCCTTTCCATTCTGTTCTCCACACCTTGACAAAACTGAAAGCCCCAACTCGTCCTCCTGACTATCCGTGGAGTGAAGCTGAGGCTGGAGGTGGAACGTGCCCTTGCCAAGCCTGACAGGCAAATCCATTCCTGCTCTGTTGTGCCTCCTCTACACAACAAGGTCATGCAGACTCCTCAAGATGAGCCACGTTACTGTGCTCTGCAATCAAAGGCACACATGAGGGTCTTGCCCTCTCTTTGCAAGAAGCAGTTTTTCCAGGGCCAAGAGAGTGGGAAGGAGAGCACGCCACAGTGGAGCTTGTATTTTGTATTTACTCCAACAAATAAACCTCCATGTTTGCAGCCTGGTCTTGGAGATTTTACCTGTCACAGTCAGAGCTGTGATTTCTGTTCTTCCTTCCTGGTTTTAGGTCCACAGCTTTTCCATTCATTTAGCTAGAAATCTCCAAACCAAAATAGGACACATGGCTCTTGGGGCACATCACAGGACTAAAACATCTCCTTATTACTCTGAAGCCTGGGTCTCAAATTCTGTTGTAAGAAGATGAAGGGCTGAGATAGAACACAAGAGACCGTCTTTCTGTGAGGCTAAAATCGGAGCCGTGAGTGTTGAGACATCTAAAATGTAAATCTCAGTGGGTAAAAAGGAGCATTGTAACTCTTGATCTTTTATATTTGCTCCTCTGAGGTAGGAGTACTTGTCGACTTCTGTGAACCAGATGGTGCCTGTGTCTCAGGTAGTGCTCAACTAGAGAATAGCTCCAGGTTGGGTGATATTTACTATGCACCAGATGGAACACACACATACATACACACACACACACACACTTACAGCAACCCTAGGAAAGATTCTGTTTTTAGCCACTCACAAATTGGACATGAAGAAACTGAGATACAGAATAGTTCAGGCACAGGTTGGAAGCCCTGCAGCTCCTGAGGGCTGGGGTAGGACATGAGTTCAGGCAGTACAGAGGTGTGAGTTCCAGGGCAACAATTTTACATGCTGCTCAATATGGCTGCCATAAGTGGCTATTAAATACTTGACATGTGGCTAATGCTGCTGAAAAAGGGATTTAAAATTTTACTTAATTTTAATTACAGACACGACTCAGAGATACTGTGGTTTTGGTCCAAGGCTACTGCCAAACAAGTGAATATTGCAATAAAATAGCCATGAATTGCATGTGTATATAAAAGTTGTATTTATATTATGTTATAGAACAAAAATGTAATAGTCTTGTGCCTAAATAATTCTTGCAAAAAATGCAGCAGTCGACTAAGCTACTGGAAAAAAAGGTGCCAGAGGACTTGCTAGAGGCTGCTAGAGCGCCATCAGTGGGAGGAGCTGGAGACATGGCTCTATCGTGACGGGCTTGCTGCGCAGCGTGAGAACCGGGTTCAGCCCCAGCATCCAATGAACACGGGGCCCGGAGCGTGCTTACACTCCCAGTGCCGGGAGAGCAGATCCCTGGGTAAATGAGGTGGAGAGAGATTGAGGAAAACACACATCGACATCTGGCGTCCAATCTCCTCTCCATGTACACACCATACATATGCATATGCAGATGCACACACATGCACACTTACACACACACAAACGCACACACACGCTAATGAATCCACATGCACACACAAACATGCATGCACATGTATACCGTACAAACATACATACATAAACATGCACACACAAGCACTACATATGGACACACATGAACATGCACACATGTACACACACAAGAACATGCAAACACATATACCATACACACATGAACATACATGCACAAGCACACACTCATGCACACATACACCTGCATACATGAATATACATACACAAGCACATGTACACACACGACCATGTACACACATACCATACACATACACGTGAACTTGCATGCACAAGCACACACAATACACAATGAACATGTATGCACATATACCACACACATGTACACACATGAATATGGAGGCACAAGCACACACACATGAACATCTGTGCACACATATACCATACATAACAATACATAAACAATGCAGTATTTATGAGGTGCACTAAGACAAGGCCTAATGGGAAGAAGTAATTTAAAGTTATATAGCCACAGGTGGGCAGGGGCCGTTGCTCTGGGTAACACAGCTGTACAGTTCATGCCTGATAACTGCAGAGGTGACATTGGACAGATGTGGGCATGCTTTAGGAGGGGACACTGAGCACCGGGACACAGCTCCAGAGCAGTGCTGTCCCCTCCCCCTCTGGCTCTCCCTCTTGGTTCTTCATCTCTTTCCAAAGGGATCTGAAATCATATCTCTCCTCTTTTGCCCTTCTCCACCGGTCTCTTTCCCTTCCTCTATTATTAATGCAGGAACAGTAGAAGAGTAAAGCATGGCAGATTGTGTGGGCTGTGAGGAGGCCCTGCTAACTGGCCGAATTCCTATTAAATCATACCTTTGTTATAACATCCTAAAGGCTCATATGTGGCTGTCACTTTTCTATATCTTTCTTCTTGATTATTCTTTCTCTAACCTGCTCTAATTTACATTCACTGGAAACAGCTATACACCGTATTAACAAAGTAGGTTTTGGCTAAAATTGCTGAATTTATGTGTTCCTGAAAGCCGGCTATTTAAGTTTCTTTCCTTTTGTCAAGAGAGAGATCTCTCAGTTAGGTTTGTGTTAGATATCATTATTCTAGAAAAAGAACCTACAACAGTTTATGGTTTGGGGGAGCATCTCCTTTTCCTCAGCGCCCTTTCAAACAGACCGACTCTGTATCAATCTGTAGGACGTCAGGCAACTGCCCCATACTCAGCAGTCTGCTCTTGCCAACATATGAGCTGCCCTCCTCTGCCTTCCCTTAATGACTTTGAAGCTGTCTGAGTAGGAAAGCTTGCCTAATCATGGGCATAAACAGAGGAAACAAACACATATACCAGTCCACCCAGGATGAAGCACCCAGGCTATCCCTTTTAGCATGAGAAGAGAAGGAATTCTTTTGCTTTCTGATAGCAGCCTGCCTGTCTGATCACAAAGGGTGATCGCTGTTGTATCCAAGAACAAAGGTACCTGGCTCCCGGATAAGCTGGGAAGAGTCTAAAGTTACTTGGGGGTGAGGAGCCAGTGTTTCCAGTGACCTGGAAAGTAGAGCCTGGAGAAAGTGACTGAGGAGGGCTGGCTTTAAGGTCAGTGAGAACATGGGGGGAAGGGCACGTGTGTGTGTGTTCCTGTCCCTGATGCTGTCAACCCTCACCCCCCTGTGAAACACTATAAACTTGGTGGGTTTGATTGACCTATATCAGTGCAGCCATCCTGCTGGTACGTCAAAATTCAGAACCGTGAACTGCAAATGAGAAAGAACATGTGGTGTTTGTCTTTCTGGGTCTGGGTTACTTTACTCAGCGTTAGTTTCATCCATTAACCTAAAAAGGTCATTATCTCATTTTTCTTCATGGCTGAGTAGGATTCCATTGTGTATATGTGTGTAACCTGGAGTAAGTACCACAAAAACCAGGAAAGGGAAAGGGGACAATAGGGGTGGGGGATGATGGAGAAGTAGCATGTGGCTAGGGGAATAGGAGACAGGTGCTCTGAAGAGGGAAATGGGAAAAGCGGATGTGGGGCTTAACTGGGAAGAACGATACAGATGGAGAGGGACGGAAGAAGGACAGATAACACTGAGGATGTTTGGAAAATCCATAGTGAGTCATATTATTTTATGTTTACCTAAGATTATGTGTAATATGGATGTATATATACACACACACACATATCCACTTGAGGTGATAACGCTCCCAATTAACAAAACCCCAGTGCCAGGCATGGTACTTTCACACTGTTGGTTAGGGGAGTCCAAGAGACCCCCCCTCCCACACACAAACAATACAGACTATTGCTATTACTCTTGGTTGCCTCCCAGAATTTGAAGATAAGTCCCTACTGTTGATGACATGACACACTCTGACGCACTCTGGGCACGAGACTTTGAGCAATCAATCTGCGCCTGACCCGGA
Organism: Pachyuromys duprasi; assembly: GCA_028658305.1. NCBI lineage: Eukaryota > Metazoa > Chordata > Mammalia > Rodentia > Muridae > Pachyuromys > Pachyuromys duprasi. Next base: position 45,521,238 of record CM053766.1, read on the forward strand.
AGATGAGTTCTCACAATACCAGCAGGTGCTGTGAGAGCTTACAAGTGAAAAACAAAAACAATAAAGAGTCCTGCCCAGCTTTGACACTTACAAACCATAGCAATGGCCAGTATGGCACGATGTCCTCAAGTGCAGCCCCTATATCTTGCCAGCAATCAATAACCATCTGACTGGACTTAAAGCCTGCCCAATGGGAAGGACATTGTGTCTAGTACTATAAACCCAGCTTCACCACGTCACTTCTCTAAGCCAGTATAATCTCCAACTGCCTTCTAAATGCTTATCCCTATGCCCACAGGTCAGTCCTGCATCAGAGAACTTCTATTTGCAACAGACAGAAACTATTAGAGAAATTCATAGTTGCTCAAAACAAAGAGACCGATTGTGGGTGCCCGTCATCAACTGATGCATCCAAACACAAGCCCTGCATCTAAGTCCCAGGTAATATTGTGGAAGAGCATGTATGTGTGAATCACAGAGCCATAGAAGCAGAATGTCTACCTTGAAACTGCATCCTATGTAATTGACAGAAAAGTTACATCCTCATGAACTCTCAACAACATGGTAGTTTAAGCAAGGCTTCTGGAAAGACAGGACACCAGCAGGTGACATGCCAGCACAGATGGCGAGAAGAACCACAAGGTTTCCCCCACTGCCCCACCTAGGTGAGTAGCTGTGTGCAATTAATGGCTGCTCTGAGTGTGAGAATCCGTTTCTCCAGGGAGATCCTCCTAACTGGCTATCTAACATCAAGTGGTCAGCCCTAAAACATATAGCTGTGAGCAGCACCAAATGGGCTCAGCAGGTGATATTTATGTATTTATAAGCATGTGTGTGACTATTATAATAAAGAAAAACACAAAAGAGTGCATGAATCTGAGGAGGAGTGAGCCAGGAGGAGCTGACAGGAGAGAGAATGAGTAATGAAAAACAGTAGGCATATGTGAAATGCTCCAGAAAGTAAAAAAAGAAAAAGAACCAAAAGAGAATTAATGGGCTCTTGTGGTGTGAACAGAGCAAGAGAAGGGATATGGAGACACATGTCATTTCTCAAGATGATGAGGCTGTGGATGCAGCTCATTGCAGAGTACTTGCTGGGAGGGGATGAAGCCCTTGATTTAATACCACTGAAAAGGGAGAGATAAGAAATGTAGCATTATACTTTAAAATTTTAAAATGTATCCCTATTATGTGTGTGTTCACAAGCATGACGTGTGTGTTTGGAGGTCAAAGGTTACTACCTCAATCTTAGCAGCTCCCATAACCTAACCACCCACTTGACTCAAGAAGTATTTGTTAAGAGTCCAATTTGTGCTGGGTGCTGAGGACATGACATGTAAGCTAGGGTTCTGCTTGAGAGCAGTTTTTGTCCTCCTACCCAGTCCTTCTGAGTGTGTTAGTGTGGATTTAAAATTCACCTGCGCATCCACTTATAAGTGAGTACATACCATGCTCATGAGGGGAGCTGCCTAATCTTATGGCAACTTTATATGCCCTGTTTGCTTAATATTCCTGTGAGGCCTACCCTTTTCGGAAGGGAAACTGAGGAGGAGTGGATGGGGCGGGAAGAGGTGAAGGGGAATGGAGGAGGTCCGGGGGAGAGGGAGGGGAACCATGGTGAGGATGTAATATATGAGAGAAGAAAGAAAGAAAACCTCTTGTGCATTTTGTAAAAATGTGGTTTCTGTCTCCAGAGGTTTAGAATGGAGCCTGAAGTTCTGTATTCTTAAGAGGTTTCAAACCCAAAGATGCCTGTTCTATGCGTGGTCTGCATGGAGAGTGGGCTCTGCCCTACTTCTGGGTGGTCATGGGAACCATTGACTCTGCTTATTTTGTTCCGACATTTCTTGCTTAGCTCAGTAGCTTTCCTACCTGGTGATGCCTGAAATCACCCAGGAAATGCAACTAAATAAGACAGAAACACAGCCCCCCCCCTCCAATCTTTCACTGAGCTGCATCCACATGTTTGCGTCTTCAGTCTAAGAATCCGTGTTAAGACGAACCAGTGCTAAGGCCAAGAGTAGCATTGAAAACTGCTTGGCCAGATTGTGGTAGTTGCTTGTTAGAGCTACCCCCAACACCCCGAGCCTCACTTTGAATGTGCCAGTGAGGTTGGCGTATCCCACCATGTTAAACTTTTATAGCTCCCTGTGCTCTACCTTGAGAGCTCTCTGAGTGATGGACTAAATAGCTGTGCTGCTACCATTAGCATCTGTGTCTCTGAGTTCCCTGAGCTGTGGTTGTCTTGGGTGCTGTGGTATTTTTGGTGCCAAGACAAGGCCTATTGCCATGTAGGTGGCATTTGGGACACAAGAATGAATGAAAGAGTCGACGTACCTGTCTGCTGTCTTCATTCATTGTTCATGAGTCTAAGAACTACTGACTTCAACATTCCTATTTTCCATAAGAAAAGAGGCACCCAGGGTATACATCAGCCTGGTTCTCTAGAGAAACAGAACCTATAGGTTGAATATATATTAAAAGGGTTTATTAGATTGGCTTACTCACTACTGTTTGGGTAGTTCTATAGTGGCTATCTGAGACCCTTGCAGTTCATTTGGCTTCATGTCTTTGCTGCCCCAACTTTGTGCTGAAGACTTGAGGGTATTCCCTAAAGCCCTGGTCTTCAGTCCACTCTGTGATCCTGGGGAAACTGGGTGGCCATGTCAGTGAGCGAAGGCGGCAGCAGGAGTTTGCCAGCAAGGTGTGAAGGCAATGAAGTGAGAAGCTTGAGCCTTCTGCCCTCCTTTCGTCTGACTGCCACAGGAACTGCTGTCTACATTTAGGGTGGGTCTTCCCTGGTCAACTAACCTAATCAAGAAAATCCCGCAAAGATGTGTCCCAGTGGCTTTTCTCTTTGTCTGTCCTTGATCCAGTCCAGTTGACAGCCAGGATTAACCATTATACAAAGAGGAAGCGGCCCAGTCAATGATGACACAGTATGAGCCCAGCCTCAAAGCCAGTCTTCTGAATGACAGGCTCGTCCCCTCTGCATCCCTCTTGAATGCTCACTACAGCTTTATATAGAGTCCAATCTGGGAACATTTATTTAAATGTCCCAATGTGATACTTGTTATGATTGCAGAAATTAAGAATGCTAACAGCTTGCCCCGCCTGGCATCCTGGGGAGAGGCACTTAGCTTGAATAGTGACATGATGAGTGCATCTTATAAGAATAAACAGTGCACTCCGCCCTCAGTGACCTCCATGTTTCTGACTTCATAACTTGAGCAGGGGAGAAAGTGTTCCTAGATCAACCAGCTGAACGTAGCCAAGCCCCCTGAGGGTCAGGAGCCTGCATGATCCAGGAACTGAAAGGCAGCTAAGCTCTCCGTGAGGACTCTTTATAATTCCTGAGGCAGACAGAGGCTGTACAATTGGAAGCTTTAGTCTTGAAGGATGATAAAAGTTGGGCTGCTGCGGCGTCACCTGTTAGCAATATTATGTGCAGAGAAGAAAAGACAGAGACCCTGGGCTGTTCAGAAAGGCTCGCTATGCCTGGGCGAGTGTGTATAATGAAGAGTTTATCTGAAAATATGTCAGTGATCTTCAGTTCTATTGGCCTTAGTGCCAACCTTGTGTGCATAAGCATGGCACTACACATGTGATGGGCATCCCTACACTTCAGTAAAACATGTAGATAATATAACAAACTTATAGCCATTAACTGAGAAAACTCAATATGGCCCATCTAGTACAGACTTGCAGGCAACTAATTTCTAAGAAACAGAGTCTCCAGTAAATGCTCAAACACAATATAATGAAATCCCTAAACTTGCATCTGTGCATGGGATCACTTACTGTATGTATGGGTTGTTGTTGGCGCAAATGCTGCTGCAATGGCTTGTGGGTAAAGTACTTCTCTAAAATAGTAAGCAATTGTAAATTCCAAACTAAGCCCAGTGTGGTCTTTTCTTTGATTTGTATGTTAGCTCTCAGATTCATTCCGCAAATACAAAGTTTTAAGCTGAAGTATACTCTACGGAATCTCTCTCCACCTCTGTGTACACAAGCACACACGACACATTGAGCTACTGTGCTGGTTTTATGTGTGTTCGAGTGTTCCAAACTTAGGCTCTTATGCATGGCAGTTGCTCACTCCACTGGTCCGTCTTGCAGCCCCAAATGCAATGTTTTGAAATGCATCGCCAGTCTCCTCTAGGTGTATTCAAAGAGTTGTGTGACCATTGCAGAATACCTTTATGGCCCTCAAAGGAGACCCACACACTCCCAAGTGGTTAGATACGCATTATTCCTTCCCCAGTTGCCTAACTACCAACCTGCTTCTGCCTGTCTGGATTTGCCTATTTTGAAGATTTCACGTAAATACAACAATAAATTATGTGGCCTTCGGATCTGGGTTCTTTCACTCATCATCATGACCACCAAGCTCATCCATATTTAATATGTATCAGAGACTGATTTCCTTTTTATGGGTGAGGTCCATTCTATGGATATACTGTATTCGGTACATCTATTCATTAGTTGGTATCATCCACATTGCTTCACGTACTATTTATAATGATATGAGTTATTATTCATAGCACTATACTTGTGAATATTTTACACGGTGTTTTTTGGTGTGGACCTTTATCATTTCAAGATTTATTTGATTATTTACATAAATAATGTATGTGTGTATGTGTAGGTGCGCGCTGTGCCCTCAGAGGCTGGAAGGGGTATCAAATCTCCTAGAGCTGGAGTTACAGGTGCTTGTGCGTGGCCTGATGAGTGGAGGAGGCTGGGAATAAAACTCCAGTCCTCTGGAAAAACACAAGTGAGCCATCACTCCAGGCCCTAGGTTTCTATTTTTAAATTTCTTGGCTATTAAATAGGAGTGAAATGGCTGGGTCATATGGCAATTGTGATTAACAGATTGAGGAACTATCAAACTGTGCTTCAGCACAGCACAATTTTTACAGTTTTTTCCCATGTCTCCCTTAACACTTGTTATTTAATATTTTTAATTACGGTCACCCTGGTGTGTGTGGGTGCTTTCTCACGGTGGCTGTAATTTTCTGCTCCCCAATGACTGATGCTCTTGAGTCTTTTTCCCATGTGTGTTTATTTGCCACTTAATATATATTTTTTAGAGAGATGTCTATTCAAATTCTTTGTCCATTTCAAAACCGAGTTGCTTGTCGTTGTATTGTTGAGTAACAAGAAGCCATTATATATTTGAGATGTGGCATTCTTTTAAGATATATAATTTGCAAATTTTTTCATTATGAATTTTGTCTTCCTACCCTTTTGATCTTTCATTTGCACTTCAGTTTTTAAAAAATTCTGTGCTTGTTCATTTGCCAATTATTTTCTTTATTTAATGACCTAATCCAGGATCACGCTGATTTATGCATATGTTTCTTTCTAAGCTTTAAGTCTTGTGTTTAGATATGTGATTCACTTGAGTTAATTTTTATAGGTGGACATAAATAATTCCCAAGCCTTTCTTTGAGAAAATACGAAACCTGTGTGCAGAGTTTCAAGAAGGAAGCCTCCCGCTGAAAACACCAGCATCCTGCCACTGCAGTCACCACCGCCATCGTGACTGTTGCTATCAGCATCCCCGCCAGCAGCAGCATCCCCGCCAGCACGTCACAACCATCACCATCGTTATTACCACCATCATTGCAGCTCCAACACAAAATGTTCCAGAGGGTAGAGACTCTCTAAATGAGGCAAAGATTTTGAGTTTCACGAGGGGAGAGATGGTTTAAAATCCAAATTCCCTCTGTGAGATACCCAAGATCAGTGGTGATGTCTGCTGGAAGATGAGCAGACGTTGTCTGTGGGGAACTTAGAGCAACCACCGTGCACGGGCTTCTGACATGAGGACCTGTGGGAGAGCAAGCTTGCCCACTGGCAGCTGCTTCATTTACATCATGTTTTAGTCAGGGTTCTCTAGAGTTTGTCTATCTATCTATCTATCTATCTATCTATCTATCTATCTATCTATCTATCTATCTATCTATCTATCTATCTATTTATCTATCATCTATCTTACTTGTAAAAGTATCTTTTATTCTCCTGTTTCAATTGTCGTCCTAGAGGATTACCACTTCTGTCTGCTAACCTAAGCCTAGTCCTGGAAGCTTTTAACCTCTGTACAATCTAACCTAGGCCTAGAATGCTTTCAGCCTCTGAGACTTGCTGCTTAATAAGCTCACCCTTTCCTATTCTTTCTGAGCTCTGGACTGGCTGGTTCAACTCAGCTGTTTTGGCTCAAACTCCTCTCCCAGCTGACTTATTCAATCTGGCTTCTTTCTTGGTCCCTGAATTGCTCTGCATGGCCTCGAACTAACTCCAGCAATCTGCTCTAGTTTCCTGGCTCCTTCTCATTCTCTGACTCATTCAGTCTTCACTTGGGTTCTCTCTCCACAACCTGTCTCTCTATTACTGTCCTGGTAAAACTACCTCCTTTCTCTCAGCTTTGCCCTTAAGTAACTTCCCTTTCCTTTCTTTTCTTGTCAAATCTTCTCTGATTTGTCATGCTTTCTGCCACTCAATTAGACGTCACTTTCAAAAACATGGATGCTTCCTTCTACAAACTAATTTTATCTTCATTGTTTGAGATTAAAGGCATGTTCCACCACACCTGGACCTAAACTTTTCTTTACCTGATACTTGGTCTATACCAGGATGGCCTTGAACTCAGATCTGCTTGTCTCTGTCTTCTGGATTAAAGGTATGTTTATATTCCAGCCAGATGACACAGATCTAGAAGTTCTTTGGATATGATCTCTTGACAGAGCAGCCATGTTCTGAATTAAAATTCCTCTACACATACTTCCCTATCTCTCTATAAAGAAAGGGGGTTTATTAGAGTGGCTTACAGGCTGTGGTCTAGCTACCCCAACAATGACTATCTACCAACAGAGGGTCCAAGAAGCTAGTAGTTAGTTGCTCAGGCCATGAGGCTGGATGTCTCAGCTTGTCTTCATTATACATGAGAATTCAAAAGAAGTAGTCTAGAATGCCAGTGAAGGAAAGGACTTGCCTGCAAGGGCAAGCAGGCAAAGGGCAAGCTTCTTTATTCCATGCCCCTTACATAGGCTGCCAGCAGAAGGTGTGGCCTAGATTAAGGGCTTATCTTCCCACCTCAAATGATCTGGAATAAAAATGCATATTCCCACTTCAAAATTATTTAATTAAGAAAAATATGCCTCAGGTGTACCCAGCTGCTTGAGTTTTAGTTAATTTCAGATGTAGCCAAGGTGACAACCAAGAATCGCCATGACGCACAATGCCCTTGCAAATACCTGGGCTTGGGCCAAGCATGGTCACCACTCCTCCTAATACAGCTCTAATGTCCACACCACTGTTAAACTTTCTCTGCATGGCTTAATGTTTAGGAAGTAAGTACTTTGTGTTTTCTTTCATAAAATCTCACATATGTTGACTGGAAGGGTGCTAAGACCTATGATTGAAAGGAAGCAATGCTCATCACTGCAAAGCCCACTGCCCACAAGTGACATAGTGACTATTTTGTGTGTGTGTGTGTTTCTAGTAACTTTGATTCTCTCTGATATTTTGAATCCCTTTTTGGTGTGACTGTGATCTTCAGTTATTAGGGAAAACTGCAAAGAGCTTGGGATGGCCTGAGGATGACCAGCCCGAGGTAAGTGAGCAAAGTGGGAAGTTCTGGGCTCCACAATCTCTTAGCATTGCTTCGACTTCCTCCACACAACCTTTTGGACGTTAGGTTTTCTATGAGTTCTGCCTACTTTCAGCCTGGGAGGGAGGACTAAAGGTAATAATGTAGGTAGGGTTCCTTATACAAGGAAGATTTCAGTTGTCACAGCTATTAGAGCAAGGCACAGTTCAGTAAATCACTCCGGCATTGCATGTGCCCTGGGTGACCACAAAACAGTCGAACTGATGTGTTAACTTAGAATATATGTGCATATACTATATGTATAATGTATGTATGTATATACTATTTGTATTTTGTGTGTTTATACGTATATAAATAGTACATATAAGTATGCTACATAGTATAATAGTATATATGTATATAGTATATACACCTGTATGTATATATACATATTATATTTATATTATACATGCAGTATACAGCTGATGCCGGCAACCTGGCATTAAACTTGCCTTTCTTCCTTCTCAGCCGTTCTGGGACTGTACTTATATTATTACAACAAATGATGTTGGGGAATGCTCTCGAATGTCTGTGGTGTGGCTGTTGGAGGCTGATGTGGGTGTCTTCCTGGCTCATTCTTCACCTTATACACTGAGGCAGAGTCTGTCACTTGAACCCAGAGCTAGCCAGCTGGGCTAGTCTTGCTAGCCGGCTTGTTTTTGGAATCCTGTCTCCATTTTTTTATGTGCCAGCATTACAGACAGGCTGCCCTGTTCACCTGGCTCTTGCATGGGTTCTGGGAATCCAAATTCTGGTCCTTTGCCTGCAGAGCCATTTCCTCAGTGCCATGCTTTTCCTTAGGAAGTGTGGGCACCCACACTTTCAGCATTCATCCAGTTGATGATTGTAATAGCAGCATCTAGACACAGGACCAAATAAATGCACCCCAGAAAAATCTAGAAGTATTAAGGATTGCTTTTCCCTGTCAAATACAAACTGACAATTCATTGGTTTTTGCACATGGATTATTTCAAGAGCTGCATAATCCCACTGAAATACATCCTACTATGTTACTCCTACCCTACTACAAGAGGCATCTCATTTTTAAAATTATTTATTTATTAATATTGTATGTGTATGTGATGTGTTGTAGGGTAACATGTGTGCCGTAGAATGCTGTTTGGGGAGGAGGAAGAAGAGAGGGAGGAAGAGAAGGAGGGAGAGAAAGAGCAACAGCAGCGGGAAATGATGATGAATTGGTTGATTTCTTTGCTGGGTACAGGTCATTCAGACATTCTAATGGGGTATGCTATGGGGGCCCAGTTTTTCCAGGAAACAAGTAGTTCTGCAGTCCAGCTGAGCCTTTGGTGCAGGCTGCAGAGGGAGTTCAGAGTCCACCAGAGAAGGAAAGTATGGCTGAGGAGAACTGGGCCAGTTACAAGGAACATATGTCCTTGCTCTTAGGCATCGTCTAGACCCTTGCTGGTTGTATCTGAAGAAAGGACAGACCACTTCCTGGACTCTTTCCCATATGTTTTTTCTTGGTTCATTTTTTTCCCTGAATTCTCAAGATTATTCTGAGCACCTGGGATGGGGGAAGCATCTTCAATATGAATCTATTTACTCTTACACTGAAGAAGTGGTTTGGGAGAAAACCAGTCTGTCTGGATTACCACAAGTCTTACACCGATAGCAGTAGTGTGCTACCTTTTGAACGAGACGTTCCTGAAAGAACCCCCAGCTCTGCCTCTCAGAAGCTTTATGGACGTGTCTCTCCATGTCCTCAGTCTCTTAATTTCTCATGTGTGCATTAAAGAGCTTAATAGCAACTCCCTTACAGACAGGGTTGTGAACAAATACATGATATAAGGTCTGAAGTGTCTAGCTCTAACTCTGAAAGTGCTAAAAAAAATCCAGACCTAAATAAAGCCCAAATCAAACTTTGTTTAAAAAATTTTATTACATTTTAAGATTGATTTAGTGTATGTGTGTGTGCGCACATATGTCACTGTGGGTATGTGGGTTCAGAGGGCAATTTACAAGCAGCAGTTCTCTCCTTCCATCATATGGGTCCTGGGGATCAATTTCAGGCCACCACTCTTGACAGCTGACACCTTTATTCAATGAGCCATCTCACCAGCCCTGCTTGTTTGCCCTTGAGATATGGTTTACGATGTGTTCCAGGCTGGCCTTGGATGTGCTCTACAGGATGACCTAAAACTTGCAGCAATCTTCCTACCTTAGCCTCCTGAGTGCTGGGATTACAGGTGTGTGCCACCATGCCCAGTTCTAACCGACATAGAACTGCTTCAGGTCAGGAAGCATTCAGCCAGCATTTACTGATGCTAAGTTGTACGATTCTACATCAGCTCCCAGAAAGTAGAATCATCCAGTGCTGTAACCTGGAGATGCTCAACCGCATTTATTAACCAAACTCTCCAAGGATGCTGACCTTTGCAAGGGTAGGGCACAAGGCAACGGGATGCAGTACCTGCCCACACAGAGCCCATACTCAAGCGCTTGTAGCCTATGTAGTAAAAATGTCACTCAACTGCGGCACTTGGAATGGAAGAAATCACAGTAGTAAGAACGGAGATGTGGTGCCTAACTTCCTCCCATTAAATCCCAGCCCTGACCACCCTCCGGTTGTGTGGCTGTGTTGCTTAACTGACCACATATCAGTTTGCTGTTTTTCCTTTTGTAAATTGGGGTAATAATAGTAATTTCTTCCTAGAAGACATTGTTTAAGAATCAAATAAGACAATCACTCAGACAAGCTTAGAGAATGAGGGTATGTAGCAAGTACCAGTGAATACAGTTTATAATTATTGTAGAGAGTCAGGGACCTTGAATTCTAGTCCTTTGGTTCCCACTGTGTGTCTTTAGGGTCTAGAGACAGACTCATGCTTCTGAATCCAAAAGCAAGGAAGCCGCTGCTATGTTGCTGACATGACTGGCTTTCACAGAGAACATGGCGTATATCACACACTAGGGCAGAGGTGTCTGGAACCTCAGAAGTTCCTCAGGGTATCTGAACTGTCCTGTCCCGTGTCCTATCCGAAATCAACAGAAAGTTGTAAGAAAAAGCCTTGTGCCTTGGGATTCTCAAAGCAGAAAATTAAAGCACACACACACACACAGAGAGAAAGAGAGAGAGAGACAGAGAGAGACAGAGACAGAGAGAGAGAGAGAGGGAGAGAGAGGGAGAGAGAGAGAATTGGCTTGGTAATGACACCCGTAACCTAGCACTTGTGAGGCAGGGTATTGCTGCGATTGGAAGCCAGCCTGGCTTACACAGTGAGGTCCAGAATGGGCAGGCTACACAGTGTGAGAATCTGACTCAAACAGCAGCAGTGGCAACAACACCCCAAAAGCTAATGCCTAAGAAGAGAGCAGAAGGGGTTGGTTACCCCAACTCCCTTTAGGCTTTTAATTTTCAGGTTGTAAGTCTCCATTTTCCTTTTGGCTCTGTGTTTTATACACTGGGGTGTCTGGGCAAATAGCCAGTTTTATTTTTCACATCACCATGGTAGATCTGAGTAGCTCTGAGACTGTGTGGCTGAAATTCAAATAGGGAACACACCCACTTTGTGTGAGAAATGTCAGCTGATAGAGTTAAACATGATGTTTTTTTCCTACAATAGCATTTTGTTTGGAGAATTACAAAGTTGGACTTTGATAAGGAAGCTTTCTTTGGGGGGTGGTGGCTATAAATATTGGGTTATGATATGAATTTGGCTTGTTTAAGCTTGTCTTTACACTTAACAGAAAGGGTAGTCATTCCTTCCTCTTATGACAGTGCTTATCCCTGGTATAAACAGTTATCTCTGTTTGTGGCCTTGCTCAGATGAAGGATGTAAGCTGCTGGTTTCCATACTAGTTGCTTCTAGGTTTAGAGACTATCCTGGGAGGGCTTCTATAGGAGTTCCATCATACAGAAACCCCCTGTCACATCTATAGCTTGGGGTTAGGGGTTAGGGAGCTCGTTTAGCAGTGTCTCCTGGGCAAGCACAAACACCTGACTTTCTAGCACCCATGTAAAAAGCCAAGCACAGTGGTGTGTGTGTGCGTGTGCATGTGTGTGCGTGCGTTTGTGTGTGTGTGTGTGTGTGTTTTACACAACAGCTAGGGAGTGGAGACCTGTGGATTTCTAAAACTCATTAGCAAGTCAGTCTGGCCGAATGGAAGAACTCCAGCTTCAGTAAGAGACCCTTTCTCACAAGTTAAAGCAGAATGTGAATTGAGCAATAGCCAATGTCAACCTATGACCTCTATATGCACACATATGTGTGTATACACCTACATGTACATGTACGCATATCCACATGAGTATACATGTACATTGAACATACAGAGTGCCCCACAAGTGGCAGACACTGCCTCCTGAATTGTGACCTTCAGAAACAAAAACTCCGCAAGTTAATGCGTTCCTACGGATTGCTGATATTAGTATGCACAGGAGACCCACTTACATGTTAGTGAAACTAGTGATTTCAGAGGGTATTTTCACCCTTCAGATAACTTATTTTTTATTCCTTTTTGTGTGTGTGTGCATGAGAAAAATTTCTGCTAGTACATTCATAAGAAATGAGTGACTAAAAAGCACTATCTCAACTAAATTCCCCTTGCAGTCAGACTTTATAAGAGCTATCAGGAATGATCATAGAAGCTATAGGTTTTTTTTTTCTCTTTCAAAAAGGGGATTGTTACTAAATTAAAACTGATTTCTTAATGACTGTAGCGTTGCCTTTTGGGCACTAGAAAAACTGTGCTTCTCAAAGTCACTAGGACTAATTGATTTCAGAGATACAGTGCTCCTATCAGAGATTTCTGGTACTGTGGAAGTGATAACCACTATTGTTGAAAATGCAATAAGCTAGAAAAGAACTATGAGGCTCCACCGTAATGGGCCTGCTATTTCATATTTTTAATTATTATTATGTAAACAATATCATATACACAGAGTAATTTTTTTGTTCATTAATTTTTCCCCCTTTGGTAAGTGTATATCCAACCTAAACACTTGCTAGTTTTCATTATTCAGGAAAGGGGTATTAACCCATCCATGTTTTAATGAAGGCAAATTAATAAAAAAATTACTAATGACAGTGAGTGGGTTTAACAACAAGCAAACATGGGCCAGCAGTGTGTTCAGTGTAAGCCAGACCACCTGAGTTCAATCCCAGATTCCATGATGCAAAGAGAGAACTGATTTCTGAACCCAACAGGTGCGTCATGGCATTCCTGACTCCCTGTAATCATGCACACACAATAATCACTAACTGATACAAACAAGCAAATAGATGCAACTGACAGTGGACAGCTTCGTATCATCCTCTGCATCGCCCTTATTCTCTCGAGTTTGGGGGAGGGCACTATGGTTGACTTTATTAAGGATTCCAGCCTCGTACAATGTGTCATTTACCAAAAGGAAGCAAACAGAGATAGAAAGACAAGCCCCACCTCGTGACTTCCCTGGTCCTCCCAGGGTTTGTTCTTCGGCCACAATCCCACAAAAAAAAGTGGGAGAAAAGAAAGAAGAAACATTGTTTGCATTTGTTATATTCCCTTTAGTAGTTGACCAACCAATCCGCACTGAGCCTAGTGCAGTGGCGCATGCCTTTAATCCCAGTACTCAGTGAGGTAGAGGCAGATGGATTGCTGTGAGTTCAAGGCCAGCAAGGTCTACAAAGTGAGTCCAGGACAGCCAAGGCTACACAGAGAAACCTGTCTTGAAAAATAAAAACAAAGAGGACCCTGGGTAAGATGATCAATCCTCATCCAGAAAGGCAAATGGGATAGACATTGGAAGAGAAAGAAAACAGGGAACAGGACAGAACCTACCACAGAGAGCCTCTGAAAGACTCCACCCAGCAAGGCATCAAAGCAGAGGCTGAGACTCACAGCCAAACTTTGGGCAGAGTGCAGGGAATCTTATGTGAGAAGTGGGAGAGAGTGAAACCTGGAGAGGACAGGAGTTCCACAAGAAGAGCAACAGGTCCCAGAAAATCTGGGCACAGGGATCTTTTCTAAGACTGATACTCCAACTAAGGGCCATGCATGGAGATAACCTAGAACCCCTGCACAAATGTAGCCCATGGCAGCTCAGTCTCCAAGTGGGTGTCCTAGTAAGGGGAACAGGGACTGTCTCTGACATGAACTCAGTGACTGGCTCTTTGATCACCTCCCCCTGCAGGGGTGGGAGCAGCCTTACCAGGCCACAGAGGAAGACAATACAGCCAGTCCTGATGAGACCTGATAGGCTAGGGTCAGATGAAAGGGGAGGAGGACCTCCCCTATCAGTGGACTAGGGGAGGGGCATGGGAGAAGAAGAGAGAGGGAGGGTAGGATTGGGAGGGGATGATGGAGGTGAATAAACTGTAATAAATGAAAAAAATTTAAAAATCAAAGAGAAAAAAAGAAAAACAGAATAAAACAAAAGAATCCCCATTGATATTCTTTTTTTCAACCTATTTTTATTTGATGCGTAAAACAAATTGTACCTATTCATGGGACACAGTCTTACTTTTTTTTATTTTTTCCTAGACAGGGTTTCTCTGCGTAGCCTTGGCTGTCCCGCTCTTACATTGTAGACCAGGCTGGCCTTGAACTCACAGAGATCCGCCTGCCTCTGCTTCCTCAGGGCTGGGATTACAGGTGTGTGTCACTGTGCCTGGCTCAGTTTCTTTTAACTGTAACTTCACAGCCCTTGTTCAACATCTTCTCTCTCTCTCTCCTCTGTAGCCCCTCCCTAGCTTCTGGGAACCACCCTCTGACACTCAGCTTCTTAGATTATTTTTTTCCTCTGAGATCAATGTTTTAAGAGTCTTCATGAGTGGTAGCACATGTATCTCATCCTTCTATATCTGACTACTTCCATCTCACACAGTGGCCTCTGGTGCAAGCCACAGTGCTGCATGTGGCAGGATTTCACTCATCTTAGGCATGGAGGATTCTCAGCTGTGTGTGGACCTATTTTCTGTCATTCCTCAGCTGGTGGAATCATTTGCATCAACTTAGGGTATTTCTGCCTCTTGGTTGTTTTGGGCAGTGTTGCAGTGAACGTGAGAGTGCAGATGTTTCTCTGTGTCATGCAACCCTGATACTTGAGGCAGCCTAGAGGGAACTTCATTTTTGATTGTTTAATGGAAAGAGCTCTATCTGATGTCATTTTTTTCTTCTCCCAACATCGTTCCGTTTTAAAAGACCTAATGCCTTGTTGATGTGTCTGTAAGCCGAATACTCACTTCTACATCATGTTTCTACCTCCCTGCTCTCTCTTGCTGCTTGGTGCTCTGAATAGATCTGTGCTGTGAGCCTTTTGCTGAGTAAAAGATGTGCTCGCACTAGTTCAACAAGCACCTTTCCTGAGTCTGTGCATAATGCAAGCCTTCTCAAATAGATCATCATACTTTCTCATTAAATAGCATCTGCTGCCCCTGGTTTTCAGCCGCGCTTATCAGGATTGTTTCCAGTGCATTAGCTCTGATGGCTGCCTCCAGTGAGCACATGACAAGTAGGAACCCAAGTAATTCCCTTTATTAAGAGAAGAATTCCTGACTGTTGGTCATTCCAGCCTCATCTATCATCTACGTGGCCTGATAACAGGTTCTTGCATAAAAGGGTTATGTGTGTGATATTCTTTTCTCTCACTTAAACACATGAGTGACAAGTACTGAGCACAGCCCTCCCTCCTCAAATGTCGTCAGAGTGCCATTAAGTGGCAGGGGTATAAACAGTGGTGAGTGTTCTCTAAGCTAGCCCTGAGTGGAATGTAACCACAACCAGAGGAATGACAGCTTCTCTCTGGAGAGCAGAATTATTTCTGAGTCATTTCCAATGGTGTGAAGTGGCCTTTTCTCTTAGAAATCTGCTGTGTTGAGGATAGATGCCAGCCCTGTGGAAGAGGCATACAGCAAATGGGCCACACACTCTTAGGTTCTGGAACTCAAAGGAATAATTAAATTTGGTAATCTCATTTTATACACAGGAAACAGAAACCCAGAAGATGCACTCAGAGTCAGGGCTGGTGATCTCATTTCACAGGCAAGGAAATAAACCCAATTTAGATAGGGTCATACTGCTAGTTACAAGCAGTAGTCCTGAATGCCAGAAGCAGGAATCTCCCTTTTGGCTTACTTGTTTTGGTCTTGTTTTAAAATGCTTGCATTTTCTCCTGTATAGTCTCTGAAATCAGATCTCGGACCTTACCTACCTGCTTACAGGGGTTTTTTTGGTCATATTTTTCTTGTCTTAAAATTGAGGATGCTACTTAAAGATCTAGCTAACCACTCCTAGGCATATATCCAGAAGTTTCTCAAGTACACAAAAAGGACATTTGCTCAACCATGTTTGCAGCAGCTTTCTTCGTAACAACCAGAACCTGAAAACAACCCAGATGTCCATCAACAGAGGAATGGATACAGAAATTGTGGTACTTTTACACAATGGAATACTACTCAGCAATTAGAAACAAAGAAATCATTAAATTTGCAGGTAAATGGTGGGAACTAGAAAATATCATTCTGAGTGAGGTATCTCAGAAGCAGAAAGACACACAAGGTATATACTCACTTATAAGTGGATATTAGACATTTAATATAGGATAAACATACTAAAATATGTACACCTGAAGAAGCTAAGCAAGAAGGAGGACCCTGGGTAAGATGTTCAATCCTCACTCAGAAAGGCAAATGGGATAGACATCAGAAGAGGATGAAAACAGGGAACAAGACAGGAGCCTACCACAGATGGCTTCTGAAAGCCTCTACCCAGAAGGCTATTAAAGCAGATGCTAAGACTCATAGCCAAACTTTGGGCAGAGTGCAGGGAATCTTATGAAAGAAGGGGGAGATAGAAAGACCTGGAGGGGATTGGAGCTCCACAAGGAGAGCAACAGAACCAAAATATCTGGGCACAGAGGTCTTTTCTGAGGCTGATACTCCAACCAAGGACCATGCATGCAGGGAGAAAACCTAGAACCCCTGCACAAATGTAGCCCATGATAGCCCAGTGTCCAAATGGGTGCCCTAGTAAGGGGAACAGGGACTGTCTCTGACATGAACTCAGTGGCTGGCTCTTTGATCACCTCCCCCTGAGGGGGGAGCAGCCTTACCAGGCCACAGAGGAAGACAATGCAGCCAGTCCTGATGAGACCTGATAGGCTAGGGTCAGATGGAAGGGGAGAAGAACCTCCCCTATCAGTGGACTGGGAAAGGGGCATGGGAGGAGAAAAGGGAGGCAGGGGTTGGGAGGGGATGGCAGAGGGGCTGCAGCTGGGATACAGAGTGAATAAATTGTAATAAATAAAAAATTTTTTTAAATTGAGGGTGATAAATTCCTACCCTGTAGGGCCGGGTCATTGTTACAATTAATATTAATGTGTATGAAATTCCTGGTACATTCTAGATTAAGACACTGGATTGGTTACTATAATTGTTTACTTGACACCACCTAGAAGCCCCTAGAGAGAGCGTCTCAGTGAGCGATTGTCTGGATGAGGTTGGCCATGTCTGCAGCACATTGCCTTGATGATTAATTGATGTGGGAAGACTGAGTCCAAGAGTGGGCAGCGCTACTCCTTGGATTGCAGCCCCAGACAGTGTAAGAGTAGAAAAAGCTGGCTGAGCACTAGGCATGCACGTGTCCACTGCTCTTGACTGCGGAAGTGACATGGCCAGATGTCAAGCTGCTGTGTCTGCCCTGCTATGATGGACCATAATCTGGAACTGTGAGTTGAAATAAGGATTTGCTCCCCTGAGGTTTGCTTTTTATCAGGGTTTTTTTTTCTTCACAGCAACAGAAGCAAAACAAGGATAGATACCAATATCATTGGCATTGCTCTAGGTGATAGGGTTGGCCCTAACTTTAGTGCAGCTTGTATTTTGCAAAGAACCTGCTCAGCAATGCATTCTTTGCTCATCTTAACCAGCTTGAGGCTTTTGAAGATTCAGGTTTCCACTGACCTATCTCAGGAACCGAGTGGAAGACTATATTTATTTTAAGGTTGTTTTTTTTTTCCACTCGATGGTCTGTTTCTTCTCACAGAATCTTAGATTGTCAAGAGGGAATCTCTAGGCTCCTTTCTGCTGGGGACATCAGGAGAGAGATCCAGGTTGGTGTAAGAAAGAAAGGGGATGTTCAGGCACTGTGTGGAAAAGTGGGGCTGGGAGTAAGGCAGAGACGGGAAGAAGGTCGGGGAGATCCCACTTGTCTCAAGGGCGGACAGGCAAGGAAGAGAGGGTTCTCCAATGCAATTGCGGACTAGGGGAACAGAAGCCATCTTTGACCACTCAGAGTTGGGCTCTTTCCTCAGGAATGAGGCAGTCACGTTTCTTCTGATCTGTTGAGTCTGAGGAGGCCAACGTTAGAGAGGACCATTGCAGAAAGAATCATAGAAATGTGTATATATGTGCGTGTGAGTGTACGCATGGTGGTTATTTCTAGGCGCCGCTAGGATAAGCCTTCTATAGATCGTTTTCTCATTTCATAGGACAAGAAAGCTACGGTAGTTGTCTTGGTTGGATTCTAGGCAGTGAGTAGGATTTTAAGACTATCCGGGAACCTGAAGCTTACTGAAGGAAAGAAGCATCTTAAAAATGAAGTATGTAGGTAGGAAAGTTCATTTTTTCTCACCAGTACAATGTTGGGGTCACCCACTGAATGGTATGGGGAAGAGCTTTTTGGATTGTCCTTCAAGCCTTATAGTCCTGTGGGCAACACAACCCTCAGCTTCTTGTCTTGAAGAAGCAGCTTCTTAATTGCTATTGTTAGAAAATGAAGAAAAACATAGAAAAGGGGGAAATAGCAAAGTGGGAAAGCAATGGGAACAAACAAGGAGAGAAGGGTAGCAAAGTGGAACGAGGAAAGGTAGTCCCTAGAGGCTCTGGTACATGTTGAAACAGAGCTGATTAGAACATGGTCCAGGAAACACATCTTTAAGTTAATAATATACTGCTTCCAAGCTGCAACGGGAGGCTGCCTTGCCCTCCTGCTGTTCAGATGAGGAGTCACATGACCAGGGTGACAAATGGTTCTGTAGTCTGTAGGACCAGACTTTCATCACTGGAGAGCTAAGCAGGAACCGCTACCCAGCTCCACCTTTTTGGTATTTTCTTGGTTCTAGATCTGCCAAGCTCATATGGTTTCTCTCCCTCTCTGCCACTCTGTTCATCACCCCCAACTCCATTGTAAGTAGAGTGGCTCCTGAGATGAGAGAGAAAGCTTTCTGACAGCTTTTTCAAACACGGGGGTAAATGGTCCACCATTATCCGGTACAGAGACAGTGCACTCTGATCCTACAAGCTGGGAAACGTCCTTTTTTCTCACATGCTTTCCAGTTGACTTGACCACTCCCGGGCTCTCTTCTCTGCCACCCACGAAGATGTAACTCATTCACTCTTGTTGAAGTCTTCTGTCGCCTTCCATCAAACCCTCCTTCATGATTCCACTGCTTGTGGTTTCTAGACTTACTACCCCAGCCAGAATTCAGTGACCAGGAGATGTGAGTTTTATTACTTTTACAGTCATTGAGCTTCTCATGAAACAATTACCTGAATAAAATATTTGCAAGTGGATGACCCCAAAACAAATTCTGGCAAGTATTGTGGTATAATTTATTTAAAAATAAATCAGAGAACTGGATTGATGGCTCAGTGTTTAAGAGTATATTTGACTCTGGCAGAAGACCTGAGTTCTGATCCAAGCACCAGAGTAGGGTGGCTCACACTGTCCGTAATTCTAGCTTCAGAGACTCTGATGTCCATTTCTGACCTTCACAGGCACCTGCACTTACAAGCACACACTCACACATAGTCACACATACACATGCATACTTAAAAATAAGTCTTTAGAATCGGAAATGAAACATCTCGAGAGTTTCGCTTTAGCATTTAAAGTAAGTCAGAACAGGGATCGTGAGCGCGGCATTACGAACATGCCACCAGCTTAAACAGTCCATCAAGATGTATTTCATCTGACTCCGACTAGAGCCCCGCCCTATGTGAGCACTGAGCTGCATGAGTTCAGGCTGAAAATCCTCTGATTTTCTGTTGATAGTGGTTTCCTTTTGATTTGTGTTTGGTTTTGGTCTACGGGAGGAAAGGCTTTGATGTGCTTTGCCTGAAAAGAAAATTACCTTGAAAGTCCAAATGTGGCTCATGTGTGCAAATCAGGCCTTCAGGCGTGGTAAGGGAAAATCCATTAGTTAATGGCTTCAGGATGGTGGCTCCACAACTGATTTCCTGAAATTGGCGACAAATGGAATGACTCGATGCTGAAAAGGGCTGACCGTTTACCCATTTATTCATATGTACTTGTCCAAGACACTGGAGAAGCTTTGGCTAGGGGAGTAACAAGCATGTTCTCTTTGTAATGCCCAGCAGATGATCTCAGCCTCATCTTCCCTTTAAAGGAAAGGCACTGCATAAAGAATGCAGTTTCTCGTCTCTCCTTCTTGTTGACTCATATTCTTTTACTCTCTTGCCGTGATGGCTAGTGCTGATTGTCAGCTCAACAGGATCTTGGGTCGCTTGGGAGATGGGCCTGTGGGCACGCTTGTGGAGATCCTCTTGATGTAAGTTTCTGTGGAAGACCTGGCTTAGCTGTGTGTGGAGACTGCTTATTTGGGGACTGCCTCAAACGTATCCTGGCCTGCATACGTTGGATAGGCACTGCTACCTCTCTGCCTTTTGACACAGGGCCAATGTGACTAGTTCCTTGATGCCTCAGCTGTTGTGCCTTCTCTGACACGATGGACTAAGTTCCACAACACACCAGTTCTCTCCTTAGTTTCTTTTGTCAGAGCATTGTACCACAGCAACAGGAAATGAAAGGAAGACTCACTAATATTTTCTTGACAGTACACTCTACCAGCAAATGAAACGCCACAGTTCTTGTAAATGACACAAAACGGCCTTTCAAACCCCAAATTCCTGACTGCTTTGGTTGAATGCTTCTTCTGCCACCCATCCATCTTCCACATTTGTCTTCTGTGCTGTGTTCTTGCTTTGGCTGTAAGAAACAAGTACCTGGCATATATGAATATATTTTGAGCTCCTAGAATATTAAGTCAAGTCTAAAGATGTGGTGTGTTCTACATAGTTTAAGCAAAATCTATTTTGCATAATTCCCACTTGTAAGAATCTTGAACTCCAAGTCTCTGCTTTTGTTAAGTTGTGACTTGTTTCCTTGGCAGTTGAACGAGAATTTAAAGCACCTCCCTAATTAAGACACAATACCGAAAGTGCTAATTGCGATTGTCCTCCTCCACAGATCCTAGAGGGCTGGGATTTCATGTTATTTTTCATTTTAGCAAAAATGCCATGGGTTGTGGCTCCTATTTTAAAAACAGTTTGTCCCCAACGGTAGTTTCATTTTTAAAGTGTCTTTGTTGGATGAATTCATAAACAAACAAACAAAGAAACCATTTTTTTTCCTCCCAGATGAAGTGACTTCAGTTTTAGAAACAGCACAACTTACCCAAAGTTTTACAGCAAATCATTGGAAAGCTGGGTCCAGCTCTCTGCTAAGATGAAGATACACTTGGAGTTATTCTAATTGCCCAAATACCCAGTGAGCTGCACTGGGAATGACCTGTTTCAGAGAAAATTCAAAAGCAAGGATGGGCTGGACAGGTGGGTAGGGTGTGCTGTATCGGATAGCATGGTATGCATTGGACACTAACTCCCTGCCTATGAGACATTACCGAAGTACTTTAAATTCTCTTGACATTGTAATATGTGAACAGAAACAGCAAGACCTATTTCAGAGGTGAAACGAGCAAATATAAATGTAATTCTTAAAACGATCGGGAGTATTGTTGGCAGAGTTACTTCACTGTCCTTGACTCTAAGAACCCACAGTTTCTTGCCATGTGGAGTCACGTGCATGAAAAGATGACATCATAATGTTCCACTGGCCAGCGAGGGTTTTTGTTTATTTACTTTTTGAGATGAGGTCTTACAGTGTAGCGCAGGCTGGCTTGTAATTCATAATCCTCCTGCATTGGTCTCCCAAGTGCTGGACTTACAGGCACTGTGATAACATCATAGTAGTCATTTGTACCCGATGGTGGAATATGCTTAGACTAGAAGAGCGCAGTGTACACACTAAGATTGTACTGAAGCAAAAATGTCTTGCTTCTATTTTGATGGTTGATCTCTGTAGTGGCATATTTTAGTTGTCTAGATTAGGAATTTATTTCTGGCACGGCAGCCTATACTCATTCAGATGTTTTCTTTCTGTGCATTGTGATGCTGGGAAATGTGTCAAAAGCTTTGTGACTAGGACAAAATCTAAAATCAATCCCAGACTGTCTGTATCATTTATTCCTGTTTGGGGCTAGGATAACTGGTCAGCACAGGTGCAAAATCAAACTAGCCAAGGTGGTTGTTTGGCTTGTTTTAGAGGTAACAGAGTTGTTGGATTTAAAAAACAACACACATGAGAGTTAATTCCATCTGCATTTTGAAGATGAGTTGTTATCAGACTAGGACTGTTTTCCATATTAAATTTCAAATGTCAGGGTCCTGTGCAGAGGAGGTGTCTGGCCAGGATAAGCCTGACCCAAGTCTGCTAGAGCAAGGCCAGACCGTAATATCTTCTGAAGTAGGACTTCACAGAAGTCCAACACAAAGTGCAAGAGATGTCTCCCTCTCAGGAAGCACCCAGTCTCTTCATCATCATCCACGAAGCCCCATGGGTTCTGAGGCTGTGCCACAGGGCATGTTCAACTGCCTGCTTGGCTTTTCCACGAGGAAGAACCTTGGCAGCACCCATGATGTCACCCCATACACGGCAAAATCAGCATCCAGTAGGATACAAGCCAGTCTCTGGGGAGCATGGTTCTGTTCTGGGAGATCGGTTTTGGCAGAACCGATTAAGATGGGTTTTTGTACATAATAAGTTTATGAGACAGTTCTCACCCTACAAAGCCCTGGGTGACCAGATAACTTTTTAAATTCTTACCTCTCTCTCTCTCTCTCTGAATTTTTTCTTTTCTTGTTTTTTAGCTTTTTCATTGATTCTTTAGAGTTTCACCTCCTGCACCTCAGTCCCACCTTTCTCTCTGTCCCCTGATTTTGCCCTCTGCCCTGGCAATGTCCCTCTTCCCCCAAATAAAACAGACAAACAAACAAAATAAACAAAACAAAGTAAAGCATAGAAAACATCTCCTTGTGGAAGCTGCGGTGTGTCACAGTGTGTCCCACAGTGATTTAGAAAGAAAATATTAGTGCCACATGTCAGGAAATTTTTATCAGCATAAATTTATATATACTAAATGAAATGCATTATGCTTATTAACTCAGGTAAAATATCTTCCTTCCAAAGAAGAAAGTATTCTAGATTTGTCTTGTTTCCCTTTCTTGTTCATTCCATGTCTTTTAAAATTTACTCGATTACCTAGCTTTTGATCTCTAATATCCTCATGATGAGTGCTGCTGGAGTCTCATGGATCCTGACCTCTATCTCTGTGTTTGTTTTGTTGTGGCGTTCACTGTCAGAACGATGACCTATGTCTCCGCTGCACCAGAAAGCGTTCTAAGCTTTTTCCTAGCTAGCTTCTTTATGCGATGTATGAACTGGTATGGAATGGTGGAGAAGAACCCGTAAGAACTTCTGACAAGGTTCTGCCATGAACCTGTGGATACCATGCAGTCAGATAGCTGCATTCATCCTTGAAGTGTTGGGTAATGAGACTGAAGGGGATTTGAGACTGAGAAAATGCGGTTTTCTCTGCCTGGGCAAAATCAGTCTGTTAAGACTGTTATGTCCTAGGAGGAGAGTAGGATGCTAGCTATAATCCTGCTTTAACTATGCAAATATGGGCAAGTGGCTTCCCTTCTCTGGACATTGGTTCTTATTCTTTTAAACTGAGTTCATTAGCTTAGATCATTTTTACCGGATGTGTGTTGTCTTAAAGGTGGAAGAAATATAGCAAGAAAAGAAAGGGGGAGTAGGAAACAGATATTCTCAGAATCCCAAGTAGTCACAGACTGACTTGACTATGAAGAGAAATCTTAGACTACGTACTTGGATAAATTATTAGAATTATCTTTGATGAGTGAGGAATTTCACTGTGACACAAATCGCACCAGAGCCCTGGGATCTGTAATTCTGTATGATGCATTCGGGTACAGGCTGCTTCATCTTTCTGAAGGCTCTCTCATCTAGAAAATGGGCTGTGATCACATCCATACGAAAGCACAGACAGCATATTATTCACAGAACCACCAGAGATTAAGATGCCTTCTGTTCAGGCTTGTCTTTGTAATCCCTGTCAGTGTGAAGGGAGGATATGTGAGGTGGGGGCAGAGAAGAATGCTAGCATGTTGGCGTGCCATGCATCAGCATTTCTGAAGAGAATGCTTTCCTGTGGGCACAGCCAGGGACATGACCTACACCAGTCTGTAGGAAAGGAATCATATTTTAGCAGTAAGCACCAGATAGAGCCTCTTTGGTATTTAAAATCACACTCTGTGTCACTGGAGTACCCTCAGGTGATGAGTGTGATTCCTGAAGGCATCGCAGAGCAGGCGAGTGCACACAGGACTACGGCCCAGCCTTGACACTTGCGAGACTGTGAGGCTGACCTTGGACAACCAAGCATCTCTGTGTTTTAATGACTGTAATAGCTGTAAACAGTGAAAGGAGATGGCTGAGATAATTTCTGGAATTTCTTCTCTTTCCAAGGTTAAACTCTAGTGTCTGCCGAAAACTCAACTTGGCTCCGATGATGTTCCGGAAACACCTATTAAAAACCCTGTTTAAAGGACAACCTCCCGGCTACAACCTCCCAGTGACAAGAACAGCCTGGCTGTAGTTAAACCCCTCTAGACTCCTCCCACGGCCAAGGCTGCACCTCAGTCCACAAGTGTCGCTGCTGTCCACACAGCTAGCGTTCCTGTAGTTCCTGTGTCCTCAGCAGCCTTCTTCCTTTCCTTCCTGGCCTCTGGCCTCCTCAGAAATTCCTTCAAAGCACCTTACAGCACATGCCACACTGTAAACACCACTGCTAAGGGGCACACCTGTCCCACTGTCAGAGCGCTACTGGCATCTGGAGGGGAGGGGTTCAAGGTTCATGCATCATAAAAAAAAGCCATAAATCAGTGTTTCTTAACAAACTGTAAAGATGGCATTTTTCAGAAATATGACCTCCTATTTTGGGTCCTAAGTGCAAATCTTTACGTTGGGCTCACATCCTGCTAACCTGTTAGAACTCTGGCCCTGCTGAAACAGGAAAGGGCTTCTTGTAGAAGCTTTTAGAAGCTAATTTTGTTAATTGTTTTTGTAAAATTACTGGCACTTTTGTGTGTGTGTACATGTATACTCACATATGTCCAAGTTCACACATGTCATATCATATGTGTAGACTCTAGAGGACAGCTTTTAGAAGTCAGTTCTCTTCTTTCAAAATATGGGTCTCAGGGGCTGAACTCAGGTTGTCATGGTTGGTGGCTGGAACCATCCACAGAGCCATCTTGTCAGCCCAGAGGGTGATTTTAAAACACTAATTTTTGACTCAGTTTTTTGTTGTTTGTTTGTTTTTGGTTCTAACTTCTTAATAAAATCACTGAAAGCCTGGTAAAGCTTCTGAGTTGTTTTACATCTCATACAGCATGGGTGTCCTTCATCTCAGAGAGAAGACCAAGAGCAAATTTGCTCTGTATCAGTTGATGATTAGGGACCAAGAACACCACATAGTTTTGAACAGTGTCTGTCAGGGGAGGAGAGTGTGCTCAGCGCTTTGCATGGAATGAATGTTATTTTGAAGGCTTGCTATGTGTGTTCTCTCTCCTCAGTGTCTGAGGTGCTTTGAATAGGAAGTGGCCCCCATAACTTCATATATTTGAATGTTTAGTCAGCAGGGAGTGGCACTACTTGAAAAGGATTAGGAGGTGTGTTCTCACTGGAGTAAGTAAGTTCTTGTTGGAGGAAGTGTGTTACTGGGGGCGGGCTTTGAGGTTTCAGAAACTCACGCCAGCCCAGTGTCTGTCTGCCTGCATGCATGCATGCTGTCATGCTTCCCACCATGATGATAATGATCTAGACCTCTGACACTGTAAGACAGCCACCAATTAAATGCTTTCTTTCACAAGAGTTGCCATGATCATGGCATCTCTCCCCAGCAACAGAACAGTGGCTAAGACAGGGACTATGAATATTAAAATACCTGTTGGTGAGGCAGCGCTGCCCAGGCTGAGAACTGTTGGTTTAGAAGAAGCCAGGAGGCCTCCCACACAAACACAATTTTCTGGACTAGCAAGTTTAGAGCCAAGATCTCACTTCTAATGGCATTGATTTAATTCATGACCCTAGTCCAGGGTTCATTTAAAAAGATAAATTTTGGAGTCGACAAGAAGCTTTAACAGCCGTTCACATTGGTCTTTCTAGTTAAGATGAAGGGGCAGATTTTATAATTGTGTGTGTGTGTGTGTGTGTGTGTGTGTGTCAGAGGTCAACCCGAGGAGTTTTCTTCAGCCACACTTGACCTTGTTTTCTGAGATAGTCTCTGGTTTTTATCAAACTCACTGACTTGGTTGGCTGGCTGGCCAGTGAGCACCAGTGATCCATCTGCCCACCTCTGCCTCCACAGCACTGGGATTACAAGTACAAGTCACCACACCCAGCTTTTATGTCCAATCTAAGGATTGAGCTCAGGGCCTCATGCCTGCCCGGCAAACACCTTAGCAACTGAACCATTTCCACAGGAAAGAAATAAAGCTAACTTTTGAAGAAGTTGAGTGATGTTGGCTCAAATTTTGTAGCAGGTACATGTTGAAGTTGATAAAGAAACCAGGTCTTCTGGCTCACAGACCATTTTACATCCCCAAAGGAACTAAACCCAGAGACAGAGGCTACTCTATGCATTTGTTAATCAACTTGGTGAAACATATGGCTATTACTTCATTAAAAGGAAAACAGACAGACAGACACACACACACAGACTATAACTCAGTCCTTCCACTTATCTACTCTGGTAAAAATTTAGCAAAAGGAACTCAGATTGCTGCCTAAATGAGTTGTCAGGACTAATGGAAAGACATTTAGAGAGGTAGTGGGTGGAAAGAAAGGAGCCTGTGTCTTAGATCCGCCTCTGCCATTAACTTGGATGACTGTGCTTAGCTTAGACTTCTGGGGGTATACCGCGAGAACTAGAGTATATAGTAGTTACAAAATACCAGCATAATGATAATTTGGTAGAGACAAAATCTTTAATAAACAAGCAGTGAAGACAAATTAGGAAGACCATTCTGTTTACAGACTGTTCAACACTGACAAAAAAATAACAAAAGGAAAAAAAAAGCATTTAAAATAATGAAAGGGCATGGAAACCAGCCTGCTCATTTGTAACTTGGTTTACTGGGTAGTAATATTTTGCCTTTGGCAAACGAGAATTAATTCTGAGCATTTGTTTATTGATGAGATGTACTAGAATGATACGTCTGTCTCTGTCTCTCTGTGTCTGTCTGTCTGTCTCCAGTAAACACTCTCAAAGGCAGACCCAGTTATTCCCGGAACAGGACACTTTTCTGCGAATCATCAGACTATAGGGCTGTCTGGTAATTAATGTGTGAGCCTTCATACTACACTGTGCTTTTTCTGAATCCAGAATGATAACAGTTCCTGTCACTGTCATGAAAACTGGCCAAATGCTCTGTCAAGAAAATGACAAGTTAAAGTGGAAAAGTGACAGAGAAAGTAGAAAAAGACACACAACTCAATCTAAGCTTGGAGCTTATGAAGTTGCCTTGTTGAGGTGAAATCCAAGACATGTCCCCTGTCCTCCGATGGTATCAGCAAGACATAATTCTTAGGAGCAGTCTATCTTGGCCATTATTACCTCCAGTGATCCAGCGAGGCACTGGGAGTATCAGAGTAAAAGTGTGGTGTTCTATGTTTGTGCTCTGTTTCATTAGTTAAAAGCTTGTACTATAAAAACATCCCTTTTGTCATTTCTGTGTGTGTGTGGTGCATGTGCACATGTCAATTTGGGTGGATGCACTGGTAGAGACCAGGCTGATGTGCAGTATCTTTCTCTCCTGCCCTCCACCTTACTTTTTGAGATAGGATCTCTTACTGAATTTGAAATTCACTGATTGGCCAGATTAGCTGGTTAGCAAGCCCTGGGGATCACTCTTCATCCCTCTCCCCCAGCTCTGGGATTGCAGGCACATGGTACCACACTTGGCTTCTATATGGATTTTCTGGATCCAAATGCTTGCATAGCAAATACTTTGCTTACTCACTGAGTGGGTAAATATTTACTCACTGAGTAAAATATTACCTCAGTCTAGGTAAGATTCATGTCTTTAAAAAAAATTAGATGTTTTGCCTGCCTGTATGCCTGTGCACCATGTGGGCACATGCAGAACTCACAAAAAGGAATTGGATTCCTTGACACTGGAGTTAAGGATAGTTTTGTGCTGAGAACTGGACCCAGGTCCTCAGCAAGAGCAAGTGCCCTTAACCGCAGAGCCATATCTCTAGCCCCCATCACTCTTTTCTTGAGAGAGGGTTGGCTGGGTGAGTATATGGCCACTAAGCATATAATATGCTGAATCCAACAAATATTTTTTGAGTGTCCATGTATCAGGCTATAAGAGTTCCAAATACCTTTGCCATCATGCTTCTGTGCCAGAACAAGACCATTTTCAATTACATTATTGATTAAATGGATGATTGCCTACTCTAAAAACCAGTGTCAGAACTAAATGATCAATTCTCTGTTCCTCCAATATAAAACAATCAGAGAATTTCATTAATTAACAAACACGGAATACTGACCTCTTTTCAGCTCAGGGTAACAGCATCTCCCCCTTTTTGAAAATCCAGGCCCATCCACAAAACAAACAATTTGTACTATGCAAATAATGGACTCTCAACTGAAGATGCTTATTATTTAAACTAAAATGATTTACTAGGTCAGGGTCATCAGCTTTTCCGATATATATATATTTTTCTTTAGTAATGTAATTTCATGTGTAAAAAAACCTGAGAACAACATGCTTGGCCACCATCCAGGGCCAAGAGGATGTCTGAACTATTTTTGCCGCAGAGCATTCTGCAAGTCTCTACCCAGCTCTATGTCAGACTGAAATCACTAAGAAAGGAGAGTCTGATGCCTTTTATCCAATATCATTTTGATTTCTTAGGTGACCCTCTGATAGACAGGTCAGCAAAATGACTTCACCGTGTCTTCAAGATGAACAACAACAACAGCTCTAACAAATGCAATTAAGAACCATCTGATTTTTACGAAAAGGGCTTAAAGTTGGGAAGAGTAGGGTGGTGGTGTGCGGATCTCTGAGAGGGAGCTGAGAGGAAGATAGTGAGTATGATCAAATGTGTTGCATGCATGATGATATTCTCAAAGGAATCGTATTACATGCTTTTAAAGAAAGCAGTCATCTGCTGGAGGAATTTCACTTGTAGGCTTGTCTTCTAGGGCATCGGAGCCCTGTGTTAGCCTAGTGTTAGAAGAGGAGATCAGTCAAGAATCAAGTGTGAAACAAGCTATGGCTGTGTATGAGGAGCACTCCTCCTGGAGACAGGAATAGCATCAAGCAGGGTACAAGGGAAGGAGCACTTGGCTCCGAGTCCACGCTAGCTGGAGTCTCAAATTCTGCCCATGACCCAGGCAGCTCTCACTAAAGAATCTGTCACAAATGCTCCTATTTAAGCCTGGAATGCTTAATGCAGCCTCATGAATTCAACTGAAGTAATGGATTTTTTCTTTGTTTTGATTTAATCAATGCATGGAATAGAATTACTTTTTTGTTCACACTCACAAGATGTTTTGAAGCTCACTTCATAAGTAATAAAACATTTCTCTTAAATTATCCTTCTTACCATCTGCACTGAGCAGTATCCATAATGCACTTTTTGGGTGCTATTTCTGAATCCTTAACAGTATTGCAGTTGTCTCTGAGAACTTTAGTTCTCTGACCCTTTAGTTGATGATGTTTTTCTGGGATGAAAATGTTCAGGTTCAAATAAATTAGACTATAAACAGTGCACAGTTTCTATTAATAGAACGAATCAGAAATCTAAGCAATCAAAAATTTAAACTCAACATTCTGCTTTTCAATGAAAATTAAAATAAAGACAATATATATTCTTATTAAGAGTTAAAAACACTCAGAATCCATTCAACCTGATCTACCCTGCTTGGACATAGTCTGTGCCATATCTGTATGTAATGATCAACTATTATATTCAGCCCCACACTCCTTAAATGCAGTCTTGTCTAGCTGTCCCTCAGTCTTCCCACACAGCTGTTTGGGGTAGTTATGGAAATCCCATCAATGTTTTACAGATGAAAGAGGAGGGGTCTATAATATCACCAACTACCACACTTATGACTGGTTCCAAGCCGTCTAGCATTCCCAAGCTTATCACAAGGTACTTGCTAAGATAAGAAAGACATACATTAATACACTATTGTACCTGAACTCTGGACAAGAGTAAGTTTGCTTCTAAGCTGGAATTCCAGAAACCAAACCAAACCAAACCACCAACCCATTCATAGGAAGCAAACTCCCAGGACTACCAGCTCTTCAAAGCAGACATGCAGCTCTTTGCTTGCTGGATTACCCTTCTTATCTCTAGGCTGCTAGAGACACTGTAGGTACATGTATTCTTTTCTCCTTCCTTGGCATGAGCTTCAAAGAGAGTCTTAAATCTTTAATGAGTCAATGCCTAGTTTTTTGTTGCTGTGATATATATATATATATAGATAGATAGATAGATAGATAGATAGATAGATAGATATAGATATATTTACACACACACACATATATATTAGCACTTTCTAAAGTGGCATTGTCCAACAGATCTTTCTACAAGGATAAAAAAAGTTTTTGCCCTTCTGATAAGGTAATTGTTTGTCACTTATGGCTATTGAGGATTTAAAATGGGCCTATGTAGCTCTTGACTACCACACTGGATAGAAAAGCTCCATATACTTTAATATGGTTCACAGGGCCCAGAACAGCCCGCCAATAGCATCTTTAGGTTTGTGAGGTCATTTAATGTGAGCTGATATGAGTTATGCCTTTAACTGGGCTGGGGGGTAGCTGAAGCAAAATGTTGGCAATAGCAATAAGAAGGCAAGTGGGGATCTCTAAGGAGGAGCTAACACATGGAGGATCCATTTGCAATTCAGTGACATTTGGATTGATTTTGAATTCTTAAACTAAGTTTTGAAGCAAGGCAGAACTATCAATTCAATGTAAAAATGCCTACCCTGCCAATACAATCACAGGGCTACAGGGATACAATGAATGAAGATGAAATTTTACTACAGGCTGTTAAAAGAAGCAAGGAGAAGTGAGTGAGATATCACAGTGTTCTAGAAAGACCTGTAATCTCAAGGCCATCTCTGATGAAGCTCTGTACTTGAGAGAGTTGGGGAGACCCAAGAAATGGTAGATGAAAGGACTAAACCATGGGAAACATTTTATAGATGCGGGAACTTATGGTCATCTTTACTTCTGCCTAGATTATATTAGAGCCCTGTTCCAAGTCCTTTTGAAGCATGGGGAGCTGCTTAGAATTCTCAGTCTTGGAAAAACCATGTTGTTGGACTAGGTCACAGAAAGCACAGATAACAAGGGCATGTTGAAGAAAGCCACAGCACCATCCCTGTTTGTGAACTGCTTTATAGGAAACATCTCACTGAAGAAGACTGATTGTGTCTCTCAGGTACACTCAGGCAGATAGCACTGGAGTAGAACCAGAAGAGGAAAAAACTGGGAGAAACAGTAGCTAAGGGGACAGTCCCTGTGTTAGGCATCTCAGGATGCTGACATCCATATGAAAGGTGACAAAAGGTGACATTGTGGATGAGTATTTCAGGCCCTGTGGGTGAGTGAGAAGGGTGCTCTCTCTGGAACACATTTGTGGGATTTAGATACTAACTTTCCAATTATGTAACTGAGAAGAACGGCCCCTCTGAGTTCCTACAGTCCCCTTTTTGTAAAACAGTGGTGCTGAACACATACTCACAGCTATTCTAACCCTAGATCCAATGGCACAAATCTAAAGCAAAGGCATATATGTGAGCTCCCAGACCCAGTGTTCCATTCTTCTAGTTCTTGCCCTTCCAGGAAAGCCTGCTGTTTTAGCCTCCAACCTGTTTCTGTAAATATGGAGCTCAGATTGTGTGAACAGTTGTAGCAAGCACGGAACAGTTGGGAGGGTGGCAGAGAGTGGCAGCGGGTGGGTGAACAGATTAAAGAAGAAATGACTGGAAGGGAGAGTAGGGAGAGGAAGCAGTGTGTGAACAGGAAGGCAGACTTCTCCACTTCATCACTTACTATATCACCAATCCTCATCACAGCTGCTGAAATGTCACACAAGTGAACAGAAATGTGAGCGTGACATGGACACATCAGGTACACACAACAGAATGTGAATCCAGCCTCTGAATTCAAGATTCCTAACCTCAGTTTTCAAATTTGTGTTATAGGTATGGTTAAGCATTGATGTGAAGTTTAAACAAGATGACATTATCTAGCAGACTGTAGGTGCCCAGTAAATAAATATTCTTTTAAATTGGCCCTCCTGCAATTGCCCCTCTCCTAAGTTACCCAGAGGACACTAGTCAAAGAAACAAACCGACAGTGTACTAAAATTGGTGTTTGGAGGACGTAAACAACACGTCGTTGTGAGAGAAAGGTGTGGAGGAGAGAATAGAGTCATAACCCAAGACAAGCACGAAACTCTCTCCTTCTTAATGAATTCACTTATTTTTGTGTAGCTTCACAATTCTCTGGCTCCTGAAAACCACAGAAATGTTTAGCAGGGTAGCATCCCTCACTACTTTTTCAACAATTTATGGACTGGAAGACCTGTCAAGCAGAATGAGGGCATCATCCAGAATCACCAAGCCACATCCTGGAATGACAGGAGCTCATTGTTCTTCTACCCAGACATGCTGAGAACCGCTCAGGAAAGTCTGGAAAAGCAGAGAACTGGGAAGGCAAAGGATCCTCGATTGTTTTCTATGTAAACAGCAGACAATGCCTTTTAGGTGTTGGACCTCATTTGCGGGGAAAGCTGATCCTCAATGTGGATCCCACCAGTTCCTCAGATATTTACCAGCCAGGAGGCAACTTTCAGAACCACGGACAGCGCCACATCTCTAGCCAGCTCTTCCTCGTGCGCTCCCCAGCGCTTTCCGCGACCCCAGAAAGAAGGCAGGTTATTCCAGCAGCCCTTGGCTGCTCTGGCTAGTCACTGCCTTCGCCACTCAGGCAAACATCCTTTGAGCCTCTGGATTCAAGACCTCAATGAACCGAGTTTCGCACACGTAGCAGGATCAGTACCAAGAACAGGCGACAACCCTGCTACTCCCACCTTCCCTCATCTTTCCTGTCTTTCTTTTCGTCCCTTTTAAGTCATTTGCCAGCGTCTACCTTCCTGTTCGATCGAGGTACAAAATGCACATTTGGCGGGGGAGGAGGGGTGGCCCAGGGGAGAGAGGAGGCTCCCCGGGGGCCACGCCACACTACTCTGACCCCCAGAATTCGTGGGAAACTGGAAGTGCTTTGGTGCTAGGGAAAAGGCCAGGCTAAAGAGGCGAAACACTGCGGGCGAGAGTCCTCTCGAAAGCCGCCGGCTCTGGGCAGGAGCGTGCCCGGATACCTCTCCCGTCACATCCTCCTCTCCGCCTCTTGGTCTCCCGGTTGGCCGGGGACAGAGAGATGCTCCTCGTGGCGCACAAGCCTGGTTGGGGCGCTGGGCTCCGCTGGAGTCCCTTTGAAGAGTTTTGCTCAGGTAAAAGGACAGATTGTTGTCCCCGCCTTCCTCGGACTGCGGCCGGAAAACATCTCTCCTTTTTCCCAGCGCTCAGTCTCCGGCCTCCCTAGCTGCCCCGGTCAGGTGCGCGCATAGGCTTGGAGGGCAGGATGGGCCCGGCGACTGCGGAGACCCGGGCGGCCCAGACTGCTCCCAGCATCTCAGCCTCGCGCTCCCGCCGCGGCGGAGCCTGCACCAGCCTGCGCCCCGCCTGTCTGCTCCCGCGCGTCCCCAAATCGCGGATGCTACCGGGGCCCCATTCCCAGCCAGAGACCGCGCGGGCGACCCCGACCTCTCTCCTTTCTTTCAGGGACCCCCTTCCCGTAGGTCGCCCTCAACCTCCGCGCCATGTTCCCGCTTCGGGTACCTGGGGGGCTCCCTGGTTCATCATAGTCACTGGGGTCCAGCTGGGAAGCCAGGGGCCACTCAGGGGACACAGACAGCGGTGAAGGGGGTCATCCACTCACCAGAAGGGCTGGAGGTGATGTCCTGGGTGCTGATGGCCGGCGGTCTGCACTTACAGAGATGGGGGCGGTGGTGGTGGTAAAGGAAGGCTGGAAGCAAGGGCTGCTGCTGAGTCGCTCCTGAATTATTCAGATCGAAACCCCTCCGCACCCCTCCCGCGCCTGCCAGTCTGCTCTCCAGCTTTCCTATCTCCGCCTCCTTGCAGTCACGTGACTAGCCCAGCCCCTTCCATTACTGAGATCCTAGCATCGCTCCTGGCGTCTCCCCCCACTGCCCAAACCAGGTCTGTCACTCACTACACCTCACCCGCCTTTCTGAGCTTTCAGGTGCGGCCTCCAGCTTCCAGTATTTCCCGCTGAGCTGCGTGGAGCCAGGAGCTGGGGCAGTTCTACGCCCTGGGAAAGCAGGGTGGGGTAGGACTCTGCAGTGACGCTCTGCTGTTTGGGATGGCTTCTGCCAGCAGTTCCACTTCTGGACTCAGCTACCCAGCCAGGCCTACTTCCTTCGCCTGGAAGCTTCTCCCCTACCCCTTGAGGAGCCCTCGGTACCCTTAACCTTCTTTCCCCACCTCAAAGTTACTGAAAACAGGGATGGGGAGGTTGATTTCTCCCTAAGCTCTCAAAGAAGACAAGACCCAAAGCTCTAATAGACCAAGCTTATGTTAGAGTCCGCAGCGTTTCATGGGGTTGAGGTTTTTGAAGACCTACAATGAATTTCGATCTATGACCTTGTAGCGTTTAACTTCTAGCTCCCCCCCCCCCCTTTGCCTGTGAAATAAACATCTCCCAGGACTGTAGAGAGAGTTGACATCATGGTCTTGAAGCTGCCTACCTCAGGGTGCTAGATACACACAGAGGTAATGAAAGTCCTCTTGCCTCTATTAAAATAAGTTTCAGAAAACAAGAAGCATGTGATTCGTGTGAGTAGAAGGCAGATATCTTTTAGAACATGGAAGGAGTATCCCATGACGGCAGGCTAGATAGTCAGTGCAAACCTTATACTTTACCATGGTCTCTGAAAGTGAGTGTCCTGGAAGCACTCCCTATCTCAAAATATATGGACTAGCTAGGTATGGCGACAGGCACCTTTAATCCCAGCACCCAGGAGGATTTCTGTGAATTCAAGGCCAGCCTTATCTACAGAGAAAATTCCAGGCCAGCTAGGGCTACATTGTAAGACCTGTCTCAAACAAACAAAAAACAAAACAAACAACAACAACAAAAACAAGATGGAGAGTAGATGGTACCAATTCTAGCACATCTGACCTCATTGGTGAGTCAATTATTTAAAATGCTTTGAGTAGACTGACTTAGATGCAAAGTACATTCATAAATTCTCAGAGCCTTGTCAAAGCCCTTAAAGTATATGACAGCACATGAACTGCAACCCCCTTCCATAAGAAGTAAAAGTTACTAATCTTGTTGTGCTCAGGGAGAATACTGTTGACAGCTCTCCTTTCATGGAGGCCAAGTTTATATCCAACTCCAGGTTGTGCATCAGCCCTGAACCACAGGGGTCTGGGTTTTCCTTTGGTATATCTGATCATGGCCAGGATAGTCTTAATACAGCCACCTACTTCAAGTTCATCATTGCCTTGAGCCTGCATCTGGACCTTCTTGAGACATTGCTATAACTTAAGCTTTTAACTAGTTGTTCTTAGTATATCAGATATCTTTGGATCCAGCAAAGTTGTGAGATGGTGTCGAAAACGGCAAAATTGAAGAGTCAGAAGTTTGGACTGTTGATGCAGGCTCTGCTGGGGACTTACCATGCAATCCTTGACTGACCACTCGAGCCCCCATTTTGTCTTGAAAATGGGAAGGCAATGTTTACTTTCTCTAAGAGAACTGTGACGTTCAGATGGTTAAATACTGCAAATAACTGAGAAGCCATGGTGGTAAAATGTAAACAAATCCATGCTAACACTGTGGACGCAGGGAAATGCTGAGGCTGCCTTAGTCCGGGTGTAAAGGAAGGGAAAGGCTGGGTTTGCTAGGCTGGCTGCTGAGAAGCCAGCATGTCTCTGTAAGTTTACAGGTGTGCCTGAAAACAAGGGCTGGTCGGGTCTGAGAGCTTTAGTGTCACCAGCTAAAATCTCAAGAGTGAATATTTAATGACGGATGTAATTTTGTGCCTGTATTTTAGAACAACAGGGGGTTAGGTTGGTAATTTGAAAGAGGGCCAGTTCTAAATCCCAAACACCGTTAGTCCAAGAGCAGTTTTTGGGTCTTCAGCTATCCTTTGAATGGTCCTGACTGCTTTCTAATCTACTGCTGAGAGACCCAGTGCAACCCTGACCCAAACCACAGACTCCTCTACCATTAAGCAAATTCCAACCCCAAGTCCTGGCACACTTCCTTTAATAACCTTCAGACGGCTATCTGGACCTCCTAGGTTTTAGGGAAGCTGCAGAGGCAGAAAGAGCCGGCACTGTTCCTGTACATACCACCTTAAAGTTTGTCCAGGTGAAATGCTGCCTCTGGCTCCCTGCCCATCTCTGCTATCAGGAAACACATAGAAGGATAAGCATGAAATCACTTAAGTTGGCCTTAAAGATCAATGCATTTATGAGCAATTACTTGGACAAGTATACATTTTAGAAAATTTGGGATACTTTCACCACAATCATTTGTAGAACTCTGACTAGAGTCAAATCAGTTTTGAGTGCCCAAGACAGCTTTACCCAGCAAAGGGCAGAGGAAGAAACTAAGAGTCAGACCTTCATAGATTGCAACACAAGGTCATACCTTAACAGGATTTCTTGATAAGGTCCCTCTTGCTTTACTTTACTTTTCTTTACTTGAGAGATCCTGGTGAATACAGACCTTATCAGAGGCCCCTGACATCATTAGAACAGAAATGTTACCAAGTGTTTAGAGCAGTGAGAATAAGCACGCATCACACTATGAAAATTAAACAATGATACTCCAGAATAGCTGCTAATTAAGTCTGAACAGACCACATTTTAGTTTTCTTGTTCCGGCAAATGGACTATAGAAATATTAACTTATTGAATACACATTTGAGATTCTCAGGATGTAGCATCAATAATGCAAAATTGATTCCTGCTCTCTAAGATTAAAGCTGTGGTGGTAAGTACCATGATGGGAGGGAATAAAGCAGCAAAAGGTTCAGTAGAACTGGGTTCCACTTTAGCTTAATGATGGAGAACTGATATGCACTAATGTGAGCCCAGGACATGTTACCCAGGGCCTTTTGCTAGTACTTTTTATCAGCATGGTCATCAGTAACATGCCTCAGATTGAACTACTTGAATGAATGATAATCAGGCCAGGCAGGGATTGGCCACAGGCTTTGAAACAATGATTTGATTTTATCTCCTGGTTCATGAAGGTGACACTTTGTTGTTTCTTTCTTTCTATCATTCCAAGCTCATTGGTGCGCTTGCCTCTGACAGATTCAAAGACTAAGGAATCCAAGACACTGTACGCTCTGTCCAGGCAGAGGCTGACAGCTGGCAGCAGTGTTTCTGGGTTGAAGAAGATAAAATGGAAGGCACAAATATGCAGAGTACAGAAAATTACTTAGTGAGTGATGCTGGGTAAAAAGGTCAGAGGTCAGGAACGCCAAACTAACAATTCCCTAACCTGGGAGGAAAGATAAAAACAAACACACCTCACTATGTGTTTTCTTTAAGTACAATTCTTCCTATAGATCAATCTGTTGGAAAATTTTTTTCTTTCACTGCCTTATCTAGAAAACTGGTATTGGTTGTCATGAACAACAGAACCTTTGAAGTTAAAATAAAACATCAGTTAAAGTCAGTCTAACCATCTTTGTCTCTCCCAGAATCTGAAGCTAGCTAACCATTTTCTTGCTAAAATTGGTACTAGCATTTCTTAATCATATGGTAAAGATAAACTGGCCTCAAACTGAGATTTTCTTCATAAAATAATCAAAAATATTGTCAAATAAGTACAAAAAACCCCTTTGAACTCTGCATTCATAGGTCATTTAATGTCAAGTCCAGCTACTACCGAATTAGTGTTTCTCCAGCTTTGATATGCACAATACCTATCTGGAGATCTTGTTAAAAATGCAGAATTGGGTTAAACAGGTCTGGGGTGGGACCCAAGAATTTATTTTTTTTTCTCTTTTTCTTTTACTATGTGTGCTTGTATATATGTGCACATGTTTACGTGAGTAAGTATACATTTGTGTTCATGCACATACATGTGTGAGTCTATGTGACAGCTTAGTAAGGGACAATTTTGGGTGTCATACAAAGAACACTGTTCACTCCTCTTGAGACAACATCTCTCATGGGCCTGGAACTCACATTTTCACATTGTCACACTCAAATTGTCACATTTTCATTGGAATTCCTGAGACTTAGTTTTGCTGTTTTAGGTCTATAGTGACAAACATGCTTGATAGAATAAGGCATCCAGATTCCATAGTGGCTCCTATGTGGATTGATCACAGTCTTCACGGGAAACAAAGACCCTCCTGAAAGCGTTCAGAGGAACTCCCAAGTCCACCACCTGACAGGCTAGTCCCCTCCAATTCCTCTCCTACCCTCTTTCACACCTGTGTTTCCAAGTCAGGGATTTCCAAGTTGAAACACTCCCTACTGGAGGGAGGAAGAAAACTCAATAAATTTAGGAAGTAAATAAAACTTACAAGTCTCAGAAGACTGACATTTATAGGATTCACAAGATCCCACCCCGTGTGTGTGTGTGTGTGTGTGTGTGTGTGTTGGTTGACTCTCTAAAGTGAAGAGACTTTCCAGATTTATCAAGTTGCTTATAAATCATACATGGAGTGTGAAGGTGGCAGTTTTCATGCATGGTCACTGATTCTGGTCTGGGCTTTTGATGCTACTGCTGCCTGTGTCATCCATGCTCCTAACAACCCCTCACACATTCTCCTCCAAGTAACCCCCAAAATTCACTGAACTATATTTGGGTGGAGACTTTTCTTTGGTCTGTTGTCACTGACCTGTCTGGAGCAATCGAACATTTGTTCATGTCTCCACTTGAAAAAGTCGAGAGCACATCTGTCTACAGGACATTGTGATAAGAGTGAAATAAACAGTCTAAGGATATGATACAACATGGCTTCCAAGCTTATAATGAAATGCCTCTATCAACATTAGGAAGAACTTTGCAAAATATTGAGAAAAGATCTCACAGTACAGAGACAGGAGGTACTTGGAAGTTTATCTGACGTCTAGTGGTAGTGGTGGAGGATGATAGAGAAGGCTTGTGGAGATGTTGGGGAATCTTTCTCTGGAGCTTGAGAGTGGTGGGGTTTCAAATTGTTCTGTGTGCTCCTAAGGTCAAGGCATAGAGTCAGAACTCTAGAATCAAACAGAGCTGTGTGTAAGTAATGATCTCCTTGTAAAATTGTTCAGATTTTCTGAGACTTGGTGCTCTAACTTGTGAAAGGGGGCATGTTAGTTACTTTTCTATTGCAGTGACAAAGAACCATGACCAAGGCAACTATCTTAGTTAGGGTTTCCATGGCTGTGATGAGACACCATGACCATGGTAACTTAAAAAGGAAGACATTTCATTAGGTATGGATTACAGTTTCAGAGGTTCAGTCCATTGTCATCGTGGTGGGAAGCATTGCAGTGTGCAGGCAGTCATGGTCCTAGAGGAGCTGAGAGTTCTATGTCTTGATCCTCAGCAGTAGGGAGAGACTGGGAGAAGAGGTGTAGCTTGAGCATATGTAACCTTAAAGCCCACCTCCACAGTGAGACATTTCCTTCAACAAGGTCACACCTACTCCAACAAAGCCACACCTCCTAATAATGACACTCCCTATGGGTCAAATATTCAAGCACACAAGTCTATGGGGTTTATACCTAGTCAAAGCAGAATAACAACCTATAAAAGAAGGCATTTATTTTGAAGTTCATGGTTCTAGAGAGTTAGAGTTTGTGATCATCATGACAGGGAGCTATGGCAGCTGGTAGGCATGTTGCTGAGATCTTCTATCTGATCCACAAGTAGAAGAAAGAGAGAGAGACAGAGACAGAGAGAGAGAGAGAGAGAGAGAGAGAGAGAGAGAGAGAGAGAGAGAGAGAGAGAGAGAGAGAAAACTAAGGATGACATGTGCTTTTGAAACCTGAAAGGCCACTCCCAGTGACACACTCCAAAAGGCTGCATCTCTTAATCCTTCCCCAATAGTTCTACCAACTGGGAACCAAGTATTCAAATATGTGAGCCTATAGGGGCATTGTCATTCAAACCTGCAGAGTGAGCGACAATGTCCAGTTACAGACTGTGGTGAAGACTGGGAGCAATAGACACAAAGTACTAGGAGAATGCTATTGTTCAATACTGAAAGCTTTGTTTAGTGTAATTAGTGGAAAGATGGACGTGAAGAGGATTAAAGAGTTTTAACCTCTGTCCACAGTGAGAGCTCAGCCATGATGCTTTCCTGTTTTGAGCCTTCATTTGTTTTTCATAAAAATTAGAAAGTGGGAACAAGTCTATTCTTAAGGGCTCTTCCACAGACTCAGTCTATGATTCAGGTTGCGTGGTTTTCCTAAGGCAGGCTAGAGTATACCCATCTCCGAGCTGCAGCTGAATTCAGGGCATCAGTGAGAAAACCAGGAGCTCATGTTGGATTAGAGAGTCTCTAGGCCCACCAGAAAAGCTACTGAACTCCAGATAGCACTGGGCCTTATCTTCAGCCATTTGTAAGAGCCAATGGCCTCTCTAGCCCTAGGCAGGAAGAAATGACTATGAAGTGGACAGCAGTCCTCCTAGTCACCTTCACATGAAAGAAAGGTCATATTGTCACAGAAGCAGGTACGACCAAAACAAAAAAAAAATGCTAGAAAGAACAGACAGGGATTGGAGGGGGTAAAAACGACATTTGGAAGGGATTGCCAGCCTGCTCCAGGCTCATCAGCCCTCGCTACTGCCACCATGTAGGTAATAGACTACTGAGGTAGTGGATCAATTATGTCCACAGCAGATTCTCTTCGTGAGATAGGCAGGCAAATCACCCCCCTCCGAGCAGACATCTATCACATAAAACCGATTATTTTATTGTCAGCCTTTTAGAGACAGGTATTCACCTGCTGTGCAGAAGCCGTCTCCTGTTTAATTCAATGACTTTTAGAAAATGAGGATGTTTTATTCCATTTACTCGTTCCTTAAAGCTCTTAAGAAGGCCAAAGACTGTGTAAAGCATCCCAGGACCTTAGATGGAAGCGACAAGACAATTTAGAAATAGAGATGAAATTCCTGTCTTTATCTCCTCCAGGCCCCAGCTGCGAGGAGCTCAAGCCATCCCACAAGACATCTGTCTTCATAATCCCCAGGGAGGAAGAGCATGAAGTATGCCTGCCCCATGGGTCTCTGTGTCTGAAAAGTCGTGGTGGTACTTACTCTTTCCTGTGATAAAGTCTTATCCTGTCAGGTGCCACAGTACCCTGGAAGATGACTGAAGGCAAGAACTAACACACCTTGCTGGAGGATTCAGTCGTTCAGTATATACCTCCGGGCTCTGCCCTTAGCTCATTTTTCAGCTTGATCTGGGGCATCTTCCCCATTTGGCTAGATTTAGCTTTCGGCAAACCTTAAGAGTTGAAGGGTGATCTGACCTCTTGGATCAGGCCCTATGACAGCTCTGTGCTTTCTAGGTCTGACGCTGCAGGACCCACTTGGAACCATTCACACAGAGGAGACTGTTGACTGTTTTTTAATGTCTTGATCTATGTTTATATAATAGTGCTCAAAAGAAGCTTCTTAAAGTAGCGCTCAAGTAGAAGACGTACTTACCTCACCATGAGGTCTAGTTTTG
>CM053766.1:45563384-45680415 GCA_028658305.1 Pachyuromys duprasi
AAGGAGGACCTCTGGGGGGGGGTCAACATAGCGATGTATCAGAGCAGATATTAAGACTCTCGATCAAGACTTTGGCAGAGGGCAAGGAGTGATGATAGAAATGGAGGAGGTTGGCGAAACTTGGAGAGCGAAACTTGGAGAGAACAAGAGCTCCACAATGACTAAACTGAGCAGGGCACAGGGGTCTTGTAAGAGACGGTTTCTACAACCAAGGACCACGTGTGGATGTGTCCTGGAACCCCTGTTCAGATGGGACCCAGGATAGCTCGGTGTAGGACTAAAGACCCTAGTGAGGGAAACAGGGACTGTTTCAGTCTTGAACTTGATGGCTGACTCTTTGACCCTCTCCCATACATGCCGGGGAGTGACAGACTGGCTACATCCCAGTGGAGGACATTGCAGCCAGCCCTGAGGAGACAGGATGAGCTGGGGTTGGATGGAAGGGGAGGAGGTCCTCCCCAGTGGTGGACTTGGAGGGGGCGGGGAGGAGATGAGGGAGGGTTGGGGAGGGTGGGAGGGAATGAGGGAGGGGGCTACGCTTGGGATGCAAAGTACCTAACCTGTGATTGATAACAAAAAAATCAAAAAATCAAAAAAAAGGAAAAAAAAAACAGAAATTTCAGGAAAAAAATGAAGTAAAAACAGCAAAAAAAAAAAA
The DNA here is from genome assembly GCA_028658305.1 of Pachyuromys duprasi. Classification (NCBI taxonomy): domain Eukaryota; kingdom Metazoa; phylum Chordata; class Mammalia; order Rodentia; family Muridae; genus Pachyuromys; species Pachyuromys duprasi. Next base: position 45,564,043 of record CM053766.1, read on the forward strand.
AGGGTTTGGACTAGTAATGCAGAACAAAGTTTAGCATTTTAAATTGCTTGAGGCGTACAATTTCAGTACATTCACGCTGGTGTTTGTTTTCCTACATGCTGTAGCTAGGTATACACAGGGGCACTTACTGTCTCCAGAAATTCACCCCCAATATAACTCTGCTCACTAAATGGCAGACCTTCGCGTTCTCACCGTGTGTCATTTTTTCCACCTCTCTAGGAATACTATGAATGGAATCACACTGCACTTGTTTCTCATGACTTGGCGTATTTAACTTGGCCAATAACACCTTATCCCCGGTACAACGTGAGCACAGGCAACGTGAAAAGCGATAGGTGTGCAGCAGTTTTCCTGTTCCACTGTGGCCAGAAATTGAGTGGGGAGAAAGGCAAGGTGCCTGTGCTGTTTCTTATGTCTCCCCTGTGAGTAGATTTTTAAGTTGAATGTATATACAACTGAAAATCCCTGAACCTTGGGCAGAGCTGGGTCTAGGAACTCTAAAAAGTATTATGAAACATTTTTCTTCATCCCTCAGATCTGATTATTTTTTTCTCAGTTAGGCTCAACCAGAATGTCCTTGAGGGTGGTAAAGAGTAATCAATGACTCTGAGATCACAACACACACACACACACTGAAACAGAGATAGATAGAAACTTAAGCTAGCGAATCCAATAGAGAAAATATTTTTTCAACAGTCACTGCATGAATGCGTGCAGCGCACACTGCACTGGCTGGTGCCATTGTGTCATCTCTCAGCCCATCAGGAAGAGCAGGGAGATGGGAGGTGATGATGACTATGTGTCCCAGGCCCACCACAGTTCTCACGCATGAGGTTAGCACCACGTACTTCATGAAGACTCAGGTCAGGGCTTAGAATACTGTCACTAGGGAAATGAGAAATAGATTGTAGGGAGGTGAGAAACAAAAGAACTTAGAAAATGTTGCCGAACATGGGATCCTTTTTGTTGAGACCACTATAGACGTAGAGTCCTAACTGATCCGATCCCCGAGTCATTTCGCTTAATAACCATCATCTTGTGGTGAGATTTTTAACGGACTCCACTGAAGTTATTTGCAAGGAAGAACAACAGACATGTTATACCATTGACAAGCCCTTAAAGCCTCCATGTTGATAGCAATAGTAAATAAATGTCTTCCTAATGACACCATTCTGGACAAGGTTTGCTGCTCCTGTACTGTGAGCATGCTGGAGGCAGAGGCAGGAGGAGCAAGCATTTAAGGGTTTAATGTCTTTCTTGACAATATACCAAGTCTAAGGCCGGCTCGCTTGGTCTATGTGAGACCCAGTTTCAAATATTAAACAAGAAAAATCAGGGGTTGGAGAGGTGGCTTGGCTTGGTGGCTAAGAGCACTTGCTGCTCTTGCAGAGGATCAGAGTTCAGTTCCCAGTACCCAAGATAGGCAGCTCACGCCTGCCTATAACTCCAGGTCTGGCAGATCCAGCGGCTCCCTCTTGTCCCTAGGAGTACCTGCATGTACACACACACACACACACACACACGCACACACACACAAACCACAAACCAACCAAACAAGAAAAACACATTGTCCTGCACCTTTTTAGCAATGAGTGCTATAGCAGAACCATTACGAGGGCAACTCACACATTGGCCTCAGCTACCACACTTCTTGTCACACCACACTCCTTGCCATTAACTGTCAAAATATCATACCTAATTCCCAGCCTCCCTGTGGCTCTGCTTGTCACTCACCTTGCTGAGCCGAAACTCACGGTAAAAATGCTAAGTGTGCTAACAGCGCACCTGGGCGGCACATGCTGCTTCAGTGCCGCAGACATGGGGGCAGAGGGGCAGGGCTGCTTGGAGAAGAGACACCAGCAAGGTTTTCCAGCCGTCAGTGTGGAAAGCGGCAGAAGGTAGGGGCTCAGCCCCCAGTGTGTTTTCAGGAGCGATGGCGTTGTGAGGGCTCAGCCAGAGCTGTCACTAAGCGGTGGGTGGGTTAGCAAGCCTTACCCTCCATCGCGGAAACAAATGCTTGCCGATGTCAGGGAAGTTGCATTTGCTTTCAAGCAAAGGAAAATTCATCAGACTGGTTCAAAAATAGAAGCTATTGATTGGCTTTTACAGTGTGTCTGCTTTAGGTTCTGTTAAAAGACAGGAGCAAACAGGGCTGGGAAGAAGGGCTCAGTGGATAAAACATCGGCTGTGCGAGTGTGAGGACCTAAGTTAGAATACCCAGAGTCCGAGCAAGAGGTGGGTGTGGTGGTGTGTGCGCACCTGTAATCTGCTGTTCCTCTAGGGAGAGGGGAGGTGGAGGAAAGAGAACCCCTTAAATCTAAGGGGTCAGCTATCCTGGTGTATGCAGCAGAGAAGGACACGCAGACTTTGGCTTGATCGAGGTAGGGAGTCGACCCGAGGCTGTCCCTTGATCCCCAGATGCATGCCACAGACAGGCAGAGAGACAGGTGTGTGTGCGTACGCATTCGTGTCTGTACATGCAGGCTGAGGTTCGGGGTTTGATTTGGTAGCTTCACACAGAATTTAAAAGCTACTTTTTGTGGTGTCAGGATGGCTGCAGTGGTCCCACGTGTCATCTACCACCTGAAAGAGAGAGTCTGCTTTCCTTTCTGAGACGCCCAGCGATGCTTTCTATCCTCTCTATCATCCTGATCAAAAGCTTTCACCAGATGTTTGGCTTACAACCCACAATCTTACCCTTGTGATTGTATTTGAAGTTATCTACCTCCAGGTAGATGAAAAGGGGCTGAATATGACAGGGTGGCTACCAGGGAATGGGAACTGGATACGAGGAAGGCAGCCCTGAGCAAAGCCACTGGAGAGGACATGCGCTGTCCTCTCTCCTCCTCCAGGAAATACTGTATTTCAGGTAGCAGTATCTGTCTTCGGGAGGAGGCTGGGAACAACAGAAAGAAACCTGGATTTATAATGCATTTTCTTTGATTGTTATTGTGGTGTGTTTGGGGGATGTGTGCATGCTGTGGCATGTGTGCGGAAGCCAACGGACAATTTTGTGGAGTCAGTTCTCTCCTTCTACTTTTATTTTTGGTTCCAGGGACTGAACTCAGGTTGTCAAACTTTGTGAGAAATCTTTTTACCCCCGGAGCCATCTTGCCACCCCTGGGATTTAGTGTTTGAATCACAGCTTTGACTAACTCACACAGAACTGTGTGGGTTAGTCACCTATCCACATGGAGACCCAGTCTCTGTCACTGGATGGGAAAGAGAAGTAGTTTCTTCTCTGTTTCTCAAAGTTATTATGATCAAAGAAAGGACCACAAATAAAGAACATTTTTGTGTTGATAATGCAAATTTAAGTTAACACCATGTTTTCAATCTTTGCATCTTTAATAACAAATAGAAAGTTCGGAACAATTACTCAGAACAGTAGCTTTGTTTCGGAAAGAATTATATTCTCAAAATCCAGTTGCAGCGAAAAGCAGTACAGGGGATTTTAGATGCAGGGTGCTGAGCACACAGAACGGTGACTTTGGAGTAGCTGGAGAATGTCCAGATGGATGCCTTTGTCATTGAAGGAGTTATTTTTAGAAAAAAAAAATCCGTATCCCTGGACACCGTCATATGCCGAGAGACTACGTTCAGCAGCATTAAGCCCTGTGCTGGTTTTCCTCCTTCCAAGTCCAGAGGCGAAAAGCAGTGCTGTGGGAAAGGATCCTCATAGATTTGCCGTGCAACCCTGTGGTAATTTAGGGTCCTCATGTGACAAGAGAGATAATGAAGCTGAGCTCACAACACTGGGGGATGGTTACGTAAGTTAGGCTTCATACGCTAGCAGAGTCCAGTCATGCCAGACACGCTGTGTCTGCTTCCTAAACTGCAAGTCCCCAGCTGCCTGCAGTAACTAGTCAGTTTAGAGTTCAAGCCAACAGCAATGGGAGAGGATCATTGCTCAAACTGCTTAAGCTTCAGAAACATACAAGCAGTTTTTGGAGTATATGTCACAGGCATATTTGTGTATGTTTGTGTATGTGTGGTATGCATGCACAAGAGTGTGTATGCTTGAGTTTGTGTGTGCATGTGTATAATATAAATGTATGTATTTGTGTATGTTAGTGTGTAGGTGAGTGTAAGAGTAAGTATGTGTGAGTGTGTGTGTCTGTGTCCCCTAAAAGTCACAGGTGCCATCCACTTTGTTTATTTGAGCCAGGGTTTTTCTCCCTGGCCTGGAATTCAGCAGTTCAGCTAAGCTGGCAGGTCAAGGAGTTCTCCAGGGTCCTTCTGTCCAGCCTCCTTGGCATTACAATTCTGACATGAGCCACCAGAGCTGGAAATGTGTGTGTGTGTATGTAAGTTTTAGGAATTGAACTCAAGTCTTCATGATTGCAAGGCAAACATTTTACCAACTGGGTTATCAGTCTAGACTATGTAATGATTAGCCTATAGTCTTAGAGAAGATGATGTACAGATAGTATTAACCGCACAGTAATTTCCCAGCCTCTTAAAGTACCTTTTCATGTTTGGTTCTATGTTGTCAAACTGATTTCTCTATTACCATATGATTTAGTTATAAAACACAATCAAGTAGTAGTTTGTTTAATTATCAGTCTATCATTTGTAGAACCAATTTTAGGGTTTTAAAGAATGTAACTAGCCTTCATTTTGAAAACTGAGTAGAATTTAATGATTCATAGAAAGGTAGAGAATCAATTTTAGCCTTTGAATGCTGAGTGTCTTAACAGTGCATATATCCATGAATAAATAGTTCATTGTTGGTATCTGTAATAATGATCCTGACGATATATAGCCAGTATCTCCGAGTCAACAGTGACACACACAACCATTTAATGGTAAGTTATCTTGTTCAACTTAAGTTTTTTTGGATCTGCGTTTATGCAAAAATATTTTATCCTGAGGCATTTAAATGTTTGTGCTTATCATGTGATTATCTTGTGGAGGATGTGTGTGTGTGTGTGTGTGTGTGTGTTGGTGAGTTTTATGTCAACTTGAAATAAGCTAGTTGGGAAGATAGACTCTCAATTGAGAAAATGTCTCCAGTAGATTACCTGTAGGCAACTCTGTAGGACATTTTCTTGACTGATGATTGGCGTGAGAAATGCCAGCCCACTGGTGGTGGTGTCATTCTTGGGCCCTTGGTCCTGGATGCTACAAGCAAGCAAACAGCTGTGGAGAATAAGCCAGTAAGCAGCATTCGTCCAAGGCTTCTGTTTCATCTCCTGCCTTCTGGTTCCTGTCCTGCTTGGGTTCCTGCCCTGACTTACCTCAGTAATGGAAGTGTAAGTGAAATAAACCTTTTCCTCCCCAAGTTGCTTTTATTCATGGATTTATCACAGGAATAGAAACCTAGTTAATGTGCCCACATGCATGTGGGGAGGCCAGGAGACAGTTCGGAGGGTTTTCTTTTTTCCTTTCGCCATGGCTTTAGAGGTTGGACTCTGCTCTCTTGGGTTGATTGGCAACTGTTTTCATCTTGTCAGTGCTCTCATCAGGCATTTCTATAGGTTGAACTTTGAAACTTTGTTTTTCTACATGAACGTTATACAAAAATCTCAACCCAGTTAGGGACTCCAAATAGACTTTGTACGCAATAGAAACTATAGTTAGTATAGAAATGAATTGAAATCTACAGCTGTCTACAAATACTTATTAACATTGGAAATTATCACACTGTAGGGTCATTAGTCCAGATACATTACATTATACATTACTATATAGGCAGTTATGAGTGTTGAGAACTAGAATGCAAACAGGTCTGCATTAAGTAAACTTATTAGCTTTTTTGTTTGTTTGTTTTGTTTTTCAAGACAGGGTTTCTCTGTGTAACCTCAGCTGTCCTGTCTTGCCCTCACTTTATAGACCAGACTGGCCTCAAATGCACAGAGATCCACCTACCTCTGCCTTCCCGAGTGCCGGGATTACAGGTGTGTGCCACTGTGCCTGGCTCAATTCATTGGCATTCTTCTCCTATAAATAAATATTACTTAAATACTGCCTTCACTTTGGGTATAAATGGATGATGTTAACTATAGGCACAAACCATTGCCTATTTATATATGTGTGTAGCAATGCTTATGAATTGATTTAAACCTCATATATAATCCTTCAATCAATATCTGTACATTTGTTGACATATACTTACATCTTCTAATAGACAGTTTTTAAAATTTTAACTATTAATTATAAAAAATACTTAGTATATCCAAAAAGCTTTAACATATTCTATCAATAATTACCAAGATAAGTAAATATTTCGGGATATGTAAACAGCTGTCAACAAAGATGGCAGATGTGTGGTTCCGGAAAGTAGATGTTAATTGGCTGTGGACTTTGGTCAGGCTTTTGTTCAGTCAGACTACAATAGTATGATGAAAACTGCCCGAGGAGAAAATGAAGCAGCATCAAGTTCTGCCGATTAGATTGCCGCCTTAAATGTGCTGCAGAAAGGATTGAAGGAAAGGGTTGACTGGCTGCAGACGGCAGAGATCAGACACCTTTGAGGAATACATTCAGACCTAAGCAGTGGCTGAAGTCAAAAGATGCCTGAGCCGTGTCAGTCAGTAAATCTGACATGACTACGAGGTAAGAAAGACATGCCAAGACCCTTCTGTGACACCACATCTTGATGAAAAGACACATGGTCTTTCATGAAAACAGAAAGAAAGAAAGATAGGCTTGATTGTAGTCAGGGCAGCAGGTTCTTTCTGTAAATGGAAATAGTTTTAGTGTTGCTGTAGATTCAAGAAATCATTTCCTATTTATACTGCTGTCTGTGTGTTTCTTTCAGGGGGCTAGCAGGCCCTGGAATGTTAATTGGAGGGCTCCTCTTGTAGAAAGGCATCTTTTCAGGAAGGTAGAGGCAAGAGTAGGCTGTGGTTGACAAAATGACAGCTTAAAAAGCCGCTGAGCTCAAGTCGTCCTGAAGCAGGAGAGGCTTGTTCACAGGCATTCAGAGGTGAGGCTGTGACTGCACCCAGCTCCCCAACACACGCTCAGCTCTTCTCTCTGCTCCACAAGGTGCTTTCGTGCTGGTTTTGAAGGGTGGACCCAGAATGAAAACTTCTACATATTAGTAAAATAATATTATTCAGGTATTCACCCCTCCCCTCCCACACAGAGTTCTTGTTTTGACAGAAACTGGGCATCTACTCCCCACTTCCCCCCACTCCCTCCCCCCCCCCCCGCAAAGGCAGGCAATGAGTATTGCTTCCTGGGACTTCCTCCCAAAAGATTCTGGAGTAACTTTTTTAGAAGTCATGGGGAAATGTCGGATGATATCCTGTGACCAATCTGGATGGTGGGAGGTGGGAAGGGGGGGTCTTTAAGCAAAGCAAGCCTGCCTGTGGGCTAGAAGTACAGACAGTTTCTGTACTCTGTTCGGAAAGTGAATACCTGAAGAAATGTAAACTTTGCTGAGACAGGAGAGAAAGCAGATGGCTGCCTAAGACACCTCTGGGACCTTCCTTTCCAGCTGTGTGAGGCTGGTATGTTCGCAGAATATTCTCACCTTTAATTTCCTTATAAAACAGAGAATTTCTCTGTGAGTAATGGACTTCAGTATCTACTCCCCCCCCTAATATCAATACCTCTTTTTTTTTTTTTAACTTTTGGTTGAAAAGTACCAATTAAAGTCCACATTAGTTTGTGTTGCCTTTAGGGCTTTGGGTGGAAGTTTCCTCAAAAGATAAATTCACAGATTTGTGAGTTCTTTTTTTTTTTTCAAGTATATTTCCTACTTTGAATTTAAATGTACCTGTTGGAGTTGTCAGCCATTTCAGAGGAGATGATCTCAACTATGGAGGTCATCTGTCAAAGCTGGTAGACCAGAAAGACAGAGGGAACCTGGCCCTTTATGACTGAGAGATTGTAGGTCCAGCCCTGTGTTTCCTATATGGAGCCTTGTTTTATGTGAGGAAAATGGTTCAGCTTAACTCTTACTTTAGGTAAATTTTACTAACAGCCATCTCTAGTCTGGTCACCAGCATATAATTGGGTAGTAAAGTTGACATCTCCACACAAGCCATGGCACTCAGCGCAGGGACTGAACAGGCTTCCATCTGCTTGTGTAACAAGTTATTTCCTTCTAATACACAATTATAATGAAATTAAATTGTCATCCAATAACGTGTCACAATTTTGTTTTTTTGCAGATGTACAGTTAAGAACTAAGAGGATGAAGGGCAGATTGTCAAAAAAAAAAGTGGGATAATTTCTTCTCCGTATTGCTTAACTCCGCCACGGTATGTTCTGAATCATTTCATAGTTCAGCACAAAAATTGCAAGAAGTATATCATTATCCAGTAGAACGCTGAGGTGTGATTGTAAAGTTGAACAGTTCTTTTAATGTATTCTCATATTAAATTGGATGTGTGTGTATGTGAGGTGTCTATGTTTTTGTTTCACAAATTGACCTGGAAATATTTCAGGGCTTGGCCAATCAGGCGGAAATAATGAAGCAACCTGAAGGACAACCCTTGCATTTCCTTTACAAGAAGTACAGACTTTAGAACAACAGTCCGCTTACACACACATATAGGGGTCTCTGTTCTTGATGCCAAAATATGTTTGTGGGGGCATACAGAGGAGTAGCTCTTGTAATCGGTACCAGTTTCTAGCATTGGGTGTGGGGGATGAACATTTGTCTAGAAAGTGAGCTGGAAAGGGGGGTCGGGGAGGCCTGTATTTTGACTGACAGAGATTAAAGTGTTGGTGAGCTGTCAGCCCACGGAGACAGGCCGCTCTCCTTCTGATTGACAGGCTCCGGAGACAGGCTCAGCAGATTGGTGTGGGAGAAGCAACAGGGATGCAGGTGCTCTCTGCCCCCATGTCCTGATGGAGCAAATGGTATGGATCCGTGTAGGCACTTGGGGGAGGGTGTCTGGAAACCTGTGGTGCAGCAGCTGTTCCTGGCCCTGCTTTCCCAGCAGCCACTGTCAGAGTGGTTGCCAAGAGCATCTCTACAAACACAGCAATTCTGGGGACATTCTTTAAGAATAATGTTTAAACCTGGGCTGTTTTCCATCGCCTGGCTGCATGATGTCAGGACTTTTCTGCTCCATGTGGCTCTTCTATTTGTTCTGAGTTTTGTTTGTTTGTTTGTTGTTTTTGTCTTCTTCCTAAGACAGTGTAACTTGACACAGGATAGTGACAGTTAGGCAATTCTGGAACTTAGTTCCAGATTGTAAAAACCTCAGTTCTTTAAAAAAAGAAAGAAAGAAAGAAAGAAAGAAAGAAAGAAAGAAAGAAAGAAAGAAAGAAAGAAAGAAAAAGAAAATCTGTATTTGGACTTTGGGGAAATCAGTACATTGTCTCTGCATCAACATACGAATCTGAAAAATGGCATAAAACGCCTACCTGGGAATTGCAGTAGATAAGCATTTATGATAAGCAGTGAAATAAAAAAATACATAAATAAACCTCATCCATGGTAGTTTTAAAAATAATTTTAATTGTCTTAAATTTGGTTAGTAGTTTTAAAAATAATTAAAAAAATTTTTTATATTAGTTTAGTTATAAAGTAGTGGTTTTATCAAGGTATCTTCACACATGTGTGTCATACTTTATTCTTTCTGTTTTTAGGGCAATACTGAAGGATTAAACCTTTCAACTGTTGAATCAAGAATAAAAGGCAAGTGCTCAGCTATTGAGCTTATGACTTAGCCCTGTACTGTTTCCCTCCCTACATTCCCTCCTGCTACTCCCTTTTGCCCAATTCCTTTTGCCCAGGTAGTAGTTCCCCTCCTGTTTCTTGGTTCCATTACCCTGTACTCTCATCAATGATAGCTATTAAGCTTAAATATGACCCATGATGTTTGGACGTAGAAGCAGAAACCACTCACCACTGGTAGGAGTCATACTTTATTTTTCTTTTATTCTTGCAGGGAAATAAAATATCTGGCAAGAATGTGGTGGAGTCCAGAACAGTCAGTCTTTCAGGGATTTGAACTTTCTCCCAATCCATAGTGGCCTACAAATGGGTTTTCATGCTTCTCAAATGCCAATGCCCATCCCTCCTTAGCACTCTGAGGTTGAGGTGCCTGACTGGATTTGTCCAGCTTATTCCTCCCTCAAGCCGCCTCATCACCACCTGCTCAGCTCACACCTTTGTTTATATTCTATGATTATTTTCTTCCTTTTTCCTCTAGTCAAATGGACTCTCCTTCCCTCAAAGGCAGCTGCTTCCACTTGTGAAGATGTTTCCATTTCCCTGTTTTTGTTTATATACACACTGTATGTTGTTATAGCCAATCTTGATCGTCAACTTGTTAGGGCTTAGAATCACCACAGAAACACATCTCTTGCTGTGTTCATAAGGATGTTTTTGAAGAAAGTTTTAACTCATCAGGGCAGACCCACCCTAAACGAAGGTGGGTGGTGCCATGCCATAGACTTAGTTACCAGACGGAATCAAAGGGAGAGAGGGAGGTCTGCTAGGCATTCATTTCTCTCTGCATCCTCACTGCATCTACAAGTGACCAAGAGCATCATGCCTCTGTCACCATGCTTTCCTCATCATGATGGACCAAACTTTCAAACTGTAAGCCAAAATAAACCCCAGACTCAAGCTGCTTCTGTTGGGTATTTGATTGCAGCAAAGAGGAAAGGTTCTAAGAGATTATAGTGGTTTGAATTAGAAGTGCCCCTCGCAGGCTCATGTGTTTGAACACTTGCTCACTAGTTGGTGGAGAAGTTTTGGGAAGTTGTAGAACCTACAGAAGTTGGAACCTTGCTAGAGGAAGTATGTCGTAGGGCACAGGCTTTGAGGGCTTCCAGCCTCTCCTCACTTTCTGCTCTCTCTCCCCTTCCTCCACCCCTCTCTGCCCCTCCCTCCATCCCTGACTTCCTCAGTCCCGCTGCTATCATGCTTTGTTTTCCATGCCTGCCATGATGGGTTCTGTCCCTCTGGAACTACAAGCAGAAAAAGACTCTTTCTTCCTTAAGTTGTTTTTGGTTTTGGCATTTTATCAAAACAATAGAAAAGATTAATACAAAGATATACAAAGAGAATACATACTATTATTGAGTGTGTGCTTTATATGCACAGAAATGGCGTTTGGGCAGAAATTTCATTGTCTCTTATTTTGAAGCTCAGACTTTTTTTGAGCTTAATTTCCAATGTAGCATGCAGATCTAGATACCTGTATGTATTCTTCCTTGTGCACATACTTTATTTTGCTTACACAATGCCCAGGTAGGGATTTCTTTAGTGTTTCAAGGCACATTCTGCTACTGTTCATTTACATCTTCCCATGTGCACTGCCGTGGGAGTTACTGTAGATTTACATCTGGAGTGAAGGTAGAGTGCTCTACACATCTTCATCAGCAACTTCCTCAGTCTACTTTTCTATTTTTTGCCAAGAGGGTATGCGTGAAATGATGTATTTTATCATGGTTTAAGCTTATGTAGTTTTTGTTCTTTGAGAATTTCAATATTTACACAGTGAAATATGATCATATGTACCCACATTTCCCTTCCCATCTCCTCCCCCCCAACATGTCTCCTCCCAGCTTCATGTTTTCTGCTTTTATTGTTTTCTTTTGCTTGATAACCCAAGAAATCCAGCCGGTCCTCCCCATATGTGAGTGGGTGTGGAACCATGCCCTGGAGCATGGGAATCTTACTAGAGGGAGCAATTTCAAAGAAAAATGATTCTTCCTCCCCCCTGCTGCCACCAACTGCCAATAACATCTCAATAAGAGTAGTGCCTGGTAAGCACCTCCTTCATATTTGTGGGGTTTTTTTATTGGCTAGATCTTGTGTCGATCTTGGGCAGGTAACCACAGCTGTTGCAAAGGCCACAGCTATGTCATGGTTGGAAGAGAGCATTTCACACTACTCTCTGTTTTTTGATTTTTCCACTTTTTCTGCCTCTCCTTGTTCTCTGAGCTTCGTCTGGGGCAGGGAAGGAGGGCCTGGTAAAGATGTTTCATTTAGAGCAGGGCACCCTGTCTCTTGGTCTTTGCATTGACTGATGCCTGCTGAATTTTTATTGTTTTAGCTGAATTTCTTTCAGTATTGGTGAGGTTGGAACTTTCTTATGTGATTATTAACTGCCTGTGTTTTCTTCACAGTGAGTTGGTATCATTATCTAACTATTCTCCTGTTTCTCTACTGACATTTCTATGTGTTGTAAGATTCTTTGTATCTTCTAGATATTAATCTATTATCAGTCATGGACACTATAAATATCTTCTCTCACACATTTACCAAGTTGCTGGTTTTGTCTTTGGTATCTTAATAATGAAATATAACACAGTGGAATTTAGCAAAATTATCAATTTGGGGTTTTGTTGAAATATAATACAGATATAAAAAAATCTCACAAGTTGTAAGTAGACAGCCTGATTTATTAGAAAGTGAATGAACGGTCATGTTCACCTCCAGTGTAAGAAACAACACTACAAATACATTTCTTCTTGTGCTAACTTTTCTTTTTAACATATGCTCTGCTACAGTTTTATTTGCTTGTTTTGTGTGAGTGTTTAGGCGATGGGGTAAATGCACTATGATGTGTGTGGAGGTCAGAGGATAACTTTTGTAATTGGTCCTGTCCCTCTGCTGTGGGGTTTCTGGACTTGAAGTCAGGTCGTCAGACTTGGCAACAGCCACCTTTACCAGCTAGGCCGGCTCACCAGCCCCTCTTGTCTTCACTTCACTAGCCCTTCTGTCTTTAACATAATCATACTTTATGTATTTGTGAGTAACAAATGACCTCAGGCTTCAGCTTGGTGCTGTAGTGTCCTTTTATGACCTAGACACAGTTTTCTCTTTCTTTCCCCTTCCCCTCCATCCCTCCCTTCATGTGCCCTCCATTGTTCTCTCCCCCCTCCCCTGCCCTCCTCTGTATCTCTAAGTCAAGCTCACCTTCAAGAGAGAACAATGTCAAAGAGCTTGTTAATAGGCTTCTTAATCTATCACTACAACTATAGTTATTTTAATTATCTTTTAATTTTGCTTTGGAGACTCTACGTACATTTTATATTTTTATTATATTTGTTTTATTATACACTTTATTCTTTTGGTGGCCATTGTGGCACATGCCTTTAACACCAGCACTAGGGAGGCAGAGGCAGGCAGATCTCTGTGAGTTTATGACCAGTTTGATCTACTGTATTTCAGGCTGGCCAGGGCAACAAAATAAGACACACACTCTCTCATATATGTTTATGGTTTCTTTATACTGATATACTGTCATGTAATTTTTAAATAGTACATTCTTACACAACTCTTTGCCTAATGACTTTGAATTTATACCAAGTAAAAGACAATGCTCACTAAGATTCTAGATGTTTTCTGAGAGGCTGTTCTCTAATTTAATTTAGCTATTAACCTTACAAAGTAGGTGCAGAATAGAATGTGTTTACTCTGGGCATTGCATGATATTGATAAAGGCTTCTAATGTGTGTGCATGTGTGAGCGTGTGTGTGTGTATAAGAGTACCACACTCTAATGTTCATTGATTGCTTAACTTATTCTCTATTCATTTGCTCATTTTGTGTCTATGGTGGAGGAGGGGACATGTGTGGGTTAGAGGACAATTTGCAGAAGTTGGCTCTGCACTTCCGCTGATGTGGGTTCTGGGAATCAACCTCAGCTGTCAGGCTCGGTGGCAGGTGCGGTCACCCACTCGCCCTGTTGCTGGTCCAAGGACCTCATTCTTGTCACAGGTTGTCTTCATAAGGAAAGGTGGCAGTTCATGGTAAGTTTTCTTGATACAAAGACCAAGGCAATGACAAGTGAGCCCTGTGCATCATCTGCTCACATGAAACTGCTCACATGACATATCGCCCAATGGGAAAGATGAGCTTGTGCATTCAGGCTGTCCAAAAGAAAGCGGAGTTCTCTTTTTTCTGTAAAGCTCATAAAAGCAGCCATAACAGGCAAAACACCCATACAAACAAAACAAAATGCACTTAAGATCATAAATCATTAGACTTTACTGAACACACTCTTTCTGCATCTGAAGAAATAAATGTGCAGATTTCTATCTATAGAGCTACGATATGGTATGTCACATGGGTAACATTTTTAATGTCCACATAGTACTGGCTTAAGCCCTACTTAGGTGTGATTCTATTATATACAACATGCTACTACTAATGCGAGGTGTGCTGCTTATGTACATGAACTTGGTGTGGGCATCTATGTGCTCATCAAGCTAATTACAAGGATGGTTATTGGCTTCAGCATTTGCCTTGGCCCCTGGAGCCTCCCCTGCCTCACATCAAAATGCAAGTTCCAGAGACTTAACACTGTTCTTTCCCAGGATCAGCCCTCCTTCAACAAGTGCTGATGCAATTGAGAAGCTAAAAAAGGTAATTTCATGCTTCTCAGGAGACAAAACACCAAGGCATGGACTCTATGCTCTGGTTTCTGGCCTAAGCCAATAGATTAAACTCAAGCTTTCAGTTGTGCTTGTTTGCAAACACACCGTTGGCTTGACTTTATTTCTCCACTTCTCTGCTCACTGGTATTTCCTCCTAAGTAAATCATCACCCCGTGAACTCCAAATCACATCCCCAGCTAAAGACTTTCTCCTGAATACTAGACTTGTGTGTCAGCTGCCGGCCTCTTCCTGGGGTCTTGAGTTGATCTCAGCTGACCTACTGATGTGCTCTTTCACCCACTTCTCTCTGGGGGTCCTTGTCTTCACGGATGGCAGCTCCATTTTTCAGTTGCTTGGGCTGAAAATCTTATAGTTACTTATGCGTTTTGTCTTGTATTCGACTACAATGTCCGGGGTGGCTCTACGTTTAAAGATTTGCAACTATTGGGCTGGGGAGATGGCCCAGTTGGTGAAGTTGCATAAGTGAAGTGACCTGAATTCCATGCCTGAAAGCATCATTTAAAAAAAAGGCCACCCATAGTAGTGCAGCCTACAATCCCAATGCTGAATGAACCCAGACCAGGAGATCTCTCTGGCTTGTAGGCCAGTCACTCTAAGCAAACAGGTGGGCTCCCGGTTCTGTGGAGCCACTGTATCAAAAGTAAAAAGGAAGAATGTGCTTCGGCCCCACTCAGATGGAGGAATGAGTGATGAAGACATGGGAAAGTTGGAGTATACAGCGAAGAGATAGAAGAGAAGATGAAGCCCAGGGGTTTATATACTTTGGAGAAAGGTGGAACTGCAGCCTCCACAGTGGTGAGGAACAGGCAGATATGAAGAGGCTACAGTGAGGTCCTGGTCTGAGACACCACCAAGGGTCACACCTGGGTCCTTGGCACTGCTGCAGCTGGGATCTGTATGATGTCTGTGGCCCAAGTTAACACCAAAGGCCATACAGATGTCTCTGGTCTGAGTTGTTGGCTGAGGCACTGTATTGAGCTGGCTCTTCCCCTGGCCTGAGAATCACAGTAGAGCAGACCCTGGTGGCTGGGATGTGGGTGAGAGACAGCCCCAAGCGAGTGATCATGGAAAAGATGACCCTATCCTTCATCTGCAGGGGTCGGGACACAGGGCAAGGGAAAGGTAAGAATGTTCTCCCTCTTGCCATGTGGGACCTGTAGCAGGCAGATGAGCTGGTCTTAACACTGTGGGAATGGGAAAGAAGGCCCTACACCTCACCTGGGCTAGCCCTGTTATGGAAGGAAAGCATGGAACATTCCAAAGGCTTGAGAGCAGGAGAGCTGCCCTTAGCCCTTGCCAGCTGAGGCATTGGGTGTGCTAGCCCAGTCAGTGCTAGAAAGGTTGTTCTGGTAACACAGGCACAGGAGAGCTGGTAGGCTGACCAACTCCGCTACTTCCCAGGCCAAGATCCAGAGCTTTGAATTGGCCCACCCCAACATCTACCCCATTTATGGTATGCTAGAGCATGTGAACGGACAGGTCCTGCAGAACCAAAGCTGCAGGATCTCCATGACACAGGGCAAAAACAGGATATCCAAGAGGAGTCCCCTGAGGTCCAATGTTGATGGTGTAGCAGAAGCCAAAAGCCTCAGAACATATCATTGACTCATTGCAATGAGTATTTGCAAGTAAAGATGTGTGGACAAAAGGGTATACTGAATGACACACCGTGACACAATACTGCTTTAATGCCAAGATTTCTTTTTATTCTATTTTATTTTATTTTTTAGTGGAGTTTGTGAGGGGTGGTTGCAAGGGCAGAAGGCAGATATAAAGAGACAGGGAGATGGGTGGATTTGGAGTATGTGATGTGAAATTAACAAAAACATCAAAAAAAGTTTTTTTAAGTACGAAAAGGAAGAAGAAAAAAATAAAGGAAGAATGTTTGAGGAAGACAACGTCATCTTCTGGCCTGCACACACATTACACACACTTGCATGCACGTCTGCTCAATGCCTGGGACAGCCCTCTTTAAGAGGACCCCCCTCCCGCCCCCACCCCCGGGCCTTCCTGACTACCTGTTCTGTGAAGCGTCCTCCACCTCAGGGTGCCTCAGAAAACAGAGCAGCCAGAGCAGCTTGCCCTCAGAGCCTCTGCCCTGAGCCTTCTTCCTCGGGAAACAGCACAGCTTGCCCACTCACTTCACTTAACACACAGAGATTTCATTTTCCTTCTGTATCGTCCCTCCCCGCTACAACGCAAGCTGCTGCGTTTTCTGTTTGTTCACTAGCGCATCCTCACTGTGAAGCTGAGTGTCTGGAAGTCTACAGTGCTAGGTATATGCGGAGTGCGCGGACCAGTTAGTGAAGAAGTGGCCTCACCTTCTTGCTGAGGCTCAGGGTTGTTCCTAGTCTCAGCAATGGTCCATGCTGTGGAGAATGCGCCTTGTCAGGGCTGCTCCTATGCTATCCCGTGCAAGGAGACATGGCAGCTACATTGGCACATCACAGCCAGTTGGAACCACTGTTTATCCTTTGTATGTTCTGTGAGTGTGAAAGCCCACTTGCAGACCCATCTCCTTATGGGACTTTTGGGGCACAGGAGACATTGCATGGCAGAATTAAAGCTTGGTTACATTTCGCCCATGCTCGCCAGCTTGATGTTCAAAGGCAAAAGAGCCTGCTTATAACTCCACCCCTGAAATTAAAAAGTTAGTCCCAATCAGGCAAATACCAAAAGGTAATGATTCAGAAATAGGCTTAACGACGTACTGAGATTCAAGTTAGTGGAGTATAACCGTCTTATTCTTTCCAATTACTGATTTTAGCTATGCTCTGATAAGTTCCCCATTTCCTGTCTCTTAACAATGTATTCAACTGGTTCTATAACTTTCATGTCACTTTTGCTAATTAAGGCTGCATTTAATTTCGAAGGCTATTAAAAGCTCATCTCCTTGCCTCCCTGCAGCACAGGTCGGAGCTGGAGCCCTTGGATGCTGAGCGGAGGAAGGGAGGGGCACATACACACCTCAAATGTTCTTTCTCCCCATGGTTTCTACTCTGTGGGTTGGTGAGGGGCAAGAAGGAAAGATGGAGGCAGATGTTGTCTTACCGAACTGTCCCCGGAAACACTCTTTTGAGCTGATATTAGTGGATATTAATGGCCTTAATTTATTGAGTAATTTTCTGCATAATAACATTCAAAGTTTAATTGCAGGTAGTGTTTCTTGTTTCTAACTCCCAGCCCTGCCCAAGTACTGAGGACCTCTCAGAAAGAGATTACTAGGCTTCTGTTTAAGCCTGGCCGGTGCTCCCTGTCCCCACACTCCTCTACCTCACCTGGCTCCTTGCTCCTTTACAAAGGAGCTTTATTGCTCTTTGACATAATCCCAATGAGACCAGTGAGGTGTGTGGTCCACTCCCTCTGAGAGTCACAGAGCTAAGGCTGTTCCACACTTCCTTTTCTTCCACCACATACCGTGTTTAGCTCCTCATTCTGTTAGCCCTTCTTTAGAAACATCAAGACACGGACAGCGTGCAGATCTCCTGAGCATCTTTCTACTCCATCCATGTACCCATGTCAGTTTCTCCCAAGGATTTTGCTTCTCTGTGGAATGCACTACCAAAGCAAAGTAGATAGTAGGGGAGTATCCAAAGTGGGTGACAGTGTCCATGTGTAAGTACCTCTAATCTCTGTAAGCTACTCTTAGAGCTGTCTCCCTATTCCTTGGTACTAAGTGATGTACCAATTTCAGGTAGATGCTGAGAAACAAACTTGTTCTTTTGGGTGAGAACCAGCCTCAAGGTACTTTGAGACCAGAGAAAGCCAGGCAGACAGATCTAGGAGTGCACAGAACACAATTTACTGGAGGATTTACTGATGGAACAGTAGCCTTGGGTAGGAATAAGACTAAGTGGATCCTGGCAATCTGTGTCAGAGGAGGGACATATACATTGGCCTAGATAAAAGTTACTCTATCCAAGTTTTAATGTATCTCGTTTACTTTAAGCTAATATCAAAGTTGTGCACACAACTCTAATGGACATCTATTCATAGTTTTCTGGGGAAGCACACGGTAAAACCTGACTAGGGTTACCTTGGGGGTAGGTAAAGCAGTTATGACTCAGGATGGCTGAATCCATAAGTAGATAGAGACTAAACGTGTGTCCCTTCCCCACATCAACAAAGAAAGAAACTTTTGGGAAAGTACTCCTTAACCAAAGAGTGTAACTCCTAGCTGTCTTTGCTTTGTGCTTTGTCTCTGCTATAGTAGATTGTGAGAGGTGACCTGTGGTGCCTGAAGGCCAAAGCACTCAAGAAGATCCAAGCATCTGCATCTTGTGCAGACAGTTCTTCCTACCTGTGTGTAGATGGTGGTGGCCAGGGGAATGATGGCAGAACCACAGAATGGAAAACGAAACGAAACAAAACAAAGAAGATAGGATCCCCGAGTCACTTAGAGGAGAAGCCCTTGGCTGAGCAAAGGCACATGCTTTGAACTGTTATATGAGAAATAAGCTGTCATGTTTGGGCCACAGGCGTGGGGGTGCATTGCTACAAAGGGTAATGTTACAGTGAGCATTGTTTGCATGTGAGAAGAAAGTGCTTTTCCTCCCTATCTGGTGATATAGAGTCTCTTAAGGAGGGCTTTCTTGCTTTCATAGGGCACCATACTCTCCAACCTTTAGTTTTTAGGGCAACTTAAAATTTATCGTTTTTGTGTGTGCATGTGCTTGTGAGAATGCAAGTTTGTGAGTGTGGGAGGGGGTGTTTTAGAGAGCAACATTCAGGAGATGGTTCTTACCTTCTACCTTGTTGGTTTTTTTTCTGCATAGCCTAGTTCCAGGATGGCTGGAAGAGAAACTTTAGTTCTCCTGTCTCTATATCCATCCATATCTGACTTTTTGTGTGTGTTCCAGGGATCAAGCTCGGGCTGTGAGGTTCACATGGCAAGCCATTTACCTGCTGAGTCATCTCTCTGGCCTTCAACTTTTAGTTTCATCTGAATTAGAGATGGGACCTGAGTACAGGTTTAGAGCTGTAAGGGATGACTTTTTTGGTTCCTATTTTGTTCTGGGGTTAATGTATAGCCCAACCATAGATAAAATAGAAAGTAGAGATATCAAGCTACCAATTCCAAGGTGATAAAAATTTAATTTAGCATTTTCTGATAGAAATATTTGAAACCATGTGCACAGGACCCTCATTATTATCACCACAGGGCTTTGGTTGATAATCATAAACACAGACACTCTGTCTCTGCTTATTGTCACTCCTTTCCTTTACTGCCAAGAAAACATTAAAACTTCCCAAGGGCATCTCTGGTAACCTTAATGACTGAAGACAATATCTTATGGCTGAAAGACTAGAAGAACTATTCATGTCTTGTCAGCCAGATCTGGCTTTGGTTCCTATACAAGTTTATAAAATGCCTTCTCTTCCTCTGCTATTGAAATGGAGTGTGATTAACACCTGGACCATTGGAAGTTGTTGCAGGATATTTGATCACATTGCGAACCCCAAGATTTTGTTGTTTACTGGAAAAACTTGTTTCTAGTTGTGGTATGGCTCAGCCCTAGCACACACCTTTAACCCAAGATAGGATTAAATAAAGTCAACCATAGGTCAAGAGGTGGGGTAAGTAACTAGTTAACAGGCATATATAAAGGCCCTCATGGAGTGAAACATAACTTTTTGGATTGACATCGCTGTACTGATCTTCATGCTTCTAGACTTGACTTCCTGGAGAGAAATGTTCCAGAGAGTTTCCAGGCAATCTTACTGAGTCTTGTGGCTTTCACTGACTTCATGCTGTTGCTTGGTGTTGGCCCTTGGACTGGACTGCTGGTATCCTGAGGACTGAGTCTGACAATCCCCTAAAACTCATTGACCCTTATCAACAGGAACTAGATAAAAGAGGTCTATAGCCCTTTTCTTTACTAATCTCCTACCTAAGGTTGAGGGAGTTGGAAGGGATGTAAATCTAAGCCTACAGACATTGAAGAGGATGGTCATCCGGGGGCTCTCTCTGCCTCTCTAAACTAGCAGGCTTTCACCCCAACATATGGTTTCCAAGTCTTCATTGGTAAAACTGAACAATTGAGTTTTTGTCAGAAACAACATTTGTCATCCCACATTGGGCACCAGATGTAAAAGTATTTTCTATTCTCCTGGTGTAATTGTTGCCTCAAAGGCTAACTGCCTCTATCTGCTAACCTTGGCCTAATCCTGGAAGCTTCTAGCCTCTGTATAATATAATCTAGGCCTAGAATGTTTTCAACCTCTGAGACTTACTGCTAAAAAAAAAAAAACACCCTTTCTGACTCTTTCTGATCTCTAGCTGGCTGGTTCAACTCAGCAGTTCTGGCTCAAACTCCTCTCCAAGCTGACTGATTCAAACTTGCTTCTCTTACTTCTGACTGATTTGCTTTGCTTGGCCTCAAACTAACTCTAGAAATCTCTTCTAACTTTCTGGCACCTTCTCATTCTTTGGCTTCAACTGCCTCTTCTAGCCTTCCCTGAACTCACAAACTAGCTCCAACCTGCTGTTTATTCTACAAAACTACTTGATTTTCATTGTTTGGGATTTAAGGTGTATACTAAAGCATGTCTGTATTCCAGCCAGAAAGATTAAAAGTGTGTGCTAAGGGTATGTCTTTATTCCAACCAGAGTAGCCATTCTATTGGATTAAAATTCCTCTAGAAGAAGTTGGTTAACTGGGGTCATGACATTATTGGGGGCCAAAGGTATAATTACTTGACCAGCCTGGTGGACAGGGTATATCAGAAAGGTACTGTGGGAGGCAAAGGTGAATGTCTTGGCAGTTGGAGAGATGTGTCCTTGTTTAATCTGTATTAAAGACTGAATGAAAAGATATAGCCTGGGGAGGGGCAGGGGTATTGTAGTTTCTAGAAGGCTAGGACTAGCATGGCAACAAAACTGGCTTCAGAGATCAAACATGATAAAAACCAAGACTAAGATTACAGGAAACACAAGAAAAGGTCAAAAACTGTTCTCAGAGCTGTGTTGTTCCTGAGCCTCAGAGTATCTGGTCTAGGGCCATCAGTCCTCTTCAGGGAGGGACAGCCTTGCTCAGGGCTGAAGACACAGGTGAAGGCTACAAGGTCCAACACAGAAAGCTTCCAGTGTCATAAGTGGTGGCAAACAAGAGTCATGATCAATAGCCTCTGGCATATGACATTCCCACTGCTAGAATTAAGATCTTTGGTTAAAACAACGTGTAAAAGCATTATTAAAATATGAGTACTTCTCAGGAGAAGGGATTAATGTCTGTATAACTGCATATTGGAGCATCAGAATGCTTAACCTCTGACGGGGTGAGAATTTCTTTGACTGATAAGTCTAGACCACAAAGTGTGGGAGAGAACTGACATGACCTGTTTAACTTTACTAAAAAAAAAAACCAAAAACTCAGTTTTTCACCCATGTTTTTATTTAATCACTCTATTGTCATGTCCACGTCCACATCATAATCTTCCCATCAATGGATACAGACTAAGCAAGGGACTACGAAAAGTTGTCCCTTCTTGGGGAGGATTACATATCCATTCCCTGAAGTCTGGCCCTGTGACTTCAACCAACCCTCAGTGCTGCAGAACGCCGTCCCCTCAGCCAGATCCATCTGGACCGTGGCAGCTGCGATGACTCTCAAGAGACCATCAGGATCAGGTCTGTTGGTGCCCCCTCATAGACCTCCCACAGAAGATTTCAGCTACTTCTTTCTTCCACTCCCTCCAAGCCCCGAGGAATCCTCAGCTGTGCATGGTCTTGGGAGGGAGAGCACACAAACTGTGCAAGATTAACTGAAGGGAGGCCTCCATCTGTGCAGCAAGAGGAAGCTTCCATCCATGCTGGCGTGAAGCTTTCCTGTGGTGGCAGTTGTTTTTGGTGTCAGCCATGCTCCTGAGAGTAACTCCTCACCCAGCAAACCCATTGGCTTTCCATGCTAGACTTCTGGGTAATCCCCACTTTAGTCTGTCGTCGGTGCCCCACCTGGGGCCAGTAGACGTTTGTTCATGTTCAGGGAAAATTAGTGCAACAGTCTGTAAAATATGAACTGAATGCTGTGAATGGAAACCTTGAAAGCCAACAAACCCTTCCATGTTTCTTTTCCCTCTTCCGTAAGATCGGTTGCTTCGAGAGTAGTTGCTGTTCAGTATGGATCATGAGGTGGAGGCCTCCTGGAATGGAACTCCTCTGCAGGCTTAGGTTTATACACAGCCCGAGTAAGAAATAAGTCTTGTTAAGATTTGGGGTTCTTCGTTACTGTAGCATGCCTTAGCTTAGGCTGATTAACACAGGGCAGAGACAGTATTCCAACCCTGAAGCCATGTTTTCCTGTTAACAGACTATCTTCAAGTGAAAGCCTGAGAAAGTTACAGGACAGCTTGGCTAGCCGGAGAAGCCCACCAGGGGTGGATGTGTTGTAAACTGCAGAGCAGAGCTGACTTCCTTGAGCAGTGCTGAGTCGTTGAACTGCTGTTTTATCTGGCCCCAAGGAATGGATCATTTGTAGAACCTGATTGATTAGCACCTGCATTCTTGCCCCTCTTGGAATCTAGAGCATGCTCTTGTTTTATTTTACAGTATTTCCATTCTGAGGAGCTTACAAAATAGACATGACACAGAGGAAAGCCTCAGGGTTGACACAAATGATAATCCACACACGAAAAAGCAAACAGCTGCATAGACACTCTTTGTTCCATGGAACATGCTTTGGCTCCTGATGAGAGTTCTGGTGATCTCCCTTATGCCAAAGATCCTCCTCTGTTGTTTGAGGGAACAAAAGCATTTCCTTCATGCTAGCAGTGTAGCTGATGATGGTGGTAGATTTGGCCAACTGAGAGTCAGGACCTGAAGAGTCAACCAGCTGAGGCGATGCTCAATCTCTGGAAGCAGGTTTCTGCAGTTGCAAGGCATGTCTGTTGTGCTGTTCTCTGCTTTATTTCTAAGGGGGAACACTGCCTCAGAAATGCTTTTCCATGCAGTGTCCATCAAATCCTCCTGATGTTGGTAGAGTTGGCTGCATAGAATACTATCAGGACCCTTCATATAGCAGGTGCAAGAATGGTTTCACTACAATGTTTTGTAAACCTAGAGAGTTA
The DNA here is from genome assembly GCA_028658305.1 of Pachyuromys duprasi. Classification (NCBI taxonomy): domain Eukaryota; kingdom Metazoa; phylum Chordata; class Mammalia; order Rodentia; family Muridae; genus Pachyuromys; species Pachyuromys duprasi. Next base: position 45,587,433 of record CM053766.1, read on the forward strand.
TAGGCTAAGTTTTTTTGGTGAGGTACTTAGTGGTGGATCACAGGCTATTTTACCTGTAGGAATGCCATAATGGGAAAAGCAAGAAGAGGAAAACTGGGAAAAAGCAAACAAGCAAAGAAACCAGGCCAGTATGCTAAAATAGTAGGAAAAGACTGAGCACCATGGCGTGGTGTGGCGATCCCCTCGATTAATTGATCTTGAGTCCCCAAATGAGCCAAGCACACAGGAAAGCGCTCAGCTCGGGACTTACTCAGGAACTGAGTGAAAGTAATGACTTGTAATGTCTAGCCCTAGGCAGGGAATTTTGCATTTTATAAAGTCTCACCTGTTCTTGTCATTAAACAATTGGTATCAAATAAAACATCCTCAGCCACCCAACTTTCTTTCATCTAGATAACTTTGAATAGCATAGGGATAGTGTGTTCCCACCAAGTGGCTTAAACTAGTGGGCTGACTTGGAATCATGTCACTGATACTGTAATTTGGTGACATAATTTTATCCCAGTGAGGATGAGAGCACCTGTATCAGTTACTTATCTGTTGTCTGATAAAATATCAAGACCAAAAGCAACTTATGGGAGAAAGAGTAAGTTGGCTTACAGTTCTAGAGGGGGTAAGAGTCCAACATGATGAGGAGGCATGGCAGCAAGGATCCAGAGCAGGGCACCGAAAGATCACAGTTCCAGCAGCAAGAATCCAGAGCAGGGCACCGAAAGATCACAGTTCCAGCAGCAAGAATCCAGAGCAGGGCACCGAAAGATCACAGTTCCAGCAGCAAGAATCCAGAGCAGGGCACCGAAAGATCACAGTTCCAGCTGAAAACAGGAAGCAGAGAGTGAGCTAGAAGTAGTTGCAGTGAGGCTATAAGCTCTCAAATCTCACTTCGAGTGATACACTTCCTTTATCAAGGGCATACCTTCTAGTGGCCCATCACACACGCAAAGCAGTGCCAGTTGCTGAAGTCCAGGCATTCAAACATCTGAAACCATGGGAATAATTTCTCATTCAAACAACCACATGCAATTAGCCTAACATGTAGTTTTGTTCTTATGCACTTCTGATTTTCACATAAACAAAAGGTAGGTTTATTTTTAATATGTATGAATTGAAATAATTTGTACATGCATGTGTTTTCCGGAATGCAAGTGTGTGCTTGATATTCCAGGAAGCCAGAAGAAGGTTCCATACAAGCAGGAGCTGAAGCTATAGATGGTTGTGGGCTGCCATGTGGGTGCTGGAAACTGAACCTGGGTCCTGGGTCCTCTGCAAGAACAGAAACGCTCTTGAATGCTGAGCTCTCTAGCCCCTGATTTTCACTTTTTAAAAGTAATATATTGTCCCTGGGAAGATGCCACTGTGCTAACAAATGTCAGTTGATTAGTTTCAATATTATTATTCACTTTGATAATCACTTTGCCAATTTTTTAATAGCCCACAAGAACATATGGTTACCTTCACTAAGTTGGATATTCCTCAAGCATGGTGCCACGGAATGACTGTGTTCCCCTAGAGCTTGTGAGTGCAGGCCCTGACCTTCAGCACTGAGGATGTGTGGAATTTGGATATAGAGCTTTTAAAAGGAAATTTTATGAATTTTAAACTAGGGCATTGTGGTGAGCTCTCTTGTTCACTCTCGTGGAATTTTTATCATATGGAAAACTGAACAGGAAGAGCAGCTCAGGGTATGAATGTACAGACCCCAAATCATGAGGAGACATAGGGAGATGGTGACCATCTGTAAGAAGTTCTTCGGAGAGACCAACTTTGCAGCACATTGGTGATCTAGTCTTCAGTGTGATCAATTAAGTTTCTATTGCTCAACCTGCCCAGTCTGTGGTATTTTTGTTATAACAGTCACAGCTAACTAATACAGATAATAGAACCATATGCTTAGTTAATGTATCCTTGCCCTCTTGTGTCTTATGAAATGTTCAGTGTGCAATTTAGACAGCATTTGACACCTAGTATATTTTTTATTTGTACTTGTATTATATTTTTAAATTGTTCACTAAACACATTTAATGGAATTTCTTTTATTATGCACTTATATTGGCTTCTTGGAACTTGCTGTATATCTTTACTGGCCATGTCTTAGCCATTTGTTTGAATAGGTGATTGATGCTTGTAGTAAATATTTTAAACAACATAAGACATGTGGCTCACTTACACCTCAGTTCCCTGTTCCTTAAGTTTTCTTCCTTAGAGGCAGCTCTTATTTTTTATTATTAATTACAGTTTATTCACTTTGTATCCCACCTGTAGCTCCCTCCTTCCTCCCCTCCCAATCCCACCATCCTTCCTCCTTCTCTACCCATATCCCTCCCCAAGTCCACTGATAGCGGAGGCCTTCCTCTCCTTCCTACTGATCCTAGTCTATCAGGTCTCATCAGGAGTGACTGCATTGTTTTCTTCTGTGGTCTGGTAAGGCTGCTCCCTCCTCAGGGGGAGATGATCCAAGAACAGGCCAATCAGTTCATGTCAGAGACAGTCCCTGTTCCCATTTCTATGGAACCCACTTGGAGACTGAGCTGCCATGAGCTACATCTGTGCAGGGGTTCTAGGTTATCTCCATGCATGGTCCTTGGTTGGAGTATCAGTCTCAGAAAACACCCCTGGGCCTAGATTTCTTGGATCTGTTGCTCTCCTTGTGGAGCTCCTGTCCCCTCCAGGTCTTTCTATCTCCCCCTCTTTCATAAGATTCCCTGCACTCTGTCTAAAGTTTGGCTATGAGTCTCAGCATGTGTTTTGATACCCTGCTCGGTAGAGTCTTTCAGAGGCCCTCTGTGTTAGGCTCCTGTCCTGTTCCCTGTTTTCTCCTTCCTCCGATGTCCATCCTCTTGAGGCAGCTCTTATTATCAGCATATTCTTTAGCTTTCTAGGTATAGCTTCGCTTGAAAACAAATGTAAGTACAAATAAAATAAGAAAAACACTTCATATTTATGTAAACCTATGTTTATGAAACATTTTTATGCAGACATAGGCATGAACATGGGTATGTCTCACACTTTACTTTGCTTGATTTCCTTGCTTTACTTTGTTTCTGAAAAGTAGTGGTGTGAGGGCGGGAGAGAAGGCTCTGTAGTTGGGAGTGCTTACTGCTCTAGCAAGGGATACAGGCTCAGTTCCCAGCACATACATCAGGGGGCTCACACTTGTTTGTAACTGCAGTTCCAGAGCATCCAGTGTCCTTTGACTTTCCTGTACACCTGTACACATGTGGAGCACATAAACTGAAATGGGCAGGAGGATGTGAGTGCACGCATTCACACACGCATACACACAAAAACATATACACTATGCTTTTAACTACAAAAATGGTAGTGTGGGTGTGGCTGGTGGTTGCTTGTTCATGATCATACAGACAGTACTGTTGATGCTCAGTGGGTTATCTAAAGCAGGAGGAGGAGGACAAGTGAAAGTGGGAAGGGCACATTTTTGGAAAGGGTGGTTGGAGGAATAGGAAGGGGGAGTTGGAGGCAGATATGATAAAAATACATTGAATATGAGCATGGGTATGGGTGTGTGTGTGTGTAAAATTGTCAAAGATTCGATTCAAAAACATCAGAAATCGTAGTGTAATATATACACATTTTACTCATTTTACTTTTTAAAGAGATGAACTGAATAAAATACCTTTGGAAATGTTCCATACATGACATTCAAACCCATCTTAATCACTGTAATTCCCTTTGTTGCACTTATTTTAAATTCGCTGCCTGTGCCATGTTTTCAGTCTAACTCATACTCACACCCGATACTCACACCATGACCAGACAGGAAACATCAATTTTAAAGAGCCTGCTTCTGGCAGCTCTTTCCTGATTGACATTTTTGAGGGACAGTTTTAATCAGCTGATCAAGTGAGAAGCACTAAACAAAGGGCACAGTTTCTAGACAGTCCAAACAAACAGGGACGTCACAGGGAACCTTTCCCAGACCCCATGTCTGCTCCCTCACCCAGTGCAGGCACACAGGCATCCCCATGTACAGCCCATCTTCCCTCTGAGCTCAGCATACATCAATGACAGCTAACATAATTTTTAAACAGCCAGACATAAATTTAAAATTCTACAAAGCCAACCTGTGTTTTCCTTGCTTCCTGTTAGTAATTGTTCCAGACTTGTACTCATGCTTTAATAGTTTTAATCACACATCAGGGCAATTTTGTATTCTGGCCTTGTATAAAATGAATCATAAATGTTGTTGTTGTTTTGTTTATGTAACAATAGCTCCCTATTATAGAATAACAGTAGGTGAGGTTGATACATTGTTTCCTGAAGTGTTAATACAAGTACAACTGTAATGTTTGAGCTGTAGTTTGAAATCATGACACATATTTAATGACATTCATAAATGTTTCTGAGCTTCAAGGTAATTGGCTATAAAATGGAGAACAGTTACTATGAATGATTAGAATTAGAATTCTTTGTGCTCAGCAATCAAACCTTGTAGGGGAGATACTATAGGACAATCATTTCCGATGCCCACCTAAAATTGGAATGGGCCTTTTTACTTCTTTTGCAGTGGTAAACTCTATTTACAACAAACTGAAGGGAGCAAAATAATATGCCTGAATTAGATTAGGTTAATCAGATTGGTTCCTTAACAGGTTAATAGGAGTGCCCACAGCCTTCTAACACTGGTTAATTTCACCAACAAATGTTTGTTAGGCACCTGTTATATGCCACACTAGATGAGAACTCTGTAGGGAATAACCAGGACAGCTGCTTCATTAGAGTTTATAATCTAGATGAGATGAAGAACAGTAAATAAGCAACATAGAAAATAATTGCAAGAGTGGCATGAACAGGACCACTGTCACAGATAGAAACCATGGCACAAACTTCACACAAGTGAGCAGAGACGGCTCACAGTGACATTGTCGTTTGAGGCAGAGTGGGGGTAGCAAGAGCCACGCAAAGAGCATGGGGATTAGGCAGTGAATAAGAGTCATTCACACAAGGACTATGGGGACGAGGAAGAGCAGTGGTGAAGGCTGTGAGACATCACGGAAACTCTCGTGTTTGTGGACCTTGAGGAAAAGAGTGAGTGGGCAGAAGGAAGAGTGGCCTTTGTGAAGGGGAGAAAGGGTCCCACTGTATGTAGAACACCAGAGCTGGGGTCTAGATTTCATTCGAAGGGCAATGCAGAGGCAAGTAAAAACTTCAAGCGGATAGTCAGCAAAATTCTAGATGTATTTAGAAAAAGCTCTTGACGAAGGTGTGGAAAACAGATTGGAGGAGGGTAGGGGTAAAAATCAGGAAAGCCGCTGTCGGTACAGGCTTGTGACGGGGTGTGATAGCTGGTACCCGAGTGACCTCAGTGGAGATGACTGTTGGACAGCGAGTCTCACTGGAGGCCAGAGCCGTCCCTTGAAATGACTGTACAGGACGAGGGAAAGAAAGATGTCAATCACGGCCCCTGCAATTTCAGAAAACACCAAATTCAGAAGCAGGAAATCCAGAGGTTTCTTTTGGTACCTGACCTGGGGCTGGAGGGGTAGGGTATGGGGTGGGGAGGTGACCTCCAACTGGGAACGGAAGTGTGGCAGGGAGCCGCTCAGTGCGGTGATGGGACACCCAAAGGCAGTGTGTAACTGGGAGGAGGAGGAGGATGGGCCCCACCCAGGAACTTCTAACATCTGAGATGTTCAGTCATGAGCAGAAGTAAGTTCCCAGCTGGTGGAACACAGCCCCGGGGGTTTGCAGTGACATCTTCTCCATCACTGGCCATTCATTCCATTCCCTGAGGAATGCCTTCCTTCAGATCTTTTAGCTTTGTCTCCGCCCTCTCTACGAGCATATCTGTTCCCCTGAACCTTAGAGTCCTTCTAACGGAGGGGAGTCATGATCAGTGGTAGAGCAGACACTGGCTGTAACAGCCCTACACCAGAGTGCTATTCTGCCACGTGTAACCTGCTCCCCAGGGTGGAAGTGGCCCCCGTGGGTCTCCCTGAGAGCTGCAACACAGCAAAACCTTCTTTGCATCTTCCAGAAGCCCAGGAAGCAGAGCTCCACCAGCCATGGTAAACACTCTCCGGCTGAAGAGCTGGTAGGATCTTTGAAAGGCTGAACAGTTTTTTTTTAAATTTATTTAATTTTTATTTTATGTGCATTAGTGTGAAGGTATCAGATTCGTTGGAATTTGTGTTGCAGACAGTTGTGAGCTGCCATGTGGGTGCTGGGAATTGAACCCGGGTCCTGTAGAAGAGCAGTCAGTGCTCTTAACCACTGAGCCATCTCTCCAGCACCCTGAACAGTTTTAAAGATGAAGAAATGGTTTATGCATGAAGTCCACCAGTGATATGAAAGGCACTTCAGCCATACTTTGTTGAGCTCTGGTCCACATCTGTCATCCAGGGAAGCCCATCAGACCTCATCCAGTCCAGAACTCCCTATTGTGAGTTCTCATCCCTTTTTTGGCTCCTCTGACCACATCTAACCTTCCTCACCTACGAGTTTCATAACTGATTGCTGCATGTCCAAACTTCTTTAACTAGAAGAATACACTAGAAGAATATTATGGGGTGTGTAACATGCATTGGTCAAGAAATGCCAATGTATAGACGCTACACTTGGCTCCAACTCTGAGTAGGTGACTTTGTCCAGAGTCACCTTTAGCTTGAGGTGTTGTATCTGTTGCTGCTGGCTATCTTGTGACTAACTGGGTAAAAGGCAGGGGATGCTGTGGCTGGGTGATGGTGAGGTAGTGGTGTGTGTGCATGAGGGGACAGTTAGTGTGGATGTGGGCATTCTGTGACTTGCAGAGGTCAGAGGATAACTTTCAGTAGCTGGTTCTCTCTGTGGGGTTTAAGGACTGGGCTTGGGTGGCCAGGTTTCTACAGCGTCCTTTGGCAACTGAGCCATCACTCCAGCCCAAGCCATAGGTCTTATGTTGGTGCAGGAAATCTAAATCCCACCTTCTTGTGTCTGAACAGCAACAAGCTGTTACACATGATAAATAATCTACAAATCTCGATCCTTTACAAAGACTGAGGAAAACAAAGAGTCTGGGGATGCAATGAGTTTGATGGGGAAAAAACACCATCTCATCTTCCCTGCGATGCGCCTGCTGAGGCAAATGCATTATTTTCTGAGTATGTCTCTTCCTGTCTGACAGTTTGCACTTGATTTATGAGAAGCATCTCTCTGGCTGCCTCTGAAATCAGTGACAGGAGGCACGCACTCTTCATCAAGATTCATAGATTTAGGGACCAGAAGGAGGATGAGGATGAATCCAGAGGCTGTTTTACTTTCCAAAAATGCAACTAGATTATTGCAACCAAATGCAACCAAAATTATTCTGGACTCGAGAGACGTGCCAGCTTTCTGAGCCTCTAGGCTGACAGCACTTCTTTTGAGAATGTTTGAGCTCAAGCCAGTGGAAAACTACTACCACTTCCAAGGGGACCTCAGTTGGATTTTATTTTCTTCAACCTTTCATTTTGTGCAATTTTAATTCTTCTTACTGAAAAAAAAAGAGTAATGATATAAAACATGTTTTATGTGAGATAGAGAAAAAGTATTATTTGTGTGATCATGGCTAGAATGTTAATGCATTTCCTCCTAGTTTCTTCCTGTGCAAACTTAAAATAATCAATGTTTAGCATATAAAGAATTTTCAGGGAGGTTTTGCTTAGTATGTCAAATTCTCCTCCCCCCCCTCCCTTTTGTGGCAAGGTCTCATGTAGCCCAGGCTAGCCTTCAACTAGCTTTGTAACTAAGAATGAGTTTGAGTTTCTAATCTTCCTGCCTCTACCTCCTAAGCATTAGATTTCAGAATGTAACACCACACCTAGATTATGTGATACTAGAGGTTAAATCAGGGCTTCATGTATGTTAGCAAGCATTCTATGAACAGAGCCCCAAGCCCAGACTCTGTCATATATTTCTGATGAATATAGACTACTCAGGAAAATTAGATACACTAAGTCACTGAATTCTTCAGTGTGTAATGGGCACCAATAAGTATGCTTTGCTATTGTATATAACATATAAATGTAAATAAGACAAATATAAAAACATCTTAAGGCATACAGCTTTTCTAACGGATAATACATTTAATATTGAACTGTACTGAATTAGATAACTGTGGTTATTAATGTTAAACATGACAATAATCGATATTATGATAATCTCGGTCATTTTGAGTAAAAGATTACTGACATACAATCCTCTTCAGAAAATGAGGTTTACTGGCAAAAACTTTGAGGAAGAACATTGGCTAGAAAATGTTATAATATATAAAATCTAAACACAAGAGTCGTAAGGGAAAGTGATGCTTCTCTTTCAGAGAAGAGACTTAAGTTTTTCAGAGAGAGACTTAAAGGGAGTGGAGAGGGAGAGGCAGAGATCACCACCATGAGAGAGGTGGGAAGGGGAGGCCAAAGGAGCCTTTCCAGAGAAAGTTTCCATAGCAAATTCCCGAGCAAGCTAGAACAAAGCAAATACCAGACTTAGAGCAGACTTTTAAGTTGGCTGAGGTTGGGGCGGGGCGGGGGGGGGGGAAGGATGCTGGTGGAAAGTTTCACATCTCATGATTTCGTTCAATACAGGTTCCACAACAGAGAGTTTGGAAAGAGCTAGGCCTTAGAAACTGAGAACCTTGAAATCACAGCACAAACTGCTTCTTAACTTTATCTCCCAGAGAGAGCTATCAGAGAGCCAGGTGGGGGGTGGGGAGAGGCATGGCCTGTCTTTTCAGGCAGTGGAACCTAACCTTTTAAGAGTGACAATTGTCTTACAGGGGTAGGCTGGTGTTCTAACAATTACTTCTTCAACTGTCACAGGATCAGTTCAACTCACTGTTGCTTTACAGCCTTGAATATCATCTTTAAAATATTTACTACTTTCCTCATTGAAAATGACTCTTCCCTGAATGCTCATCTTTCATTTGGATGCTCCAATCTCCTGTGCCCACGTTTAGCATCTAAGCATTTTTATTTTCTTCATTGGTTTCAGTTTCCTGAACATGACACCCATGAATTTTGTTTGCAAGTGTCTCTTGGTAAAGTGGGAATCCCTCAGGCATGAGGCTATGTTTTGATCATTTCTGTTTTTCCAGGATCTTTTTTGGTGCCCTGCTTTACAAGGGATAGGCACTGACTAACAAATGAAAGAATAGGAAAGTAAAGCTGAATGGTCCCTTCATGGTTGTTCAGTAAGTGTAATTTTGGAATGCATTGACTGGTTTTCGTCCTTTCTTCATTCACTTAGTGAGGTCAGGGTGTTATTGCTCTTTTTACCTTTTTTTGTAAATATGAGATGGCATTCACACTTTACCTATCATGTTTGAGCTAACAAATTCTTCTAGCCTATGCATTTGATATTAAAGGGTGAAACACAAGGCCAAGAAATATAACATTGCCTGTCTTTTTCTTTATCTAAAAATGTCCAAAAGGTACTATTTGTGTGTGTGTGTGTTTATGCATGTATGTGCATGTGTGTTTGTGTGTAAGTGTGTCTATGTTTGTATGTACGTGTGTGTTGTGTGTGAGTTCTGTGAAAGATTAGAAGTTTGCTGACTCTTTTTAAACAGTCTGTAAGGGTTGTTCATGTGAAAACGAACCATGCTGAGCATATTTCAAGCTCTTCGGAGCTGACATGACCAGCCAGCCTCTCCCTGCAGTGGAAAACATTCAGCCCATCCACCGCAAGAGGTGAATTTCAATTAAAGACCTCACGGAGCCGCTGAGCAATTTCCTAATGTATTCCATTTGTAAATGAGAGGTGAAAAGATTCATTACCGATTCGTGAATCTTTGGCAAATCAGCACTGTCCGCAGAAAAGAAACTCATGCCAGTGGGTTTCATAGACAGGAGAGAAAAGGCGTGTCCTGCCATTGCACTTTTGTTTTTTTCAGAAGTGTTGACATTTTTCTCCCTCAATATAACAGATAATCTTACCATACATTGTTGTTCTGAGTCTGTCACTGCATTTGAAACCTTTCATAATTTAGTATTTTATAAAGCAGACACCGGCGAGACGCAAGCTGGCAGGAACCGTTGGTGTACTTTTCTAAAAACTCTTTTATTTATTGATTTTTAAATTTTATTTATTTTTTATATTAAATACAATTTATTCACTTTGTATCCCAGCTGTATCATCCTCCCTCATTCCCTCACAATCCCTCTCTCCCTCCCTCATCTCCTCCTATGCCCCTCTCCAAGTCCACTGATAGGGGAAGTCCTTCTCCTCTTCCATCTGACCCTAGCCTATCAGGTCTCATCAGGACTGACTGCACTGTCCTTCTCTGTGGCCTGGGAAGTCTGCTCACCCAAAAAGGGGAGGTGATCAAAGAACCAGCCACTGAATTCATGTCAGAGACAGTCCTTGTTCCCCTTACTATGGAACCCACTTGGAGACTGAGCTGCCATGAGCTACATCTGTGCAGGGGTTCTAGGTTATCTCCATGCATGGTTCTTGGTTGAAGTATCAGTCTCAGAAAAGACTCCTGTGCCCAGATTTCTTGGTTCTGTTGCTCTCCTTGTGGAGCTCCTGTCCCCTCCAGGTCTTACTATCTCCCCCTTCTTTCATAAGATTCTCTGCACTCTGTCCAAAGTTTGGCTATGAGTCTCAGCATCTGCTTTAATACTCTGCTGGGTAGAGGCTTTCAGAGGCCCTCTGTGGTAGGCTCCTGTCTTGTTCCTTGTTTGCATCCTCTTTCAATGTCTATCCTGCTTGCCTTTCTGAATGAGGATTGAGCAATTACCCAGGGTCCTCCTTCTTCCTTAGCTTCTTTAGGTGTACAGATTTTAGTATGATTATCCTATATTATATGTTTAATAGCCAATTATAAGTAAGTATATACCATGTGTGTCTTTCTGCTTCTGGGATACCTCACTCAGGATGATCTTTTTTAGTTCCCACCATTTGCCTGAAAATTTCATGATTTCCTTGTTTTTAATTGCTAAGTAGTATTCCATTGTGTAAATGTACCACAATTTCTGTAACCATTCCTATGTTGAGGAACATTTGGGTTGTTTCCAGATTCTGGCTCTTACAAATAAAGCTGCTATAAACATGGTTGAGGAAATGTCCTTGTTGTGTACTTGAGCATCTTTTGGATATATGCGTAGGAGTGGTATACCTGGATCTTGAGGAAGGGCTATTCCTAATTGTCTGAGAAAGCACCAGATTGATTTCCAAAGTGGATATACAAGTTTACATCCCCAGCATCTTCTCCAGCATGTGTTGTCACTTGAGTTTTTGATCTTACCCATTCTGATGGGTGTAAGGTGAAATCTCAGGGTCATTTTGATTTGCATCTCCCTGATGGCTAAGGATGTTGAGCATTTCTTTAAGTGTTTCTCTGCCATTCGATATTCCTCTATAGAGAATTCTCTGTTTAGCTCTGTACCCAGTTTTTTAATTGGATTACTTGATTTGTTGCTTTTTAATTTCTTGAGTTCTTTATACATTCTGGATATTAGCCCTCTGTCAGATATAGGGTTGGTGAAGATCCTTTCCTAGTCTGTAGGTTATTGTTTTGTTTTGATGACAGTGTCCTTTGCTTTTCAGAAGCTTTTCAGTTTCATGAGGTCCCATTTATTGATTGTTGATCTTAGAGCCTGTGCTGTTGGTGTTCTGTCCAGGAAGTAGTCTCCTGTGCCAATGAGTTAAAGCTCTTCCCCACTTTTTCTTCTAAGAGATTTGGTGTGTCTGGTTTTATGTTGAGGTCTTTGATCCACTTGGACTTTAGTTTTGTGCAGGGTGATAAATGTGGATCTATTTGCATTTTTTCTACATGTGGACATCCGGTTAGACCGGCACCGTTTGTTGAAGATGCTCTTTTCTCCATTGCATAGTTTTCGCTTCTTTGTCAAAAATCAAGTAAAAACTCTTTTATTTACATATCTTTTATCTTTTTCTCTTTACTTCACCCCAGTCCCTTCCATCACCCTAACACCAGGTAGGAGAGAGAAAGGGTTAGTGGGAGAGGGGGTGAAACTCTTTCTTAGCTGCTTCCTGCTGGTCAGGGTCTTGGGGTTCCTTGGAGCCAGTCCAATCCTTGTTTCAGGAGATCTCTAATTTCTTGTTTCATAGCAGCAACCAAAAGCGGCAAGGGGGGAAGCAGGAGCAGCATTGCTCTTTCTTTGAACTCCACATTCTCTCTGGGCTCTGGCATTTATTCTCTTTCCAGAGTCCTCAGATTTAAACTATCTGCAGATGGCAAAGAGCTCCTTTCAGAGCCCGCCTGAGGCATATAGTCTGCTGCTGTGGACCATCTCTAGTCCCATATCTCACACCTGGGACCAAAACCAAAACATGTTTATATCTACCACAAGAAACCTTCCAGATCAGGTGAGCCCTCTCTGGTCTCCTGACATGGAAGGGTAAGCCGCACAAACGGAAGTTAGAAGTTCACTTCCCCAGAATTACAGACTCTGTTTGTTGGGATCTCTGCATCACAAGGAAAACATCAACAGCGAACTCTCCAGCAGCCATCTCCACCCCTGAGATTAGTGGCCCATATTGCTCATGTCCCTGTGTCCCTACAATCCAGTGCAGCACCAAGGTGTTGCTTTAACCACTTTGAAGGGCGGATAAATGATGGCAGCCCCCCTGCCAGGGGCAGTAAGCTGGATTTCTCTCGCTTCTCAAGAGCCAGGCTTAGCCTTCTACTTGCCGCTCCCCACCTTGGGTCAGCTAACTTGAAAGCTGCCTCAGGGGGAATCTCTTGACTCTTGGCTTCCAGGATGATTGCAGTCAGTGAGGTCCAGAGGGAACAGGGGGCCGGCAGAGTGGAGCAGAGTAAGGTTGGAATCTCTTGATCTCCTTCCTTTGGCTGACTGACTCTGAGGGGGTCACAGCCTATGTCAAGGTGACCCTTTCTCTGTGATCTTTTCTTTGCAAGGGCCTGTAGTGCTCTAATGATCTTCAGGCTAGGGATCCCTTGCTACTCACCTGCCCACACCAACTCTGTTTGAATTATCCTAACTCGAGTATGTCTTTGGTTTCTTTCTGGAGCACACCGATAGAGAAGAAAATGCTGGCACAGAAGTTGCACCCTGAAGCTTGCGCTGTGCTCCTCATCTGGTGTACTGGGGTGGGGGTGCTTTCCCTAAGGTGCTCCAGGGGGGTGAAGAAGGGATTAGGCTGAATTTATACACATGGACAGCAACATATTGGTTTTTTTTTAAATATCTATCTATTTATCGATCCATTTCCCTTCGCCATTCCTCTGTGTGTTATAGCTCAACCCACGGACTGAGGGACCCATCTCTACATAGAGTTGCAGCCACAGAAGCAGTGACAAGGAGGCTTTCAGTGCTGTCTGAGGGGTTTCCCTTGGCAATTCCCATAGAAGCAGAAAACCCAGAAACCAAAGATCATGGTCCATTTTGATCATTTGGGAGTCTTGCGTGTCAATAGGTCAGGGGTGCATGGGGACTTTCCCTCCCCCAATTTACTGTAGGCGTCGCATGAGCCAGGACCAGCGGCACACAGGAGATGTCGAGATGATGGACGTAGCTCTGAAGGACAAAGGACACATTGGTACACTGAAATCGTCAGCCCCGTTTCATGCCTCCACCCTGGAGGACTATGAGGCCCTAGTCCTGTGCCTGTGTTTACCTCCCAGTCATGGCGGATGACTTTAACTGACGTCACAACTCCCATAATAGCAATTAGCATGCTCTCAAGGAAGGCACTGTGAATTCTGTTAAAAATGCAATGTGTCACTCTGTTCCATTTCAATGGCCATGGTGACTGAGAGTGTGCTGGATCTCATGAGTGAAGGAAACATTTATTTCCTCTTCCGAACAAAGAAATTGGCTGTTACCTGGGTTACTGGACTAAGCAGAGGCCTCTTAAATTGGATTGAATCATTCAGCTCATTTCTTGCCATCCAATTTCTCTTCTCTGTGAGCTTGGAAGCTCAGCTGACCCTCTGATCGCCAGGTTCCTTGCACAGACCCTCAAATGTCAACCTCAAACAGATTTGAAACCGGAATCCAACAAATCCTTCATCAGCCTGAAAGGATGAAGATGGGGTTTCTGGCTGCAGGCTATCCTTGCTGCTCAAACAGATAAGCTAGATTTGAGCAGCAGTAATTAATTTTAAAGGAATTTTCCATCTCTAGGCCTTTGCATCTCACTAATTATTTTCAAGACAAATTAAATTTGCTCTGCAGTATCTCCCAGCCCCAAACTGCTTTAAGCAATTGAACATGAGATTTCAGACCTATGATTGCTCCATCCAGCCATGGACTCTTGATGGTTCCACAATTCAGAGTGATGGTGTCTTTAGACTGAGTATTCTGCCCATCCCTTGTCATTTTCTTAACAACAAACAACCGTGTTACTTTGTGTTGCAAGGGGGAGTTTCATCCAGCTCCTTATAGAAAATTACAGACTATCATCTTCCAGCATACATCTGTGAGTGATGGCAACATTAAAAACTATAGGTCATTTGAGAAAAACATTTCTATGAAATCCACCGACCTGGGTAATGGGTAGAATATTACACCAGAAAACAATCCAAACCAAACAAAACCTGCCTCTATTTCCTGGTGGATCAGTTTGCTATTTGGACAAGTTATCTCTTACGATGCTCTAGATGCCACCCTGGGCATTGGAGATGCTGCAGAGGGCAAGGCTGGGGCGGGACAGCAAACACGGCAGCGAATGCAAACTCGATGTGTTCTTAGATAGAGAAAAGGCTCTGAACCACTCCAGAGTGAGGTTCAGATGGAGAGTGGCTCTAGGGGGGAAACTACGAGGGTGACATCCTAGCATTTCAAAGTGGAGCAAGTCATGAGGCAGTTTCTTTCCGTCAGGGTCCCCTTTCTGCCCAGGTTTACTAAATTGCTTCTGCTCTGTTACTAAATTGTGCCTGCTCTGCTTTACTCCTGTCTTCAGACTCTTGCTGGGGAGAGAGGAATTCTTAACTTGACCTCTAAGTCTAGTTTTACAAATTCTCCCTCCCAACAGGGACTCCCAGCCTCTACTGGGATCTCACTCCCAGCCTCAAGCCTTTAGTCCTCAGATTCTGCTTGCAAGTAGGAGGAAACAGCTTTTTGAACATATTGGTTAATATCACTGCAAACAATAAGAGGGCTCTTTGAACACACACAAACACACAAACACACACACGTTCTTGTTGCCTCTATCACCTATAAATAGAAAATACTAGAAGCGCTTGTCATCACACAGCTTCCTCTCATACGTCTGCCAGACAAGCTCTGTGTAAGTGATGATTATGACTCTCTTAGCAGCCAATGGTGATTTGCCATGTGTAAGATGAAACCCTGGCTCAGAGATCCCATGTGTTCCCTTAAACAGAAGCTTGGAATAGGTACATGCTGGAAAAAACCAAACCCCCCCAAAAGAACAAAACCCACTCACTGGAGTCAGAGGCTAGCCCTCAGCTTCAATGCTTTTAAAAGATGCCACTTTGACTCTTACCACCTGCAGTTTCAGCTAAGTAAATTACTAAGAAACTGGGACATGACTCAGTGGCAAAAACAGAAGGCATCCCTGGCATCAGCGGGTAAGGAATATCTGAGTTCTGTACCTTGGTGAGACCATCTTGGGGATCTGCAGCAGCTATGGCTTCCCTCATCATACATCTCACCACTGTTTAAAAGGAATCATATTTGCTATTGGGAATTAATGACTCTGAGCAGCATAGCCTGTCACTTAGCTGTGTGGATACAAAACTCCAGTCTAAAGCTCCCTACCCGAGAGCTGCTGGTTCCTTCCCACTCGCTCTGGGAGAATATGACTGCAAGGTCGGAAGCACTTTGATGAAGCCCAAATTACCCGAGTCAACAGTGTCAGAGAATGACCAGGCTATTTCCCACTTTTGTCTCCTTGCTCCAACTTCAGGCTCCTACTCTGAGGAAATGTCCATAACATGGCCGAGCATCTGTGTGCAATTGTGTTTGCTTATGGGGATGACAGCACACTTCAACTGAACACATATTATCAAATATCTTGGTGCAAACTAGAAATATTGTCTTACTACAGATTGATTAAAGATTCTGAAATCCAATGGCAAATACATTAATTAGAGTTGAGCCAATTCACAAAGAAGACAGAATGAATGAATAGATCTGAGCCTGTCTGTGGTGGTTTGAATAAGAGATAAAAAAGACCTGGAGGGGACAGGATTTCCACAAGGAGAGCAACAGAACCAAAAATCTGAGCCCAGGGGTCTTTTCTAAGACTCTTATTTCAACCATACGCCATTCATGAAGATAACCTAGAACCCCTGCACAGATGTAAGCCATGGCAACTCAGTGTCCAAGTGGGTTCCCTAGTAATGGGAACAGGCACTGTCTCTGACATGAACTGATTGGCTGGCTCTTTGATCACCTCCCCCTCAGTGGGGTGCAGCCTTACTAGGCCACAGGGGAAGACAATGCAGCCACTCCAGATGAGACCTGATAGACTAGGATCAGATGGAAGGGGAGAAGGACCTCCCCTATTAGTGGACTGGGGGAGAGGCATGGGTAGGGAAGAGTGAGGGAGGGTGGGGTCAGGGAGAGGAAAAGGGGGGGAGGGGGAGCTACAGGTAAGATACAAAGGGAATAGACTATAATTAATAAAAATAAAATATAATAATAATAATAATAAAAGAATGCCCCTCATAGGCTCTTATATTTAACTGCTTAGTCACCAGGAAGTGGAACTGTTTGGGAAGGATTAGGAGGTGTGGCATTTTTGGAGGAAATGTGCCACCAGGAGTGGACTATGATGTAAAGTTCTCAGCTACTTCCCCCATACCAGTTTTGTCTGCTTCTAGCCAGGATGATCATGGACTAACTCTCTAAATCTGTAACAAGCCCATAATTAATACTTTCCTTTATAAGAGTTGCCTTGGTCACAGTGTCTGTGTCTCTTCATAGCAATAGAACAGTGACTAATGTTAGAGCCTCAGGGGTGACTTCCTTGCTATTGCTGATGGATACCATACTGTTGGCAAGCACAGTAGAAGTCTGCAGAGAGAAATAAGGGTTGGAGGGCTTCTATGTAGATGAGCTGATGTCTTATCTCTGCCAAATTAGACCTGGGATTCCTCCTTATAATGGTGTTGGTCTTGGTTTGACTTCAGAGAAGATGATCTTGGTTTGACAAGCTGCCTGATGGCATAGAGAGGGTCAGTCACCTGACCTCAGTTTGGTGAATATAGTTTCCTTCTGTTTTCATAGGCAAACCCTTAGAATAAGATCTGGAGAAACCCTGGAGTCAGTTATACAAAGGCAGAGTGGAAATGGATATCAACTGGGACAAGGATGGCTGAAATCTGATTCATTGTGGATCTGAACTGAAAGAATTTTAGATTTTTCCGGTGGGTGGAAGCTGAGCTTAGGTCAAATAAGCTGATATGTACAGAATTTTCTCAGAATCAGTCTGGCTTACTAGGTTGGGCCACCGAACAAAGAATCCCAAAATGGAACTCCAGACCCAGTATCGGACCAAGTCTTGATGATATAAGATTCATCAGTAAGAATGAAGTTGGTTATACCCAATATGTAGGAACTTATTGGAAACAGAGATATGATAGCTCACCAAATAGGGCTCAGAGGGATGTGGTGTTTGTGCTTCACAAATAGGAAAATGGGAGATCCTAAAAGTGTGGCGTGGAGTTGAGTCCTGTGTGCCTATATGGACAGAGAACTGTAGCTGCATTCCTCTCATGAGTCAGCAGAAGTTGCCAGGGACCTGAGCCCCCACCTTTGCTTTTCTGTCCTTTAAAACATCAGAGTTGGCTGGAGAAAATATTTACAAGTGTGCTCTGGCAGAGGCATTTCCTCAGTCACTGGGGACACCTTGGGAAATGAACGACAGTCTGCGGCTGACTCATCCTCAATCCCTGCATGGGGCCATGCTGGCACCAGTCACAGTTGTCGGCATTGACACCTCAGGGTGCCATCAAACCTCCAGTTAAGAAGCAAGATTTCCCACCACACAAGGGTGCCCCTCTTAGAAGGCTGGAGGGATGGTTGTTTGGTGCTTGGGTGAGGCTGGGCTGTTGTTGGAATTACCATGCCATTGCAGGGCACAGCCACCTTGAGAAGGCATACTCTATTGGGTTGAAGTTGATATGGGCTGATGTAGTCTGAAGGAGCTCTCTGGCTCAGCCAAACTAGCTGGCTGGCAAGCCTGGGGTTCTTTTTCCATCCTGAGAGCTGCATTCTTACAGGTGCTTATGAAGCCATGGATATTCGGTCCTCTGTGGATGGACGGTAACTCTGTTTCCCTTCTCCGGTAGTCTGCTGTGCTGAGTAACCTTGATGAGCATGACATCATCATGCTCATGTGAGCAGGCCCCTGGTATGAAGCCCACAGAGTGGCATTTTCAGGTCAGACTGAATGGAGAGACAGCATAGACCTTGCAGAAAGTGTTTGACATTCCTGAACCCAGTTTTATTATTTGTAAATTAGAGGGCCTACCTTGGGAATCAGAACCTCCTGTTTACAAGGACTTTAGCAAAAATGATGACCTGGACCTTGTGATTTACCCATATACGGAATGTCCCTGAGCCTAGGCCATCACAGGCAGCTGGGAGCCAAAATTGGTTCTATGCACAGTCAACAGAGCAGAACTTGAAGAGACAAGTCCAAGGGCCAAGCATGATCTCATCTGTCCTCAAGTAGCATCTTTGTTGTTATGACCTCTTTAGAGGTAGCTGCTGCGCAGGCTCTGTGTGAAAGGAATGTGGCAGTGTTTTGCCTTATTTACAGATCTGAGGAAAATGAAGGGATACACCTTCTTAAAGTAGATGTGGGGAAGAATTAGAATTCTGGGGGCAGGATGAGGACATTAATAAGATGTTTAGCAGATTGACAAACAACTAATGCATGTTTTATTGGCACATGAAATAAAACAAAGGCTATCTGATGGTTTTTGCCTTTGCTGAATGTAGACATCACGTGGCCATTAGGGTAAGTCTGAGGACAACTCCAACCATGGGTCAGGACTTTGTCATGTAAGACCTGATAGTCTCTGCTGTCATTGATCAGATTTGAGAATCATATAAGAGACCCTCAGGATAATTCAAATCTTACTTGTCCCATTAGGTAGAAATGAAAAACAGAAATGGAGAGAAGGGGATCTGGGTAAAGACTCAGTAGAATTTTTAGGTGGCATCAGAGACTGGGTTTGATCCCCAGCAATATATAAAACTGGGCATGGTAGTGCAAGCCTATAATCCTGGCACTTGAGAGCTAGAAGCTGGAGGATTCAAAGTTCAGTTTCATTCTTGGCTACATAGTGAGTTTGAGGCCTTCCTGAACTACATGAGGCTATGTCTCAATTTTTTAAATTAATGATAAAAAATGTAAGAATGATGCGTTCAGCCAGACCCAGCTATTGGATGTGGCCTTCAAGTGGATGGAGATTGGGTATTAGGGTAGGTGGAAGAAGGCATTTGGGTCTTCACTTCCCATTAGCCTACCCAGAGGTCCAGTAGTACAGAGATGGTGTCAGCCAGGGACACTGCAAGGTGGGTGTCCAGGCAAAAGTCTTCAGGAACCTCTGATAACCTGAGAAAAGTTGTCGAAGACCTGACTGTCCCTGAGAAGGCTGCTGGGATATAGACTTAGGCACAAGCCTGGTCAGAGGCATTCCACGGGGGAGGAGACAGTCATGCAGCTGTCAGAACGGAGTCAGGGCAAAGGTGATTTGATTTCAAGCAGCAGGTCCTTTATCATCAGTTTTGGCTCTAGGGACTTGGACAGTGAGCTTGCAGACTAGTGTAATCCCTAAGAGTAAAAAAAAAAAATGAGGTGGAACTCAGCCAGGTGGTTGAGATTACCCCCTATATAAATTCCTCTCAGGCCTTTCTCTCCTCCCACTGCAGCCCCATCAGCATCTCCATTTGGGACTCTGTGTGTTCTAGGACTCAGTCAATAGTCTCCCATCATCTCTGTCAGCCTATTCTCCACTGGTAACCAAATAGACCACATCCCAAGTACACTGAATATGTTGGCTGCACATTCAATGTAATCAAGACAATCTCATACAGACAAGCACGTAGACCAACCCGATTTAGACAACTCTCATTGACACTCTGCCCAGGTGATTCAAGACTATGTTGGGTTAAGAATAAAATGTAACCGTCACAGCCCTTCACGTGGGAGGATCTTTCCATGTAATCTCCTCCCTTGAGCTTCTGACCATACTCTGTGGTCATACTTGTCATCCTCTGATCTTCATATGATTCCCTGTGGTAAGAAGAACAGATACTAACTATCTTTACTGACAGTGATACAGGATCCAGGCTAGTATGGGCAACCTGAGAAAATTGAGTAGTTCATAATCAGACTTCTTGGGGTTTTCATCACTAAGCCTTCTTATTTAAGTGCTTTACATGAACCTAATACTAGATTCCATCTCTCTCTTTTTTTCCTCTATACATCTTTAGTTTTGGTCGGTCCCTCCCTCAACCTCCATTTTTTCCCCTCTCCCTCCATGTCCATCTAGGTTTGAACTCTTCCTTCCCTAGTATCTGCTTTCCACAGATAAATCTAAACATTTCCAAGTGAGAAGATGAATATGAGAGGAAACATGAAGTGTGTGTCTGTCTGTGTCTGGAATGAAAAAAAAAAGAAATAAAAGGGAAAAACATGACTCTTCCTAGGTATGGTAAAGGTTTATTGTCGATATGAAGGAAAGCACAGCCAGAGGCAGGAGCTAGGCCGTGTGAGGAGAGGAGAGAAGACCGAGGAGAGAGGAGAGGGGGGAAAGGGAGAGAGGAGAAGGGAGAGGATAAAGGAGAGGGAAAAGGAGAGAACCAGAAAGATAAAGTGTAGACAGGAAATAGGTTAGCTGGAAGAAAGAGCAGCCCAGGCCCTGGGCTGGAGAAATTTAGGGTAGGGAGCCGGTATGTCAGTCATACTCTGTAACAGGTAGGGACTGAGGGATGCTGGGAGAACCATGTGAACTGATCCATTTTGATAAGTTAAATAGGTACCTTGGTCAGCCATTTGTTTTCCTGCATTTGAGACCTAACAGATCTGAGTTACCTCATTCAGTCAATGAGCCTTTTTTTTTTTCATCTCAGTTTAGCTCAAGCATAGCTTCCAGGAAATCATGACACAGCATCTCAGCACACACGAGTGTGCTTGTCATTGGGGTCTATACTCCCCCAGCATCTGGTTCACCTGCTCAGCAGAAGCCAGAAGTCCCCCTATACTATCAGACCACTTAGTCATCTTTTCTGTGGCAAACAGGAGGCACGGTCACCCCTGAGTCTGCTGGTGGTGGCCTTAGGTCATCTGAAATTCCTCCTATACAAGCAGGGGTGTCCACTCCTCTGCCATCCTGAGACTGGGGAGTGGCTTGGAAGCTGAGGACTATTGGTGACCTGATAGGGATCTGACAACAACTTGTCACTGCTGATGGAACACAAGCTGGCAGGCCCTGGGTGCCCTCAAGTGCCAGCAGTGCATGCTCGAGGCAGTCTTTGGAGGTTAGCATTCAGGAGGAGGGTAATGAAGCCACACCTGATTTACTGTGGGCCAGCCGCTGTCCTAAATACCTCACTCAGCTCCTGTTATCCTTGAAGCAGCCACCTGAGGCTGTTAGTCCTGTCTTTCCATCCAGTAAATGAGGAAACTGAGGCAGAGAGAGTGGCATGGCTCCTGTGAGGTCATAAGATGTGAAGGGATGGGAGGAATGACACCCTGAGAAAGTCACTGCCCAAACCAGCCCTTTGGAAAACAGTTGGCTCACTGTTTTCATTTCAATAGAAGTGGCGGCTCCCATTCTCTCATCCCCTGCTCTGACATCACCCAGAAGAGAGTGCCTGACACCCGTTAGAGACTAAAGGGTGGCCTGCTTCCTAGCTGACTCCCATTCCTCATTGCTGCTGGTATTGCTACTGCTGCTTGTAGTAGACCGCAATGCAAACAGCCTTCCCCCTGCACAGGAGGCGATGTTGACCTTGAGCCTTGGCTTCTATCTGACTTGACTATTAGACAGGCAGGGGTTAGATGCTTGGGGGTGATGCAGGCTCAAGGCATGTCAGCTCATGGGGAGTCCACTAAGCTTCATTTTCCAATACGTTACCTGACACAGACTGGGCCAGATAATCACAGAGAATAAAGGAGTAGCAAGGTATGCCGCTTGACAGACTGAAATAAGTGGGTTCAGAGGCTGAGAGGTAGGGGTTCATAAGGGCTGATGGCGCCAGGATTTCTGTGTACAAAAACAAATAAAACCTAACACGTGCTGTGTTCTAGCCTCCATAGTGAGTCACAGGGAAGAGAACCTGGCACCATTGCCCATCGCAGCCCTTTCTTCTCTTTCTCCACCCTATGATGTGACTGGTCCACACTCCACATCCCATCTGGCTTTAGTGAGAATCTCCTCTGTGTCTTCCAACACTGCAGCGTCTATCACCATGCCTGAGAACTCCTGGCTTTTTGTGCATCTGGACAGTGAGAACCAAAACATCTGGGCATCCTTGAATGATAGAGAATATCAAAAAGTGTAGCCTCAAAAGGTCTGTGGAGGCACAGGGCCTCTGCTGTTTAGGAACTCACAGCCCTGCTGTCTTGATTCTCTTCTCTGCTGGTTCAGGGCCTTGTCCCCAAACTGCAAATATCCACTACACTGAGTCTAGGCTCTTGTATTCTGTATCCCATTCCTGGTGAGGAGAAAAAAAAAGTCCAAGCAGAGGAAGCCTGGAATGTCATGGAGAGAAACTGGAGATCTGAGAGTGTTGTGGTGGTACACAGACCTGCTAAACCCAGGTCATGCGTAGGTTTTCCCCAAGTCTAACACCTTTGATTCTCATATGAGGATGATTCCACGATACTGCACAGCATGTTTGATGGATTCTCTTATATGCTTACATGTGCTTTCAGGGATATGCATAAACACATATGTTCTCTCTCTCTCCCTTTCCCTCTCCCTCTCCCTCCCCCCCCCCTCACACACACACACACACACACACACATGCACACACACCAGATCTAAGGTCCTCAAAAGTGGCATGAGGTCTGACCCCTCAGAGGATTTGATGTCATACTTCAGCTGTGAACAAAGCCACCTGGACACTATCTCTTCAGAGGGCATTATTTTTTAACTCTCTCAACAGCATGTGGCTGGGGCTCTGAGTACGGAATGACACTTAGCCAGTGGGGTAACATCATCCCTGAGACACTGAGGCCTTGATGGAAAAGCATTTTAAAACCCAGGCCACAGTGTGGATTCTGAAACTTTTTAAGTTTTTAAAGAATATTTATTTATTATGTATATATAGTCTTCTTACTGCATGTACATCTGCATGCCAGAAGAGGGCAGCAGATCCCAGTATAGGTGGTTGTAAGCCACCAAGTGGTTGCTGGAAATTGAACTCAGGGCCTCTGGAAGAGCAGCCAGTGCTCTTAACCCCTGAGCAATCTCTTCAGCTCTCCTTTCTAAGGTTTTAAATTGTCAGCTGCTCTCCAACCCTTCCAGCACCACACTGATCAGTCAGAAGGCAGTTTTCACACTTGCCTGGTAGCTCTTATTTCACCCAGTAGATTCAACAGAACTCAAAAGATTATACATATTCTGGACAAGAAAGATGCAATACAAGTCTCTCCAACAGGTTGTGGAAGAGTTCAACAAGAGGCATTTGAAGACAGGGCAAAGTGCCAAGGACCCTGAGATGAACAGTGACCATCTTGAGGGAGGCTTGGGCTGAGTTCTGTGGGAAGGCCAAGCCTTAAAGGGTAGCATGAATTAGCCAAGGTATCCTGGCAGAGCAGATAGCCAAAGGTGCGGATGTGGCCAGCATTGTTGAAGCATCAAATAGGGCGTGCTCTTCGGAAGACGACCATCATACAGAGCCCATGTGCTGTGGAAGGACTACAGACCTTATCCTGCAGGCAATAAAGTTCCAGCACTATTGCTAAAACAATAACTTGTACAAATAATAGGCACAGCCAACATTTATAGAATAGATACTTTGGTATACATTTGCTGACATACAGATATGCTAACATTTCCAGTTGACCGTTGAGAAGGTGAAGACAGAGACTGCCTCCATCACAGCCACCCAGCTCCTACATCGTGGAACTGGGATCTCAGCCTAGGGAGGTTAGTTTCTGAGATCCTTCTCTTAGTCATTCTGCTCTCACTTATAGTTTTCTTGCCATCTCTTTTCTTTTTTTCTTTTTGCCATCTCTTTTCAAAGGGGATTTTAGGTGACTTATAATGAAATCACAAATATGTATATTGCACCTAAAATGAAAGAGAACAAAAACATAGAAAAGTAATGACTCATTTGTAGTGCAAATGCAGGGCTGGGAATCATTTGACTTCACTCTAACCCCCATCTGAGCTGTCTCGAGAAGTGTGGTGCTGATGGGTTGCAGACCACCTCTTCCTCCTCCGTTCAGGTACAGGAAGGGATATGCACGTGGTCATCTGGAGAGAGCAAGCCTGGCTTTCTCTTGTGCAGTTTATTGTTTAATCTCTGGCATCATGACCTAACAGGAATGATGCATTAATCTTTTAGAGCTGCTGTAACAAGCGGCCACACATTTCATAGTTTAAGATAACAGAACTTTATTTTGTCACTGTTCCAGAAAGCCAATGTCCACAATCAAAATGTTGGGGGCCTCTGATGAAGACCTGTTCTAGGCATCTCTCCCAGCTCTGGTCTGGTAGGTAAGCTCTGATCTTTCTTGAGTTGCTGGTATATTACCCTAGTCTTGGCCTCTCTGTTTCTTTTATCAAAAATGTCTCCTTTCTCTCATAAGTATACCAGGCACTGGGCTAGAGACCCACACCAAGCCCAACACAGTCTTATCTCAAGATCTTTAGTTATATTTACAAAGACACTGTTTCCAAATAAGAGTTTATTCCCAGGTAGCAGAAATTGGGACTTGGACATATCATTTGAGAGGTTCATTCTATGAGACTATATAAGGCGTGCAATACCAATTCTGCAAAAATAATTAGAATTTTAGGATAACTATTTATCACAGTGATAAAACCATTTATCGCAGTAATAAAGCCAAGGATAGACTTCTGATTGCAATTTAGCCCACTTGAGATTGGAAGCTGCATCTAATTGGACCACCAAGGGTTTATTTGTCCTCTGGAAAGAGCCTGCAAATAGAATGCCATGTGACTTGTATCAATTTGGTGGTGAGAACCCCACTGTAGGTGGACTCAGGTGGTACGCTGGAATGTTAGTATGCAGAAGGATTTGCTCTTCTAATTGCTTTCTGCTTTTCTAATAAAGTCCATGACCAAAACAACTTGGGGAGGGAAGGGTTTATTTTAGCTTATAGGCCACAGTCCATTATCGAGGGACTCCAAAGCAGGAAACATGGAGGCAGGAGCTAAAGCAGCGGCTCTGATGGATGCTACTTTTGTTGTGCAGCTGGTGGTGGCACTTCCCATGGTGTGCTAGGCCAGTCTCGATCGATTAACAATCGATAAGGTGCTCCTGTAAGAGCCCATAGAGTAATCTGATGGGGGCAGGTCTTCACTTGAGGGTTCCATTCCCAGATGTCTCTAGTTTGCAAGATCTATTAGTGGACAGTTGTCTGATCTAGCAAAGAAGGTCACCACAAAACTTATTAGGGAGTATTTTCAAAATACAAATGGCCCAGCTGCACTCAATGCAAATGACACTGACTTGCATTGTTTCTAAAAATTTTTTAATTTTACATTTTTATTTGTATGTGTGTGAACATATGCATGCATGCGTATGTGTGTACAGGTGCCCAAAGAGGCAAAAATTGGGCGTCAGTCCCCTGGTTGTGAGCTACCCAGTGTGGGTGATGAAAACTGAACTCCGGTTCTTTTTGGAAGAGCAGTTAAATCAAATGTTCTTAACCACTCTCTAGCCTCTGCTGTCTCTACTCTTAAACTAGAGTTGTAGTGGGAATCTTGGAGAAAAGGTGGTTAGGGCAACCCATTACATGTGTCTTCTGGTTGTCTGCTAGTGTGGGGGAATGAGAAAACGGAGGAGGCCAAGTGGGTGTGGCTTTGCTATTCTATTTAGGTTTGTTTCACTGGCTCCTTTCCAAAAAGATAACACATTTAAGCAGGGCAATGGTGGTGCACAGCTTTAATATCAGGCTGGTGAGGCAGAGGCAAGTGGATCTCTACGAGTTTGAGGCCAACCTGGTCAACAAAGTAAGTTCCAGGACAACCCAGGCTACACAGAGAAATACTGTCTCAAAATACAAACAAACAAACAAACAACAACAAAACCCAATAACGAAAGAAAAAAAAAGACACATTTGCTTTTGAACTTCAGTGTTCTCATCCCTAAGATGGGTAAAAAGATTTAACACATGGAGTTGGTTATAAAGATTAGGTAAAAGCTCATTTGTAAACCACTTGACATACCTAGCAGATATAGAACGAACTGTAGTAAAGGTGTCGTAATGTTCCCTAGAAAGCATGGTGTCCTAGGGACTTCCTGTGAATATCTCTCTGACAGTGGAACAGAATGCAAATTAGCATCCATTCTAAACCCCATCCCTAGTTCATGACCTTGTCTCTTTAAGACAAGGTTGTGATTTTACATTGTTCTTCAGCAATCCTTGCCACTCAGGGAAAAGCCATTTAAGGAGTCTCTTGTGTCCTGCTGGAACAATGACTGTGGAGAAGGGGCTATTGGGAGGGTCTGGTTCAAGGCCCTGTGCTCCTATTTGAACTAGATTGTCTTCTGACTCATCTCAAACCTCAGCGTAAATCACGTGATCTCTTTCGATCCCAGAGCTGGACCTCAGCAGGACAGCTGAAGGCAGCAGACCATTTTCAAATATTACCTGGTGAACTATCATTGAGCTACCTTCCCCCCCACCCCCGGACCTCTTCTCATATTTAATCTGCCCCAAAACCTGGCACCCAGACTTCCAAGATCTGGTTCCAACTGGCCTTCTGGACTTACCAGATGAATCATCTGGTTTGACTAAGTGCTGGTTAGGGTCACCGCAGCAAAACATCATAAACCAAATGCTTGAGCAAAATTATTTTTTTCCGGGGGCTGCAAGCTCAAAATCAATGTTGTTATAAATGGGTTCTGGTAAGGATTCTTTTAATGGGTACTTTCTTGGGTCCTCAATGGCTTTTTCCATCTTGGACAGTGACTTTTCTTAGGAGGATGCCCTGAGTGACTTCTCCTGGCAACAATGTGAATGAATCTCTCTTCACCCCAAATAGAGTGCTGATAACAGACCAAAGGCATGTTCTACACAGTCCAGCTTACTTCACCAGTGAGTGCTGGATTACTTCCATGAGCATGAGTGAGCCAAAGGCAGCTGTGTCATCAAAAAGTACCTCGGGAAAGGCTGTACCCCTGGGCTCCTGCTCAGCTGCCAGGCAGCTCCACCATAGAACCTTATCTCTGTTGGTTTGAATGCCTTGTAGATGAACCCAGAGACACTAATAAGGTGTTATTGTCACATTATGGACAAAAAATTGAACGTGTTTCCCTTTGGAGTAATTTGACCAAGAGCAATCTCAAGCTTGAGTTCTCTATTTCTCTCTCCCGGTATCTTCCTCATCTCCTGTCTCCTGTCTATAATCTGTCTGTTGCATGAGTCTGAAACTATGCCTGCCTGCATGTTGTCTAGTCTGTCCCTATGCCTGTCTGAGTGTATCCCTAACAAAAGGCTTTTGCTCTGTGTTTATTGGATAGCACAGGATGTATCACACAGTAAAGGAACGGGATACTTCACTGAAATCCTTAACAGCCTTACGAGGGATTAAGTTACCTGTTCCAATTGAGCCCAACTGACCCACATAACAACAAACACTATCAAGAAGTATCTGTGTGCTTTCCAACACTTATGATAGATGTTTGTTTCGTAAGGTTGCTTTTTAACCCATTTTTGCTTCCAAGAAATGCCTACCATATCATGTATACATACACGTATGTATTATCTGTGTCAGGGGCTACAAATGCCATGAAGCCCTGATCCAGTGGGGGTTCAATGGGCTCCTAAGGAGGGGTGAAATGAATGGGAAACAAGAGACACGAGAAATGGAAACCAAAACAGTTTCTCTGATCAAGGCCTCGGTTTATTAGGTTCATACACACAACTTATAGGGAGAAGGCAGAAAAAAGGGGGGCAGACATCAAAGAAGTAATTTATTACTGAAGGAGATATGGTACAGGGGATAGTGGAACAATTTTATGGCAGGATGGCTTTAAGGTGCAAGATACTCACCTGCAATATACCATAAGAATGTTAACTAAGAGAGCCACCAAGGATGTTTGCTTTAGATATCTCAGGATGCTCCAAGTTTAACAAGCAGATTTTCCCATGACCTCGGGTCTTAGTGTAGCTGTTGGTTAACTTTCCACTAACTGGCTCTTGGCTCCTGGCAAGGGGCATGGAGGAATACATAATTTAAGATTACGGCTATACAGTAGCTTAGATTATGCATGAAATAGCTGATTACATGGGAAATCTCTTAGAACATGAGAGATAATTTTTATCATAATAAGAGGTCTCTACTCCTCTTATCAGCAGTTGTTACTCCTTAGTAACCTCAGGGAGGGCACTTGTGAATCTTGTAACTTTCAGGAGCTTCTGAGCCTTGTAAGTTTTATTTTCTTTCCTGAGTCTTATGAGCTTCCCCAGTCTCTCCAGAGGAAATATTTCAAACAGAGGAAAATGCTAAGCCCATTGGGTAAGGGTCTCACTTTTATGACCTCATTTAACATTAATTATTCTCTTTTTTTCTCCCTGAACACAGGGGTTAGTTTTTCCAATATAATTTTAGGGATGAGCAGGACACACAAAAAAATCAGTCTATAACAAGCCCCACCCACTTTCTCTACCTGAAATGTTTTTTCCCTCTGTCAGCTTGCATTCTCTTCCCTCAATGTAGATTCCATTTCCTTCAAGAGTTTACATATAATTCTTTCCCAGTTTTCTCCCAGCTTCAAGCTGAGAATTCGTCAGGCTTGCTTTGACTTCTGACTTCTCATTTCTTCCTTCATATAGAGGAGCATTTATTTTATTTTATTTTATTTTATTTTATTTTATTTTATTTTTTGGCCTGTGGTTTTCTGTCTCATCTGGGCAGTTATGTATAGAGATTTTTGAGGTTTAAGATGCTTAGCCCAACCCTGAAACAGAATCTTAAGTGGACCCAGACAGGGCTCTATTGTTACATGACAGTGCGGTGGAGACAGTGCTCGGCTGCACATGCTGTGAGAATGTCGTCCTATATGCAAATGACAAACGGCCTGGGAAAGAACTCAGGGAAATAACACCTCAGCAAGTAAAAGGCTTGCATGAAAATAACTTCAAATCTTTGAAGAAAGAAATTGAAGAAGATATCAGAAGATGGAAAAGTCTTCCATGCTCATGGATTGGTAGGATTAACACAGTAAAAGTGGCCATCTTACCAAAAGAAATCTACAGATTCAACATAACACCCATCAAAATTCCAATATAATTCTATACAGACCTGGAAAGAACAATTCTCAACTTCACATGAAAAAAAACAAAAACAAAAACAAAAAGAAGCAAGGTAGCTAACAATCTTGCACAATAAAAGAACTTCTAGTGGTATCACCATGCCTGATATCAAGCAGTACTACCGAGCAATAGTAATAATAGCATGCTATTGGCATTAACATAGACAGGTTGATCAATGGAATCAAATCAAAGACCCAGAAATAAAAAATAAAAGCATGCCTTTAGACACTTGACTTTTGACAAAGAAGCCAAAAATCATACAAAGGGGGGAAAAGCATCTTCAACAAATGGTGCTGATTTAACTAGATGTCAGAAGAATAAAAATAGATCTGTATCTATCACACTGAACAAAACTCAAGTCCAGGTAGATCAAAGACTTCAACAGAAACTCAGATACACTGAGTCTGATTGAAGAGAAAGTGAGGAATAGCCTTGAACACATTGGCACAAAAGACAACTTCCTGAACAGAATAACAATAGCACAGGCATTAAGACTAAGCAATTAATAAGTGGGACCTCATGAAACTGAAAAACTTCTGTAAGGCAAAGAACACCATCAATTATGACAAAATGGCAGCCTACAGAATGGAAAAATTTGAACCAACTCCAAATCTGACAGAGGGCAAATATGTAAAATATATAAAGAACTCAAGAAACTGTACATCAACAAATAAAATAATCCAATTTAAAAATTGGCTTCAGAGCTAAACCAAGAATTCTCAATAGAGGAATCTCAAATGGCTAAGAACACTAGGAAATGTTCAACATCCTTAGCCATCAAGGAAATGCAAATCAAAATGACTTTGAGATTCTATCTTACACCTTCCAGAATGGCTTAGATAAAAACCACGAACAACAGCTCATGCTGGCAAGAATGTGGAGCAAGGGGAACAATCCTTAATTGCTGGTGGGAGTGCAAATTTGTACAGGAAATCAATACTGCAGCTTCTCAGAAAATTGGAAATAGATCTACCCCAAGACCCAATTATAGCACTTCTGGACATATACCCAAAAAATGCTCCACCATACAACAAAGACTCCACTGTGTTCACAGCAGCTCTATTCGTAATAGCCAGAATCTGGAAACAACCTAAAGAGACATCGAAGTTAGGGTTTTATTGCTGTGAAGAGACACCATGACCATGGCAACTCTTATAAAGAAAACCATTTAATTGGGGTTATCTTACAGTTTTAAAAGTTTCACCAATTGTCATCATGACAGGAAACATGGCAGCATGCAGGCAGATACAGTGCTGAAGAGGGAGTTGATTGGCAGGCAGCAGAAGGAAACTGCCACACTAGGCCTAGTTTAAGCATATAGCGTCTCAAAGCTTGCCCTGACAGTGACACACCTCCTCCAGCAAGGCCACACCTTCTAATAGTGCCACTCCCTATGGGCCAAGCATTCAAACGTGAGTTTATGGGGGGCCATTCATATTCAAATCACTGCAATGTCCCTCAACCAAAGAATGGGTAAAGAAAATGTGGTACATTTACCCAATGGAGTATTATTTAGCTTATAGAAAATGAGATCATGAAACTTTTAGGCAAATAGATAGAATTAGAAAGGATCATTCTGAGTGAGGTAACCCAAACACAGAAAAACAAACATGGCATGTACTTCCTTGTAAATGGACATTAGCTGTTAAGTAAAGGATAATCATGCTTCAATCCACAGACTCAGAGAGGCTAAGTAACAGATTTCACCTGGGAGGGGTGGGACTGGCGGGGGTGGAAATGGGAACAGAAAAGATTGTGTGGTAGGAATGGAGGGAGAGAGTACTGGAAGAGCAGACTGATGGGGGGGGCATTTCAAGGACGAGAAATTGTACTGGGTTTCTACCAACAATCTGTCCTGCCTACAAGGTGACAACTTGTGGGGAGTGGTTGGTCTAATGTGAGACCTGTGGCACAAGGTCAAATGGATGTTTCTTATCAAGACTTTCAGAACATCACTGATTTTGAGACATTCTTAGATCCTTTGGACAGAGAATGAGTATAAAGCAAGGGAGCTTAGGCACCTCCTTATGTTCTTTCTGCTCCTTCAGCGATAGTTCTTTAGGGCCAAATGTAGTGTTAGGACTTGGATATTATGTGGTGCCATAGGCTCAGGTGTTTGTGCTTGGTCCCTTGCTTGGGAAAACTTTTGGGGGGAGGTTGTGAAACCTTCAGAAGAGGAAGATAATATGAAAAAGTAGGGTACCAGAGGCTGGGTTTTACAGGGCTATTGCCCAGACCCTGTCTTCCTCCTCTGGCTTCTGTTGGGTAAGAAAATGCCCTCCTCAATCCTACATGACTCCTCCCCATCAGGAGGTGCATTTCCTGCCTCTGGTTGTCTGTTGGACAAATGCTTCTGTGACCATTGTCATCTTTGTCATCTTTGTCTCTCCTCAGCCTTCAGTGAACCCAGTTTTCATATGACAGTCCTCAAGGGTACAAAGAGAGCTGTAGAAGACTCCTTGTTCCTTCTCTGTGCACAAGAGGCCACAAAGGGAGAACTCCTCACGGCTGGTGTTCTGGGAGCCTCTACATCCACCCTAGAACATTGCTGTCACCAGTCTGTACACTGCAAGGAACAATACGCAGAAGGACCAGGTTGGTACAAATGTCTCGTCATGGAGCATAGGAAAGTAGGGCTGTGGATTTTCTAGAACCATTACTTTTTCAAGGCAGGGTTTCTCTGTGTAGGCTTGGCTGTCCTGGACTTGCTTTGTAGACTGGACTGGCCTTGAACTCACAGAGATCCACCTGCCTCTGCTTCCCGAGTGCTGGGATTAAAGTCATGTGCCACCACTGCCCAGCTTGACTGTCGGACTTTTGAGGTAAATAAATGCATGAATAAAAATAATGATAGCAAGAACAAAAGCCTTTCTTTTTTTTAAATTTATTTTGTTTGTGTTGGTCTGAGGGTGTCAGACCATCTGGAACTGAAGTTACAGACAGTTTTGAGCTGCCAGTGGGTGCTGGTGTTGAACCCGGGTCCTTTGGAAGAACAGACAAGACTCTTAACCTCTGAGCCATCTCTCCAGCCCCACAAAAGCCTTTCTTATGATCAAGAATACTAATTTGGACATGGGAAATTCATTCACCCTATTTGTGGAGTACCCTAACTGGAAAGGCACTAAAGAATAAGATGGCTGGGATCACAGGGACCACATAATTCCCCAAACTAAAAGAGGGTGACTATGTCTGAATGTTTTATATGTTTCTATACTTATATCTCTAAAAGTACTGTGGCTATTATTGATTTATACTTCTTGGCATTTTCCTGGTATAATCAATATATAATAACCCACATGTATATAATAACCATAATTATAAATAAGTATTTCAAGCATAATGAAGCAACATGTTTTGAAGAAAGGATGCATGTTCTAATATATACAAGGCTGTCTTAACAATCAGTGGTGGCCCGGATTGAATATCTAGTCTTATGCATCGTAGGCCTGGGGTGAAGGATATAAGATGTGCAGAGAGCAGCATGGAGAAGGCAGCGCAGCTGATCGGTTGACCTGACAGGTATACAAATCAATTCATTCTTCCAGTAGTGTGTATGCTTAGCTACCATTTAAATGAGAAAGTTTCTCATAGGCTCATGCATTTGGACACTTGGTTCTCAGTTGGTGGTACTGTGTAGGGAAGTTTATGGAGGTTCAGGAGCTAGAGTCTTTCTGGCGGAAGTATGGCACTAAGGGTGGGCTTTGAGAGCTTAGTTCAGTTCCACCTCATTTGGTCTCTCTGATTCCTGTTTCCAGTTGAAGATGTGACTCAGCTTCATGTCTGCTAACTACGCCTTTTCCCAACCATTACAGAACCTCTATGCAGAACTATAAGCCAAAACAAACTCTTTTGTAAGTCAGTTTTAGTCAGTGTTTTACCACATCAGCAAAAAAGTAACTAATACAGCTGTGCATTCCAGGGTTTGGGGGAAGCCACCTGGGTCCCATCTCCAAAGACTCTGCTGTAGCTGGTCTGGTTTGCAGCCTGGGCAGTGGAAATGCGAAGGCTCTATGCAATTCTTACTTGCAGCCACAATTGAGAACTAGTGTATTAGAGTTTGGAGTCAGTTAAGAAGGTAAACTGTTTTCTTTGCAAGCATGAGGACCAGCATTTGATCCCCTAAAAACCTTGTGAAAAGCTGGGTGTAGTGGCATATGCTTGTAATCTCAGCGCTAGGGAGGAAGAGACAGGCAGATCCTTGGGACTCTTTGGCCAGCCTACTGAATAAGCTTCAGGCCAATGAGAGAATTTGTCTCAAAAATCCAGACGTATGATGACTGAGGAACATCAGCCAAGGCTGTCCTCTGACGTCCACAAACATACCCACACACATATGACTACACAGAGAAAGAAGGGGGTGGAGAGAGAAAAAGAGAGGGAGAGGATGAGGACAGAAAAGAAAGAACAAGGAATGCAAGGAATGACTTTGTTATCTGTTGTATAGATGACAGATGGAGAGATCCTAGACAGATGGGGGGTGGGGGGTGTGTGAATGGGAGGCCTGGGTAAATGGGTAAATGAGTGGAGAAGGGATTGGGCATGTAAGCTTGGGTTCAACATGGCTTTCCTAATCTGCATGATGTCAGTTAAATTCCCTCACTGCACCCAACTCCTTGGGCTTTGTTCTGCAGCCACACTGAGCATTAGCCAGGTCTCAGAGAGACTTGCAAGTCTGAGTTTTTTAAAATTCCTGTTCTCTTTCATCAGAATGTGTTTCCTCTTCCCATGTGCACAATGAGTGGGCTCCAGCTCAAAATGTAGGTAGGGGTTTGTTTAAGGACTTTTCTGGAAGATTTTCTAGAGCGCTTGCCCTCCTCATTTCTGTGGCCTCTTGTCTTGTCTCCTCAGAGAGCAGATTGCTGCAATGGCAAGCTGGGCTCAGATGAGGAACAAGGAAAAACCTCAATGGTTCATTTCTCCTGTACCCATGCTGTGTGTCAGTTCAGTGTTTGTGACCCAAATCTCTGCATGACCAAAATCTTTGATGGCTTTAGCAAGGAACATGATGCTTCCAGAAAATGCCCCTTCCTCGTCCTGCCCTGCAGTCATTGTTTAAATCTGTCATGTGTCAGTCTGTAGACTTCTCCCCAAGTGTCAGTTTCTAGAGACATCTGTGCGTTATGAAAACAAACAGAGTCTGTCCTTTCAGGGAACAGCTAAAGAGTTCCCTGAGAGCTGTGCACTTTAAAGAAGGTAATAGCTGACTCATCTCCCAGGGTCACACAGCGAACTGGGGCAGACCCGAAACTCAAAACCATTTCCCTCCTCCAAGCCCAGCTGCCCCTACATTTAAGTTTTCTTTGGCAAGCTCCCCAAATGCCAGAGCTCAGGGCCTTCTTTGTGCTCCCAGAGCTAAGGCTTTGTGGCTGAATGTGAGAGTCCCCGGCAGGTTCGTGTGTTTGAAAGTGTGGTTTTCAGTTGGTGGTGAAGTTAGGGAAGGCTGTGGGATTTTAGGCTGCAGAGTCTTGGCGGGTGAAGCGGCCACTGGTGGAGGGCCGCTGTGTTGCATACCTCAGGCTCCCTGGCCGCTCTCTGCTCTCTGTCTGTAGATGCAGCCTGACAGCTGCCTCATCCACTGGCCACCATGCCACCCCCAGCATGCCGGACTACATACCTTCCTAAACCGAAGCCCTTTCTCCCTTAAGTTAGTTTTTGTAAGATATTTGGTCGTGGCAATGGTAAAAGTAACCAACACAGCCTCCTTTGAAGGCGTCATGATGATGGAGGTGGAAGAGTCATAGAGAGCTACCGCGTTACACTTTAGCCATCACTTCTCTTAGGGAATCCATACTACCAGTACTGTGGGAAACCTTTGAGACAGAGTTTGTTCTGGGGGAATCAGTGTTGAAGATCTCCTCATTAAGGCATTTTAAAAGAATGGGGACAGTTGTTGGGGGTGGGGTGGGGAGATCCCTGGCTTGGGGCATAGGGGGCAGGGCTGCAGAGCTGGATGTTGATGCCCCTTGAAGATGGAGGAAAGGAAGCCGAGGCCTTTGCTTCTTTAAAAACAGTTTTTGTCACCTATCACCCTTTCTTATTTTCATTACTGCATGCTATACTATACCCACCTGTACATTTGTTAGCATATGTAAGTATATACATTATTTGTTAGCATATGTAAGTATAAGTATATACATTAGGGTTTACATATGGAGAACAATGTCTCTCCTCCCTTCCTTCCTCCCTCTCTCCCTCCCTCCCTTACTCCTTCTCTCCTTCCCTCCTTTCCTTTCCTTCCTTCCTTTTCTCTTTCCTTCCTCCATTTCTTTTTTCTTTGTGAGATTGAGTAACACCGCTTGATCATATACCTTCTAAGCCCATCCATTATCCTATAAACTTTGTGGATTTAGTTTTTCTTAGGGATAAACAGTATGCCATTTTGTATATGCATCTGATTTTTATTATCCTTTCATCTTTTTAGGTGATGAGGAAAGATGAAATGTAGGTAAAGAATGCGAGTCATGAAAGAGGCTGTAAAGCTAATTGTTTTCTGATATTAACTGTCATGGACTTGTTTTGTTATGGATAAGTAAATTAAAATGTAATTGATAGTGAAGGTATAAAATTCCAAGTGTAGCTCCAGGGCTTCAGGATGGTCATTCTAACTGCACAGGCTTTGGCTCTGGGCAAGAGTTTGAAAGATTCTGTTAATTGTGTGTGTGTGTGTGTGTGATTTAATTTGAAAATTCTTTATAACAGAGAAATATTTAAGTGTTACATTTATTTATTTAGTGGAGTGTGTGTGTGTGTGTGTATGTTTAGTATAGTGTAAAGGACAGGGGACAATTTGTGGTTCTCGCCTACAAAGTGGGTTCTGGGTATCAAACTCAGGTTGTCAGGCTTAATGGTAAGTGCATCTTTGCCCACTTGGCCATCTTGCCCATTCAGCCTTTATTTCTAAAACAGAAATTACATTACTTAGCTACCTCTTGAGGAATGTGTATCCAGCATGTGACTGTGTCAGAGCAGCAATGGTCTGTGACAGAACTTACCCACAGACACATTCTTTTGAAGAGATCAGTACCTCATCCATTACAGCTGAAGGGAAGAGTTTCTGCTAAATATCTGGATGTTCCATGAGGTATCGGCAAGATGCATTGGTCCCTTGAGACAGGCCTGAAGTTCAGGCTCCCATAGGCCCATCACCCACTCACTGTTGTGTTTGCTTTGTTCAGCTGTGAAGCTAATGCCTTCATCTTCCTGTGTCCTGCTTGTAACTGGCCTCAAGTTTAGCCTCATATCACAGATTCTTGGATGGCTAAAAATCATCTCCAATTGCCTCCCTCTAAGAGATGGACTTAATTTTTCTCCCATAATCTAAGTTCTTTTGCACAGCCCTGGTACACAGCAGATTTTCAGTAAATGTTCTTGAGTAAAGATATTTTAGGGTTTTAACTTAAAGCTTTAGCATTGTAACATGTTCTCATAAATTATTAAGGAGCATAGTGTGCCATAAGACATTAAAAAGAAGCTTTCTCAAATAGAGTTCCTTCGAAATACCACAAGAAACTCCCCTTTAAAGCCAGAGAGGGGAATTCCTACTGTGGCTACAGAACCTTGATTGGAACTGGCTGGTACCCATGGAGGCTACTGGCTTAGGGGCTTCTCAGACCAGTAATGAAGCAACCTTATCTTCCCCAGATTACATGTCTTGGCTGTTTCTGATTGGTTGCCCTTTTTCTGTATTTTTTTCCCCCTGCAACTTTTAGGCCATTCACCTGGCCTGGGCAGCACAGTAGAGTTGACCCTGGTGGCAGAGGCTTGGGCTAGGTGGCACTGAGGGTATGAACACGGTAGAGCTGGTTCCACCACTTGTCTGCAATGTGGTGACATGGGCAAAGGGAGATGCCTCCCGCACCCCTTGCCACCTATGGCAGGTGGGAGGGTTGGCCCCAGGGTGTCATGAAGGCAGGGAGAGCTGGCCCTGCCTGTTGTCTGCTATGTGGTGGCATTGTTGAGGAAGAGGTTCCCTCCCCTTCCTTTTGTTCTTGCCACTGGCAGGGGGAAGGAGACCTTGTTACTTTTCTACATGTTCTTCTGGATCACTACCCAACGGCTTGCAAAAAAGAGTGAGTGTGTAGTGGAGAGAGGCCATGGGCCCAGGAGCACCTGGTAATGCCAAGCCGACAGATTTGGCCCTGAGGACAATGATGAGGATCCCAGGAAAACCCTCCAAGCTCGGGGCTCCCCACATCTTTTCTGCAGCGGAGTCGCTGCTTCCCTTAGGTTCCTATCCAGAAGGCTTCTGCAAATGAAAGGACTGATAATTACCTAGGAGAAGTAATATAATTTTGCAATTGAATTTTATAGTTTCGATACAAATTGTCACCTGTGCTTTTAAATAGTGAAATGGTTTAAGTCTAAGTTACAGCCCTCACGGTAAGCTATTTTTATATTGATTTTTATCTCTACCAAAATAGCAAGCAAGGGAAGAGAGAATACTATTAAGGGCGTGTTGACGCTGCATCAAGTCCAGGCTCATCTGTATCTATGGTGGCAGCACAGATTTACTGGAAGTGGCTGGAAAGACAGCCAAGGACGTTTTTGTCCTAACTAAACTCCCATGGCAGGCCAGTTTGGGAAAGGTCACACTGATTGGAACAGCCTCTTCCCAGTGGTCTGAGTAGGGGTGCGGCTATGTGAGAACAGAGCCCTCGACTGCATACTGAAAACTTGCAAGGGTTTTAAACCCAGATGTCTGGATTTGTTTTGCATTTTTATTAATTATAATTATTTATTACAGTTTATTCACTTTGTATCCCAGCTGTGGCCCCCTCCCTCCCTCTTCTTCTCCCATGCCCCTTTCTCAGTCCACTGATAGGGGAGGTCCTCCCCCCCTTCCCTCTGACCCCAGCCTATCAGGTCTCATCAGGATTGGCTGTATTGTCTTCCTCTGTGGCCTGGCAAGGCCGCACCCTTTCAGGGGAAGGTGATCAAAGAGTCAGCTACTGAGTTCATGCCAGAGACAGCCCCTGCTCCCCTTACTAGAGAACCCACTTGGAGGCTGAGTCTATGGGCTACATCTGAGTAGGGGATTTAGGTCCTCTCCATGCATGGTCCTTGGTTGTGGTATCAGTCTCTGCAGGGTCCTCAGGGCCCAGTTGTTTTTGGCTCTGTTGGTCTCCCGGATGTCTGGATTTTAAGGGTTTTAAACCCTAGCCTAACTCAGCTATATTGAATGCCCTGAGGGTAGGTGAGACCTGGTGAGAGAGAAAGGACACAGCTTCTGCAAGTCTCATCTGCTTGGTTCTGGGCTCAGCGGGGAGGAGCTGAGGAGAAGCAGAAGGGAGAAGAGGGCATTTTAGGCAACCTCAATGTCTTAGGCTTTCTGTTGTTGTGATAAAATGCCTTGACCAAAAGTAACCTGGGGAGGCAAAGATTTGTTTCAGCTTACAACTCCCAGGTCGCTCCACTACTAAGGGAAGTCAGGGCAGGAACCTGGAGGCAGGAACTGAAGCAGAACCTTGCTGACCAGCTTGCTTCTCAGGGGTTACTCAGCCTGTTCTCTTTCCTGCACCCCAGGATGCCTACCCAGGTGGGGTACAGCCATTCCACATCAATCATTAATCAAGAAAATGCCCCCATAGATTTGCCACAGGCCAGTGTTAAGGATGTGTTTCTCAATTAAGGTTCCCTCTTCCGAAATGACTCTCTAGCTTGTGTCAAGTTGACAGAAACCAGCAACACACCTGGAGAAGATATCCGCCACTAGGAACAAAGGAGCTCCACCTCCCCTGGTGACTGTGTGTGGGAAGGAGCTAGAAATGCCCAGCTGTCTTTTGTCTATTCTGGATTAAAAACAAAACAAAATAAAACAAAAGCTTATGCCCAGTTATGCATGGCTAGGTATGTGGTGCAAGCCTTTGGTTTCCATCCCTCAGGAGGTATGGGTACAGGCCAGCCTGGTCTACAGAGCAAGTTCCAGGGTTCCAGGACAACCAAGGCTACACATTGAGATCCTAACTCAAAAAAAAAATAACTTTTAAAATAATATACATATATGTGCATATGTACCTATTTGTTAAAATAGTATTTTTATGTTTCATATATAAAGGTAATGTATTAAAATGTGTTGGCACTACATAATTTTGTTTTTGTTTGTTTGTTTGTTTGTTTGTTTGTTTGTTTGAGACAGGGTTTCCCTGTGTAGCTTTGGCTGTGATAAACTTGCTTTGTAGAACAGACTGGCCTCAAACTCATAGCAATCTGCCTGCCTCTGCCTCCCAGAGCGCTAGGATTACAGGCATACGATGCTTATTTTTTATGTTTCACACACAAAGGTATACTAAAATGTGTTGGCTCTACATAAAAGTAGATACTTGTATACATGCAGAACCCACATCCTTATTGAGAGTCGTGCTGAGGACTACATGGTCCATCTCCTAACCTTCTGAAAAGGGAATAATTTTACTAAGCACTGACATGAGTATTGCCAATCAGTACGGGCTAAGTTATTGCGCCATAAGAAAACAAGTCTAAGACCCAGGGGTTTAACACGAGTTTACAATTTGCTAAGATAACCACAGTGTTTTGAATTGTATCTGCTGTCCTTTTAACTCGTAAAATTGTCCAGTGTAGAATTTTGGTTTGAAGTCATCTTCTATATCCAAAGCTGGTTGGAAGAGAACTTGTTCAGAGACTAAAGCTGGTAGGGACATCATTTTGACACATGTCCCTACCAACCTTTCAGCTGTCAGGGGAATTTGGTGGCTGCATACCAAGTAAAATGAGGACATTCAACTTCCAAGAGGAGGATTAAGAAGATGCCCAGGGCTGGGCGGTGGTGGCACATCCTTTTATCCCAGCACTAGGCAGGTAGACCTCTGTGAGTTCAAAGCCAGCCTGGTCTACAGGGAGAGAAATCCTGTCTCAAAAAACAAAAGCAAACCAAAACAAAAAGGCTACAACAACAACAACAAAAAGATACCCAGGAAATGACACCAGAAATAATTTGTAATTATCATTCCAGATTGGCCCCACCAGGGATCAAATATTTTTCAAAATCAGGATAATGTGTAGAAATCGCCAATGAAATTGGTATTTGTATCTCTTTCATCTGATTTATCAATATGATCAACGTTATAGATTATCTTGACTGACGTAAGGATGCCTGTGTAGTAAAAAATAGGTATACCTCAGCGCTTCTGTGAAGGTGAGTCCAGGAGGTGATGTTCTCTGGATTCTTGGGCTGAGTAAAGAAGACTCACTCTCACCATGTGCATAGACATCATGCAGTCTTTTTAGCACCTGACTACAAAACAAGATAGAAAAGGTGACTTCATTCTCTGTCTTTTAGGGCCACCTGTAATCTGCTGTTACAGACCAGAGGTCCTGCTTCTCAGACCTTTCTACCTAGACTTAGTGGCATCGTAGCTTTTTTGGTGTGAAGAAAAATTGAAATATTATAAGAGTTCAATAACTGTGTATCAATTCCTATAAGTTTGTCATTAGTCTACCTATATATCATCTAATCTATCATTTATGTATCATTCAGAGATCTATTGCTGTGATAAAACACCATTACTAAATCAACTTATAGACAGAAGGATTCATTTGAGCTTATGGTTCCAAAGGGATAAGAGTTCGTCACCATCATGGTTGGAAGCAAGGCAGCAAGCAGTTGTGGTAGATGGAGCAGTGCCTGAGAAACCACATTTTAAAACTGAGCAGGAAGCAGAGAGAAAAACCTGGGCTTTGGAACCTAAAATCCTGTCTACAGTGACATACCTCCTTCAGCAAGTCCATACCCTGTAATCTTCTCTAAACAACATACTTGGGGACCAAGTATTCACACACCAGAGTCTATGGTAGGAGATTCTCATTCAAATTACTACATTCTGTTCCCTGGGCCCCGAAGGCTCTTGACCATATCGTAATTCAAAGTACACGTGTCCAACTTCAAAAGTCCCTGTAGTCTCTCTGTCTCAACACTGTTTAAAACTCCAAAGTCTCTCCCGAGAGTCAAGGCAATCTCTCAATTATAAACCCTTCTAAAGTCAAAAGGCAAATCACATACTTCCAACATACAATGGCACAAAATATACATTGCCACTCCAAAAGGAAAGAATGGTAGTGTAGTGAGGAAATACAGGACAAAAAGCAAGACCGAAATCCAGTAGAGCAGATAGCAAATCTTGTAGCTCCATTATCAACCGTTAAAAAGCTCAGATGTCTCTGCTCTTCTAGCTTTGTTGCCTGTAATATACCTCTCCGTCTTGGGCTGTTTCTACCACCTGTGTGCAGCTATCTTTGGCAGATGGCTCAGCGCTGTCATCTCCAATATCCTTGGCAGATACCTCATAGCTTTGTCTTCTCCGGTATCTTGGGGTCTTCAACGCAAGACAGGCTTTACTTTCACAAGTTTGTGCAATGGTCTCTCAGAACTCTCCTGCCATGTATTTCCCAGCCTGGTCTCAGCAGCTCTCTGAAACCATGGGGAAAGATTCTACGGCCCTTTCACTCATGCATCCTTCATGACTATAAGGCCAGCACCACAAGGAGGACACTGCCAAGACTAATTGTCAGCTTGGGATAGACCCTGTGACTTTGAATCACGTTTGCATTAGGTTTTGTTTGTTGTTCTTTTTTAGGAGCAGAAAATGGATAACGTCTTTTTATTTTACAAGTTGGAAGCTTACCTGTGTGAGGTGTAGCCCTGGAGACATCCTTCCCTTAATACAATGCAGACTCCAGTCTGCTTAAATCTCTATATGCCTTTCAGAACAGCCTTGGCTGTAATATTAAGTTTCCTGCTTCTCTTTTTTCTTCAAGCTGTATATTTTGTATTTCTCTGTACTTTACTTGGCTCTTTTTTTATTCTGAGTCCACATAAGAGTACTTTCCAATCATGTCACAGGTTAGTATTAGGCTGTCTTGAAATTTCCTTTGCCAAACAAACTAGTTCATTATTTTTAAATTTAGCTTCAGGCATGTTCTTAGCACAATGGCAAAAGCAATCACATTTTAAATTCTTTATTTTTATTTTTAGTCTGTTTGCTAATATTGTTCTCCTCTGAAACCTCTTGAGCTGGGCCTTAACAGTCCTCATAGGTCTCAGCACTTCTGTCTTCCAAGCTCCTGTTAGGATGTCCAAGTAAGGGTATTCAACCACTTTTATGGTCCAAAGTTCCAAAGTCTTCCACATTCTTCCAAAAAAAGAACATAGTCAGATCTGTCACAGCGATATCCCATTCCCTAGTGCCAAGTTGTGTTTTCTTTTCTTTTCTGTTCTTTTCTTTTCCTTTCTTTTCTTTATGTTGGTTTTCTTTATGTTGGTTGTTTTTGTTGATTTTTTTGTGATTGGATTTCTCTGTGTAGCACTGGCTGTCCTCAAGCTCACTCTGTAGACCAGGCTGGCCTTGAACTCAGAGAGATCTGCCTGCCTCTGCCTCCAGGGTGCTGGGATTAAAGGTGTGCACCACCACCACCCAGCTAGTTAGTTTTCCATTGCTGTAAGAAAACACCATGACAAAGACAACTTACAGAAAGAAAAGAAAAGAAAAGAAAAGAAAAGAAAAGAAAAGAAAAGAAAAGAAAAGAAAAAAGGTGTCTTAGATCTGACACCTGGACTAAAACCAATATGGGGAAGAAAGGGTTTATTTCATCTTACAACTCTCAGTTCACACCCCATCACTGAGGGAGGTCAGGACAAGAACTCAAGGCAGCAACCTGAAGGCAGGAACTGAAGAGGAATTCATGAAGGAGTGTTGCTTACTGCCTTGCTCCCTGTGGCTGCTCACTTTACTTTTTTATATACCCAGGACCACCTGCTCAGGAGTGCTGTAACCTACAATGGGCTTGGTCCTCCCACATCAGTCACTAATTAAGAACATGTCCCACAGGCTTGCCTATAGGCCAGTCATATGAAGTCATTTTCTCAATGTGGCCTCCCTTCTCAGATAATTCCAACTATGCTG
Source organism: Pachyuromys duprasi (assembly GCA_028658305.1). Classification (NCBI taxonomy): domain Eukaryota; kingdom Metazoa; phylum Chordata; class Mammalia; order Rodentia; family Muridae; genus Pachyuromys; species Pachyuromys duprasi. The sequence goes on from CM053766.1 coordinate 45,630,752, forward strand.
TCCGCCCCCCCCCCCATAAATCAAGACAAAACTATAGCAACAAAACCCAACCTGGACAAGATTCCAGAGGGATAAGAATCCCTCAGAACAGGGATGCATGACAGCAAGCCGCAGGCTAGAGCAATATGCTGAGGGCTCATACCTCCTACAGCAAGCAAGACCAGAATAAGCGAACAGGAAATGACATATGGCTTTTGAAACCTCAGATCTTGTCCCCAGTGACATACTTCCCACAGCAAGGCTACATTTTTCTAAGCTTAGCCAAACACTGTCACCAACTGAGGACCAAATATTCAAATATCTGAGCCTATAGGGACTATTCCCATTCAAGCCATCAAAACCATCTATCCGTTAGTCATCTATCATCTGAATATCTATCACCTATCATCTATCTATCTATCTATCTATCTATCTATCTATCTATCTATCTATCACCTATCTACCTACCTGCCTACCTACTGTCTAAATCGACACCCTCTGTGGGTAATAGAGAATATAGTAGGGACATTTAATAAAACAGATCTTGTTAACACATTCACTGAACTAATCTGACATGAGATACTCTGTGATGCTCTATCTACTTGTGATCTTGAATTTGAGTATACTCTTGTCTGCTCATATATTATGATGCCACCCTGTATTCAAACTCCTTCATTATAGGTTTTGATATTTTTAAACCCACTTTTTCTTTCCCCAATCCTTAAAAGCAAAGAGCTATTTCAACCATGCTTTTTATTTTTGGTCATGACTACTCAGGTAGAAACATTTTTATTTTTCAAATTTTCCAACTTCTGAAACTCTTGTTCTTTAACATAAAGATTGGTCTCCATGCTATGCATGCAGTTTAAATGAGCAATTCTATAGAATATGTTTTAGTAAATAAGAGGTAGATTATTCATGTAGCAATTGCTATCAAACTCACAAATGCAATATTTAGACCACAGAAAGTCTAGACCCTGCTCCTGCTTTCTTCTCCAAACAGATTCTATTTGAGACCCTCTGGTCATGTGGGGCCCCAGGTTTAAAAGGTATCTTTGGGTGTATGTAGGTACAATGCCAAGATAAAGAAGAGTGGCGCACATGTGGTTTAACCAGGAGCAGGAGACTGGTAGGTATGTAACGGTACAGAGAATGGAAGCATGACACCAGCTAACATGACCCATCATTGAGTTTCTAACATGCATAGCTGAGTGTGGTCCTGGCACAGACATTTAAAGATGATGGCTCCACTGTTGAGGCTGTTTCCTTAATTGTGGTTTCTTGTAATTAGTCTTCAGATTTAATTCAGTTGAAACATTATTCAAGGTATGAAAAGAAATGATTCCACCTTGAAAAGAAATGATTCCTTAATGGACACTAGAAATGCTTGCTTTGTTGCTAGTTTCAAGAGTCAGTGCTAGGTTCCTTTTACAGAAAATTCATCTAGGCTGTTTATTAAAAACATCTCATGGAGCATGTGCCTTGCCTGATGGAAAACAGTAATCTGACCCATGAGCGTGATTTTGGAAACCTTGAAGAAGTCTTTATGGTGGTTAGTGAAACAGGAACTTCTTATCTCAATTATTTATGTGCTCCAACCGCTATGGTAATTTATGGTTACAGCTTTTCACTTTTGATGGGCAAGGCCAGAGTAGACAAACTCAGAAGAATGGAAATTGTCCAAGGCATTAGACAATTAATGCTATTACAAAATCAGACACATGCTTTTCTCAGTAGGGTTGTTCAATTGCAGCTAGAGTTAAAATGCTAAGTGTGTAAATAAAAGAACATCAGAATGATGTAAAATGAGTACTCTATAAGAGTAAGACATTTCTAGGCAGTAATAATCAATCTTACACAACCTGATCAGTAATACTTGGAAGCCAGCCATTTCGTTTTTAGAATCCTATGTAAATAGGGAGTGGTGTAGAATGTTAACATATAATATTATTGAAGAAATGAACGAAAACTCACACATAGAAAAATAAGAATCATTGCTTTGTACTTCCATTCGCTGTCTTTTAAGGAGCCAACTATTACGAAAAAAGACAAAGCCAATTTGATATCAAAGAGCCTGTAATTCCAAGGCTGAAGAAGTAGAACCAGGAGGACCTGGGATTCAAGGCCAGCCTCAACTACATAACAAGGCTATCCAAGACGACATGAGATTACATCTCAGAAGTAGATGGAGGAGGGGAATGTAGAAAATTCTGTTTATCTAATTGTTTTTCAGTCTGTCCCACAATAATATTATCAAGAAGTAAATTAGAAAGGAGAAGTTATTTATGATTCATTGTCTAACTTTAAGTAGTTCATCTAGTTTCTTACTGTAGGATAACAAAGAGATGCCCACATGGTCACTGGATACATGGTGTAACCTCATTGTCTAGGCCAGGATCCCCAACAACACCTGAGAACCTGGAATTTAGAGACAACATGAACTCACAGCCAGTGTGGATGGCACCAAAGCAGAAGATTCATGAGGTAATGTCTTGAAGAAAAGTTAGTCAGCCAGTATACAGTGTGTACATTATCATTTTTAAAAGTTGATCAGAAAAGCGTAGAGGAATTTTAATCCAGCAACACGGCTGCTCTGATCCTATCCATAGACCTTCTAGGTCTGTGTGATCTGGCTGGAATACAGTCATATCCTTAGTATATATCTTAAACACTGACATCTAATTGAGGGACAGACAAAGTGAGAAAGATTTGACAGGGTAGGATACACCCAACTCTCATGAGAATAGCACAGGAAAGAAAAGCTATTTAAGAAGTGGAAGAGAGTTCAGTCAGTCAGCTGAGTGGAGTTGAGGTCTGTCGCAGGGAGTCAGTTGAGAGGCAGTGTTGTGGAAGTTCAGTTCATGGAAGTTCAGATCAGTTCAGGCAATTCAGTTGAGTCAAGTTGAGTTTGGTGAAGTTCGGTTAAATGAGTACAGTGCAGGGGAATTGAGTTCATTCGTGAGTTCATGCAGAGGAAGGTGAAGCCAGAGAATGAGTAGGAGCCAGAAGATTAGAATAGATTGCTATAATTAGTTTGAGGCCAAGAAAAGCAATTCAGTCAGAAGTTGAGATAAGCCAATTTGAATCAGTCAGCTTAGGAGGAGTTTGAGCCAGAACAGCTGAGTCGAACCAGCCATCCAGAGTTTTGGAAAGAGTTAGAGAGGGTGAGTATATCCGGCAGTAAGCCTCCAAGACTAGAATTACATCTGGCAAATAAAAGATACTGAAAGGAACAGGCTAGCATTACAGGTTGCTTTATAAATTCTGTACCCCATGTTAAAGTAAATTCTCCTAGCACGTTTGCAGAAAGCAGGAAGAAGAGCTGGTGAATTAAAACAAGGCCCCACCCCGTTGCAAAGGAATGTGAAAGGTCTCCTCCCTGCCGTGGAGGAGTGTCCAGATCTGCAGTATAGAAAACGTTGCCTAGAAACCAGTCCAGAGGTCACAGCTCCCCCACCCACATTGGGGCAGGATCAGATGGACTTGACGTCTAAAATGAACCAATCATTTTAAAAGTCAACTGACCAATCCAGTGTTGCCAAGCCTGCAACCCCTGAGAGTCCCGCCCTTCTCCCTTTAAAAACTTCAGCCTTTTGTCTCTCCTGGCTGTCCCTCCCCGCTTTTGTGGGGGGCAGTCCCATCGCGATGGATCAAATAAAATGTCCTCTTGCTATTGCATCGAAGCTTGGTCTCCTGAGTTCCCTTCGCCCCCTAAGGAAGTTAGGGTCCCCCCAATTGGGCCTAACAATACATTTACAGAAAGAGTTCCATGGGGGAAGGGTGCAAATCCCCAAAATTGGTGAAAACCCCAAATATTGAAATCTAGTTTTTAACATACATCTGAAGCATTTACCAGGCAAGTGTCTGAAACTAAGTTGGTTTGTTAAAACTATCTGGTGGGTATATAATTCTTTCAACTTCTTTTATTTATTAGAAACTGAATAGAATAGTTCCCACAATATGAAGACAAGACTTGTTTAATGAAAGTGATGTTCAATTCTGCTTCTGCAATATGCAGATGTGTATGTGCAGGATGTTATCCATCTCATTTGGGGTCAGGTTTCCTGACACTTTATGTTTTCTCCTCATATACTACATCAAGATGATTTTAAAAAATAAGATGTATGTGGGGGGTTGTGCACATGAGTGCGGGTTTATGTGGAAGCCAGAGAGAATGATGGATCCCTTGGAACTAGAGTTACAGTTTATTATGAGCCTGCAAACTGAACTGCAGTCCTCTGCAAGAGCAGTCTAAACCACCAACCAGCCCCGGAAGGTAGTTTTAAGGAAGGCACTCACTAAGTCTTGCTACGTGTGACCTTACTCGTCCATTGTATTACAGTATGATGCCCCCCTTGGTGTAAAGTGTCTTGCTTATCTTCATGCTTCCTTCAACTTAACACATCCTAGCACACTGAAAATACTAAGGAAGTCAGCACTGCGAAGTCCTGCTGTATATCTACCACCTGCTTTTATTCTCCATGTCTGCTCTGAGATCCCTTTTGTCAACAGTGATACAGAAGAAAGAGATATAGGGTTGATCTTGGCGCCACCAGAAGCTTTCATTTTTCACATTTGCTTCCCTCACCTCACCACTCCTTAGCCAGCAGCTTCGTGTTTCTCTCCAATGGAATATTGTAATAGAAAAAAAAAAAGTGAAAATAATGTTTGACATAGAACTAAAGCCTAACATGGCCTCACAGCATGTACCTTTTGAAAAGATGAGAAGTGTCCAGATAGAACGTTGGAAGGAAACAGGTGACATGCTTCAGAAAAACTGGAAACACACATATCAAAGCTTCCTGTCATCCCCTGCCTTACCCATTTGTCCTGCGCTCTTCTCTTACACTTGCTCCTCTTCTCTTCCGCCCAGGGTTTGTTTTGGAAATGCTGTCACTTGTTAGCATAGCTTTTATCTCAGTGGGATACCTTTCCTGTCTGCTGTTTTCCTTTCAAGGAGGCAGGACCATCACTTCACCCTGGGAGTTTTTATTCAACACACCCCTGTTTTTAGATGAAGCTGAAGAAACTTTGATTAACAGGTCTCCAAGAGGGGCACTCTAACCATGGCCTAAGGCTCATGTGTGTGTTTCCTCCCTCTCCCTCTCCCCCGTGGAAGCTGGAGTAGGAGCTTCTGTTTGGAATGATGGCCTTGTGAAATATGGCCCCATTCTGTCCCCTGAGATGGGAACCAGAGGGCAGCTGTGTGCAACTGCCTTTAATGAAATTTGCTCCAAATGTTGACATTAGGATTGTGATTAGAGTTCTCGAATTGCTTCTATGCAAAGTCAGTCTTCCCAGGCAAGGCAGAATTTTCCGTTGGGGATTCTGGAGCCTGGGGAGATGGCAAGGAAACAAAGGGAAGTCAGGAACACAGAAATGGAAAGACCAAAAGACACACCTGGCATGGGAAAAGCCTAAGGCTGTTGGAAATGGCTGATCATCTTTGTCCTTGAACTTTGAATACTTACTTGTCTTAATTTATTTTCCTGGCACTATGATACAATACCCTGACAAACACAACTTAAGGGAAAAAGGCTCATAGTTGCAGGTTACAGATCTTAGCAAGGAGGAGGTGGAGGAGAAGGTCACAGCAGCAGGAGTTTGAGGAAGCTGCTCATACCTCATCCATAATCAGGAACAGAGAACAAAGGTATGTGTGCACATGCTAGTGCTCAGTTTATTCTCTCTACTTCACATAGTCCAGGATGCCCTGGCTGGGGTATGGTTCCCCTGCCACACACAGATAATGAAATCAAGATAATCCTTTAAAGGTATGCCCAGCAGCTCATAATTTCTTAGTTTCTGTCAAGTTGACAATTACTTTTTCAAATGACTTTCATAGTCATCAACTTCTTTCTCCCTAAACCTCGGGGCTAGAATTATCTATCTATCTATCTATCTATCTATCTATCTATCTATCTATCTATCTATCTATCTATCTATCTATCTATCTATCTATGCACATTGATATTCTGTAAGTGCCCTAGCAGGCTGATACTGTCAGCATAAGCTCATTACAGGTATATAGAAGAGACTCTAAGAGCTAAACCTGAAACCTCAGATTATTATTTGCACATGAAGGAAACAGGAAACTCATCTAAGTGTCATGATGAAGATACACAAGTTCTTACTTCTTGCAGGAGAATTCTCTCAGATTTGCCAAGATCAAGCCTTCAAACATTTTTTGCTTTCTCTCCCTCTCATGCGTGAGGCTTTTGTGAGATTCTGGGACTCTCTGCCTGATGATTTTTGATAGTGAGTGGAAGAAAGAGCTAACTGAAACCTGGGTGTGTGTCTGGCTGAGCCCTCACTGTTGGATGAACTGTGGCAGAGACTTGCATCTAAATCCCAGAGACAATTTGTTAGTTCCTATTGCCACTGTAACAAACAACACAAATTTAGTGGCTTACAATGAATGGTACAAATGCGTCCATAGTTATCAGGATCAGAAGCCCTAAACAAGCCTCATTGGGATAAAATTATCTTGCCTCCTGGGTTTTGTCGCTTCCTGAATGTTCTTGAAGATTGTTTTATTCGTCTTTCCCAGCTTCTACAAATGTTTTCCTTGGCTCTAGAATCCCTAACTTCCATTGTCAAAATGATGGTGATATCTTTCTCCCATCAGTTGGGCTCACATCCTACCTCATTCTCATACATTTGAAGACCTTTGTAATTGCATTGGGCCCACATGGATGATTCTATACGGTCTATTTTAAGTCAACTGATTAACTGCTTTAATTCTTCTTTGCTCTGATAATTTGTTCTAGGGATTGTGCCCTAGATGGTTGAGACTTCCAGCCCTGGGCGCATCAGACATCCTTGGAAAGATTTTATTTTGCCTATAAAAGTGAGTGTTCACTCTTATATGTGTAAATATGTAGAAATAAAAAGATATCAATGTAAAACACAACTTTCTTTGTAATGGCAATACGGATGGTTTATTCTGAAGCTAAATATGAGTGACTATGGCTGAAGATTAGATTCAGGTTACCAGAAATGCCCTGCTCCAGCATGATGACAACTTCTTGACATTTTCACTGTAGCAGAATAGAAAGAGTCATGAATCCAAGCACCATTAAAACACATTGGTGGAAACAGCAGGCAGGTAGATTACAGTACGATGACATTCTTAGCCTTTGGGTTGGCAGAGGCTGTTGGTCTATTAGGTAAACTCATGTTCTTAATGGTCACAAAAATATTTGCTCAAATACAGAGGTGTGCAATGAATGGTTACTTAGGAAGGCTAATGATAGTTCAAAATAAGTTGTCTCTTGGCTTGCAACATAGTACTTCACAGTCATAGAAGGTCTAATTAATCAGCATTGCAGAATCTTTTACATAACTGTGGCCTTTTCCCCTGACTTCAGTTCACAAAGGTCATGTGCCTCCTAGTGAGGTTAAGACCTAAGAGCATTTACTATGGAGAGAAAGAATAAGGATTGAGTGAAAATAAAGAAAAAAATTGTTTGTTTTAAATTTAAAGGTACATTTATTTATTTGTGTGGGGCAGGGCTATAGGGGTACATGTTGAGGCCAGAGACAACTTGAGGGAGTTGGTTCTGTCCTTCCACCATGTGGGCCCCAGGGATTAAATTCAGGTCATCAAGTTTGGCAGCAAGTGCCTTTATATGTAACTATCTAAAGTCCCTGAAGTGTTTTGTTTTGTTTTGTTTTCTGCCTGAAGTTAGCCACATTTGCTTTTGAGGAAAACACCTCAACCAAACGATTTTTAGATGCATTGGTTTAAAAGTCTTTAAGATATAATTCAAATGTGTATTGTTATAACCTGCTTAGCCTGCTTAAACTCTATATCACCTCTGTTGGACCTATTTTAGTTCTTATCATAACTGTATCTCCCCTGTTAACACCCGCTGTCACCTTTAGCATATCAGAAGCCATTTTGCCTCCAACTCTCCATTTTGATTATAAGGTGAAATTTAAATTCAAATTCTCAGGCCCTACGTGCTTGAGGCCAGGGCACAATATAATAATTAAATACTTTCTGCTTAGAATAAAACAACTGATCATAAATGCATGTTCTGCTTGAGTTAAAGATAAATGTATGTCCTGTTAAAGTGAAGACCATAACATCCTGTTTTGTTTCTTACTCCCAGAAAGCTGAAAAGCCCTCAAAAGTCCCCCTACCCTGAATCCCAGCCAATCAGTTTAAAGTGCTTTGTCTAGCTGCCTAGGTATAATACACTTGGAACAATCTCTATTACATTTAGCTAGTCAAAATGATATAATCTGCTCCCCCTGCCTACATCTGGTTACCTGGTTGTTACCTGGTTACAATATTTCGTATTAAAAAACCTGCCTTAGAAGCAGACTAGCATCATAGTCTGGCTCCTGAGCCAAGACTATGTTCTTGACCAGTCAGTTTTTGTTTGACATTCAATAAACTTCCATCAATCTGAGTCTGGTGTTCAAGTGATCAATTCCTGAACCCATGACATATTTGTCATTTGGCATATAATGTACAATCATTTGAAAGCTACTATACCTAGTGGGTTTGACGAAAGGATTATTTAGAGATCCATTTGTTGGGTTCGGGTGGAAGCTGAGAAAACTCACTTCAGAGACAGAAGCTTAAAATGAACGATTTATTTTCTTTCGTGTTCAGGGGAGCAACCAGTTCAGGATCTGGACCACATCCCCAAAGGGAGATTGTGCAACACTTTTAAAGGATGGAAACAAGAGTTGAGCGGGCTGTTGTGTTGACCAATCATATTTTGACAGAAGGAATTGAGCAGCAAAGTAAACGTGAGCGACTGGGCCTTTCCAGGTCACCTGGTTTCAGGACCCTCAACTCAGACAGTCGCGTCCTCTTTTGGACTTTGGCATGAAACTTAAAATGATAGGGGAAAAAAGGAGTGGGCAAGCTTTAAGTCAAGATGGCAATATATTTACAACTGTGTGCCTTAGTTTATATAATGGATAATGACAACTTACCTCTCTACATACATCCTTTACTGATTAATAGAGCAACATGAAACACCTGAAGAAGCAGGATAGGAGTTGGGTTCTGTGGCCTGGGGATATGAATTCAGCTTTGACCCTGCCAGTAAGACAGAACTGAGGTGGCTAGACCCAGAAAACTGTCTCTTAATACGTTCATAATACTAAGTGCAAATAGAATTTGGAAAGGTAAGTAGATTATATCTGAAGGTCCACCTCTTTGGCTTATTGATGGTGACTATGAGACTGAAATGCTGAAAGCTGTCAGATAGAATGATGGGCTGGTCATAAGATGAGGTTGCTGTGGTTTTAGAGAGATGATGGGGAGCTATCCCCTCCTCCTACCTTCACTCTAGATCTTTAGTTCTTAGTCCAGCTGCTTTGTCTTTACACACCTTTGCATTTCACACTTTCCCATTCCTAGTGTGCGCTTCCTTCTTGGCTCTCAAGGACCAACAGTTCACTTTGTCCCAGTCCATTAGTCCCAGTGCTAATTTTCAATTAAGCACTGATTTGTTTTCATTTTCTTTTGTTAAAAATATTTATTTTATTTTTAAGTGTGTAAATATGTAAATATGTAGGTGCAAATGCATGTATGTATATGCACATGTATGCAAGTGACCTCAGAGGGAAGAAGAGGGCATCCAGATTCCCTGGAGCTGGAGTTACAGGCAGTTATGAAGCACCTGACATGGGTGCTGGGAACCACACTCAGGTCCTTTGGAAGAGCAGCAAGTTCTCTTAACTGCTGAGCCATCTCCTCAGCCTCTTCTTTGTTTTATTTTTTTTCCCCAGATATTCTTATACTCCTTAACATCATTTTAGCTTTTGATTAAGTAAACACTTTAATATACACAAAAATATTTGCATCACAGATACATACAATTACCAAAAGTGCTTTTCGACCATACTTCAAAAACAAGCAACAAAAGAAGTTTTTAAAAAACCAAACTACCACCACCAACAAAACACCCCACACATGTTCTAAGGACCATTAACTTCATGCTCATGAAGGTAAACACTTGTAAGTTATTAAGTGCTTTCCATTTGATCACAGAATGCCTGCTAGGTCATTGGCTGGGAGGATCCACACGAGGAGCCATATTGAAATCACATTAGGCTGCATCTGCTGTGACTGTGTTATATGACTTATAAAACACTTTGAGGAAATGGAAGAGCAAGATGGAGGGAGGGTCAGCCTGTGTCAGGTATTCAGCAGAATTGCTGGCCAGTGTCAGTAGGTCCAGGAGTACAGGGGTGGCTAGCTTGATTTGAAGAGGATACTGCCCTTTGCAGCCACCTGGCAGAGACATTGAGGAGAACTGAAGCAAGTAGTTGACAGGACTACTGTCACTCACAGCTGGAGTTAGATGAGAGTACAGCATCAGGAGAGATTTAACAAGCGTGCTCTGTTAAATCAACAAGCACAGGACGGGGGGACTCTGTCTCCAAAAGAAAGAGCCATTGGACCTGCCTGCATGTAGAGGCTTACAGGGCTTACCACCAAACATGTAAGTGGTTACACTAATGACCACTGTGTGAATGCTCCAAGTCTCAGCGTCTGTGACCCAAACCATCTTCTCAACTCTCAGCACGCTCATGGGTAAACAGTTCATTCTGTCTGCATATTATTTACAATCTGACCAGCTTTTGGGGCGTTTGCATATCTTCTCGAGATTGTCTTCCATAGTTATGCTGTTTTTTTCTCCTTCTGGGTGAGCCTTGCTCTACCATATTTTTCAAAACACCAACCATAAACAGGGTTCTGTGATGATGATGGTTAGTTAGTAGATGAGGGCTTTGAGAAGAACTTTTAGATTCTCAGACATTAGACAAGCCCCCAAGAACTGAAAGAGTCACAGAAGATAGGGTGTAGGCAGCTTTCTGTTGGTGACATGTTTAATAAAGCAAACGCCTTTCTGCATCTAGGCTTGAGTAATTTATTTTAGGTAAGAAGTAAAAGGGAATGGTATGGACTGGATGGGAGGGTGGAGGAGAAACCTAGATCAGAAAGTATTTTGTGAGGAAAACCTGTTTGAAAGAGGGAGGTAAGGAGATCAGACATTCAAGGTCGTCATGGCTACACAGTGAGTTCAAGACCAGCTTGGAAAAACAGATGAACCATCAAAGAGCACGAGCTGTCAATACACTATTCCATTTTTATATATCTTAGGTTTTTATTGAAAACAGGTTTTTCTCATAAAATATATTCTGATCATGGTTTCTCTTCCACCCACCCATCCAATCTACACCATCTTTGTCCCTCTCACTATAAAACAAACAGGAACTTAAAAAAAATAGGACAAAACAAACAAGCCAACAAATAGGGGGAAAGAACGAAAGAAAAAGGCACAAGAAGCATACAGATGTAGAGACAAACATATCAGAACACACAGAAATCCCATAAAAACACGAAATCAGAAAGGACCTGTAAGATTTTTAAAAAATGGCCAAAGCTCTATTCTTTTGGGGGCGGTGGTAGGTAGGGGGCGGTTCAAGACAGGGTTTTTCTGTGCAGCCACTCTGGCTGGCCTGGACTCACAGAGAAAAGCCTACCTCTGCCTCCCTGAGTGCTGGGATTGAAGGAGTGTGCCTCTGGGACAGGCTCAAAGCACTGTTCTTAAACAGTAAGACTTACAGGAACAAATACCTATGTGTATTTTCTTTGCCATATCCTTCTGTAGACAAAGCTCCATTCTCTTCCCATCCCTCACTTTTCTGATTTGCATAGAGACTTTGACTTTGTGATCTGTATCTCAGCAGTGAGATACCACAGTTGTCCTTACAGAAATGACTTTCCCTGAGTCGTTCCCCACTGGTTTTGCCTCCCTCAGGCTGCTTGCTCTGATGGGGTCACCTCTTAAATCAGAACTGTTCCCAGTAAGTCTTCCAAACTCAAGACTGGTTAGGTTTGGAAGAGTCATAGAAAAGCCCTCAATAAACGAAAGGAGTGGCTCTGGGTAGCAAAGACAGTTAGCTGCACAGTGTCTGGATATTAGTAACGGATGGGCCCTCTCTTTCCTATTTTATCAAACTATTCATGTGTAAGCATGGAACAGGTTCTTGCTTGGGCCAGACCTTTCGTAGACGCTGGGCAAGGACTAGTTAACATGGTGCTAGCTCTCAGAGTTCAGGAAGTTGATTCTGAAGACATTTAGAGTCGGGTGCAATGAGGCTGGTGGAAGTCACAGATAGGGAGATTTGAAAGTAACTGTGGAGGGTTGCTTTAGCCAGCACGGGAAACGCTCTCTCTCTCAGTGTGCTTCTGACCAAGTGTGTCCTCCCTCCTGCAAGAGCGGTGTCCTGCCATTGTGTGTTGGAGGTATGTGATCTGCTTTTTTTATTTTGGTTTTATAGGGTGTTACAGTTAAGACATTACACGAATCTCAGAAGAGACATTGAACTTTGGACTTCTGAACACTGCTGAGACCCTTGGAGACTATAATGACTTCTGAAGTTGGACTCAATGCCTTTTGCATTATGATATGACTACAAGCCTATGGTACTAGTGAGTGGAAAGTGATGGTTTGATGAGAATGTTCCCATATGCTCAAATAGTTGTTTTCTTATTCTCCAGTTGGTGAACTGTTTGAGAGGATTAGGAGGTTTGTTCTTGTTGGAGTAGGTGTGGCCTCCTTGGAGAAAGTGTAAGATTTGAGGTTTCAAAAGCCCATGTCAGACCCAGGCCCCCTTCTTCCCTCCTTCCCTCCTCTCTGCCTCCATGCTCTTCACCATCGTGTAATTGACTAAGCCTCCCCCAGTTGCTCTCCTTTAGAAGAGTTGCCTTGCTTACAGCATCTCTCGACAGCAATAGAACAGTAGCTAAGACAACCATCTGAAGATATTTCATGAATTGAGGGCGACTAACCATGGGAGAGAGATGGGGATGCCAAGGCAAGAATGAGGGAAAGGTTCTTTTTCTAGATGGCCCTGGCAATGATGTGAGTGAAGGAAAAAGCTCACCTTTATTGAATACCAACTGTATGTCTGGCACTGTGTAATATTTCCATATATTACAGTGGTAAATTATTTCTAAAATTTCTAAGATATGTATTGTCCCTGTTTGACAATATCTCTAAAATGTGGGTTCCTTAACTTCAAAGAGAAAAAAAAAACAACAGAAAAAAATAATTTGTTAGACTGTCATTTGTGATAAAAAATGAACAGTTTTTGAAATGGTTATAATTTAAAACAATTTAATAGGAATACATCCTTGCATACACACCTTGCATTTTATACAAATCCATCTTGCAAATCAGTTGAAGAGGGCAATATGTTCCTATCATTATTTTCCATAGATTAAAACATTTGCATGTGCCTAAAAAATAAAAATAAGACCTGGTATGCTCTGTAAAACCCAAAAAGTGTAGGCACATAAACATGCATACAAAAATACACTGTTTAGTTTTTCACATGCTGAGAGTCAGGATTTGCAGTGCTCACTTATCACCTTACAACTGCCAAGAAATATGTAGATTTTAGTCTTTGGAAATGCTTGAGGGAGATTCTGTCATCCTTGAAGCTGATATAATTGCATCTGGAGAATGCAGATGAGTCAGCTACTCTCCTGACAAGATGGCCCCGCACCAACTGTTCTTCTTCAAATTCCTCCCCCTGCCTGTATGTCTGTAGTGTTCCCATGGTATCCAAGGTCTTTACAATGTCTCCTGGATGGCGTCATTTGGGCCACCTATCAGTTTTGTCTCCTGTGCAAACCATGATGGCATTACCCTGGAATACGTTTTCACCATTACCTCCTGTACTGTCTGATTTTATGTCAACTTGGCACAAGCTAGAGACATCAGAGAGGAAAGAGTCTCAATTGAGAAAATGCCTCCATAGAATCCAGCTGTAAGGCATTTTATTAATTCGTGATCAATGGGGGAGGGCCAAGTTCATTGTGGGTGGGGCTGTCTCTGGACTAGTGGCCCTAGGATCTATAAGAAAGCAGGATGCACAAGCCATGTGATACAAGACAGTAAGTAGTGTTCCTCCGTGGCCTCTGCATCAGCTCCTGTCTCCAGCTTCCTGCCCTGTTTGAGTGCCTGTCCTGAGTTCAGTGATAAACAGCAATGTAGACATATAAGACAAACAAACCTTTTTATTCCCCAGTTGATTTTTGGTCATGGTTTCATGTTAAACAATAGAAACGCTAAGAGACTCCCTAAGAAACACACCTTGTCAAACTCCTCAGGCGAAAGGAGAGGTGAGAAAAGGTAGGTGTCTCAGTTACTTTTCTTACTTCACTGATAAACACCTTGACAGAAGCAATCTAAGGGAAGGGTCCACAGTTGGTTTTGCTTTGTAGTTTAGTGGCATAATCTACCATGGCAAGGAAGTGAAGACAGCAGGGGCTTAAAACAGGTGGTCACATCACATCCATAATCAAGAACAGCATGAAAAAATGTGCTCGGCACAGTTTTCTCCTTTCTGTGTAGTCCAGCATCCAAGCCCAGGGAATGGAACCTCCCAAAATGAACAAGTTGTCCTATCTTAATTAAACTAATCAAGATAATTCCCTTCAGTAATGCTTAGAGTCTATCTCTGAGGTGATTCTAAAACTTACCAAGTTGGTGACTGAGAGGAAAATGGTGGGGGTTGGGTGTAGGTATACATCTTGCAAATCAGTTGAAGAATGCAAAACATTCCATTCCTTATCTTCCATAGATCAAAACATCTGCATGTTCCACAAAAAAAAAAAAAAAAAAGAAAAGAGCATATGCTCTGAGAAACCCCAGAACCTGCAGTATACATACACCAGAGTAAACAAGTTCTTTAAAATCCCTCGGTAAATAATTTTCTATCATATTTTGGTCCTAAATAAGGTGTATTTATTCATTTGGGGGGAGTCTTCCAATTAGCTCTTTAAATTAGTGTACACAATAATGCATGTGTTAGCTAGGTTTTGTATCAACTTGACAGAAGGTAGGGTCATTTGGGAAGGAGTCTTAATTGAGAGAAAGCCTGCTAGCACTGGCCTGTAGGGCATTTTCTTGATTGATGGCTGATGTGGGAGGGTCTAGCTCATTGTGGGTGGTGCCACCCTGGGATGAAAGTCCTGGGCACAGTAAGAAAGCGGACTGAGCAAGCCCCAGAAACACGCCAGTAAAGCAGCGTTCTTCTATGGCCTCTGCATCAGTGCCTGTCTCCAGGGTCTGGTCTTGAGTTTCTGCCCTAACTTCTCTGGATGATGGACTAGAAGATGTAAGCTGAAGTAAACCATTTCCTCCCTAAACTGGTTCTGGTCTTGGTGTTTTATCACAACAATAGAAACTCTCACTGAGACACTGTGACATGCTCATGTGTCTCTATCACTGAGCTCTGTTTATATTCTTTTCTCTTACTCCTCACAAAAACTGTAACAGAGAGAAAGAGAACAAAATGCGAAAGGTTTTAAATACTGCCTATTTTCTTATAATCCCAGTGGACTAGAAAAGTTAATATTTAATCATAGTTTGTCCGACTCTAAAACTATACTCTCCTGATGTCACCATCCTGTGACACAGTGTAAGAGAAATGCTGGGGACAGTAAGAGCTCTTGACCCACACACCACAAGGCAATAAAGATGCCTTGTTTTTGTTTCCTCCTTTGTGTGGGTGTGTGTTCAGAGGATAGCCTCAGATGTCAGTCCTCATCTGCTCTGTTTGGGTCTCACTGCTGCTGTTCACTCCAGGCTAGCCGGTCCATGGCCTTCCAGGAACATTCCTGCCTCACATCTCCTCTCACCACAGGACTGTGTGTTACAGATGTACACATTACCACATTTGGCACACGCTACCACACATGAGCCTCTGGTGGCCTGAAATCAAGTCCTCATGCTTGCGAGACAGCAAACTCTCCCTCAGAGCCATCATCTTCTTGGCCCGTCTTCATTTTCCATAATTCAATAGAATGTCTTTGATAGATCTCATTGTGTGAAAACAAACAAACAAAATCTTCTGGTTTAAGGCTTGGTGTTAATTTTGCCTTGGGTTTCACTGTAGTAAGGTCAAAGCTTCCGGTCTAATATTCTGCTCTTTGACATATTTTGAACTGATTTTTGCCCAGGATGAAAGATGTGGGTCTGGTTTCCCGCTTCTCCGTGTTGACACTGGTTTCCCCAGTGTGGTTACTGAGGTTCTTTTTAATGTTTAGTTTAACACATTTCCTGAACATTAGATCTCTGTAGCTGGGTGAGTCTCTTTCTGAACCCTCTTTTATTTTGTTGGTATTTGTGTCTGGTTTTCTTGTGCCAATACCCTGCTGATTTCTGTTACTACGGCCCTGTGGTGCAGTTTGAGAACAGGTGTTGTGATGCCTGGAACATTGCTCTTTCAGGGATACTTGGAATCTTTTCATTTTCATATGAATTTTGGGGTTTACAGTTCCGTAAAAAAAACGTAATTGGAATATTGAGGGGAATTATGTTGAAACTGGCTTGTTCTTCGTAATGCAGCAGCTTTTACAATATCAGTTTTTAAATTCATAAGGACACGAGGTTCTTCCATCTTCTGGAGTCTTAAAGTTTTCATGATACCAGCCTTCCACTTCTGAATAGGTGTTTGCCTGTTTGTTGGAGCTATTAATTGGATTTTCCCTTGACAAATTCATTATACTACATATAGAAAGCTTGCTATCTCTCCATGTCAGCTTTGTATCCTGACACTTTACTGAATGCGTTTGTCAGCTCACAGAGTTTTTCTGCTGGTCGCCATGCACAGGGCTTGTCATCCAAATGGCAGGGGCATGTTGTCTTTTCCTTTTCCTATTTTTACCTTTTTTAATTTCTTTCTGATACAGAGATAGTCCTAAACCAAGCAGTATGTCTGCTAGTTTCTCTGGTCCCATCCAAGCTCTCAGAGAACTTAGGGTCTGTCAGGAAGACATCTAGTTCTTGCTGTCTTGTTGGCACTAGGCCCACTCAGCCAACAATGTCCCTCATGTCCATTCTTGGGTCTTTCCCAGCATTCTTCATACAAGAAAATTGCTTGCAGGACCAACAGTTTGCTGCTTTCTTGCCCCCTGGCACATGATTTTCATCCAAGGACTCTAGTCATTGCTTAGGACCAATATCTGCCATGATCACACCTGGCTTTGGGAATCTCTGAGGCTCTCTGAAGCCATCTTGACATGCTGGGCAGATTCCTCTACTCTCGGTTCCCATCTTCTGACCTGAAAGTTCAGTCCTTTTTTACTAGATGACAAATAAAAGCAGGGACTGTGTCAAATTGCACCTCACATCATCTTGTCTTTTGTTGGGCCAGGTAGACTAGAGACTAGAGAGCCCTCTTCTCAGTGTCCGACCAGTGAGTGACAGTCAGTGCTAGACACGTTCCATACTCGGTATTGGTTACTATCCTCATTGCTGGGATGAAATGTCTGATGAGAAGCGACTCAAGGGAAGAAGGGTTTATTTTGGTCGACAAGTCCATCGTGACATGGAAGGTCTGTTGACAAGAGCATGAGGCAGCTTGTCCTATTGCATCCACATCCCACAAGCAGCGCAAGGACAGGAAATGCGGCTGGTCTCCGGGCCTGCCTCTAGCTGCCCGATTTCTCCAGCTGGGCTCCACTTCAAGGCCCATTCATGGCTTGAACAAAGTGTTTAAACATGTGAGTCTAGGAGCATTTCAAACTCAAACCGTAACTCTTGCTTCTTCCCATTGTGTGCCAGTCCATCTTCATAGCTTAACTAATGTCCTGTGGGTTTGTATGTCGTAGATAAGAATATGGATTTTAGAATGTGAATACCTTCTTTTGAGGAGGGGCTTGTCATTCTCCAGGAATTCAGGTGTGTATTCCCTGGGATAATGGTGTCCCACCCACCTACACTCAGCCTTGCAATGTCAGTAGGCGCCCGGGGTTTCCAACTGCCAACACTTGCACCCCACTGCGGAGGAGTTTTTTCTGGCCACTGATGCCAGGTTGCTTACCTGTGTCAGAGGAGATGTCAGGGTATCACTGTCCTTCAGCATAGCTTTCTATCGATGACTTGTATTGCTTGGTGTTGGTCATAGGTACTTCAGCAGAGAGAGAAGCTCACCAAGATGCTAACTAAGCCTTCATTTTCAGAAGGAGCAGAGGGGGTCAGCCCTCTTGGAAAAGACTGATACCCAGCTTGCTCACTCTGGTTACTTTATTCAAACATATACAAGGTTAATTGGAGTCTGGGAAAGGTTCCAACTACCAAAATTATTTTGCTCTCGCTGCCCATGAAAGCAGACAACCCACACAAATTTCAGTCCTTCTTGATCATGACTAGCCATAATCAAAAGTAAGAACTTCAAGTTTGCCAGGAGCATCTTAGGACCAAATCTGTGTAGTTGCAAGCTCTCCCGTAGCACCAAGTGCAGATTCTCCATAGAGACAGCATTTCTTCAAAGCTCAAATAGGCTCAAAACAATTTCTCAGACTTTACTGATTGACCCAAACATAGCAAAGGCTTTACGATACATTCACTCAAAGCCAGACATGAACGTATAGACTAACAAGAGTTGGTGAATGCTGAGTGCTTTGCACAGCCCCAGGAACTTGACCTGACTGGGGACAGTGAGGGAATGAAGAAATGGCAGACAGACAGACAGACAGTCAGACAAAGAAATAGCTGGGGTCAGCTAGGCTCCTGGTGGGGAAGGCTTAGCACCCCAGCATCTCAACATGTTTATTATACAGCGTTGCAAAGGAAGTCAGGGTTATTGCATACAGCTGAGCAAGTAGGAAGCAGGGTTCTCATATACAGATAAACAAGGAGGCAGGGCTTATGCTCTACAGCTTGAACAAGGGGACAGGTTTATTTAATCTTGGTGGGAGCAGTCTCAGTAGGGGAGCAGTCTTCAGGCCATAAATATTCAGGAGGAGAAAGCCATGGGGACATTTTCTGCTCCCACTATGAACATGCCATTCCTCCAAGTCCTTGACACAGCTGTGCCCATGTCCACAATATACATTGTCTCAGGGACTCACTAACTCAGGGCTTCTTGCAGGTGAACACATACCCCAGCTTCCCTATAGGTAAAAACAGAACAGCTCCGGGGTGTGTGCTTATACTGGCTATAACTGTTTCTCCGGGAGATTAAGTCCTAGTTACCCACAGTGACAGCCGGCTTAGGAAAGCCTCAATCACTCTCCTTCTCACTCACATCTCATGCCTTATTGTTTCTCCTTCACACAAGCCACTTGTATTGAATCTTCGTCTCAGGGTTCTTCCTGGGGAACACAACCTAAGAGGCAGATTTGCCAAGCTCCTGAAATGCCCTGCTTGTTTGGCCCGGACTGCCTTAGGAAGTTAGCTGTAAACAGTAGGGAAAGTATTGAGGGAAGAGGGAATGTGTTTAGAAGATCACTGTGGAGTGATGAAGACACATGCCCAGTGTTCCTTGATTGAGCCTGGAATGCCTTCAAAGTACCTGGTACTTGGTCCAAATTTCCTCCTTCTACACACAAAACTGAGGCAGTTTTCTAGAACATGCCTATAGATGACTTTTGAAGGTTAAGTGATCTGAACAGCAGTAAGATTTTTTTTTAAAGATTAATTTTATTTATGTGCATGTTTTTATGTAAATGTGTATCACCTATGTGCAGGTGCCTGAAGAGGCCAGAAGAGGGCATCAGATCCCCTGAGATGGAATAATAAATGCTTGTGATTATCCAGATGTGGTTCTGGGAACCAAACTTGGATCCTCTGTCAGAGCAGCAAGTGCTTTTAACTGCTGAGCCATCAAAGCAAGAACTTCTGCAGCTAGATATTCATAAAACAGTTGGAAGGTTTATTTTTATATACATAATGAAAACAATTCAAGATCTTGTTAAGTAAATTGTGATAAATGTGTCTTCTAAACAGAATAGTATATGCGCACTTTAAAGTGCACATTTAATAAACATGAAAAATGTGAATAGTACAGATACATCAAGGATTAAAAAAAAATCCACCCATGAGAGTAAGGGTCTGCCTACACACACTACTGATTTATGGTCCCCAAATTTCTTCAAGAGTGATGACATCTAAGGAGATAGCAGAAGGAGGAAGAATTTCAGCGTGCAGGGTACAAGCATGCTTACAGGAACAACATCAACCATACACGCCTTGGTCTGGGGGAACAGAAGGGAATCAAGGGGCTGCGCTCTGCACCCACCTTGCCTGTCTGCTTCCTGCCACACCGCGCATCTTCATCCCGCCTTCAAAGAAGTAGCATCAGGATGTCTACCACTGGGTGAACTACACTGAAGGCCACACCCATGATCTATAGCATTACCCACATTCTCTGGGATAGATCTCAGAATCCCCTTTAAATTTTCTTAATTTTTTTTTCAAATATGGAGAGCAATATAACCCACCTGTGATGCTTCAGGGATCAGGCAGAATTAAATCCCTGTTGTTAAATTCGGGGTCAGGGGCAGAAAATTGCCCTATTTTGTACGGCGGAGAAGTGGTTACAAACCAGATATTGCTCGGGGAGTGTACAATTGCCGGAAGTTAGGAAGAAAGCCTTTCTAGCCCACGCTGTGCCAGCTCCCGGTGTGGCCAGCCGCGAGCTGCCCCTGTTCTCATCTTGTTTAATTACATATTGACAAAAAGGTAGATTTGCCACTGAATATGGAACAAAGGCTTGGCCTTTCCTTACATCCAAGTCAGGTCTCAGCAAGAACAACGCACAAGCACCAAACAGGAATTCCAGCTGCGTGGTGCCCCTTGCTGTGTGCCAGCTCACGGTTCTAGGCCCGAGGGGCTTTGGACTGGGTGAACAAGCTCGCTTCCATATTTGGCTCTTAGCTGTTTCCATTACAGGGGTGTTACTCAAGGACTGGGTGTTTCCTTAGCACAGTGGTTCTCAACCTTCCTAGCGCTGCGACCCTTTAATACAGTTCCTCATGTGGTGACCCACAACCATAAAATTAGGTTCACTGCTACTTCGTAACTATAATTTTGCTACTGTTATGAGTTGTAATATATGATATGCGGGCATCTGATGTGTGAGCTCTGTGAGAGGGTTGTTTGACACCCTCCCCCAAAGGAGCTGAGAACTACAGCCTCGGAACAATGGAAGGGGTGTGTGTTCCCATAGACCCTTGGTCTAGTGTGTGTGGGTGTAAAAAGAAAAGCACCTAAAAGTTATTCTTCATGTTCTTGTGTCTGCGTTATCTCCTAGCTCATTAGTATGGAGAATACTTACTATATGATGAAAAACAATCATCAGTAACAGCTTGGGATGTGAAGTCAGCACTAAATCACACAGAATTTCTCTGGTGAACAATGGGGCGTGCCCTCACTGCCTTTGACTGGCCTTAAGAGTCTCTTTCCATCACAAGCTGATTTGTAACTTCCTCTGGGTCTAATTCTCCTTGGACTATAATTCCAAAGCTTTAATATTCAATTAAAATCAAATTGGAGCTGCATCCTTGGTTTAAGGGCTAGAGTCATCTAAGAGTGTTAATACTACTATAGTGTTAATGCACTGTATGGCCTGGTCCCAGAATCCTAGAAACCAACTAGGGCAATTAGGGAATGAAGAAAGAACAGACACATAGACACGGACAGAAGAGCTGGGGTCAGGTGATCTGTAAACCTACTCTGCCACAACCTGGGTCCTTAGTGTGTTGATTATGCTCAGTATAGGGAAAGGCCTGTTTCTTCCCGGTAGGAGGTCTCAAGGCTGTCTCAGGCTGCAATAATCCAGGACAAACAAGCTGGGGTTGTTAGTTATTGCACACGTTGGTCAATCACTCACAAGCATGTGCATGCACTGTCAGCATTCACACGTGGGTCAGAGGAAGGCTACTGTGCCGCCCAGGCGAGGTGCAGCATCTGCTTTCTCAACATGCAGCAGGCAAGGGTCAGGGCCAGCTCATCTGCTCTCGGGACCCTGGGCTTGGCCCTTCCAACTGCCTTAGGTGGCAAGGGGCAAGGGAGTGGAGGGCATATTCCAACCTCCCCCCGCCCTCATGCCCAGGCCACCTCATGATAGAAAGGTGGCTGGCCAGCTCTTTGGTGGGCAGGTTCTCCCGTGCCTTCAGCACCAGGGCCAGCTCTACTGTGCTGTCCAGACAAGGTGCAGGGCCTGTTCTCCCAAGCGCTGCAGCTGATGAGGGGCAGGACTAGCCCTCCTGAGCCCGATCCTGTGAGCAGCATTCCTGACTGCTGGGCGTGGCGAAGGAAGGGGCTGCATCGCCTCTGAGCCTTGCCACCCTACCCTGCCTTCTTGCCTGTTGCCTGTAGGTGCTAGTTGGGGTGCTGAGTAAAGGCATGCCTGCCACAGTGTACTGGATTCTGTTCCTTCTTGGCCACTGACAGCGCTGCTTCAGCAATTTTCTCCTTTCTGAGCAACAGCATTCCTTTTTCTGTTACGTGCTTCTCAGCATCACATGAACAGGATGAGTCATTATTCCTCTTACAGCTAAGATCCCTTTGGCCCTACTCTCTCCTGAAGCTACCACTGACCCTTAGAACAAGCCCCTAAACAAACTTCTAAACCCATGACTATTGGGTGCTTTTCTTTTATTGTCTTTTGATGCTTATTTTACTTATATTTTATGTATATGACTGTTTTGCCTGTATATATATCACATGTGTGCAGTGCCCAAGGAGGCCACAAGAGGGCGTTGGATCTCCTGAAAGTGGTGTTAGAGACAGTCATGAGCAGCCATGTCACTAATGAGAACTGAACTTACATCGTTTGGAAGAGCAGCCAATGCTCTAATTGCTAAACGCTCTCTCCAGCCCCACAGCATCTTTTAAAATATACTGTAACCAGGTTTTCTTTTTCAGAATTGTTCCCACAGAACAATCTTTTCCTCAAGATTCCCTGTGACATTATCTAATCTGACCTCCAGATCTCCATCTCTTTATTCATCCTGACCACATCTTGAGAAGTCCAGCACTTCTTGGCCTTCAAGTGTTTTCACAAGTTACTCAGTCTCCTTCACTTGCTCACCCCCATATTCCTGAGCCTGTACACTCAACACTCAGCAACTTTCCAGTTTCATGTGTGTGTTTGTGTGCAGTCATGAATGCCACAGTACACATGTGGTGGTCAGAGAACAACTTTATACAGTTGGTTCTCTTGTTCCACTTTTATGTGGGTGCCAGGGATTAAACCCAGGCTATCAGTGGTGGCCAGCACCTTTATCCTCTTAGCCATCCTGTCGGCCTCTTCTTTATTCTGTTTGATTACCAATTTTAAATTTAGGCTCCTTGAAATCCAGACCCATAAGTCCAACTATATGCTCGGTCTCCACTTACAGGTCTTACAGACATCTTGAACCCCAAACACGGCTCCTCCATCAGTCTCCAGCAGCCAGGTGTTCAGACAAAACTCACCTTTGACTCTGCTTTTCCTCACACCACATATCTAATTTTTTAGAAAACATTTTTGTCTCTTCTTCAAAACGTGCTCAGGCTCCATCCCAATCTCTCTCTCCTGTCTTGTCTGGTTTCCTCCAGCTTCTTCTCAGGAAAGCCCTTTAGCTCTGCCTTTCCTTCTGCCTTTGGTTCTCTGCTGTCTGCTCTCAACACAGCATATGGGACAATGCTTCTTAAAATCTAAGCACAAGCAAATGATTCACTGTCTCTGCTCAAAACCGTCCATGTTTCCAAAACTCACTCAGAGCAAACGTTAAGTCCTTGTCACCATCTCCGAGAGCCAACCCTTGTAGTCTCATCTTCCACCACTGTTGCTGCCTCTGCTCAGCCATTCTGCTGTCCTTTCCAGAGTCCCCTCCCCCAGCTCCTTCTTGCCTCTGAGCCTTTACACTGGTTGGATTTGCTCATAACCTACTGCTCTGTTTCCAAGCCACCACACTGTGGCCATTCTTGACACTCAACATAAAATAGCATCCGTCCTCCCACCTAGAAACTCCTCTTCCTCTTCTCCTCATTTTGTCTTTCCTCGTGGTGTTTCTATGATTTGATCTCTTATCTGTTCACTGTCAGTCAGTCCTTGTCTCTGCTATGACGTAACCACAGTGGGAAACAGTACCTACCTGAGAGAATGCATCTGTCAGTGCCTGGACAGAGGGGTTAGGCATGGACGTATGCACGAATGCATGAACTTGAAAAATGAACGTGTGTGTCTTTTACAACTCTTTCAAATGAGTCAGAAGACCACCCTGGTAGCAGAAAGGCTCTGGTTACGTCCAGGCAGCATGGGGTGAACAAGATTTGGACAGGGTTAGGAAAGACTACTAAAGTGAGGGAGCAGGTTAAGAATTTAAAAATTGGAGAATACAAACACTGACATTTAACATTTATTGAATGACTACTACATGCCAGTTATCTATTATTATCCTTACATAGGCTGTAATGGAGAGACATCAACATGACCACAGATGAGGAAACTTTCTGTCAGAGCGTTTAAGAAATGGCCTTTCCCTTAGCTCTAAGCAGCGAGTCACGATCTGCTCTTGTAATTGTGTGTTCACTGGCTTTGGAGCCATTCTTTCCCCTTTTTCATTTTCGTCGTCACCATCACTAGGACTATGGTTTGGGTTGACTGTCCCCCAAAGGCCCATGTGTTTAAGGCTTGGTCCACACTACTGAAAGGTCTGGGATCCTTGGCGTCTGGGGAATAGCAGAAGGAGATCACTGAAAGTTTGTTCAGGAAAGGAATGCTGGGAGCTCAGCCCCTCACCGTCCTCTCCTACTGTTTGTGTTTCTGCTGAGAAGAACTGGGCTACCCCAGTCTCAAAGGCAAT
This sequence comes from Pachyuromys duprasi, assembly GCA_028658305.1. Classification (NCBI taxonomy): domain Eukaryota; kingdom Metazoa; phylum Chordata; class Mammalia; order Rodentia; family Muridae; genus Pachyuromys; species Pachyuromys duprasi. The sequence continues at coordinate 45,655,359 of CM053766.1, forward strand.
GGAGCTACCTGGTCATAGTCTGAGTCCTCAGAACTGCGAGCCAAATAAACCTTCTCTCTTTATTGGCTGATTATCTCAAGTCTTTTGTCACAGTTATAGGAAGCTGACTAACACAACTAAAAGTCTAGGCATTCTCCAACTATCATGTTTTCTCCTCTACCACATGACAAATGATAATCTCCTGTTAAGCTTTTCCAAGTGAACCATAAAAAAATAAAAGCAAGGAAATGTATTCTCCAATTTTTCTCTGTAATCTTGGGAAGGTTAACCCTCCTTAACTTGCACCAATGGCAGCACAGACTTGAAGCATGAGTGCAGCATGGTCATGCCATTTCCCTAGTGGGCTTTTTAACACAAAACATCTGTCCTTGTATTTCCTTGTTAAGCCATACTGGACTATTCCATGCCTGGAAGATAAAGCTTCGTTCTCTCTATGTGGCAAATAAATGTTATACACAACATTGGAAGGAAGCGATGGTCCTGCTGCCACCAGCTACCGAGTGTTGGGTGCCCGCTTGTGTGCTTTTCAGATCCATGCAGACTCAGTGCACCTGATCCAGCAGCGGCAGAGAGCAAGTAGATGAGTGTTATTCTGTTCTCTCAGAAAGCATCTGGCATGAAACATGAAGAGTCAGAAATGTAAGTTAGTTTTTTTTCACCACTGAAATTCCTTGGGCTCCAGAGAGAAAAGAAGATATGTGTATACATATATATATATATATATATATATATATATATATGTATCTTTATATATATATATATAAAGAATGGTGTCTTTTTATATATATAAAGATATATATATACAAAATTCATTGTCTTCTGGATAAAGCCAAAATCATTCATCAGTTAGCTTTGCCAGAGAAACAAATAACCCTAAAGTGCTAATTACTTGTAACGACAAAGGTGTTTCCCTCTCTGCGATCAGTTTGTGGGCCATGTGTGTCATGGAATATGTTCATTGTCGGGCTCAGCAGAAGAAGCAGTTTCTCTGAGACAGGACTCTAATGGCAATGGGTAAAAGCCAGAGAACTGTTGGAAGCAGGGGGAAGCCTTTTCCTAAGATTCCTACGAACATAATGGTTTCTTTCTGGTGTTTTCACATGTGGGCAGTACTGTAATTTGCTCATATTCAGCCTGCACTACAACCTCCCCCTTCCCACCATTCCCCTTTCTCCTCCCAAGCAGAACCCCTTCTGCGTCCATTATCTTATGGGTGTTTAGGTCCATGTGTAGATTCAGATTTGTAATTTGATTGTCTGTTTGTGTTTTGAGAGAGGGTTTCTCCGGGTAGCTTTGGCTGGCAAACTGACCTCAAACTCACAGAGATCCACCTGCCTCTGCCCATCTACTACATCTTTGTAGGTCCAGTTCATGCATTTTCCTCGGTTGATGCTTCAATCTCAGCAAACCTCTCTGGGCCCTGGTTAGTTGGCTCCGTTGCTTTCTTGTGGAGCTCCTGTCACTTCCGGGTCCTTTTCTCTTTCCTCCCACTATTCCCCAAGACTACCTGTGCATTGACCAATGTTTGGCTGTAAGACTCAGCATCTGCTTTGAGGTGCTGCTGGGTAGAGCCTCTCAGAGGACAATTCTGGCAGGCTTCTCTCTGCAAGCTTAGTAGCCTATCGTTCATAGTGTCAGGGGTTGGCTCTCTTTAACACAGATGAATTTTATATCTTTAAGAACTGTGATGGTTATGTTTTTGAGAATTGCTCTTCTTTTTTTTTTCTTACCAACTAAATTTGTCCTTTGACAGCTTCACATGTGTATCCTCTCTTAACTGTGTCACATCCCCATCAACAACCTCTTTCCCCTACAAATCCCTTTCCTACATTCATGCCTTTGTGTATTATTTTGTGACCCACTGAGTTTAACCGGAGCTATCTGTGTCCAGAGATGTAGGACTATCCATTGGAGCCTGGTAGGCTTACCAGTGGGCACATAACCGAAAACAACAGCGAACCCCAACCCCAGCATCCATCAATAGCCAAGTTCACCAAGGAGGGTTAGGTCCCAATAACTCTAGCTTCTGTCAAGTTGGGGGAAAAAATCAGGGCAATAAGGTCTCATGTATCCCAGGTTAGCACTTCTGCTCTTCCTGCCCCCCCCCAATTGCTAGGATTACAGGTGTGTACTAACATGCCTGCTTAGTGCAGTGGTATCAATTGGACCCAGGGTTTTGGGAGTGAGAGACAAGCCCTCCACCAGCCAAACTATACCCTCAGCTTCAAATGACACGTCTTTGTCAGTACCTCAAAAGGATGCTCTGCCAAAGTTGAATTACTTCTGTGGAAGGCATTCATTTAGCTCCATTATGCTCTGAATCCTCACACTAAAAAAAAAAAAAAAAAGCTGAGTTGAGGTTTCCCAGAGTTTGACATTAGAGGTAAAAGTAGCAGAAGCAGAAATACAGAGTGTGATAGTAGTGGAAAATAGGTTGGCACACTTGGGTTTTTTCACCACTTAGTAAAAGGGTCTGAGGAGTTAGTCTGTGATGGGAGAGGGTGGGAGAGGGTGGGTAAACATGGGTGGAAAGCATTTGTCTCTGAGATCCACCCAAATAATATGTTATCCTCCCAACAAGCTTTGCACACTCTTAAGTAGGTTATTAGTGTTTGGGGTGGATGTCATCTACTAACACTCGTGGGTGGGTGTAGCTCACGGGGCTGAACTCTGTCTGGAAAGCAGCCAGAGAAGAACTGTAGGGCATTCTTAAGAGAAAGACAGAAACGTGGGTGAGGAGAGGACTCAAGCAAATCCACACTCCCCCATCATTTCCTCCCCCCTCCACTTATTTTGCCATTTAGAGTCCCCAAAGCTTTGCAGAGCTATTGTGTAGAGAAAGCAAGGGGAGGTGCAGTGAGCACCCACCAAGTAGAAGCCAGGGCCCCATCCCAGCCCTGCCTCACCTTCTGCAGTCTCTAACACATTTTCCTGTTGGCTTTTATCCCTACCAGGGCACGGTACTCCCAGATTCTGGCAGCCTTGCTGGAAGTCTGTTGCCATGGCTACCACTGCCTCTTTACTTCCACCATCACCAGCAGCTGCATGATAGGCTTCTCTTCTTGGTTGGGGGGTCCTGCAGCTTGGGGTTTCTTGACAGTGGCACTTTTCCTTCACCTCCACACTTTCCCTTTGCTTCTCTGAACTTCTCTGCAGAGTGTGAGAGAGCTTGGTGTGAGAGTCTTGGTTTAGCTTTCTCTCTCTCTCTCTCTCTCTCTCTCTCTCTCTCTCGTGTGGCCATATTGTTAGCTAACTCCTCACCAACTCTTCTGGACCATGCAACAATCCCATAACCAGAATGCATCAGCTGTCAGAACAAAATGACCCCCAAACGGCAGTGGCTTGACATAACACACATTTATCTCTTGATGAGGCTGCTGAGGTAACTAATATCGACTGTCCGTTTTTGGGGAGCCCTGTATATAAAAGGGAGAGTGAAGGAGCAGGTCTCAGCCATGAGCAGCAACCATGGTGAGGAGCCTGAAGCCACCATGAGGAGAACAGACACTCACAGCTCAACTCAGGTGCTTGCCAGGGTCACACCCAACACAGTGCCATGGGGTTTGTTAGATCAAGTGTTAGCATGTTGCTATTAGACTGTTTCTGCGTATGCAGTGACTGAGGGGAAAGCTGAGTTTATGCCATAAGTGAGCCAACATATATTTCTAATAAGTGAAGCTAGGAAGAGGTAAAAGGCAGCTGAGCGTAAGGAGAAGTGCTCGGGGGAAAGCTGGGCAGGATCAGCCCAGTGAGGGTTCATCTTCATTCACTGGCATCTTAACCATACTTAGGAGAGTCTCCCCCCACACTGTGTGTTTGTGTGTTGGTGTGTTGGTGTGTTGGTGTGTGTGTGTGTGTGTATTACCAGAGGTGTCTACCTGAGGAGGAGAGACATTCCCTGGATGTGTGGACCACTCTATGGGCTGGGGTCTCAGGATGAGTAAAAAGGAAAAAAGAAGAAAAAGAGCTGAGCACTAGTGTTCATCTCTCTCTTCTTCCTGACTGGACACAATGCGACCAGCTGCCTCAAGCTCCAGCCACTGTGCTTCCCCACCACAGTGGACTGTATTCTCTCAAACCATAGCAGGAAACATTCACCTCCTTCTTTAGGTTGCTTCTGCCAGGCGTTTAGTTAGAGCAAAGAGAAAAATAAGTACAGACATTCAATACAACACTTCCCACCTCCACTCAGCTCTCATCAGATAGAGGGAGACGGGATGTGGTCGTGGGTGTAAAAAGCGTATTTCCCTTATTTGCCGTCTGTAGCTACCCACAGAAAATGCCCTGACTCTATGACAGAGGCTCTCCAGCTCCGAGGTAACACAAAATGAAGGGTCAAAGGAAGACAGCCCGAAACTAATTGAATGAGAAAAGCGCTCTGCTGAACTTTGCTCTGCATCTTGAGCAGCATGGAAAGAATCCAAGGACACCTGAGTATTGTCTAGCTGATTGCATCCTGAGGGGACCAGGAGTTTGACTGGATCGTCAGCCTGGAAGACTGCCCCACAAGGCTTCTTAGTAGGGAGGCCGAGCTCACACACAGCACAAATCTTAGAACTGAATAGCTTTTCCCCAAGGATAAAATAAAAAGGTTTCTGGAAAACATGGTTTTTAAACCCAAGATACATGGTTTAATTACACAAAAAAGAGAATGCTTCATGTGAGGTGGGGATGTTTTTAGAGCTTATGTTTTTGACTTTGTAGTTTTGATCCCGCTTATCTCTGGCTGAGCCACGTTTTAGGGTCATCCTGTGTTCTCTCTTTAAACCTTGAGCTTCTTGTGTCTTTGAGGGCAGTTGCTCAAAGACCACCCAGGATACAAATTTGTTATTCCACTGGTGGGGGTCTGTGTTGAGTGACATCACAGCATCAAGAAGTTATCAGAGAAACCTTATCATTCTTCCCTCAAGGAGCAGCTTTGAGGAACCGGATCATGCAGAAATAGCTGAGAGAGTTGGCAAGACAGCTCAGTGGATGAAGATGCTTGTGCATGTCTGGAGACCTGAGTTCAAAACTCCCCCTACCCCCAAAAAAGGGTGATGTTAAGAAAGGCAAGATTTCTGTTCAGGAGTGTGCCCAATGCTACGTTGTGGAAAAGGGACACAGATACATGACTGGACTAAATCTCCATGGTCTGTTTGAGTGGAAGAAGGGTCAGGCCTCTGCATTCTCTGACAGAGATGACAATAGAAAAAAGGCATCACCTGGGGAGAGGACACACTGACAGGGTACTTGGAGAATCCCAAAAAATACATCAAAAATGCGCTTGGGTGGGATTAGGCAGGGGGAAAGGGCAGATCTAACAGCTGCCTTGAGAAGGCTGCTTGTGAGTCACAGTGCCTGCCTCACATATTCCAGAATGAATGCATGGAACCTTTAATGTGAGCCATGCTCTTGTTCACACACAGGAATTCAAATCATGAGTGGGTAGCCATGTTTTTGCTGGACGGTTCCAATTTCAATAAAATTGGCTTGTAATAATGAGCCGAGCTTTGTGAAAATAAGAGTTCCAGCTCTGTAGGAACTGTCACTTCTCTCCCTGCCTCAAGATACGGTTGAATTTAATTAGCAGTTAAACTTTCCGCAAAGATGGGGGTGCCGCTGCAAAGCCTGTTGAATAGCTTTATACTTGCGTTTATATAACTGGGTATATAAATATTTAAACAATGGGAAATTTCTCTTTCAGAACCAACCAGGAAATACCTGTGTTTGAATTTGTGTTCCTTGGCCAGTCATAGGCAAAGGTTAAACATCAGGAAGCAACTGTCGATTCTTGATGATGCCAGTTTAATTAGAATACTGTATGTCAAAGGATGTTGCCTTTTACTGCTGAAAGGCATTTAGTGTGTTTGGTTTACATATAATGTCAAGAAAAGGGTATTTAATACTTCTAAAAAAAAGACTCTCTCTCTCTCTCTCTCTCTCTCTCTCTCTCTCTCTCTATATATATATATATATATATATGCTGCTTTTTAAAATGGTGGCTTCAGTCACTTTAGCATGCAAGAGAAAGGGTGGGTGGGGAAGGTGGGCACTGCCTTGGGGTCTCCAAGGGGTAGGAGAGCAACTTCAATCACTTAGTAGAAGCTGCTGAAAACTCGGGATGTGGTAGAGGTTAGTGAAAGGCGAACTGACTACCTGCTATCTCCAGTGTACCTGGAAATTATAATATACCATAAACAGACCAGGGCTGAGAACATGATTTGAGGAAGAAGTACGATGTGTGTATATATATATATATATATATTAGAAGCTAGACATTGATGTTTTGACTTTGTGGGATCCTGGGTATTTTTTACATCGCTTTTTATTAGTCAGATTTCTGTTACTATAACAAAATACTTGCTGTAGAGAGCTTTTGAAGTTGCTGGTACTGGTGTTGGCTTAGTTCTGGAGAGGGTTCCCTCACCCGTATAACTTCATGGCCAAAGACTGAGGCAAATACCACATGCATTTCCTCATGGAAGGTTGGTGATGAACTGAAAAACAGGACGGAATTTTCCTTGTCTCTCCTATGTCCTTTCCTGTTTTATCATTTTTTATATAGATTTTTATACATACTTACAGTAATTAAGAGCTAATGCCAGTGACCATGTAGGGCCAAAGGAACCTTTATATACTGGTATAGACGTAAACTGGTGAAGACACTACGCAAATCAGTATGCAGATTCCTCAAGAACTAAAAATAGCACTATCACATGACTCAGTCATTCCACTCCAGGGCACATACCCGAAGGACTCTAAGCCAACCTACCACAGAGACACTGGTCATTTGTGTGTGTTCCCACTGTGAACGGCCCCATTCAAAAGAGCCAAGTTGTGGAATTAGCCTTGAGGCCTAGCCACAGACAACTGAACACACCTAACAAGATTTTTCTAGAAAGAAAGTTGAGGCTATAACATCTTCTAGAAAATGTACACAATCGGAAGTTGCATTGTGTGAAATAAGATATAATTAAGAAATGATATTTTCTGTCATTTATGGATCCTAGATTTTTATGGATACATAAAACTTTTACATGTGTATATGTCTCAAATTTTCAGCATATATATATGTATGATATATGACTATATGTATATATAGGAGGGAGAAAAAAGGATATGAAGTATTCATATGAGCAAAGAACCTGATAAACCTGAAAGCTTATTTTAATATCAACACTATGTATAACAAAAATAAGTGTAAACAATCAAAATCACATTTCTGCTCAAAATAATCTAAGAAAGCATTTGCAGAAATACTAACAGAGCACGGCTTCCTATGCAGCACATTTCATAAAACAAGATATCAACTATAACTTTAATTCCTTTTCAAGAAATCTTTTCCTGAAGGGCGTGGTGGTACACATCTTTAATCTCTTGAGTTCAAGGCCACCCTGGTTTTCAAAGCAAGTTCTTGGACAGCCAGAGCTACACAGAGAAACACTGCCTTGAACCTTCCCTCCCCCAGATCATTTTGTGTGTGAGAGTACGGATGTGTGTGTGTGTGTGTGTGTGTGTGTGTGTGTGTAAGTGTAAGCGCAGGCATCTGCATGCCATGGAGAAGTCAGAGGACAACCTTGGTGTGAGTGCTTGCCTGTCCCCTGTTTGAGGCAGCTTCTTGCTGTTCACTGCTGTACACCCAGCTCTGGCTCTGGAGCGTCTGGAGCTTCTGTCTCTGTCTCCCATCTCTCCAGGAGTAGCAGGGTTGTGATCTCTAGATGCACGGCACTGCATCTGGCTTATGTATGATTCAAACCCGGCTCCTCCCTGAGTTTGTGGCAAGTACTTTACTCCCTGAGCTGTCTCTCCAGCCCAGACTTCAGTTTCTTAAAAAATCTTTTTTGCAAGTTAAAGCACACACAAAGAGACCTTTTAAAAGAAAAAACAAACAAACAAACAACCACTACAAGCTATTGCTGTTCACTTGAATTATTATTATTTTTATCAAATCAGTACTTAAATAAGAACAACCAGAAAGCTTATGGGTATGGAACTTTTTATTCTGACTTTTGTTTAAGTAGGACAGAGTTCACTATGTTGCCAGGACTGGACATTTCAAACTCAGCAAAAGCTCAGGGTGGTCACTAACCTGTATTCTGTCTGCCTCAACTTCCTGAGTGCTGGAATTATGTGCCTGGGCCACCATGCCAGTTCTGCGTATCACACTTTACATTTATAAAACTGAAACACACTAAAAGCTGTCACCATAAAATGATACCTCGTTGTATAAGTGTCTGTGGCTGGGAGGAATGAGATGGAGGGTGACACAGAGTGTGGGAGTCTGCTGAGTCTCCACTCTGCCCAGGTCAGGAAGATGTGTAGCGTTCCAAGAAGCAAGCGCTTCTTGCTGGGTCCTAGCTGAGCATCCAGTTGTGATGTGGTCAATAGGTGACAAAGGATGTGCAAGGCTGCCAAGGAAGGGAACATATTTGAACTCAATAACCCTATCTCTGAGTCAGAAAGGCCAAGGTGGGTTCCAGGAGCCTGTGGAACTGCCCCACCCCCCACCCCTGGACAGCACCTTTGGAGAAGGTTTTCTCTCTGGCTTTCTGCTAAACCTTTGCATTAGTGTAGTCATTAATCTCTACAGAAAATGGATAGATAACTACCACTGTCAATGACAGGTTCAAAAATGAACTCAAGACTGTAAAGAAAGGCTCAGTATTTCCCCAAACCCAGGCCACCAACAAAGCCTGAATTTGAAACCAGCTTTGCCTGGCCTGTAACTAATGTAGAGGGCCTGGCCTTGGGGGGGTGAGGGGGTTGCTTTTGCTTCTAAATGGCAGCCAGGGAACGCTATGAGGAGGGCGGCCTCTCCTCCCACACCATGGCCGTCACTCAGGGTAGGCTACCAATCCAGACTGTCTGTACCCTCCAGGAAAATGTGGGGAGGAGGAAAGCTCAAGTGTTAGCTGTGCTTAAAGAGAAGGAATGTCTGAAACAGGGTCTCATGTAGCCTGTGCTGGCCTTGAGTCCACTATGTACCTTCACCTGTACCTCCCAAGCTGAGATTACAGGCACATACTGCTATCCCTGGTGTTATGCAGACATGATCTACTCTTCTTTCTTTTGATGACAACACATCGAGGAAGAATTCTGTGTACAGAACAAAATACACAACTCAAGTTCATAGTGGTACTAGCTATCTTGAATGTCCTTATTCCCTCTTTGCCTCTTCTTCTGCAAAGGCCCCTGATCCCTGAGAGAGGGGTTTGATGGGTATATCCCATTTAGTGTCTCTGTGCATTGTCCAATTCTGGCTCTCTGTATTTCTTCCCATTTACTGCAGGAGGAAGCTTCTCTGATGATAGCTGAGCGAGACAGTGATCTATGGGTATAGCAGAATGTTGTTAGGAGTCATTAAATTGTTACACTTCTATAGTAGAACAGTAGTATTTGATTTTCCCCAAAGACCATGGCCTATCTAGTCCCAGGTTCTTGAACAGTGTCAGAGAGAGAGAGCAGGAGCTGGTGCACTTGACATAGAGGGGTGCTGCTTACTGGCTTGCTTCACATGGCTTGCTCAGCCTGCTTCTTATAGAACCCAGGACCACCAGCCCAGGGATGGTACCACCCACAATGGGCTGGGCCACTCCCCATCAATCACTAATTTAAAAAATATATGCCTTATAGCTGGATCTTACATTTTTCTCAACAAAGGCTCCTACCTCCCTGATGACTCTAGCTTTTGTCAAGTTGACACAGAACCAGCCAGTACACTGTTGCTGTTGCTGGTTCAATTAAGGAGGAAGAACAAGGAAGCAGTAAACAATTAACATCAAAAGGAAAGAAAACATGAGAAGCTCAGTGTGAAATGCTTTGATGAAAACTCCCAAATTGGATGACACTCACAACTGGCTCTTATTATTGTGACTCTTATGATTGTGACCTTTCCTTTCCTTTCCTTTCCATTCATCCTTCCTCCCTCCCTTCTTCCTTCCTTCCATTCTTTCTTTCCTTCTGTCTATCTTTTCCTTTTTGGCACATTTTAGTTCAACTGTCTTATTTTTAACCTATTCAATAATTAAAAAAAAATAGAGCCTAGAAGTTGGCTTAATGATTAAAAGCACTCCCACTGCCCTCTGCTCTCCACAGGTGTGCTATGGCTCACCTGTGCCAGCACACCCCACCCCACACGCTAATAAAATGTACATTAGAAAATAGGAGCTGGGATACCACTCCTAGGCATATATCCAAAAGAGGCTCAAGTACACAATAGGGACATTAGCTCAACCATGTTTGTAGCAGCTTTATTTGTAATAGCCAGAAGCTGGAAACAACCCAGATGCCCCTCAACTGAAGAATGGATACAGAAATTGTGGTACATCTACACAATGGAATATTACTCAGCAATAAAAAACAAGGATATCATGAAATTTGCAGGTAAGTGGTGGGAACTGGAAAAGATCACCCTGAGTGAGCTATCCCAGAAGCAGAAAGACACACACAGTATATACTCACTCATATAGACATATAATATAGGATAAACCTACTAAAATCTGTACACCTAAAGAAACTAATCAATAGGGAGGACTCAGGCTAAAATGCTCAATCCCAATCCAGAAAGGCAAAGAGGATGGACATCCGAAGAGGGAAAAAACAGGGACAAGGTAGGAGCCTGCCACAGAGGGCCACTGAAAAGCTCTGCCCTGCAGACTAGCAAAGCAGATACTGAGACTTATGGCCAACCTTTGGGCAGAGTGCAGGGAATCTTATGAAAGAAGTGGGAAATAATAAGATCTGGAGAGGATGGGAACTCCACAAGGAGAGCAACAGAACCAAAAAATCTGAGCACAGGGGTCTTTCCTGAGACTGATACTCCAGCCAAGTACCATGTATGGAGATAATCTAGGACCCCTGCACAGATGTAGCCCATGGCAGTTCAGTGTCCAAATGGGTTCCATAGTAATGGGAACAGGGACTGTCTCTGACAGGAACTGATTGGCCTGCTCTTTGATCACCTCACCCTGAGGGGGGAGCAGCACACAGAGGAAGACAATGCAGCCACTCCTGATGAGAGCTGATAGACTAGGATCAGAAGGAAGGAAAAGAAGACCTCCCCTAGCAGTGGACTTGGGGAGGGGCATGCGTGCAGAAGGGGGAGGAAGGGATGGTTTGGGAGGGGAGGAGGGAGGGAACTACAGGGGGGATACAAAGTGAATAAAGTGTAACTAAAAAAAAAAAATAAAAAGGCATTTTGAATATAAAATAAGATAAAACAAAATTATCTTTCCTCCTGCAGATGCCTAAGAAATTTGTTTTGCTATTTATAGATTTTTATATCCTCTGATTCATGCTCAGAATTAAAAAAAAAAAAAAGGCAGCAACTCACCAGGGAGTTGCTCACATGGAAAGTGCATTTATTACATTAACTCAATTAGATAAGAGTTAAAATCTGCTCTCCATGTGGAAGAGGCTGAATAACAGCAGAGAAAATCACTGTTATCTGAGGGCCTGCCAGCGCCCTGCTGTTCAAGACCACTCACAGGAAAATAATAAACAGGGTTGAAAGGAGAAGGCCCCAGTCATTCATCAGTGGCAGTGACGTAACAAAAGAGCTAGTTACCACAGAAGTCTTTGCAATCTGAGGATATCTGTGACACAGGTAGAGAAATGACTTATGTTTTTGGAGTCAGTTGGCAGGACCTTTAAGTACATTCGAAATGCAGTGATTTCTAATCAATTTTTCTATTTGATTTGAGAGGAAATTGTAAAAATCAACACACAAACGCCACTCTCTTGTTTCCATTAAGGAGCTATGGGAGCAAGGCAGGGGCTTGTTTTCCTTGAACAAGTATTGTTTGTATGCCTGTGTTTATTTTACCAAAGGCAAATGAGAAGTCAATCAGAAGCGTGATAAGGAGTCTCCTCTATATTAGTGTCTACATACACATATGTGTTACATTTGCAGCTGTAGACAGACGTATGGTCTTTCCCTATTGTCCTAGTCTCTTCTGAGAGGAGAGCAAATGTCCTAGGGAAGCTTGGCTTTAGGCTATTGGCATGGAAGAAAGTTCGAAGGACTAGATGTACAAAAGCAGAGTATTCAGACACGGTCATGTCACAAATAAATGGCCCCGGGGAGACCACCCTGCTGACGGGCCCTGACTTGCCCTTATAGCTTCCTTATTGGAAACAAGAGAGCAGCATTCATGTGTTGATTTCGCAATTTCTTCACAAATTGAATCTTTTCTCTGCCTTTCACTCTGGCAGAGCTGAAGTTTCTGTGAGCCTGGCATCCAAATAAGCCTCTGACTGAAATGAATACAGACCAGCTCTGTCCATGAAAGAAAGTGATACCTTTTACTCAAGCATTGGATATCAACAATCAAATATGCTGCTTTGAGGCTGACATGGCTCAGTAGTTACGAATGCTTCCTGCTCTTGCAGAGGCCCACAGCTGCCTAAAATTCCTGCTGGCCTCTACAGGTGCCTGCACAGACCCATAGATACACCCATAAAAATAAAAATAGCATATTTTAAAATAAAATTTAAAAACGAGTGATTGCTGTGGGTTGACCTATATCTCCCCAAAATAGTATAATAAAGTCCTAACCCTGGGAACCAGTGACTGTAACTTTATTTGGAATAGGTCACTGTAATTAGCCTAAATATGGTTGCACTGGGTTAAGAAAATCTACTCAGTAAATCACACTCCATTGTGATTGTGTCACTGTAAAAAAGAGGCACAGATACAGGGAAGACAGGAAGAAATTGGCATTGCACACTTACTGGCCATAGGCATCAGGGCTACCAGAAGCAGCCAAGCTCCAAGACAGCATGGTCCTTCCAGCACCAGGATTTCAGATTTCTGCTCACTAGAACTCTAAGGCAGTAAATTTCTACTGTAAGCCACTTAGTTTGTGATGCCTATTGTGGCAATTGCAGGATTATAATGATTATAATCATAATTAAGAATCCCGACAACACTGTCTCATCTTTGAGTGCTTCTGCCTGCCAGTAACAATTCCAAGTGGTTTATGTATACTATCCACTCATTCATGTTCTCATTTTATGGGTAGGCAGCAGCAGAGAAAGCTGAAGGAAGCTTAGGTACATGGTAGAAGTTGGGTTCTAAGTGAAAGGAGCTATCCGAGCACCTTCAAGCACCCTTTTCCTGAGCGAGGCGTCACATAGGTGATAGGAGACACATGCTACCTTATAGTGTTTCTTGGGTCTCTGTTAGAAAACAGAGTTGAGGACATCTTAAAGTCTTAAGGACATCTTAAGAGGAGGTCAATCAGATGACCTTAGAGGAACCTCCCAGCCACAAACACAAAGCCTGCAGTGGAAACATGTGACTCAAGTAATCAAATAGTGAATGGTGAGCTGCAAGGGGGCCAAAAGAGGCCCTGAATTCAGGGTTAAACCTAAAGGCTCTGACCTTCTACCTAGACCCAAGAACAAGAGCCTGGAAATGACTCTTGTCTGTTCTTGGGTCCCAAGGAGCAAGCAGGACAGTGCTGACGACTGTACACAGCAAGGTTTGGTGGCTTTGTCCTTCCTTGCATGTGGTCCTCACTGGGTCTCATAGAATTTCCATCAATGTGCAATGGGGTTGGGTCACATGCACCCCTTCATCTCCTCCTTTCATCTTCTTCCCACTCTTGTTGACCCCCTCTCTCAACTAATCCACCCTCTGTGCTCATGTCTAACTATTGTCAATGTCAAAACCATAGCTCATCCTAAAAGGAATAACAGTTTATTGTGGAGATATTTTGAGTGACTCTACCTGAGAACACAAATTTAAGCCACCCCAGATTCTACGTTTCAACATGGAAGCAGTTTCACAGGGTTTTATAAAACAAAGAAAGTTTTATAAACAAAGAAAGTTATAAATCAAGGCAATTTAAAATACATTGGTTGGTACACCAGAGAGGCGGATGCACAGAGATGGAGGGTGCTTTTTCATAGGCCAAACGTGTTATCTGATGACATTCTTAACTCTTGGATTGGTGGAAATCAGTGTTAAGTGCTAAGTTAATAGTTTCTAAGAAGTTTTTATTTATTAACATTATTATCATTTTATTATCATTATTATTTTTATTTATTATGATGAGGTATTATTTCAGACACAGACTGGCTGTTCCAAAAGGCTAACACTAGCCGAAGACAAAGTAACTAGCCTCTGAACCTACAAAATCCCAATCTCTCTTCAGTACTGAAATCCCAACCAGTCCATCAGTGTCTGCAGATAGACTCCTTCCAGGAACATTTTGTTCACAGTCAGACACAGCTTCTTTTCAGGAATTTTTGTTTCACACTAGGCTTTAACCTAGATTCCAAATCTAAGAGAAAACATTTGGCATTTGTCTTTCTAAGCCTGGTTTTATTTTGTTTAACATGATGTTCTCTAGTTCCATCCATTTTTCTACCAATGATGTAATTTTGTTCTTACAGATAGAAATGCTGTGTTTAAGTCCATAGAAACTTTAGAATGTTTCCTGATACTCTATTTGATGTGCCACCTTGATCTGGCTATTCTCACCTTTTATTGTTGCGGTTAATGCATTTCATTTTAGCCCATAGTTTAAAAAAATGATTGTTTTGTTGATTAAGGAAAAAATTGATTATTCAGAAGAATCATGTTTTATCCACTTTTCTGCTGCTATGATGGAATTAACCATGACCAAGGCAATTTATATAAGAAGGATTTTATTTGGTTTCAGATGGTTAGAATTCATGATAGCAGAGTAAAGGCATGGAGCAAAAAACACGAAGCTGAGGGCTCGCATCTTGACCCACAGCAGGAAGCAGAGAGCAAATAAAAATGTCTACTGCTGTTCTCTAACCTATGGGTTGTGTCCATTTTGAGGGTAAAATAGCCCTTTCACAGTAGTCCTCTAAGATCATTGGAAAAACAAATATTGACATTACAATTCACAACAGTAGCAAAATTACAGTTATTTAAGTAGCAACAAAAATCATCTTATGGTTGGGGTCACCACAGTATGAGGAACTGTGTTAAAGGGTCGCAGCGTTAGGAAGGTGGAGAACCGCTGCTTCTACAGTCTTTACGTCCAGCCCTAGTACGATAGTTCCTCCGACACAGCCACTACTCAAAACCTTCCCCACACAGCACCACGAACGAGGGGCCAAGTATTTAAGTGTTTGAGCTTATGGAGGACTCTAAGTAAACCACCGCAAAATCTAAACACGAACGCCACCTCCTTTAATGCATGCTGTTCACGCATCTACTCTCCAAGCAGGAGATGCCTTTTCCTTGCATTTACTTATTTTCCTTGCCCCACCCCACGACGATCCGTCTCTGTCTCTGTCTATCTGCCTACCTGTCTTTCTCTCTCTCCTTGTGTGTGTGAGTGTGTGTGTGAGAGTGTGCGTGTGTGTTTGTGTTTGTATGCATGCATGTGTAACTTTCAGAACTCAGTTCCCTGCTTCTCTTGATGCTTTTCTCAGTAAGCACAGTAAAGCTTTTGCGTGGAAAACACTTCACAAGTATATCTCTCAATACTCTTCAGATCCCAGCTTACAGATCATCACCATTTTCAGTTTTCTTCTATTGTTGTTCATTTGTTCTTCAGCTGTTCATTTATTGTGGGTTTTACCTCCCAAGCAGCCTTCCTTTTATGCCTGAGGTAAATACCTGTGGGGAAAGTCAATACTTTCCCTCATTCTTACTCTCCTTTTCTTCCTGTTGACGCCCTTTCCTCTCTCCTTCCCCTCATCCCACTTCTCCCAACCTCAGCTTTATGATGTACATTTACAGAATCTTTTTATTACTGCTGCTTTGCATTTGAAAAGTGTTTGCTCACACTCTTCATTCTATTGCTTTTCATAACAACCTCTGGGATAACCAGGGGCCATAGAGACTCAAATTAAGGGATGTGCCCTGGGGCATCTAGCAAGGAAGGCTTAATTTAGTGTCTACACCCGATCCTTAGCGAAGTAGCTTTTTATAAAAAGATTTCTGTATTTTATTTTGTGGATAGGGCTGTTTCCTCTGCATGTGTGCCTGTGCACCACATGCATGCAGTGCCCACAGAAGCTAGAACATCCAGATCCCCTGGAACTGGAGTTACAGATAGTTGTGTGTTGTCATGTGGGTGCTGGAATCAACCCTCCGTTCTACGGAAGCGCAACTAGTGCTCTTAATGGTGAGTCACTTTCCGATAATCAAAGTAGCTTTTCATAATCATTTTTATTATAAGCTTGGTACATCTTGCATTTGATAATGGCTCGAAATTCTGTGAAAGTTTAAAAATAAAATGAACACTAATTACCTATACATGTGCATGCATGTGTGCATATGTGTGTGAATGTTCATGTGTTTCTGCGTATATGCCATCCATCTTTGTTTTCTGAGACAGAGTTTTTTGTTGAGACTGTAGGCGTGGCAGTTAAGGTAGGCTGGCTGGCCAGCAAGCCCCATGAATCCTCCTGTCTCCACATCATCATATCTGACCTTTTAACTTGGGTAGGGGGATTGAACTCTGGCTTCCTGCTTGCATAACAAGCGCCTCACTGGCCAAGCCATGTACTTGGCCATCCTTTCTCATCCTAGCAGTGCAATGTTTTTTTCATGCATTGTACCAGACTTTACATGGAATGCCCCAACATGGTTTTGCACTGACCCCACTTTTTAAATATAAGCCAGATGCTAATTGCTAATGAGTGTGTTAGGGATTGGCTTCTGTAACCCTCCAATTTGTTAAGTTCAGTCCTAAAAGGGACACTGAGTACTTTCGGAATCTTTCCCATTCATGTTTAACAGAAACAAAACAAAACAGCTTTGTTCAACAGTGGGATCCAGTTTCCCCTTCCTGCGGATCTTCTTGGAACCCTCTGCTATCTGAAGAATGTGAGCAGAACCAGGTCAGCATCATCCCTGAACTTGCTGTTTTTTTTCATCCTCTCAGTCCATGCATGATCAAAGGTTAAACCTTTTGTGCTCCAGTTTGAGGCCATCAACTTTGCAGGACAATATTTTTAAAGCATGATTTTTTTTCAGTAGCTGGTACAAGGCTAGTATTATTTTGTAGTAATGATGGCAGGCACTTTTACGGTGCTGTCCATGTGACAGGCCCTGTTCCCATTTTTTTTTCTCATTCATTATATCCTCACAACAGGTGAGGATTTGGGTGTTGATTTAGTTATTGCTCTTTTTGAAGACTGATAAACCAGGTACAAAGCTCATTAGTTTGTTCTTGTGGATGCAAATCACAGTTCTCATCTCGACGGCACTAAGAAACCATTTATTCTGAGCCAAATATAAGTGAGCATGGTGTAGGACCATGGATTCAGATTACCCCCAATGACATGTTCCAATGTAGAAGCATTACGTCATCTCGATCTCTCTCTGAGTGTGTGTGTGTGTGCTGTTTGTTATAGGGTGAATGCACAGTGAAGACCAGAGGAGGACAGTAGATGTCCTGCTCTACCACTCTACTCCTTACTCACTGAACCTGAAGCTAGGCTGGTGGCCAGAATGTCCTGTCCTTCTGGGGCTATGGGCACATGTGACCATACCAGGCTGATTGTTGAGTCTGGGAGATCTGAACTCAGGTCCTTAGGTTTGCACAGCAAGTTCTTTTGAGCTCAGAGCCATCATCCTGCTTTACATGAGCTTTTTCTAGTCACAAAAGCAAAGAAAGTCATCATAGGAGCTGGAGCTATGGTGTTAGAGTACTTGCTTAGCATGCCCAAGGCTCTGAACTTGATCACCAGTACCACCTGCATCAGAGGCAGAGGCGAGAGGATCAAGTCTGAGTCGTTGATAGCTACATAACAACAAAGAAGAGAACCTCCTGCCATATGTTTCAAAGGCTATCTGAAAATACTCTTAGGTTTGGGCTCACAGAATCTAGTAGTTAATATATTTTACATATTTTACCTGATTATCAAAGAGATGTTAAGTCAGACCTAGAGGTAAGCAATGAGTGGCTACTAAGGAGACAAAAGATTGTCCAAAATAATTTGTCTCTGGATCTATTACACTGTAACTCCCCACAATCACCAAGTTCTCATCCAGCCAAGCAATCCTGAAGAATCTTCCACACAGGTCCACTTCACACTCTAAACTACTGATAGCAGGGTACCTTCCCCACACTGAGCGGCACTGGTTGTACCCCGTGCTAAGTACTCAGTATACACAGACAGAAGGAGTCCCCTCCCACACTGAGCGGCACTGATTGCTTCCTCGTGTAAATGCTCAGTGTACATCATCTTGTCAAATTCTCACACACCATAAGACTTGCATTATTACCCCCATTTGGCAGATCAGGAGTATGGCCAAAACAGTTAAGTAGCTTACCTGGAACCCATACTTGGATGGGGTCAGTGAGACAGAACCAATCTTTTGCACTTTTCTTACATATAAAACCACTCTCTTAGTCATGAGGCCCCTGAGGCTGCCCCGAATACCAACAGCAGGCTCCAGCGGCAGGATCAAGGACCACAGGCTAGGAAGGCAGTCTGCCATGCTGCTGTGTGGGAACTGCTTTTCTCTTTAGAACAGCAACTCACCACAACACAAGGCTAAGAATGTCAGCAGGGAGCTGGCAGCAAGGGAAACCGATGGCCAGCTGCGAGTAGATAACAGAGAGGAAGGGGAAAACCCTTTAGGATTGAGATGTTAAGGGAACTTGACAGCCAGTTGCAAGCAGATACCAGAGAGAAAGAGGGGGGGACACTGTATGGTTGGGATATTATTTTCAGATTAAGTATAAAAACAGACATTGGTGGGCAGCATGCAGAGAGGTTCTTTGACCTTGAACTTTGGCAGGAAACAAGAACAGTCTAATTGCTTAATAAAAGGCATTCACTGAAGAGATCCAGTTTCAGACGGTTACTTCAAGGGGCAGCTGGCTCTTGTGGGAAAACATGATTGGTTTCCAAATGACGTTAAGCTTTCAGATTAACGGAGGAGCGAATTTAGTCTGGGTGGTAATGAGAGCACTGAGAGTAGCTGGAGCCGTTAACTGTGGCCCAAGGAACACACAGATCTGTTGATAAGAGCAAGTTATAACTGTGGAACCATGCAGTAGGGAAAGAGAGGAATAGAGAAAAAGAGTAACGATAGAGGGGTAGCCTTTGAGAGCTGCAGGAGGAAAACAGGACATTCTTGGGAATTGAAACTAAAAAGAAAAGAATGGCAACTTTATGTAAAGCAGTTAGTATCTATGAGGGCTTTGGGTAGCAAGTACCCGTCGGTAGCAAGTGAACTCTTGGAAGCGTTCAGAAAAGAAAAGGGAAGACTTTTTTTTTTTCCTCCTTAATGAGTTCCCTGGGACCGCTGATAGTGGAGGATGCATGGTGGCTCTGCCCATTGTAACTAATGAGTCCTGTGCTTGATGATGATGTCCTGTAACTTCCCTCTATACCACTCACTTCCTCTCAGAGTGACTACAAAGTGCCCCCAGGAAGCAAGAGTGTTCTTGGCAATGAAGGAACTCTTGAAGAGCTTTGGCACCACCTCGGATAGAAGATGCCTAACAAGTTCCCACCCCCTGCCACCCTTCACACACACAAGAGAACAACAACAAAGGGTCAATGGGTCCACAATGATTATTCAGTAAGATGCTGGAGTCTTATAGAGACGCGGCAGGGTAAAATGCCAGCACTTACTCTCCTTTACCCAGATGGCGGTGTTGCTGAGCCCAGGGGACTCTAACAGGTAGAGAAAAAAAAGGCAAGAATATCCCCAGCATCTGCCAGTAACTATTTGGCTGCGGGGGAATCCTAAAGGCCTTAAGGTGCTGAGCCTAGTCCAGGAGCTGCTGGAGAGTCTAAGCTGGCCCACCCCATAGAGTGCAGCCCATGCTGTGCCCTCCCACGACTTAGCTTTCTGCTGCTGCAGCCAAATGCTCTCACATCATTTCCATCAGCACCAACA
This sequence comes from Pachyuromys duprasi, assembly GCA_028658305.1. Lineage (NCBI taxonomy): Eukaryota > Metazoa > Chordata > Mammalia > Rodentia > Muridae > Pachyuromys > Pachyuromys duprasi. The sequence continues at coordinate 45,675,193 of CM053766.1, forward strand.
GGAAAATGAAGCCTGGCACTGCCACCAGAAGCCAGAGGTTCTTGGTACCTGGAGGGACCTCCCCTCAAGTACAGCCTGATCTTTGACAGATGCAGAAAACAATTTTAGTATGAGTTATCACGAACCAAAGTTAGAGAGTTTATTAGGCATTTAGGCAGATAGACATATAGGAAAATGACAACACACACACACATACACACTATCCGATGCAGGTTTCTCAAGAGGAAGAATCTCATTTATACGTCTTTACAATGGATAGATATGTGCATATGTATATATTTGATACCATGAATTTCTAGCTTTCATTGCTCAGAGGCTGTAATTTATAGCAAGTATTAGGATTAAGCAAAGTTTTAACATTCAGTGAAGATATATGAGCTGGTTGTATGTGGTAAGAGAAAAGGCTTTAGCAGAGAAAGAGAACTTAGATGGGTAGATTCAAGGTTACAGACATTTTAGTATTAGCCATGTTTTGTGACCATCTTGACAGGAATAAAGGGACACTTGTGACCCTCCCTTTGGATATCAAAACAATGGAAACAATTCCAAGGAATTAGAATTTACCCCAGGAATATCATGCTGCCAAAAGGAAAAGGCCAAGGCCATGTTGTCTCCAACAACAACAATAAAAACACTTGTCAGAGACCTTGCAGAAGGGTATGGAATCCAGAGCACAGTGATGGGTAGAGTCTCACCTTGGTGGAGACTGCTAAGTTATGCAAACCTCTAGCCCTCAATTAAAATCTAAACCTTCTGTCAGGGGCCACCCTGAATAAACCTCTGTCTGCTTCTCTGTATTATTTGTGCTTTCAATGGGACTACTGAGGATGGGTGGCCAAACATGGCTTAAAGGACTCTTGGAGCCCAGACTCTGATGCTTTATCTGTCAAAACTTTGCTGTTTATTATTATCTTGTGGGGTCATTATGAAATGCTAGTGATATCTTGGGAGCACTTATGATCACATCAATTGTGTTGAAGTGTCCAATTGGCAGCCGAATTTCAGAGTAAGGAACTTCTTTCCCTTCCTGTAACCCTGTAATTTTCCTCACTTCTCTCTCCTGCCTTGCTTACATTGTTGCTCCCAACTCTAACCCCAGTAGAGTTTTATAGCTTTGGGTTTTTGGAGAACTGCCTTAGGTTAACAATCAGACATGCAGCCTAGTTTCCAGCGAAACAGTTTCTTTGGCTGTTGGATAGCCAGCCTTTCCAATTGGGATGTGCTGGCATATCCAGAATGTGGGCTTTCCAGTTTGGGTATTTAAATTACTGGCTAAAAGTATTAGATACCAGAGGCGAGCCCTTTCTCCAAAGACACTTAAAAGACTGCCTTGAGGGCCTAAAACAGATCACAAAATTAAACATTTGCACAAAACATTTGCAAATGCTTTCTAGATGAAGCTAAAACAAAGTTTAAAAGGAAACCTAAAGGAAGTAGGAAGCACTTATAGACAAGTTAATACACGAGCTATGCTTAAAGGAAAATGGGAGTAAATATTTGCATTTTCTGTAAAATGCAGTTGTAACCAATGGTGCAATATGGGAATAGCCAGCTGACCTCTGGTTGGCATTGAAGCTCATCCTACAGGAGGGAAGCTATGCCTCGTAGTATGAACTGTCTGGTCAAGAACTTGTGGCTACAGAGGTTATAGGCCTTGTAATGGCTAATCTTGGTTGTCAGCCTCACTGGACTAGAATACTAGAATGAAAGCTGCTGGGCTCTCCCGGGAGAGACTTCCTTGATTAGATTATTTAAAGCAAGAAGACCCACCCTATTCGTGGGCAGAGACTTCTTGTGGCAGCCCAGATAAACAGCATGGGAGAATGAGACCTTGCTTTTCACCTGCTCACCTTCATATCTGCTGGCCAGTCCATCTAACCTCTTTTGCTGCATTCCGTGCCGATATAAGAACCAGCTTCTTTGGGCTCCCAAGAGAGACTGAAAACCACAGTCTCCAAGTGTTCTCCAGGCCTCAGGTGTCAAACTGGGACTGATTCAGAATTGTGGACCAAGCAACTTCTGGATTTTGGGCCTCTCTAGTGTGAGACACCATTATTAGACTACCTGGACCATATGGTATAATCAAGCTAATAAATTGCATACCTATATTCTGCTCTTAGAGAACCCTGAGTAATACATCTCTAGAGGAGAGAACCCGTTGTTATTGTTTTAGTAAAGAAAACTGTTGCTAAACTGCCCTTTAGATATTCATGTTTAGATCTATACATTACAGCTACTCTCATTCTTTGTCAGAAAAGCTGTTGTTAATGTGGGCAGTGGTTAATCCAGAGTCTCACAACTGATCAAAGTGCTGAAAATAAGTGATGGTGTAATGCTGGGTTCTAAATAGGACATCTGTATTACCCCCTCCAAGGCTCAGAGGACACGAAGGAAGAAGGGTAGAAAGAATGTCACGGCTGGAGGATAAGAATACAGACCATAACAGCTTCCACCATGAGATGTTTCTCACGTGGGATTTTGTCTAATTATTTATCTTTTTTTTTTTTTTTGAGGGAGATGTTGTAAGGCAAAGGGTGGGTAGGAAAGGACAGGGAGATGAGTGGTTTTGGGATACCTGAAATAAAATTCACAAAGAATCGATAAAAACTTTTAAAAGAATACACGCTATAAAAAAAGACATCCTATAGACATGACGGGACCATTGTATTCATGAACCTGCAGCAGTGGTAGTTACATGCCCCAAATCTATAGAAAGTTGGGTTCATCAAAACCAAATCAGTAATGGGGGAGAGATTAGTGAGGACCCACCTCAAACAGAGGGACTATTGGCTGTTACAGAAGGATCATGGGAGGGAAGAGGAGAGAAGAGGAGGCAGAGCTGCCGGGGGGTTAGAGTGAACAAAGAGCACATGGCTGGGAGGAGCTTCCTCTGAGGAGCAGTGATGGAGGAAAGCAGCCCAGATGAGAAACATGTGTGAGTATTTATGGATGGGACATAGCCCACCCAGGAATTATTAGAGCAGTTGGCATGGGAAGTGGGCTGGGAGGTAAAGATAGTTTACGGTGGTAGCTTCTTCCCAGTCCAGTGTATAAGCATATTAAACATCTAATAGATGTCTGTGTCTTTTGTTGATATGGTAGCGGGTTAAATAATAACCATCACAATACTCTATGGATAAATAGTAAACATTAATTGCCAAAATTTTTCTACAACAATTGCAATTATGGTTGTTGGGAATAGGGGGTGTCATTTTCTTCTCTGGTGCAGCCACTGAAAAATGCCCGTGCCTCCCACTCACGTCCACGCAAGCAACCCTAATCAAACCTAGTGGCAGAAAAGGGAGACAGGTGAGAGAGGATAGTTGAGGGGGGAATGACTAAATTCCACTATATACGTGTTTGGAAGAATCAAAGAATAATTTCTTTTTAAAAGAAAGAAACTTGTCTGACACAAGATTGTTGGGACAGAATTAAATAGCAAGTGCCTGTCCCAGGAGAGGCGCACAGTAACCGCCGAAAAGTAGGGATGGAAGAATAAGAAACTAAGACAAAAAGCCCCCTTTTGGAACCCACATGTCAATTCTACCTATACTGCAATGGAAATCTCAAGTTGGCTTGCACATGCGTGTGTCGGGATTATAAACTGAGTGTGATGACGTCTGCTTTGTAGTTTGAGTCTCTAGATAGGAAAAGGAATGGTGATGTCCCTGCACAGATTCTAACTTACAGAAGTTGGGCACTCCAGCCCTGACTTCCAAGTCTATATCACCCCATGTCATCTCATATTGGCCCCAATAAAAGAGGTTGGGAGATGGGCCTTGGTTCTCCAGCCTGTTGAGAAATGCGATATACTTTAGGATTCAAAAAAGTCCTCCTCTGACTCTCATGATTGAGAAGTGCTAGCACAGGGGTGGGGGGATGGGGGGAGGTAGACCATATTTCTGCTCCTTTGTAGCTGAGTGGTAAATCACATCAGTTCTCTGTTGTGTACAAACTTAGGATGCTAATCACCCTGCAGCATGTCTACAGGATTAGCACATGTAAAATGTGAGTCAATGAAGAATTTCAATATGTATCGGCTATTTCAATAGGTTTAATTCAGATATAATTTCAGATAATAAAAGTATTCAGGTTTAAGTGGACATCATGTTGAGTTTTGACATGTAGTAATGTGACCACTCCTCAATTAGGACAATTAAGTCCTTGCTTTATGGGAGGACTTAATTTATTGCTGAGATTATGAAATATGGTCATATTAAATAAAGAGAAATATATATATTTGCTGTTCTGCGACCTTAAAAGCTGTTGCTAAAAATATAGCTCTCATACTATCAGTTACAAATAAATAGAGGCTTATCCTGTCCCCTTTCCACCTATGGCAGTTAGGAGAGTTGGCTCCAAGTTCACGAGCTCAGAACAGCTGGCCTTGCCCCTCACCAGCCACAGCACTCAAAAGTGTGGACCCTGTACCTTGCCTGGGCAGCACAGTAGATGTGACCTTGGTGGCAGGGGCACAGGTGAGCCAGCCCAAAGGCACAAGCAAGGGCGTTCTGGCCCCACCCTCACCAGCTGTGGCATTCGGTGAGAGAGCTGGGGTAGGGGTGGAAGGTTGGCCTTGGTGGTGTTGGTGTAGGAGAGCTGGCGGGCTGACCAACTCAGCTACCATCCAGGCCCAGATCCAGGGCTTAGAGTTGGCCCACCTCAATGCCTACCCCACCTATGAACTGCTTGAGTGCATGATGAGGCTGGTCCTAGATTCAAAGCTGCAGGATCTCCATGACACAGGGCAACAACAGGATATCCAAGAGGAGACTTTAGTGAGGATCCAGTATTGATAGTGTAGCAGAAGCCAGAGGCTTCAAACCAGACCAATGACTCATTACAATGAACAATGAACATTTGCAAGTAAAGCTGTTTGGCCAAAGGGTGTTCTGTGTGACACTGTGACACACTGCAGCTTCCAGGAAGAGATTTTTTTTTAATTTAATTTAATTTTTTTTTAGTTTCAGTTTATTCACTTTGTACCCCAGCTGTAGCCCCCTCCCCCAATCTCACCCTCCCTCTTCTTCTCCTATGCTCCTCCCCAAGTCCAATGATAGGGGAGGTCCTCCTCCCCTTCCATCTGACCATAGTCTATCAGGTCTCATCAGGACTGGCTTCTTTGTCTTCCTCTGTGGACTTCCTCTGTAAGGCTGCTCCCCCTTCATGTGGAGGTGACCAAAGAGCCAGCCCATGAGTTCATGTCAAAGATGGTCCTGAAAA
>CM053766.1:45690526-45714962 GCA_028658305.1 Pachyuromys duprasi
CAGTGCTAAGAGGAAAGTTCATAGCACTAAGTGCCTTCAAGAAGAAATTTGAAACATCTCATACAAGCAACTTAATGGCCCAACTGAAAGCCCTAGAAAAAAAAGAAGCAGATACACCCAAGAGGAGCAGACAGCTGGAAATAATCAAACTCAGGGCTGAAATCAATCAATTAGAAACAAATAAAACTATCCAAAGAATCAATGAAACCAAGAGCTGGTTCTTTGAGAAAATCAACAAGATAGACAAGCCCCTAGCCAAACTAACAAAAAGGCAGAGAGAAACTATCCATGTCAGCAAAATCAGAAATGAAAAGGGGGACATAACAACAGACATTGAGGAAATCCAAACAATCATTAGGTCTTACTACCAAAGCCTATATGCCATAAAATTTGAAAATCTAAATGAAATGAACAATTTTCTTGATAGATTCCATCTACCTAAATTAAGTCAAGATCAGGTAGAAAGATTGAATAGACCTATATCCCCCAAAGAAATAGAAGCAGTCATCAACAGCCTCCCTACCAAAAAAAGCCCTGGTCCAGATGGTTTTAGTGCAGAATTCTACCAAACCTTCATGTCTCTCTAAACTATTCCACAAAATAGAAATAGAAGGAAAATTACCAAACTCATTCTATGAAGCCACAGTCACCTTGATACCTAAACCACATAAAGACCCAACAAAAAAAGAGAACTTCAGACCTATCTCTCTTACGAACATTGAAGCAAAAATACTCAATAAAATACTCATAAACCAAATCCAAGAACACATAAAAGATATCATCCACCATGACCAAGTAGGCTTCATCCCAGGCATGGGATGGTTCAATATACGGAAATCCATCAATGCGATCCACCATATAAACAAACTGAAGGAGAAAAACCACATGATCATCTCCCTAGATGCCAAAAAAGCATTCGACAAAATCCAACATCTTTCTCCTTTTTAAGAACAAAGAGTAGGGATTACAGGAGGGAGGTCAGGAATAGTAGTTAGGCTCTCTCTGCCCTAACTAGTATTTGAGCAAAGCAGAAGGGAGCAAGAGACAAGCCGTATAGATTCTGGAGGAAAGGCGTGGTAAGGATAAGGAATGTCAAGGGCAAAACTTCTCAGAGGAGGGCCTTGTAACTCCTGTCACCCTACCACCAGGCTGCTGCTCCCACGGCCACAGCAGGAAATGACACAGCCCTCCTCTCTCTTTCCCTTCCTTAATTTTACACCTTTTCTTCTTCCTCTCTTCAGCTTTGTCCAAACTTTTTCCTGCCAAGTTAGCCACTTCAACCACTGTGAAGAGTTAATCTGCGAAACAGGATGAATCTCGGTGCTTTTGATGCAGGACGAGCCTCTCTTTGCTGGAGCTTGCTCAGAGACAGAAGAAAAGCCTTGACTCCAAGAGAGCAGCAAACACTCACTTAGAGCAATGCAGTTCATGCTGTTCTGGCAGGAACAGTTTGTAGACATTGTCCTGGGATAGAGTTGTGAGAAGCATTCCCACCTCACAGCTGGGAGGAGCAGAGGGTAGCTCATAGGGTATCCTGGGGATCAGAAAAGAAGGGAGCCCAGGGACTGAGAGTGTGTTCTCCCCCCCCCACACACACACACATGCATCAATCCCCTCCCACTTCACACACACACACAGCCCTTTGTCACTCCAGTGTGGGTAGGATTATAACTTTGGGAGCCAAGGGTATTCAATTCTAAATTGGAAATTTCTGTGCATTTGCTCGACACAATAAAATGTGTGAGCACTTACTGCCTCTTACCTCAGTATTAATGAGCATAGATCATTGTCCCTGCACTTTTCAGGTCACTTCAGTTTGGGCCTGGGGCTGCCCAACAGTAGAGAGTGTGTACGTGCTCACAGCCCTGGGTTTGATCCCCAGAATAATGAAAGGGGGAATAAACCCAACCCCACCACCACTTTTCAGTTTATGTAAGCAAATCAACCCAGAAGTTGGCATAGTTGCTTCCCCAGAATAGAATTGTATGAGAACTCTTTGTTAGTTTGCCTCTTTCTCTGGTTGTATCCACCTTTTTCTACCTCCAAACCTCCCATCTGTTCCTTTAAATGCACTTACAGCTCCCTCATTAGTTAAAAATACAACATCGTCCCTCCTCAGCACACTGAACACTAAAATAGCCTAGTCATCTGGCTAATGACATAATAAAAGCTTCAAATGGGCTCCACGCTACACCTTTATAACCTAACAGGGAGCCAGGAAACCGGCCTGGGAAGCTCACATCTTCACTTCCCCTGTCAGCCTCTCAGCTATTCACTCACAGACAGAAATCACTACAGAATCTTTTGTTTCTCATTTTAAAAAAAAGTGAGAACTCCCAGGTGGGATGTTTAATTTATCTAGGGCCTTTCCTACAACGTGCAAGCAAGCTGGTAACAGAGCGTTAACAGGCCAGGACTTGAGAAAACTTCTGTTAACCTTAGACCCAGTCACTTCCTGTGTTGCCAGGGTGCGTGGCGTAGACATGAAGAGCTGAATGTGAGCATAGCCCACCTGTGTCTTGCATGTTTGCTTTCCATTTCCTTCATTTATCTCAGGCTTTCAGTCTTTTCTCCACTAGGCTAGAGGACCCGCTTTCTGACTCTCTTATTTCCAGCCCTATTTATTCACCCTGGATGCTGGGCTAGTCAGCTTCTCGTTATTGTGACAAAATACCTGAGGTGAGCAACTTAAGGGATGAAAGGTTTATTCTGGGCTCGTGGTTTTAGAGGCTCAGCCCTCAACCATCTGGTCCCATTACTTTGCACCTGGAATGAGGCTGAACATTGTGCTGGAATGTAGATAGTGAAACAGCTGCTCTCTTCGTGGTATCTAGGAAGCAGAGAGCTGGAGAATGGGAGAGAGAGATTGAGGATAACATACATCCTTTAAAAGCACGTGCTCAGTGACCTACTTCCTTCAACTGGGCCCTACCTCCTAGCTCCTCCCAGTGATGCCTTCGTGCTGTGTTTTGATGAGGAGGAAAAACCCATTGTTCAGGTTGGAACCCCATCACCTCAATGATTAGACTCACCAGCTGTGGACCAAGTTGTCAACACATGAGCCTTTTGTGAAGGGCACTTCATAAGCAAACCATAACAGGCCTCTGTCCTGAACTTCTCACACCGTACTCAGTTTGCAGTTCCTCTGACTTAAGAGCCTGTACTCTTCTGCAGGTAGCCAGTGGCTGCTGAGAAAGAATCAGTGTTCAGGCACAAGTAAGCCCTTAGACAGGTTATCTAATTCCAAGTGGTCAGTCTTAACTACATAGGTGTAATACTAAGTAGACTCAGTAGGTTGAGTGTGTGTGTGTACAAGAACACATGCATACATATGTGTGAATAAAACAAATTATCACAGAAGAAGTCATGAATTTGATAGGGAAGGATAAAGGAGGAGTTGGAAGGGTAGGGATAGAAATGATGTGAGTACAGTATTCATGTATGAATTCTCAAAAATTAAATTAAGAAAGATTCTGTGCTCTAGACAACTGTCACTGGTCAACTGATGGCTGGAAAGACCCTCTGGGAAAATGGAATAGCATTGTCCAGCTTTCTGTGCCTGGCCCGTACCTCTGCTGTGATTTGGGAGCATCTTCCCATGTGTGTATGAGTGGCTGTAACTGCCCTGTGGATGGGCTTCACTGCCACAGGGTTTCCTCCCCCAGGGGAAGAGAGCATCGCTGTGCCTTTCTCTCTTAAACTGTAGTGCTCTGTTGCTTCCCATCCTCACATCCTGGCTCGCTCCTATGACACCTCAGCCCACTGAGAATTACTTTTGAAATCAAGGATGCTATTAACAGTAACCATCAAAGGCCTAAAAAGTGTTGCAGGTATTAGGTTTGGGGATATGGACCAATCACGTAGATTAAGAGAACTCAGCAATGGAGGAGAAAAGAATGAACTTCACGCTCAATTCTCAAGGGGTTCAAGGGTTCCACCCATCTACTCTCTTAGAAATCCTAATATTTCTAAGGGTTGGGAAAACTTCATCAGGTTCAGATTAGCTTGCGTCCTAGGGAAGCTCCAAGAAAGGATTTCCCACTGTTCTCTGAGACCTTCCAAGATAACTCCAGCCCTAGGATCCACCCCAGTTCAAATCTAACCATCTCAGGTACAACCCTGAGATCAGACATGAGGTGACCAACATGTGCTTCAAGGGGTTCCTGAGGCATGGGATTTTCTGTCCAAACCTGGGTAAATTCCCAGCAGATGCTATGAAGTTAATCACTCTTGCAGACACTGTCTTTATATAAGCAGGAGGCATAGGTGTGATCTTCCCCATCCCCAGTGCCCTATCAGCTGCCAGGAGGTGCATAGCCTGAAACAGATGTGGAAGGCATTTGTGATCACTATGCATTCTGGTACACGTTTCAATAAAATAATTAGGGTATATTCTGCCCATAGTTAGGATTCAATCAGTGACATTCCAAAATTAGTTTTAATTGATGGAATTTTATGTAATTATGATAACTATCTCTAAAATAAGTGATTAACTGTTTCAATAAAAAAAGAGGAATGTTCTGAAAACAAACCTCTGAGGAATTATAAATCTTCTCTAAGCTATTTGGCCAATTAAAAGCTCCTTGAATCTTGTTTTTACATTTTTTGCCAACAAAGGTTGCTTAGCAACCATCGGCTGGATCTTCTCTCTCATCAGTTCTCATCTCCAACCTTTGCTCCTGCAGACTAGAGGAAAGAAAGGCTGGTGCTCTGTGACAGCCCCTGCGTCTCAGCCACGAGCATGCTGAGGGCTTTGAAATGTAACAGACCCAATTGCTTGTCCCAATGTATCCAAAAAAACATGTTCAGGATAGACCATGAGGCCCAGGAGACAGGGCAAGCAGTGAATATAGCAACCGCTTTGAAGGAAAGTTGCTTCATTCACTGGGTACCAAGCTGCGACCCACCCGTGAGCTGGTGGGAATAGCACTGCTGAGGTCAGCTCTGGGATACAGCTTATTTAGGTGTTATGCTCACTGGGGCTCCTAAAATCTGATTCGTCTGTGTGGTGGTTCGGCTAAGAATGGCCCCCAAAGGCACCTAGAGGTGTGGCCTTGTTGGAGTAGGTGTGGTCTTCTTGGAGGAAGTGTGTTGCCCACCGGCTTTAAGGTTTCAAAAGTCTGTGCCAGGCCCAGTCTTTCTCTTTCTGAGGTGCAGAACATTCAGCTACTTTCCCAGTACCTTGTCTGCTTGCCTGCTCCCCACCATGGACTGAGCCTCTGAAACTATAATCAAGAAAGTTTTCAAAGCTTTTCTGATAGTCGTCTTGATCCGGGTATCTTCCAGCAGCAATAGAAGGCTTGGAAAGAAAGAGGAGGACTATAGAGAAAAGGGCTATTATTTCAGAGGATGCATTTTGCACCATGAACAGAATGTTACTAGAAATAGCAATGTTAAAGGCACGGCCAGCCTCGTCTTAGAGAGATGCCAGGCTCTGTGGGAGCTGGAGAAAAGGTGAGTCTTGTTACAGTGACAGGAATTAGCCGACTTGGATTCTGCTAGACAGAAGCAGAGCTCGAAGGAGAGAACTTGGATACGTACTTTACCAGGATTTCTAAGCCAAGTGTTGAAAGTACACTCTGGTTTCTCTTTGTTGCTTGTGATAAAAATGTGAGACGAGAAAAATAAACTGAAGACCCCCAAGCAACAGGAAGCCATCACTGGTTGGTTTTGATGGTTCTCAATTTCTCCGTGTTCTCTGGAAAGAGGACCAAGGCTATCTCAGCAAAAGCCGGAGACAGAGATGCAGTTTTTCATAAAACATGTCTTAGAAGATCCTCTTGTCTGATAGTTTGAATGTCTGTGAGTTACACAGGAGATGGTCCCAGTCTCTAGGCTATCCATACCAGCTGAACCACCTACCATCCTGGACCTCAAGGGAGGAGGAGGGGATGGAAGGAAGGGCAGAGGCCAGCAGGCTTGCCAATGTTGCTATGCAGCCAGGAGACTCCCAGCGGCAGAGAGCCATCTCCTTTCTGAAAGCCAAGGATGAGCCCAGGGTAAAACTAGCACAGAGGGGCATATTGTTTAATTCAGTGGCCATTCCCTCCTAGGAGGAGCAACCAGGCACAAACTTTCTCTTAGGGTGGCACACCCAATAAACTTCTGATATAGAAACTTTAAATGTTTTTTTTATATCTTTTAATACACACAAAAGCCTTGGACATCAGTTTCAATCTTCTCACTTTATCAGCTTGGAGATCAATCATATTGCCTAAGATTTCATGACTGGAAAATTAAAAATTCAGGTTTTAAGACCACACCTGATGTCAAGATCTTTTGAGTTCAGAAGATACTGAAACTGGGGCTGTGGAACAACAACAAAGAATAAACACAAGTGGCCAAGTTCACTCACTCGAATGGAAACTAATGTCATATACTTTAATTGCTACTCATATCACAAAGCGTGTGTATGGGTACATGTGTCTCAAGTTTGATGCACAAAACTGTGGGACTAAGCATCCGATAGTCCTTCCAGTGTAGATGGGTTTTCAGCTATGTGTCTATTTTCAACAGATGTCATTAAGTTGTTTTATTCTCTGAGGTTGTAGTTACCTATAACCAGCTGTGGTCTGAAAAGAGAGGGGGGAGGGGAGAAAATTCCAGAAGTAATTAATTCTTGTTTTATATTTCATATCATTCTGAGTAGTATGATGAGATTTCAAAATATCCGACCCTAAGCCATCCAAGATGTAATTTATTCCTTTGTCCAGAGTATTCATGCTGTTCATGTTACCTTTCTGTCAATCCTAATAGCCTTTTAAAATGTCAGGTTGCAGGTGGCTTGAACACAGCGCATATGCTATACAACCCTACTTTACTTAAGAATAACCTCAAAGCACAAAAATATAGGTGCCAGAAATTCAGATATGCCAAAGAGAAGCATGAAGAGCTTATGTTAATTGACAAAAAGAGACATCTCAACTTAATAAGAAAAAAAAATCATAGTCTGAGATTACTAAGATATATAGTACAATAAGATATTTTGTATTGTAAGATATTTTACTACAGCATATATTTTTTCTATCTTATTATTTACTTTTGCTCTCCACCTAATTTATAAATTAAATTACCATGAGTATTAGAAAAAGCACCAGATATTTATATGCAGAGTTTAGTGTTACCTGTAATTCCAGAAATCCATTTGGGGTCTTGGAATATATTCCTCCAGATAAAGGGAAGGACTTTGTATGTTATCTTTATCAATGTTGAAGCCCGTACTAATATCTGTACTTCTGCATGTGTGTGCTTTTAGAAGTTTGACATGTAAAGCTACAAGACCAAGTGTGCAGCAGTCCTTCTAGAAAGGCTCTATGTGGCTGTGAATCTATGTATCTTTGGCTCTGCTGGTGTCTGTTCATATTCATAATCATTTCTGTGTGCAGCTGTACACATAAAACAAGCGACCAACTGCGTAGCCCCTGGGGATACATTCCAGCGCCTCTGTCCCCGTATTAACTACACGCGGCTATAACCTTTAGCTGAAGGTGTCATGGGAAATGTCTCTTTTTCATTTACTGTCAGGTTACAGATCTTCCCCTGATTGAAGACATTTACCATTCTTACAGCATCCGCATTTGAAGTGGCTTCTTCCTCATAGCTGAGATTTGAATTCTATTTTAGAGAATTTGCAAATCTCTTGGTGGCAATGATTTTTAAAGTTCATTCTGTAAGCCTTCATTGCATACTAGAATTTAAGATTTATTTTTTAAAACATTCAGAAAAATGCCAGATGTAATTGCTTATTACCTAAGAGATGTCTTTGCTCTATTTAAATGATACACCATCTTGCTGTCCTGTGCTTTTGTGCTTTTTATTCTAACATGCCCTGTGTTGTTCTGTGTAGAATAACCGGAAGAATTTCATAGACTCCTGGCCCTTGGATTAGAGAAAAATCCCAGGCCAGTGCTCAACGTTTAAAACATATCTTTGGCACAACAGTCTTGGGATTTTATAACATTTTCCTGATTTACTTCATTAAATATGCTTTTTCAGTATACAGAACCACGTCATACTTTATATACATCATGACCATTTCTATGTGGGCCCCATTGAGATAAAAATAGGTTAAAATTTCTAGGAACTCAAGATCGAATCTTCTTGGATTTTTTTAAAGTGAATTTTATCTACAATTATTGTGCATGAGGTGCAGATGAGCTGGTGCTCCGGCATGTGCAGAGGTCGGAGGAGAATGCAGCAGAGTCGGAACTCTCCTTCCACTTTTCCCCAGGTCACCAGGCTTGCACGGCAAGTGTGTACCCACTGTTTCCATTTTGTCTCCTCTATTTTATGAATAGGGGATAACAAGGCTACTGTCTTTTGGTGCCTGGCCACTTGTAGGTTTTTAAAAATCAACAGAGGCTCACTATAAAGGAGTGTCTGCAGGCCAATTGTTTTAATAGAGACCCTGTGATAACTCTGTGCAGTCTCCATGCTTTTTGTCTGTGCTCAGTATGAATCTCTGCTGACCTGAGAGACAAGAATTTGGAATTCTCCTAATTGTAAAAAGCTGGCAATACTGACATCATCATAAGCCTGAGTTAGAACGTCAGGAAGTCTAACAAATTCAATTGCATTCAGCTGACATCAGAAGGGGAAAACATGTGCTGTGCTTGTAATCATGCCTGCTTCATGATCAATGTACCCTGGTAGGAGAGGATTCCTATTGACCAGAACAGATCCATTCACCCATGGTTGTACACATCTGCTACTCGGGAGGGTTTCTAGTAGTTCTGACTCTGCACTTCAAACTGTTCTTCCTCCACTGTCTACCTGCAAGTTTTGGGAGCCAACTGTATACAATTTACGGTGTAATCTTTTACAGCGCACCTTTTATACAATCATGGAACTCACACCACAGTTCCATCCTTGTCTGTACTTTGATTTTAAGATGCTGAGCTCCACAACCTGGTTTTAAGCTGCCACTTAGTGGTAATTAGTTATGGAAGCCCAGGGTAACTATTATTCCCTTCCTTTGTGCCTGCGACAATGTGCAAACATGACCTAGACCGGAGAACCATAAACATGTTGGGCTGGAGAGACAGTTCAGCAGTTGAGGGTACATACTACATATTGGCAGAGGACCAGCATTTGGTTCCCAGCACCCAGATCAGGTGTCTCACAACTGCCTGTAACTCTAGCTGCCGGGGATCCAACACCTCTGGCTTCCATGGACACTGCACTCTGTGCACACACACACAATTAAAAATACTAAAAATAACCATTTTTAAAATATTAAAGATACTAAATTATACCTCTCTCCACCACAAGGAATTATATACAGATACTGGCTGATGAGGGAGAGAGACATTTTCTTCACTGGAGTAGCAACTGGTGAGGTGCACCTGCTCCTATAAACACTCCTACTCACATTTTTCTAAATAAACACAATCGAAATCACTGGGCCACCAAAAAAAAAAAAAAAGACAGGCTAGTTGAGAAGAAAGGGTAGGGAATTAATATGACTGAAATAAATCGTATATGTGTATAAAGTATCATAGCAGAAACACTAAATATTGAATACTGGAGTCTAATAATAGCATTCAAGTATCTAAAACTAATTTAGATTGTTAAAAGTAACTGGTGAAGTTAATCGTGTTCAACAAGAATTCCTTCAACATTTTATGTATTAGAAACTCCCTAGATGCTACAAAATAAACCCATGTCTTGTTTAATAAAAGTTTCATTTCAATTACACTTACGCAAAATGCACATGCACACATGTACATCATCGTATCGGGTCACGTTTTCTGGCATTTCACCTTTCCCTTACCTACAGAACCAGTGGGTTTTAAAGATTTGGTTTTTGAAACTGTGTGTGTATATCTCTGTGTGTGTATCTGTGTCTCTGTGTGGGAGGGGGTATATGCATATGAGTGCAGGTGCCCACAGAGGCCAGAATAGAGCTTTAGATTCTTTGGAGCTAGAATTGCAGGTGATTGTGGGCTGCCCAGCTGGGAACTGAACTCAGGTCCTCTGCAGGAACAGTATATACTCTTAACAACTAAGCTGTCTCTCCAGCCCCGCACCAAAATTTGTATACCTGTACTTCATTCATGTATCACTCACGTGAGTTCAGAGCTCTTGGTATGAAAATGCTTGTATAACCATCTTTCTTTGATTAATTATCACAGTTAATGCAGCCCGTTATCCTAAAACAAAATATTTTTTCTCAGGGACTGCACAGGGCTCTTTGAGAACTCTATTTATGCTTTCAAACCCCCAGGGTAGCAGTTAGTAATTTTCTGCATCAAGACACTAAGTGGAAGTTCAGAGTAATTATCAAAACCTACCAGATGCTTTTCTGTTGGCATTTTTTGGAATATATAAGTGAAGTAAGCTAGCACCTTGATAAAGCATTCTAGAGACAAATTTTGTCCTAAAATTATATAAATGTTATCAATTGTATGGAAAGATGTCAGTTATGCTAATGAGAATCTGAAACAAAATGTGTTAATTAAGTTTAGAAACAATTGTTTAAATCTAACTTTCGAGCTTCTAATATATCATCCAAGTGTCTAAAGCTAACTTGGATTAGTTTCGTTTATGTTTAAGTTTTCGATAATATGAGGGTTCAGTACAATAACATTCAAATAACACTTGGTGAACTTGAACTATGTGTTAGGTACAGGCTGTTAAGGCAGAGGGAGGACACAATAGTAATTTAGACTGGTCCCAGCAGTATAGGACAGCCGAACAAATAACTCGACAGTCAGTTTAGTGCAATCTACAGAATACATGCAGCACTCTAGGGGTGAATGGCTGTCAGGCCAAGTTCGTATTTAATATAACACTTGATGAATTGAGTCTTACAAAATTATAGAAGTTACCTACAGAAAGGTTTGGGCAGGACAGAATGGGTTTGTGAGTAACTTCAATACAAGTTGTATTAGTCAGGTTCTCTAGAGGAACAGAACTGATATAATGAGCACACACATACACATATGAATATATATGGGATTTATTAGAGTGGCTTACAGGATGTGGTCCATCCAGTCCAACAATGGCTGTCTCCCAATGTGAAGTTCAAGAATCCAATAGTTGCTCAGTCCACAGGCTGGCTGTCAGAGCTGTTCTTCAGGAAGAAGCCGGCTCTAACGCCAGTGAAGCAATGGACTTAACAGTAGGAGTAAGGGCAAGCAGGCAAAGAGCAAATTTCCGTCTTCCATGTTCTTTACATAGGCTACCAGCAGAAGGTGGGCCTTCCCACCTCCAAAGATCGGAATTAAAGGTGGATCTTTCCATTTCAAATGATTTAAGAAGAAAAGATTTCCCTCACAGATGTACCCAGGCACTGGGGTTTTAGTTGACTCCAGAGGTAGTCACGTTGACAACCAAGAATAGCCACAACAGCTTTTATTTCACTGAAAGGAATTTGCAAGCTCAGAACCAGAGCTGAGTTGTTCCAGATAACTGAATCTCAGCAACAAGCTGTCTCTGGAAGCCTCCATCTTCATCTTCCTTTCTCCATCAAACATTCCATCCTTCTCTGAACACCAGAAGGCAAACTGTCGAAGATTAAGAGCTCTTACACACCATTATCCCGAGGAAGTTGTTCACTTACTTTGCTACAGTGATGAAGAGAGGGGTGACAAACAGAGTAGTGAAGGGTGGGGTTATCACTCAGAATCAGAGGACCGTAAGGAGAAAAATGCAAACAGGAGCAGAACCAAGTGATTGAAAGGTTCACCAAGAACTCCAAAGTGGAACAGAGCCCCAAGTGCCAAGAGTAAAGATGGGGCTTTTGTCTTCTGTCAAAATTCTCAGTTAAGATTCAAAAGTCAAATCCTTCCTTACAGCCAGTATGGACCAGGAAGGCTTGACCAAAGAAGCAAAGCTTTTATTTTGATCTCTGAAATCCCTTTAAAGGGCTTAAACATATACATATATGTATGTATAGATGTATTTCGAGACAGGGTTTCGTTGTAGCACTGGCTGTCCTGGGACTCACTCTGACCTGTGTATAGAGCAGGCTGGCCTTGAACTCACAGAGATCTGCCTGCCTCTGCCTCCCAAGTGCCAGGATTAAAGTCGTGCGCCACCACAGCCCAGCTTTCTTTTGAAGTGTTTAACTACTGAAAACACCAAGACTACTTCCTTTGAGGTGAAAGCTTGGAATGTAATGGGTAAAGAATGTGGCATAACAAAAATTCTTGCCTTTAATTCCTGTTATGTCATGAGGACTAGGCCTGGGAGATGGTTCACTGTGTGAGCACAGTGTGAGGACACTTGCTGCCAAGCCCAAGGATCTGAGTTTAATCCCCAGCATTCACAGGGTGAAGGGAAAAAGATGATAGCTAACACTGGCAAGCTGTTCTCTAATTAAAGCATACGGGCAGGTGTGCAGATGCACACACACAAATGTAATTTAAAATTTTTAAATTACCTTTTTTTTTATAATTTATTTACTTTACATCCCGATTCTATCCTCCTCCATCATCTCCTCCTGGTCCCACCCTCCTTTTCTCTTCCCCCCATTCCCTTCCTCTATTTCTCTGAAAGGGAAGCCCTCCTTCCCTGCCATCTGACCTCAGCCTATCAAGTCTCATTAGGACTGCCTGTGTCCTCTTCCTCTGTGGCTTGACAAGGGTGCCCCACCAGAGGGAAGTGATCAAAGAGCAGGCAACAGATTCCATGTCAGAGACAGCTCCTGCTCCCCTTACTAAGAAAACCCACATAAAGACCGAGCTATCTTTTGGCTACATCTGAGCAGGGGCTCTAGGTACTCTTCATGTATGGTCCTTGGTTGATGCATCAGTCTCTGCAGGCCTCCTATAGGCCTAGATTTGTTGGCTCTGTTGGTCTTGTGGAGTTCCTCTCCCCTCCAGGTCTTTCTGTCTCTCCCTTCTTTCATAAGATTCCCTGTGCTCTGCCCAAGGTTTGGCTGTGGGTCTCTGCATCTGCTTCAATCCCCTGCTGGGTTGAGTCTTTCAAAGAACATCCAACCAAAGAATGGATACAGAAACTGTGGTACATTTACACAATAGAATACTGTTCAGTTAAACAAGGAAATCACAAAATTAGCAGGCAAATGGATGGAACTAGAAAAGATCATCCTGAGTAGGGTAACCCAGAACCAGAAAGGCACACATAGAATATACTCATGTATATTTGGATATTAGCCATGTAATACCAGATAACCATCCTACAATCCACAGACCTGAAGAAGTTAAACAACAAGGAGGACCCTAGGGAGGACGCTTAATTCTCATTCAGAAGGGCAAATAGAATAGACACTGGAAGCAGTTGAAAAGAGGGAACAGGATGGGAGCCTACCATAACTAAATCTTTAATTATGAAAACTTGGACGCCCACCTCTAGCCATGAAGCTCCGTAGAGTGGATACCTGCTTGCAATGGAAGCATTAGTTTCCTCCGCGGGGCTCACTTCAGGGAAGGCCCCGTGCCACAGCAGATGGCCAAGACAAAACGAGCTCACCGGTACTTTTGTAGA
Source organism: Pachyuromys duprasi (assembly GCA_028658305.1). Classification (NCBI taxonomy): domain Eukaryota; kingdom Metazoa; phylum Chordata; class Mammalia; order Rodentia; family Muridae; genus Pachyuromys; species Pachyuromys duprasi. The sequence goes on from CM053766.1 coordinate 45,703,979, forward strand.
ATTTTTCTCTCATGATACTTTTTGTGGCACTTTTGAACTTTTTACTTTATTGTCTTATTGGTCTTTTGGTTATATGTTACGGTTTCTAGCTTAGTCTTTTGTGGTTTGTGAGTTTCCTGCGGTATTTTGTTGTGGTTTTTTTTTTTTTTGTCTGTTTATTTTCTCTCACTTTTGGTTATTTGTTTTGTTCTCTCTCTCTCTCTCTCTCTCTCTCTCTCTCTCTCTCTCCCTCCCTCTCCCTCTCCCTCTCCCTCTCCCTCTCCCTCTCCCTCTCCCTCTCTCTCTCTCTTTGAGACAGAGTCTCATTACCAGCTCTGGCTGTCCTGGAACTCACTATGTAGAAAAGGCTGGCCCTGAACTAACAGAGATCTGCCTGCCTCTGCCTCCTGAGTACTGGGATTAAAGGTATGTGCCACCATGTCCTAGATGTTTATGTATTTTCTAAAGAGAAAGATTAAAAAAATTGTGGAGCTGAGTGGATGAGGAGCATCTGGGAGGAACTGAAGAGGAAAACAGGTGATCAGAATATATTATATGAAAAAAATTCTGGTTAAAAAAATCACGAAGACTTAGTGCTGACATCTTTTCTTTCAGAAGGGCAGATTAAAAAACTTACATGGTCCTTCTCTGCCCAAAAGTTTAAAAAAAAAAACCCTGCTGTTATTTAGAGGTTTATTACTTTCATGGTAGAAGGCAGATAGGAGCCAAAAGCTGAGTCTCAGGTGGTAGTTTCAGTAGCAAGAAATTGTAAACGAGAAGAGTCACATAAAATCAACCTAATCTCCCTCTGGAGTCAGTTCTTCGGCATTGGTGAGGGCACACAGCATTGGCCAGAGAGTCTCTTACGAATAACAGCAGCCTCCTATCCAAGTATATTCATGTTTCTAAACATCACAGAAAGAATCAGCCATATCCTGGAGTTGACTCTGCTCACTACAGAAGACCATTAACTGGGACCTTGTAGGAAACTGTACCCCTTAGAGATGAGGCCACAAGCGGGTAACAGCCAGTCCTTCGGTGTCACATTGGGGTATTTTCTCATGCTCTCGAGGTCATTAAGTAATCAAAGGTAGAGAGTAGCATGCTTTGGCTCGAAGGCTGGCCACATGTCTTTGTAAAATGAAATTTTCGTAAGTAGCATACCACTATATTCATAGGTTAAACAGACAGACAGACAATCAGCCTGTGGCTGATTTTATGCTGTGATTGTGCAGTTTCAGAGTCACAATACGCACAAAATACCCTGAAAGCCTAAAACATTCCTGTTCGCTGCCCTGGTTTTTGAGAAAACTGCCAACCAGTGTGCTTTGGCTGATTCAGTATTCACTGTTGATTAAGGGCCCAAGACTGTGGAACTGTGTACTAACACATGGAAGACTAATGTGTTGTGATGATTTCTGCTCAGGAACTATTGTTCCTTCAGTACCTTTATATTCTAATACACTAATCATTGTGTGTATACATGTGCACATGTGTAAAAGTGTGTTGTACATGCATGAACATGCATGTGTGCCACTGCATCTGTGCATGCTTCTGTGTGTGTGTGTGTGTGAGAGAGAGAGAGAGAGAGAGAGAGAGAGAGAAAGAGAGAGAGAGAGAGAGAGAGAAACAGAGAGAAAGAAGTCCATGGTGTGTGTTTTTGAGCCATTGCATCCGTGTGTGTGTGTGTGTGTGTGTATAGATCCAAGGACAACTTTGTGAAGCAGAGTCAGGACTCTCCTGCCTTTATGCGGTTTTCAGGGATTGAACTGAGGTTTTCGGGCTCAATGGCAATCGCCTTTTCCAGCTGAGCCACCTCCCCACCCCACTCAGTCTTTAGAGATTTTCCAAAAAAATGTCATTTTAGTTCAGTTATGGACTTACAGAATTGTTGCAAAGCTACTACCACACGCAGTTTCTCCTACCAGTAAGTTTCATTAATAGAAAACATTTTTCAGAAATACTGATCATTGGTTGTTATTACATCCACACTTTACTCTCATTTCCTCAGTTTCCCCCTAATATCCTTTCCACTGTTCCAAGATACCAGTAGGGAACATCACTCGTCACATCTCAGATACTTCTGGTGGACAGTTTTTTCAGCAACCATTGCTTTGAAAACCGTTACAGTTCTGAGGAGTTGGTCAGGTATCATGTTGGGTTCATCTCATTTCTTTGCAGTGATGACTCTGGGGTTAAGGATTTGGGGGAGAGGCTGCAGAAATGAAGTACCATTTTGTTATATCATATTGAGGGTCCCCACTATCAAAATGACTTACGTCAGACTTCGTCATCTGGCTTGTAGCGATCCTCTCCTGGTTTCTTCAAGGATGGACATACCCCGTCCAACCTCGTCACCCTGCTGCTTGGAAGGCAACAGTGTATGCGCACAGCCCACATCTAAAGGCTGAGTTTTGTCCCAACTCCCCGTCATCTAGTGTCGGAATAAATTATTTGTAACTCTTCTGTTCAAAATGATCTATCTACTCCTCCATACTTACTTATCTTTTCCAACATGTACTGATATTGTGGATATTTATTTTATAGTCTCTGAGTGTAACAACACATTTTGTTGTTCAGATTTTTCCAGCTTTGCCCAAAGATAGCCTTTTCAGTCGACTTTTTGTCCCTCTGACATCTGTGCATCACCACGGGTTCTAGATTAAACACTTTGTGATTTCCACCACCAAGAGATGTCCTTAGCCGATTCCTGCTTCTGTCCTACAAGCAATGAGCCTCCAAGGAAAACCAATATCTTTAATTGAAGATTCTATTATGGGACAACAGCTGGACACAAGATGTATTTGTTGTTATTGGGGTTTCTTTACTTTAGGAACTGTCAGCTGGCAGAGCCTGGATGTGTGTGTGTGTGTGTGTATGTGTATGTATGTATGTATGTATGTATGTATGTGTGTATGTATGTATGTATGTATGTGTGTATGTTTCTTGGTGTCCATACTTCATTGTACCACAAATCTACGTGTATATATAAACACTTCTACAGGTAAACATACATCCATGTCATTTCCTACTAATGTCTCAGCTTTTTGCTTTGTAATTTAATTCCAACAAACAATATAGTAGCTTTGCCTCTAACCTTACAGAAAACAGCCTTAGCGGCTACATTAGTGTGTTTAGGTAAACTGTTTGGTCTTTAGCTTTGCAAAGTCTATTCATTTCTTTAGTTTCTTAGATCATCAATTCTCTCCCAACCCCACCTCTGTGGGGTGTATCTGTAAGGGGGAATGGTTCGTTTTGTGACATTTTGTATTCCATTCCGGGATGCTTCCACTTCTTTTTTAAGATTTAGCTTTTGGTTTAAATTATTTTTAAGTGTTTCATACAGGAATGCTGTATTTAGAGCATTTCCATCCTTCCCTCTCTCCCTCCAAGTCCTCTTGTGCCTACTACTCCCTCTCAAACTCACGTCTTCTTTGTCTATTGTCTGTAATTATTGTTGTTACAAATACACACATATATATTCATATATATGCATGTATATATATTATATATGTATATATAATGTTCTTACATATATATGTTTAAGACTAATCACTTGAGTTTGTGTAACCTATCAAAAGGCTTTCCCTGGAGAAAATGTATTCTCTCTCTCTTGATAGCCATTTATTGCTTGCCTACAGTTCTTTGATTTTGTTGATTTGTCAGAGGTCAGCTGATATGGTTGGTGAAAAGTCTACTTCTGAGCTTCCTGTTGTGTTTTATCAACTCATATGAGTTTTCTTTTACTACTATCATGGCAAAATACTTGTATGTGTATTTAGCAAAATAGACCTGCAATTTAACTATTAAACTATTAAACAGATATTCTAAAAGATACTTGAGAGAAAAACGTATACTGTAGTCATGGACTAGTGTGGAGGTTTGAGTGAGAATGGCCGCCATAGGCTCATATATTTAAGTGCTTAGTCACAGAGAAGTGGAATTCTTTGAAAGGATTAGAAGAATTAGGGGGCATGGCCTTGTTTTAGGAAGTTATCATTGGGTTGGGCTTCGAGGTCTCAAAACCCCACACGAAATTCAGTGTCTCTCTCTCTTCCTGCTGCCTGTGGATCAGGATGTAGAACTGTCGGCTGCTTCTATCTCGCCACTCCTGCCTGCATGCTTCCTGCCACGATAAACCTCTGAACCTGTAAGCAAGTCGCTTTGGTCATGGTGTTTCTTGATAACAATAGAACAATAACTAAGATATACAATGACTACAATATTGGTTTACATAACTTTATTTTTCTGTATTTGTCTTTGGATTTGAGGCATTTTAATAAAAACCCAAGAGTAAGTTTCTGTTACTCTGAGTGACAAGGTTTTTCTAAAATTTATATCAAAATACCAGCTACTTAACAATATCCAGAATAATGGATGTTATTATTCCAGCAATAATTGAGGAAGAAACGTGCTGTTGACTTATGGCCTCCACATGCACCCATGTGGAGGAGAGTATCAGGGCATACATGCATACCCTTCACACACACCAAATAAACAAATAAAATATGATATTTTAAAGATGTCATTTCACATCTACTCTAATGACTATAAAAAAAAAGTAGACAGTAGTAAGACCTGGTGGAAATAAAGAGAAACTGAGATGTTCATCCATTGTTGGATGGGTGAAAATGGTACAGTAATTTTGGAGAACAATTTGACACAAATGTTAGACCTGGAATCATCATGTGATCTAAAACTCTATACCTGGACATCCAGTGTATAGCACCAAAGAGGGGTGCTCAGATAAAAACTTGTACATGAAAATCATAGAAGTTCTATTTACAATAACCCATGTCTATACAATTCTGGGTGGCATAACTATATAATAGAAAAACTATTCATTAATATCATATGAAGTGGGGTTGGAGAGATGGCCCAGCATTGCTGCTTTTGTGGAAGACTCAGGTTTAAGTCTCAGTACCTACATTGCAGCTCACAGCTGTCTCTAACTCTTCTTCCAGGGGTTCCCATGCCCTCTCCTGGCCTCTGTGAGCAACAGGTCCACATACAGTACACACACAAACATGGAAGTGTCAGAGTTTGCTTTTGCTGTGATAAAGATCATGACCAAAAGCAACTAGGAAGGAAAGGGGTTTTTCAGTTTACACACCCTGATCATAGTCAGTCACCGAGGGAAGTCAGGAGAGGAACCTAAGACTGAAGCTTGAAGGTAGGAACTGAACCAGAGGTCATGACGAACACTGCTTACTTACTGGCTTGCTCCTCTTGGCTTGTTCAGTCTTCTTTATTTTACCACCCAGGACCACCTGTCTAGAGTTGGCACTGCCCAGAGTGAGCTGGTCTTCTCACATCATTAATCAAGAAAACGCTCCCACAGGCTTCCCTATCGGCCAATCTGATGGAGGCTTGTTTCTCAACTGAACGTATCAAGTTGAGTAAAAAACTAAGGCGCACACAGGAAAAACACCCATGCGCAAAACTAAAATTAGTAATTGAATTCATTGAGGAACATCTGTATGAAGAGGGGCAAGTGCTGGGGCTGACTGCAGATTACTCAGCTAGCACACCAGGCCCTGGTTCCGCCTCATACAACAGCCTGGGACAGCGCAGATAAGCCTTGGAAATGTTAGGTTTCGTCACAGAAGCCGGGAACAGGGGCTTACACGCTGCGGTTGCAAGAGAATGAAATTGTACAAATAAGCAAATTTATAGAAATTGAAAATATACAGAAAGACAAGGATGGCTATTTGTGCATGCATGCGTGTGGTATGTGTGTACGTGTGTGTGTTTTACAGGAATAAATTTATGTAGAATGAGATTGTATTGAAGGCTGACAACTCTACACATGCCATCGACTCTGAATTATGTGTTTTCAACGGAGGAGCCTTCTGATCTTAAAAGCTTGTTGTGAAAACATCTGACTGACCACAAACACTCAGCAAGTTGGGCATGATGACTTCATTAAACCGCGCTGGAGGCTCAGCCAGGAAATTACCTGCCTGACCCACACCCACAGCCTGAGTCATCCCCAGCATCTAAGCAATGTGAGAGAACTGCTTCCACAAAGGTGTCCCCTGACCTCACACACACAGACACACACACATGCACACACAGGCATAGAAAGACACACAGGCACACACACAGACACATACACACACATAGAGAGAGAGACACACACATGCACTCAGAGACACCCAGACAGACATGCACACACAGAAACACACATACACACATGCACACACAGACACACACAAGCACACATAGATATACATATACACAGACACACACACAGAGACACAGACAGGCACACACAGACATACACACATGCACACAGATACACATGCACACTCACTCTCACACAGCAGTAATAGTTTTTTTTTTTAAAGAATTAAAAATGAAAACACACCAAGGTCTTTCCACACTTATAAGCATATTGGTCATCTCTATAAGATGTATATTTGAGATGAATAAATCAGCTAAATGCTTACCTGGGCTGTAAAACAAATTAACCACCAAGCAGAAGCCTAGCCCACTAGTGGCACCGGCCCTCCTGTTTAATCAGCTTTACCATCGTGGTCCTTACGGAAGAGATCTTCAGCTTACAGCTTACAGTTTAGAGTTTACAGCTTCTGCACAAGTACGCTGCAGTAAATTCTCAGAAGTGGGTGGGAGAGTTAAATAACCAGTTGTAGAATACCTGACTTAAAATTCTTTCATCTGAGCCAGGCACGGTGGCACACGCCTTTAATCCCAGCCCGCAGGGAGGCAGAGGCAGTCAGATCTCTGTGAGTTCAAGGCCAGCCTGATTTGTTTTTTTTTTTTTATTTAAACATTTTTTTGTTTGTTTTTTGTTTTTTTGTTTTTTTTAATTTATTTATTTTTATCTCAATCACAGGTTAGGTACTTTGAATCCCAGGCGTAGCCCCCTCCCTCATTCCCTCCTACCCTCCCACTCCCTCCCTCATCTCCCTCCTCCCTGCCCCCTCCAAGTCCACCAACAGGGGAGGACCTCCTTCCCTTCCATCCAACCCCAGCTTATCCTGTCTCCTCAGGGCTGCCAGCCTGATTTGTAAAGCCAGTCCAGGACAGCCAGGGCTACCCAGAGAAACCAGGGGTCCAAAACCAAAAAAAAAAAAAAAAAAAAAAAAAAAAGACATAAAAAAAACCTTTCATCTGTACCAAGTGTGAAGCTATAAAACACAGCCAAATTAAGTATAAATTTTCTTTCGTTTGGTTCTTTTGTTCCAAAAAGTAATTTATTGCCTGACAAGTCATATATATAATCTGGTTACTTTATTAACTGTGCTAAAAAAATCCAGGTGGAGTGTCTATCTGTTTTCTGTGCACTGACCTCATTGTTTCCACTTCTTGTTGCTAGGCAACCACCCACCAGAATATGAAAATTTTATTTCTAATCAAGTTTTTATTTTACATGGCCTTAGGAAAGGAAGAAATAAAGCCCCATAACACATAAAATAGCTTCCAGAGTAATGTTAAATCTCTGGTAATAACTCTAAGTTATTTCTTTTTAATTTAAGAATGGAAAGTTTTGATTTATCATTAAAATTACAAATTTTAACCACGTGTTCAGTTATCCCTAAATGAAAGGGAAGTCATGACTCAGAAACTTTCTTCTTTTATTTTTTTAACATGGCTAATTCTTTTTGTCTGCTAAAAGCAGACACCATGCACTCAGTGGGTGTGGAGATGGCATTTAACTATAATCCCAGTGCTTAAAGGGTCAAGGCAGGAGGTTAGGACATTCAAAGCCTGCTTGGGCTACATAATGGAACCCTGCCTCAAAACAAAAAACAAAACTTTCAAGAGCTTCATTTTATAGAAGGTTAAAATGTTGAAATTATTCGACTCATCTTATTTACATTAATAAAGCTCAGTAATTTATATTGAGCATTCAATGCACTGGTCAACATGGAGAAGATGAAAACAATTATGTATCAGGAACTGTCTTCGAGATGGTCATGACCTAATAAGGAAATAGAAAATATGCCACCATCAGTCTGCAAAGGACTTGTCCGGAGCCTCATGGTAGGGTCCTAGCACCTGCCCTGGGGTTCATAGAAACACAAGCCTGGAGCCTACACCATTAGTGTGATAGTCAGGACCCAAGTACCAAGTATTAGTGCCAAGAGTAACAACATGGGGTGTTGCCAAACATCATTAACCAATGTGTGAGGGGTCATTGGGCATTACTGGGTTAACATTGCCCATGGCCTACACCCCAAACTGCCCCAACAGTGATCTGAGGAAGGCTGGATAGACCACAGCCTAAGAACAGTTTATCTGTTGCACAGTGGCTAAAGTTCGAGAGGCTTTGAGTCCTAGTTTCTATTGCTGTACAAAAAGCAACTTGGAAAAGAAGGGATTTATTTGGCTTACCTTTCTGGATTATAGTCCACTATGCAGAGAATTTGTCATATCCACAGTCCAGGGCAGAGAGAAATAAATGCAGACAGGTCTTGTCTGTGCTTGTCCATGTTCAGCATGGATCTTCTACTCTTACATGGTTTACAACCCCCTTGTCTGGGAAGTAGTGCTGCACACGGTGTGCTGGGTCTACATCAGTTAGCATCGGACCATCACCCACAGACATGCCCACAGGCCAACCTGATCTAAACAATCCTTTAAAGAAGACTTCCTTCCCAGATTTTGTGAAGTCTGCAGTCATCATATTTTGCAAGAAATGTGGCAGCTGAGCTGCATTCTGAGGATTTGTGGGACTTTGTGAATAACAGTGAAGAGATGTCCAACATTCAAGGAAGAAGGCAACAAAATATCAAAGTAGACGATGTTGCCATATCAAAGTAATGGTTGATAGTGGCAGACCAAGGAAATAGAATTGGAGTGAGAGGCAATGGAATTTGTGTTGGCTAGATTTATGTCAACTTGACACAAGTTAGAGTCATCTGAGAAAATAGACCCTCAACTGAGAAAATGCCTCCATAAGATCTGGCGGTAGGGAATTTCCTCAGTTAATGATTGATGGGGGAGGACCTAGCCCACTGTGAAGGGTATCACCCTGAGTTGGTGGTCCTGGGTTCTATAAGAAGGCAGGCTGAACAAGCCATGGGAGCAAGACAGTAAGCAGCACCCTTCCATGGCCTCTGCATCAGTTCCTGCCTCTGGGTTCCTGTCCTGACTTCCTTCAGTGATGAACTATGATATGGAAGTGTAAACTGAATAAACCCATTCCTCCCCAAGTTCTTTGGTCAAGGTGTTATGTCACAGAAATGATTAACCTTACTAAGACAGAGTAGGAGCTAAAATACTAGGACCTTGGCTAGACTGAAAGGGACTTTTAGAGTTTTAATTAACCTACAGTTGCTAAGGGTAATCAATACTGTGAAAGGAAGTCATTAAGTGGAAGGGAGGTCCTTAGCTATTGTGAATAATAAGGAAAGTGAAATTAGAGAGACTGTTTTTTTTATTCGGAGTTTATAATTATTTCTGAGCAAGATCAATCATAAGTTCAAATGGATCCTTCCAACAGGTGGTGAGATATCATTTCCGATATGTAACAATCCAATTTTTTAATGTTTTAAATACCACTCAGTTTTTTTTTCTGATTGTGAACCAATTGTGAAAGTAGTAAATAGAGAAGATTTAAATCATCCACAATCATCTTACCCACACAAACCCTGCTAATTTTTCAAGTGCTTGCTTCTCATGGTTTTTCCCCAAATCTTAACATCTTTGGCAAAATCTTTAAGAAATAATTTTTGGCTATTAATTTTAATATTCATATACTATATAAGCACTTAGCAGCAGAATTAATATGGGATGGATCTTAATAAAGTTTGAGGTTTTGTTTGTTTTTCATTTTTTAAAGAAAAGGTTTAAAATCCAGGCTATTCCGAATATTCTGTGCAGAGTTGTCAGGGAATATGATGTTATGAAATACTACCTTTCAGTAACAAGTAACATTCACACAAATGAATTTGCCCTGGTGTTTTTACATGCTACATCAATCTCATTAATTTAAAGGGCCTGGTTTTCTTGGTGTCCTCCATCTTCTCTGGCTCTTATACTGTGCCTCCTCTTCCACAGGGTTTCCTGAGCCTTGAGGAGAGGAATTTGTTGGAGAAATATCATTTAGGGCTGAGTTTTCCAAGGTCTCTCATTCTCTGCATATTATCTGGCTATGAATCTCATATTTTTTCCCATCTGCTGTATGAGGAGGATTCTCTGATGATGGCTCAGCAAGGTACTGATCTGTGAATATAGCAGAATGTCACTTCATTGCTACATTCTTTAGCAGAACAGCAGTATTTGCTTTTATCCTATATTCCTGAGTTATCTAGTCTCAGGTTCTTGTCACCCAAGCAGTGTTGGTATGGGTTCCATCTCATAGGGTGGGTCTTAAGTCAAATCAGTTATTGGTTGGTTACTCCCACAAGCTTATGCCACTATTGTCCTAGCATGTCTTGCAAGAAGGACACCATCGTAGATCAAAGGATTTGTGGCTGGATCGATGTTTATGTTTCTCCTTTGTTAGTGTGCAGTATAGCTTCCTGTACCAATGATGCTAGCATGTAGTGGTGAAGGCTCTATGTCAGCACCAGCTTGATTTCTCCATGTTTGAGTTGTTGTGTAGGTATTGACTTCAGCAATGGGCCTTGCCATCATTTTGTGGAGTGTACCATTTATGGTCTTGGCAACACTCAAGGTTGTTTGGGAAGTCCCATGGGACCCCTATGGTCAACAATTCAATTAGATGTAACCCAGTCTTAGGACCGGCAGCTTCATTTGGTGACAAAAGATGTTCAGTTGGGGGTCTGTGTCTTCCTCATTATTTGGCAATTTCCTTTAGATCTCCTTCATATACTTTTTTTTTTTTAATTTATTTATTTTTATCTCAATCACAGGTTGGGTACTTTGAATCCCAGGCGTATCCCCCTCCCCCATTCCCTCCTACCCTCCCACTCCCTCCCTCATCTCCTTCTTCCCCGCCCCCTCCAAGTCCACCAAGAGGGGAGGACCTCCTTCCCTTCCATCCAACCACGACTTATCATGTCTCCTCAGG
>CM053766.1:45715062-45820658 GCA_028658305.1 Pachyuromys duprasi
GGAGCTCTTGTTCTCCCCAAGTCTCAACAACCTCCCCCAGATCTATCATTACTCTCGCCCTTTGTCAGAGGCTTGATCTCGAGTCTTAATATCCGCTCCTTCATATACTTTTATATTTTAGGAAGCTTCTACTGTATTAGATTTCCAGACTAGCCCTCAAATGGTCCTTAATTTCAGCTCTCTCTTCCTGCATTCCCTTCCTTGTCCCCCTTTTCTCTCATCTTCTCCACCCGATCCTCATATTCCAGCCTTCCCATCCATCCATAACTACCTGTTGTTTTTTTTTCATGGGGAGATCCATCTGTCACCCCTAGTCACTTATTCTATACCTAACTTCTGTGGTTCTATAGATTATAGCTTGTCATTGACTTAACAGCTAGCACACACATACAAGTAAATTCATAACATATTTGTCTTTGTGGATCTGGGTACCTCTCCCAGGATAATTCTTTTCTTGTTCCATCCATTTAGCTTCAAATTTCATTATTTCATGTTTTTTAAATGTTGAATAACACTATACTGTATAAATATACCACATTTTCTTTATCCATTCATCTGTTGAGGGACATCTAGGTAGTTTCCAAATTTCTGTCTATTATGAATAGAGCTGCAGTGAAGGTAGTGAGTGAGTGTCTCTGTGTGTAGTAGGATGAAGTGGCAAGGAGCCCTTTCCACCTGGGCTTGGGGTATCCAAGGTTCACTTGCTGCTGAGCCAAGCCTTCCCCATGAGTCATACTCCCATAATCTATACTTTCGTAGATGACACGATTGAGTCTTTCTCTTCATTTGTCTTCTGCCTCTCCCTTGGAAGGTGGGTTCTGCCCCAGACATCCAGGCTGTCCATCTCAAGTGCTGAGACTCTCCGCATCACTTGACATTGTTCCTTTGGAGGATAAATGACCCATCAGAAGAGCAGGGATCACAATGCCCCCAGTGCCTGACTGTGGCCTTGACCCCACCCAGATCTTCCTTTCATACCACCCTGACAGCATCAATGCCTAGGAGGGTTCTGAGTGCTGAAGCCTGCCAGCTGTACGGCTCCTTGCACTTTCAGGCACTGTGGCCCTGCCCTGGGATTGTCAGCGCTCAGCTGAGGCAGGCCTTTTATGAGTCATTCACGAGAGACTCTTTTCCGCTCTTCCATAAGGTGCAAGACCCCCCCCCCCAGATTCTGCTTCCGCTAAAGTGAATATTTTTATTTCGTACTGCCACATTTTTAAACCATTCCAAAACTGAGTAGCTTAAAATAAATAAATAAGTAAACATGGTTTTTTTGTTTTTTGTTATTTTTTTTATTTCTCTATTTCACATCCTATAGCCCAAGGCCTCTCACTCTTAAGCCTAGCTCACTTCCACACAGGCCCAGGGCTTCTCTGAGTGGTTTCTCCAGTAGGTTACAGTCCCTACATGACAGCTAAGGCCTTGAGAACCCATGAACGAGGCCGTCTGCCTTTTAGCAGGCAGGTCTGGCCCTGGCAGCTCACCCTTGACATACTGCACTCGGTAGTGTACCCACAAGCCCGCCCAGATTTAAGGAGGAGAGCAGATGCTACCTTTCCTGGGAGGAGTGAGAAAGAATACAGGACCAAACCTGTCTCATGCTTTACATCCAGAGTGTTCAGGTTATGATGCAAAGGATTTTTAAACCACCATAAAATATACTTTCTTTTCCCCGGCGTGATGTCAAAAGAGCCACGTGGCATGAAGAAAACCCACGCTTTGCCCTTTCACGTCTCTCCACTGTAAATCAGTGTGTGTAGTGATGTCACAGGCCAAAGCATTGCTCTCTCTCTCTAGGTGTTAAAGTCTCTGTGATGCTCCTACCAGAGAGTCAGTCATCACGACGGCGATTACGGATTTTGCAGCACAATGGGAACCAAAGAGCCTTTGGCAGCGACTCTTTCTTTCTTTGTCTCTTTCTAAAGGCTCATCTGTCGGTAGATTGGTGGGATCCTTCTATGCTGATGTTTCATTTCCCTCCTGCTTCCAGCCAGGCACCACCTTTAAGTGTGTGACAGCTGTAATCTGGTGTACGTGCGTGCACGTGTGTGTGTGTGTGTGTGTGTGTGTGCGCGCTCGTGTGTGGGGTGTCTGTGTACATGTATGTATATACGTGTAAAAAGTATGTAAGGGTCAGAGAACAACCGTTGACGTCAGTCTTCAGCCACCATCTACTTATTTGTTTTGAGACAGGGTCTCTCATTAGCCTATAATTCATCAAATAGGCTAAGCTTTCTTTCCAGCAAGTGCCTGTCCCTGCCTCCATGCTGGAGCACAATCAGATGCCACCATGCCAGCTTTTTTTTTTTAATTGTTCCTATTTATAGAATGTAGATCCTTATTTACTGACTGGTCCCACACCCTGATTGTGGTCTTCTTGAAGCCATTCTGGGCACCCATGTTCAATCTGGTCACAGAGGGTGGCCTCTGGGTGAAACTACCATATAGGAATCCCCTGGGTTTGTGCATAGCTCTCAGGATAACCTCTTGATACATTCCAGTTTTAAAAACACAGCACCAAGGGAGTTCTAGCATTTGCATGAGTTGCCTCTCCAGAAATACACATGCTATCTGCATTAAATTGCCAAAGGAAGGGTGGAAAGGACCTGTGTCTGTAAGAGAGGTACTAACTTTGGGAAGAGGGTCGTTAAAGAACTCTAAATACAGTGATGTCATAACATAAGCTTTATCACACACACAGCAGGACTCACGCACAGCATCACCTCACACAAAACCTTCCCAGCAGTGGTCTCACTGTGACATCATCCGCTCCTCCATGCAGTGCAGTCCTGTTGCTCAGGTAATAAAGTCAGGACCACTGAACCCTGCTCAAAGGTCACCTAGTCTTCTGTGAACAAATTGTACCTATTACTTTAAAGAAGAAAGAAACACTGTCATTTTTTTTTTTCAGATCAAGTTTAAAAAGTAGAACAAGGGACTGGAAAGATGACCCAGAAGTTAATAGCGCTTGCCTCTGGTGCAGAGGGCCAAGTTCTGGTCCCAGCACCCACATCAGGTGGCTTACAACTGCCTTTAACTACAAGTTCAGAGGGTCCAGCGCCCTCATGTGGCCTCCACCAGCACTTGCACGCACACACATTCACACAGAGACACACACCCATGCACTAAGTCTAAATAATAAAACTGAATCTCTTTGCACATCACAGTGTGATGCAAGGAACAGAACAAGCTTTGGCACGAGACGTCTGCTGCATAGAAGTTAGGGTGATGGCCTGCTCCAACATGATTGTCCTTTCTAAGAATTTGAATGAGAGGCACGTTGTCTTACTTTCTTTTCCTGTTGCTGTGGTAGATACTCGGACAAAAGCAGTGTAAAGGAAGGGAGGGTTATTCCCACTCAGAGTTCCAGCTCGTGGTCCGTCACAGCAGGGAGGTAAGTCACAGCAGCTGGAGCTTGAGGGTGCTGTTGATATCGCACCTGCGGACAGAGAGAGACAAAGGCTGCCGCTCAGCTCCCTCTCCGCCGGCATAGCAAAGGGCTCAAGTAAGGGAAGGAACATCCCAAAGTAGTAGGGTCTCCCCACGTCAGTGAACACAGTGAACACTCTCTGTGACTTGCATGCCCAGGGGCCCATCTCTCAGGACACTCTGCCTTTTGGGTTGACAATTGTCACCTACCACCAAACAAGGGAAGGAAGCAATAAAGGCTACGAAGCTACGGAAGTCCTGGGCAGAGAGGTAAGCTGAGTAAGATCAAGGCTGGAGGAATCAGACACTAGCAGAAGAGAAGAAGCTTCTGAGGAGGACAAACCAGAGTGCGGTGGTGTGTGTCTGCAATGTTGGTGCTGGTGGTAGAGACAGGCAGATCCTGGGGACTTGATGGCCAGCCAGTCTTGCTGAAATAGTGAACTCCACATTCGGTGACAGAACCCATGTCAAACACATAGCTGGAGAGCAACAGAGGAAGACACCTGAGGCTAAACTCTGGCCTCCAGAGACAGAGCATGCAGCCAGGCACACAGACACATGCATGTGCCCCCCCACACACACATGTGTTTAGACAGCCCACTACACAGAGAGAGAAAGAATAGAAAGAGGAGGAAGAATAGGTAGAGAAGGACCAGACCAAAAGGAAAACCAAAGAGCAAAGGGGGCTAAAGTAAGCAGAACTTAGAAGACACATGCATTAGGGAGAGGGTAGTTACCAGGGTCAATAATAGCTACATTTTTGAGTCTTCAACTGAGATGCATCTCAGTTTGGAGCAACAGTTCAGCCACCGAGGGACCATCTCTTTAACTCAGCCTCTGGACCACACTGGTGCCTGAATGACCTTGGGGTCACACACTTTTCTTCTCTCCTGATGTGCACCTTTTCCCACGATGCCTGAGCTTGAGGCTGCAAGTCTCATCTCATTTATTGCCAAGAATAAGTCACAGTTAGCCTCGGGCCATTTGAAGTAACTGGGTGTATGCCTATTTCTTACTACTGAAAAGACTAGAAGAATATAAGAGGAAAGACACAAGTATATTCTGATAGCCCAAATGCAAGATGAATAAAATGCCAATGCTCTTAAACGTTTTCTTAAAGCTGGGTGTGACGGTACAAGGCTTTAATCCAAGCACTTGAAAACAGAGACAAGAGGATCTCTGTAAATTCATGATCCACATAATGAGTTCCAGGGCAGCCAGGGCAATGTAGAGAGACCCTGTGCAGAGGGCACATCCTATGGGCTGTGAGGTGCTGTGGGAGCCAGAACTATGTTTTAGGTTTTACTTACTGTGCCTAAGACACCCATGAAACAAAAACATCTCTAACCAGTACGCCCTTTGTTCAAGAACAAATACTTCCTGAGATGCATGTGTTTTCAATCACCTAAATAAGCTTGTTTGACTCAGCTGCATCATGCTAGGGTCCGGAATATGCTGAAAGAATGACCCCAGACACAAGTATTATGCAAACATCAAAGGGTGTTTAATCTGCAGAAGTCCAGCATGCAGGGGTCACCATCCAGGCAGAATGGTGACCCCCAGATGAACATGCAGGCTCTACTTAAAGTCAACTAGGGGAATTTCCGGGACAGTTATCTCATCTTCACTTAGATTGGCACAGGTCAAAAGCAAGGGCTTGATTAGGGGCTGGGGGCTCTCTAGACTGGTTCAAATTGGCTCAGACTGGTTGGTGCCTATGGAGATTACATGACTCTGATCTGGGCTTAGGGGCTTCTCAGACTGGTAGCTAAACAACCTTATCTGCCTAGGCCAAATGTCCTGGCTGAGCCCATTTCTGTGGTTTTTTTGTTTTTGTTTTTTCCTGCAACTGAAGTTTTCTTTCCTGAGGAACAGAAAACTCAGGTCTGTTCTGTCTCAGCAAGAAAATGGAGCCTGTCACAAAGTTGGTCAGGCTTATTTAGCCAGGCCCTCTCAACCAGATATGTTCCACATGTAGGTGGGAGGTACATGGGCAGGAACTACTTCTGAATGTGCACTACATTTGCCCCTGATTGGATGTAGGTGGGTGGTAAACAGGCAGGAAGAATGTCAGGATGTATGCTTGCCCCAGTTTGGACCTGATGGGAAATACGCATTATGGGGTTGCCTTTTTAAACTTCCGCAAAGTGTGACTCGTGGTCATTTTCTGGGAACCCAGGAGTGGACCTGGCTAGAGTCCACTACTTCTGGTCAGTATTTAACTAAAGCTTGCTTCAAATTTGGCTCAAAATTGTGGTGTGGTTTCATTCTCACCCAGCAGAATTAACAGTGCTCAGTAATTAGGATGTCTGCACAAGATTTGTCTTTCGAATGTGCTCAGTTTATTCACACACCAACATTGCTTGTAATACTGTGTTAATATAAAAGGTAAACAAGTAGAGAACTTGCCCAGGAAAATGCTGCAGGGCTCCACTAGGCAATCTTCTCCAATGAGGATGCTTTGGGAGCTCCCTGGCTTGACCCACATCCGCTGTGAAATCTATCAGCTACAGCAGGCTAGCAGAACGGCTCTCACAGAGATACAGGAAGTCCCTGAGAGTGCCTACCAGCCACTAGCACTAACAGGAAGGCATGTGTGAGCCCAGCAAAAGTGCCAGAAGTTTAATCGTCACCAAAGCCAAAGCCATGCACAGAGGCCAATCTCAAGTCCTCTTGCTGATGAGTATCAGCACAGAGGCAGAGAGGCCATGTTGTGAAGCACAGCAGTGAAAGCCTAGAGGCCATTTTCAAAGTTCCAACTTTTGAATCATTTCATTGTATGGTAGCTTTGTGCTGTCCGGGCTCACAGCTTGGGGATGTTTCACTAGCACATCAAAAGAACTAACCTTGGGATTAGTTCATTAGCATATCAAGGCCTGTGCTGGGCTAGACTCCTATCTAAGCTACCTGGTGACCAGCCTTGGGCTTGCTTCTGAGGCCCAGCTCTTATCAAAGCTGCCTGGTGCTTCGGCATCACATTATTCCAAGTCACATACATGGCTTTTTAAGTTACACAAAATGGTTTCAACTATGTTCCTAATACTTTGTCTCAAGAAAATAAAACACCTCCCTGCCAAAAATCTTTTTTGCTTGACAATGTCACTGTGATAACTACACAGCCAAGAAGTAGTCATTTTCACATCTTCTTAGGTCTCCCAGTGTTGGACGACACTAATACACTTTCATTCAGGTCAATTTTCTCTTCAAGCCACAACCCAGGAGTGTGTTCTGTGGCTGTTATCCATTGTGGCTGAGAGAAAATCCAGAAGGTATAATACATAACAAGGGACAAACTACATCCTCCAGGGAACATCTAAAACCAAGTCAGGGCATTCTCATTTGTCAATAACTGAATCTTCTGTTGATATTTGATTTGGACAAGTGAGAAATGTTGAAGTTTCTACAGTGCACAGAGCATCCCCATAGAATGAAAATTTAACCTCACAAAAAATACAAGCGCTGCCACTGTATGAACACTAGATGGTCACACATACACAATGCTGGTCAAGAAGAAACTACAGCCTGTTGCCTGTGTACAGTGTAACATGATCACTCTAGAAAATGTATAACATGTTGGTTTAACTATAGATCAGGCCCAGTGCTCACATTCTGGCCTCTCTCATAAAAGGCAATGACTTCCCTTCTAGGATCACCCTTACTCCAGGGTAAGAAACAAGAAGGTGCATTTGTCAAAGTACGAAGGCAGAGCACATTTCCTTGAGCAATCTGCAGGCTTAATTTACAGTAGCCCACCCCCTTTTTTTACAATTTTGATTTTCATGGTTTCAGTGACCTAAGAAACAGTACATGAAAAATTCCAGAAGCAACCCATAAGGTTTTGAATACGGTAGCTGGATGAAAATCATGTTCTCCTGCTTTATCTCATCTGGGTTATAAAAATCCATTTGTTCAGTGTATATTCCCCCTAGCCTTAGTCATTTGATAAGCTTCTTTCATGGACAATAAGATAGTGTCTCCGTATGTAACTGAGGTTGACCAAACCCCTCTACTCTCCTGCCTCAGTTTTCCAAGCCTCGACCATATTACATGCACGACTGCCTTCATATGTGTTAGCCTGTCAGCTTTGAAGGTTTACATCGTCCGTGGCTCCTTGGGAGACTGGTAAGCCTCTGCTCAGTAAGCCTTTTTTATCCCAACCTGAGAAAACTGGAGGGTCTTGCTCACAAATGAATTCCTTGTGCTCTTAATTTGTGAGGAACAATTGCATGGCTGACATGTTTCTTTTCATCACATGTTCATTGTAATTTGTGAATGAATAGTGTCATCACTGACTTGCCTATCAGAGGAACTGAAAAAAAAAAACAACCTCTCAAATGGATAATCTAATCATGTGCATGTGTGTGCATATCTTTGGCAGTGCTAGGATTTGAACCAAGGGCTTTCATAACTGCTAAGGCCTCACAGCACTGAGATGCATGCATGCCTGGACCAATAAAGCTTGTTAGTATTTTTATTGCCAGAGGTCAGAAGACAACAGCTTTCTTCCTTCTTCAAGCACTTGCTTGATGCCAAGAAATGTCAATTTTAATTTTTTCTGTATGCTTCAAAGTCTTAATCACAGAATGTTTTCCCTTTTTCTTTTTTTAAAAAGTATCTAGAATATCTTTTTTTTTTTAATCTGACAGTAACCTCCACATAGGCAATAGCCATTTTCTTTCCACACGATCTTTTTAACCATGAAATGTTACAACAATTGTCCATTTGGCTTCAGATAGGCTTTCTAGAATGCAAAAACAAACAAACAAACAAAAACCTATTTCTTAAGAAACAGAAGGTTTCGGTTGGATTTCCTTAGGCTTAGTTGGGTATTTTAAAAAAACAGAAGGCTCAGTGGTTAAGAGCACTTACTGCTCTTGCACAGGACCTGGGTTCAATTCCCAGGATCCATATGGTGGCTTATAACTTCCTGTAACTCCAATTCCCAGGGATCCAATTTCTCTTCTGATCTCCAGAGGCTCCTGCACATAGCTGGTGCACTTTCATATATTCTTACATATACAAAATAACAGAAAACAAAAAGAACAAGAAGGCCACGTTGCCTTAGCATGTGTACCTGGGATCTATGAATCACTGTAGGTCACGGCCCACCTAGCAAGTTACCATTCCGTGTGTTATTATCTTCATTCTAAAAGAAATGCATGCAACAGAGAGGAGAGGGCTAGCACTTCTATTTTGAGGTAGCTGTTTCCCTACCTGGCTGCCTTCAGAGACAGAGAAGTAAAGCAGAATGAGAGGCTCATAGAAAGCGTATTTAGCTACAAGGTTTCTTGGAAGTAGAGAGTTCTGGGGGGCTGAGGATGGCGCTTAGTTGGCAGTGTTTACTTAGTATGCAGAGAGCTCTGGGTTAAGTTCCTGCAACCAGGTATGGTGGCTCAGGTTTGTTAACTCAACCATCAGGAGGTGGGGACAAGAGGATCAGAAGTTCAAGATCGTCCTTTTCTATGTAATAAGTTTGAGGCTAGCCTAAGATACATGAAACCTTTTCTCAAAAAGTGTGAGTGTGTGTGTTTGGGGCGTGGCGGTGGGTGCTAACAACATCAAATACTTAGATAGTATTTCCCAAGTGCAGAAATCATTCTACGGGTTTTATGTGTGTTTGCACGTTTATCCTTCACTCCAAACCTGTGTTGCAGATGTCACTGTGACAAAAGGCCTGAGATAAACAACTTAAGGAAAGAAGAATCCATCTTGGCTCACAGTATTATCTGTGGGCGATGGAAGGCAGGACACTATGACAAGAGCAAGCAATGAAGCAAAGACACCCACCTTATGCTGGCCAAGAAGCAGAGATGGCAAAAAGCAAGGGGTAGGAGATGCTCCATTGACCCCTCAGGAGGGGTCCTGCAGGAGTCATGGCAGCCAGAGAAACAATTCTTGACAAGGTAAGAATGAAAACCTTCCTAATGCTGAGACCCTTTACTACAGTGCCTCATGTGGTGATGACTGTCAGCATAGTTATTTTCATTGCTACCTCATAACTGTAATTTTCCTACTGCTGTAAATCATAAATCATACTGCAAATATCTGATATTCAGGATATCTGATATGCGACCCCTGTGAAACGGTCATTGGAACCCCCAATGGGGTCATGACTCACAGGTCTCTGACCCACTGTTCTAGAGTCTGACACCAGGCAGTTTATTGTAAGCATATTTCAACACAATACAATTTGGAAAAAAAAAGTTTCCAGGCAATGACCATTCCAATTCCAGGTGCACTATCAAGCTTAAGGCGTGACTCCATAGAAACTAGTAGTCCTTTACAAAGTACATGTGACCATGAAGATGGGTTCTGCAGCTAAAGGAATCTAGTGTGGTCTATGATGGAGAGAGCATAGAAATCAGCAGGCCATACAATACATGTGACATCTCCCCTAAGGACGGATTCTAGTGACTAGGAACTAAAGATAAAGGTGTAGGGAGGGAGAGTCTGGGATAAACCTTCTGGGGTATTCCACAGAAGCAAAAGTCACCGTGTGGTTAACAATACCCACTCAGAAATCGTAAGACCTGGAGAGGACAGGAGCTCCACAAGGAGAGCAACAGAACCAAAAAAATCTGAGCACAGGGGTCTTTCCTGAGACTGATACTTCAACCAAGTAGCATGCATGGAGGTAACCTAGAACCCCTGCACAGATGTAGCCCATGGCAGTTCAGTATCCAAGTGGGTTCCATAGTAATGGGAACAGGGACTGTCTCTGACATGAACTGATTGGCCTGCTCTTTGATCACCTCCCCCTGAGGGGGGAGCAGCCTTACCAGGCCACAGAGGAAGACAATGCAGCCTCTCCTGATGAGACCTGATAGACTAGGATCAGAAGGAAGGAAAAGAAGACCTCCCCTATCAGTGGACTTTGGGAGGGGCAGTCATGGAGAAAGGGGAGGAAGGGAAGGCTTGGGAGGGGAGGAGGGAGGGTGCTACAAGAGGGATACAAAGTGAATAAAGTGTAAATAAAAAATTTTAAAAAAAAGAAAAAAAGCAGGCAACACAATCACATATTGGAATAAATAAATCTAAATTTACAAATGATAACCTAGGAAGTATGTTTCAAAATTTATGTTACAAGTTGCAAAACATTAAACACTTTATTTGGTAGTAAATAAAAAAAAGCAATACCCACTCAGCCTTCTGGGTTGGAAGCTGGTATTTTATTTCCTCCATTGAGGAGATGCCCCTGTGTGCTTAGCATTCCTGGTTGCCATAGTGATCTGTGGGCAAAAGACCTTTGGCCCCCCCCCACACCCTTTGGCCTACATTCTCCTTAAGCCCACCTCTTCTTTCCATCACCTCCAATAATCCTATCAAATGATGGCTCCGGCAACGAGTTCATCTGTCAATTGTTTCAGGGCTGCTGGGAGCCACTCCTCTCCCTGACGCTACACTGAGGATGGAACAGATGACTTCAGGGAACATTTCATATCCAAGCCATAACACTAATAAAAATAGAGAAAAGTGCTCATTGCAGAATGAGTGTTTCACTCAAAGATGGAAAGTACTAATCAAAAGATGAGCAAGTGCTAACACAGAGAGAAGACCCAAAACACAGACTAAGAGAGTTTTTGCCACATAATACTGACATTCACCGTATCTGTAAAAACCATAACTCACTAGAGACAGACTTTTTATAAGCACGCACATGCTTATCAAAGGAAATATAAAATATGTTAATATTAATTGTGATCACCCTTAAGAGAGATGATAGGTGGGCTGTTTAATGCAAACAGCCATGTTAACATGCCCTTGCGGCTGTTAGGACAAAATCGGACTTATCTGTGAAGGTGAGCGTTTTAGCTCCTTCTGATAGGAGAATGGCAGGCTGCCTCTGGGACACGCGTACAGCCTTCCCTGCCACAGCCTCAGGCTGATGGAACCAAGTTCTTTGAATGAAGAGAGGACAGTGAGCGTGACAAAAGCATCACTGGGTTCTGAGTCATATGGGGCCCGAGGGTACTCAGAGATGATGACCTCAGAGCCTATTCGTCTGCTCGGTGAAGGTGGTGTGGCGGGCGCACAGAGGATTGAGCCCCTGCTGGCACAGCCAGGGCAGGGCTGTGCTCAACAAAGCCTTCCCGATTCTGACCGCTCACTACCAAGGACTCCAGTGACTCACACTGCAGCATCTGCCACCTACTGCACGGATCTCCAACCAGATGGAAAAATCTAGGGTCTCTTGTCTCCACCCACACCCCAAAGTGCTGTACCTCAGGGTCTTCTAAACCCTTGTCCAGTGCTGCCATCTAGGGAGGTGGAGAGAGTTTTCCCTGGGCTGGTGGTTGTGTGCCCATCTCCTTAACAAAATTATACACACGCTCAGCCCACCGACTGGTAGAACTATTCATTTCCCTGATATGCTCACGAAACCCACCGGGTTCTTGTTTACAACCACATCCTGGTGTTTGTTCCCAGCGACGTTATTAGGGAACCGCTCAGACTTAGGCAGAGGGGTAAAGCATTTCTCTAGGAGTGTTGAGTAGCAGTGAAGTCTGCTTTCATGCTTGATTCTTTCCAAGGCGCTGACAGGATGGGACTGACTCCTCCATCCCTGACACTGCAGAGCTATTGACTCAAATTCAGCTTGCTTAAGACCTATAAACGCAAGTTCAGTGGTAACTCAGGTTCACTTTCTCCCGATCACTCCCCTTTGTATGGCTTTACAGCCAGATGTCAGGAGCTGGAAAAAAAAAAAAAAAAAAAAGCCATTCATTCCCCCAACTTTAGTTACCGGAAGGAATTCTTTGAACCAGAAACACCCATGAACTCGAGTCCTAGAAATGAGTCTGAGGACTATGAAATGATAAAGTGGGCTCCTTGACAAGCAGGGCCAGGCCAGGTTGATGTCCTATGCAATTATAGCAGATTTCTGGGGTTTCCAGCTCAGGGGCAGAGAAATTGGAAATAACTGGAGCTGGTGATTTTCCTTAGCACTTTAGCTAGCATGGAAGCATTTTTTGTTTTTGTTTTTGTTTTTTCCGGTTGCATCATTGTCCCGCAGTACGTGAAGTCATAACTTCACCCCTTTGCTATTGTTTCAGGCTCCTAAGGAACATGAAGATAGTCCATTTGCTGTAGTATTTTTTATTACAGCAGCGTGTTTTAAATAGCAAAGCTAGATTTAATTCTGGACTTTACCAAATGCAGGCTGCATTACCTTCTGCACGGTTGTATGGTTTGGTTTGGTTTGGTTTGGTTTGGTTTGGTTTGGTTTGGTTTGTGACATTCCTGGAGTTCTGGTGCCTCTTCTATGAAATGGTGATGCTAACTCGTGGGAGAGGGCTCAAGGAACTGAAGATAACACTTTGGTGCTTAGCACATTAGTTGGCTCATGATGATAGCTGTGATTGCCATTGCTGTCATCATCATCCACACAGTCCTTGTCACTACAAGAGCCTTCATTTCAAGCAGTTTGCATAAACTAGCTCCTAGTTTTGTAGCCAAAGCTAGAAAATAAGCTCAAGTTTAACTTGGAATATCTGATTTCAAATCCCAGAACTGTTTGAAGGCACTTAAATTCTCTGGTCACAGTTACCTTAACTACAACACATGGGAAATTTCAGCAAAGCAAACATTGCCCTTGGCCTTGGTCTAGCCTGAGGAATGTCTTAATGCCCTTTGGCCTTGGTCTAGCCTGAGGAATGTCTTGGGCCCTTGGCCTTGATCTAACCTCTTTTTATGACTATTACCTCCTGGAAAACACATGAGAGTGGAAAATCTAGGCAAGAGAATTTTGCATTGCACTTCTGATCTTCCTATCTCATAATCCCAGATATTTAAAAAACAATAAATAAGTGAAAATCCTTGGAGTTGCCTACTAAATACAGAAGTAAAGAAAGCCGGTTGCATGGCCTGGAGTGGTAGCTCAGCAGTTAAAAGCGCATGTGCTTTTGCAGGGGACTTGGCTTTACTTCCCAGCACCCACATCATGCAGGTCACAGCCGTCTGTAACTCCAGCTCCTGGGATCTGATGCCCTCTACCAGCTTAGGCCCTTGTACTCACACATCCATACTTGCACAGAGACACACAACTACACATAAAGTTAAAATAATAAAATAATATTTTAACACAAAAAGGAAATAAAGGTGCTTACAGAGGCTGAAAGATCTTAGAGAAAGGCAGAGTCTACGATCTGTTGGAGGTCAGCAGCAAAGGACACCGGCCACAAGGTATGAATTTGTACATAGTCAAAGAGAGGATGAGGGTCTGACTTCGACCTGGGACCTGGTGTCAACTCTTATTTGATGTCTCCAGGTTGGTGACTCATTCTCCCGGCTTTTGGAAGCCTCAACCTATGTCACTGAAATTTAAAGTGATATTTAAAGATTTTCTAAAATTAGGCAACATTTTTCTCTCCTGCCAAATCTTTTAGAGGAAAAAAAAATGATATGATTCGGACACAGCATCACTTTCAACCAGAAGAGATATTTTAATGTTGTGTTACTGCTTATGTCAGAAAGGATGTGTCTCCTCGTGTGAGGACACACCCGCTCATGTGTAATATGCACACCCTTGTGATGCAAAACACAAACAACAAAGTTACCTTAATGTGTTTCTCTGGAAATGTTATCCCTAGAACTCTGCACACAGTAGGTTTACAGAGATGTCTAGCTTAATAATGCACACTATAATTTAATGACTGAGTCTGAAGTGCCCTTCCTTTGGCTTCTAAAGTCCTTCCAACTCAGTACTATAAACCCTCCGCCCTCTGTCCCTCATAACGCCAAACTTCCGTTCTCCTCTTCTGAGGACAAGGAAACCTGAGCTCCCCCTAGTGGTTAGCTATCCGTAATTGCATTCCCAGATCTTGTTTCTTTGCTTGTTAACTTAGACAACCTCAAGTGTTAAATGGAAGGATATTCTGGGCAGCAATGGGAAAGTTTAGTTGCAGCTAATAAAAATCTTAAAGGTCTTCGGTCTGTGTGTCAGAATCTCAGCTTTCTTTGTTTGGTTTATCCTTGTCAGGGTTCCTTCTCCTACTGCCCCTCGGTTTTCTCACAAAGCCTTTGCCACAGCCTCTGTGCAAAGATGCCTATTGGTTCTGACCTGTGGGTGTAAGAGAGGAAACAGGGTCATGTGTCAGGGAGGGTGTCCCAGATAAACCTTGAGAGGACAAAGAAACCCACTGCTTGCAAATTCTGGCCCAATTACTAAGGTTTATAGCAATTTCTTGCTTTGAACAGCCCCAGAACTTCATCTCACTCGTTCTGGGCCTCCCTGTGTAGCTCTGTGGCATGAAGAAAATGAGAGGCACCACTCACTTGGGATGTGTGTAGAGATGTGTGCTGAAGGTGAAGGTCTGGGAAAGGCCACAAAAGAGACAATTCTTAAAAAGTGTGGATGAAGCTGTATGTCCTACAATATCAAATATTCAGCCAACATTTAATTCTTTATGTAAAAATGGAGGTATCTATCTTATTAGGATGCAAATCTGTTTTCATCTTTTTAAAGTGGCAAGATTGTATGTCTAACAAATAATTGCTTTAAAATAGATGTTATGTATTTCAGTGGGTGTTTCGTTTGTATACCTACTATACAGATTCACATACGTGAGGTTGTAGGAAAATGCCTAGGGCAAAGGGGATTGCAAGTAGAAAGATGTTTTTAAAGCCCTGGTTTGATATCCTCCATCTGGTTTTGTTTTGGAAGCTCTACAAATGTAACAGAAAGGAAAGCTCTTAGTGAAATACCTCTAGCCAAACCCTGTGCTGTTCCTGAACGGGTCTCCAGGTTCAAGTGCTGGGAACTTAATCACAAAATTCATATGCAAACGATATTTTAAAGTGTCCTTTTGAGAGCTGATTGGAATCGGAGGAGAACAATTGGGGACATTAGGAGCCTTCTAAGGAGGGGAAGAGAAATACCCAGGCTAGTACTTTTGCTCAGTTGTGTCATGTGACGCCCTCTGCTCAGCTAAGACACAAGAAGGCCCTCCCCAGATGTGAAGTGGATGTCAGCACTCTTGGGCCTCCTGGACTTCCAAACAGTGAGCTGAATAAACCTCCATTCTTTATGAATTACCTGGCGTGCTCTACTCAGAGCAACTAAAAATGGATCAAGGCAGTATAATAGGACTAGACATGCAGTTCATCTGGTAGAGTGCCTGCATGTTTGAAAGCCCTTGGTTCAGTCGCTAGCCCCACATAAACCAGGCATGATAGCACATGCTCATTAGTCTCAGCACTTGGGAGTGGAGACAGAAGGATCAAAAGTTCTGGCCATCTTAGGTCTATCTTGGTGTCTCAGTTACTTTTTTGTTTCGGTGTTAAAACACCATGACCAAAGCAACTTACAGTAGGGAAAGGTTTATCTATGGCTTATGATTCTAGAGGATGAAGCGTCCATCACCATCATGGCAGGGAAATGTGGCAGCAAGCAGGCATGTTAACTAGAACCAGAAGTTCCTTCTCCACAGGAAACAGAAAGGGTGAGCTGGGAGTGGCTTGTGCCTTTTTGAAACTTCAAAGCCCACCTCTGCAGACACACTTCCTTCAGCAAGATGACACCTCCAAAGCCTTCCCAAACAGTAGCACAAACTGGGCAGCAAATATTCAGATGCCTGAGGCTTATGGGAAGCGTTCAAACCACCACTTTTGACTACACCATAGCAGGGTCCTAAATTCCGGAGAAAGGAAGAGCCGCCACGATTCACTCAGAGTCTCGCAATGTGCGTGAATGAAGCACTCACTACAGTGCTCTCCCTTCTCCCGACACTTTCCCAGACAGTGGTTTCTTTGAGCTCATGGGAACAAGGGCTGAAATTCAATTCCCTACCTGCTGGAAGAGGAAGTCAACCAGCACAGATCTGTCTGCTCCCCAAGAGTTGCTCCCGAATGTCTCTGTGAAGTTTTGTTAAGTACCCAGGAGTGGATGTTGGGTATCTCGTACTGAACAGGATTTTACAGACTTTGTTGCATTACGATCAGTAAAACTGAATGGGGACACTGGCCTTTGAAGAATGAGCCAATTGAGTGTCAAGTTCTCATCCTGAGCCATGAACCCCATCTTCCCCTTAAATAACAGACATCTGGCCAGCTGGAAAAACATTACCAATAACCTTTTAAAAAATAAACATTCACCACACATACATTAGAAGGCTCAGGGCTTCAAATGGGCTATGAAGAATCTTTGTGTCTTTGATCATGGAAACTAAACATGTGGGTAAGAATACAGAACAGCACATATGTACCATAAACCTAAAGGCACAATGTTAAACATTACAATCTCAACTAGTTGAAATTCTGAAAATCTCAAAAATTGAATTTGGGGAGGGGAAGAAAGTTTTAAAGCTTACTTATAAATTATTAATTAATTTACTATTTACACTGTTGGCATTTGAAACTAGGGCCTACTACATGTGGCCTTTACCATTGAATTTGTTTACTTACCATTGAATTTGTTTACTTCGGGGGTTTATTTTGTTCAAGTTGTTGGGTTTTGGTTTTGGTCTGGCTTGGGTTGGGTTGGGTTGTTTTGAGACAGTGTCTCATGTAGCCCAGGCTGGCCTTGAACTCAATGTAGCCGAGAATGACCATGAATTTCTGATCTTCCTGTCTCTACTTTCTAAGTGTTGGGGTCACAGGCATACACTGCTGCTCTTGGTTTGTGGGTGCTGGAGATGGAACCTGGCTTTATCCGTGCTAGACAAGCATGCTAGCAATTGAATTGCATCCATTTGTTACATTTGTTGTTGTTTTGTTTTGATTTTGAAGGGTTACAACATGTGGCTCTGGCTGGCCTGGAACTCACAGAGATTCACCTGGCTTTGCCTCCTGAATGCAACTATAACAAATATTTTGTAAGCATTGGCATTCAGTTGTACTAATAACTGCAATGTGTAACAGTCGTTCTTAAGTAGGCCAAAGCTGAAGTTAAAGGAGCAAGGTGCTTGCTCCGTGCAGACACAGAGGTTTCCTGAAAAGAACCATGAGGACTAGCACTTGGAAAGAGTCTGTCCATTCCTGCTCCATGCCAAGCTAGTCTTAGGGACAAGAACCACTGGAAAACAAAAAGAAAAACACTTCCAGGTAGCTTAGACATCTGGGTGGAACTCAAGCAAGAAGGCAGCAAGCCCTGATGGCTTTCAAGTGCTACGTGAGGGATGCTGCAAGGGTTAGCAGGGCATATAGGCTAAAATGGCTGCAAGATGTTCTGTCACCTAATAGACTCATGGGGCAGCCAGATGTTTGTGAGAAGGACTTAGAAACCTGAGAAAGAACCTGGATCAGAGAAGCCCTGGACCAGAGAAATTGAGCTTTGGGGTTAATTTGAACTTGGATTCTCCTGTCTCCACCTCTCAAAGGCTGGCATGACAGGCCTGCAGCAAGCACCATTACTGGATCCGGGCAGCTCTGGGGTTCCAGGACTCTGTGTGCTGGGCAAGCAGCCTACCAGCAGGGCTACATTCTTAGTGCAGTCTCTGACCTTTGAGTAACCACAGAATCTGAATGAGAGGGTGATGCAGCAGGCTCCACCCTAGAGCAATCGTCTCAGACAGGATCTCCTTTCTTCCTGCCCCACGGCATTGTACGTGTCACTGTGTGTGTGCCATGAGGAGCTGGGCAGTGTTTCTTCACGTCAGCTTCTCTGCTACGGAGTGAGCTGGTTTTCCTCTCCTATCTCCTATCCATTTTGCTCACAAAATGCCAAGCAACTCAAACTTCCTCCTCAAAACCACTGTGATTTTAGGTGTTTGTCATATCTAGGGCACAAGGGCTGGTTGTGGCAACTCTAACACCTGAGTGTCCCTTTTCCTCCAGGCTAGTCTGTAGAGACTCTGGAGTGCCTCAGTAATGAACAAATCCTGGGAGCTGGCCCACCCACCTTGGCTGTTTAGATTTCATTGCTGAAATAGGAGATCTGAAAGACTTTGGGGAGAAAAAAAAAATTAAAAGCCGAATACCAAAACACTCCCTCAGATAAGGTTTCCTTTAAAACATTTTTGCCATTTTCATCAATATTTATGAAATGATGACTAGATACTGCCACATTCTTCCAGGGCTATGCCGAGAACACACCCTATCCACAGTTACCTGATCGAAGTACAGATGTGGCTTATTGTGTGTGCCAGGTGGGAGCTGTGTATTGGTGAGGCCAGGTCTCACATATCCCAGTCAGGCCTCAGCTCTGTGAATAACAAAGGACGGCCTGAGAGTCTCATTCTCCTGAGACTACAGGTGTGCCACTGTGTCCAGTTTATGTGGTGCCAAGGATGGAACCCAGGGCTTCGTGCATGCTGGGAAAGCTCTCTACAGTGATGCTACATCCTCAGCCCAAGGCAGGCTTCTTTGGAACAAGGTAAGAAGTCAGCTCCACAGAGCATGAAACATCAACCTAAGCATGCCATGACAGTTATTTATTTATTTAGAGACAGACTGTTATGCAGCCTAGCTGGCCTTGAAGACAAACATATTCATGCCTCTGGCATCCAAAGTCTAGGATCACATATGTAGACTGCTGTGCCTGACACTGACTGTAATTTTCATAGGGCTGCATTATGGCAGAGGACTGTGCAGTCCTCCATCCTAGGTTTGACTCCTAAGCTGACCTCTTGCCACCAGAGACTCTGCTAGTGGTTGCTTAGACCTTCCGTTTCTTCCTCAGGGTGGTGCCACAGAAGCTATAATGGATCCGGAAAGAAGCAGGACTTTTCTACAGCTTGAGGACAGATCTGGCCTTCCAGGCAGGCAGAGCGTTAGGAGCATTTGGCAACAGGTTGCGGACTGGGGGCTCTGCCCAGTACTTATGCTGCCAGATTTGAGCACCCAACACCTGTAACAAGTCCATCACCGGGTCCCTCGTGGCACCAGCACACCCCCAGATCACTTTCACCAGCTCTGAGTAGTCCTCGGGCCTTGCTTCTATCCAAATTGTAAGTGTCCAGGCCCTACTCTCCACCAACATGAGCTGGGCTCCCGGTGATCTACCCTGGGGATTGAGATCAGAACTATGTTATCCATGCTGAAAGAGATGCTGCTTCTCTTCTAAGGACCCAAATTTTAAGGACTCTGTCAGTGTATGAAGTTGTCCCTTGGCAACACACTGAAGGAGCATACCCGGCTAATGCTGGGCAGCTGGTACACAAGAGACAGCAGCCTGGGGCACTGACCCCTTGATGAGCCTGGGGGAAGAGAAGAGGAAATAGTGATCACAGCCTCTTAGCAAACCACCAGGCCTTGTCCAAGTGTGCCGTTGTTTGACATCTTAAAACTCAAGTGGAGAGGGGAGACCAACTAGGGAGAGTGGCTATGGAGGAAAAAGACAGTGTAAATGTTCTGGTGGTGTACCTTAGGAGTCCCCCTAAACTGATGCTCACATCATGTGGTCCATGTGGAGGTGACTCTCCCATGGAGAGGGTCACAAGTGCAGACAGTGTTTTTGTTCAGAAAGATGCTCATCACAGCACGGTTTATACAAGTGAGAAACTGGGAATTCCATGACTAGTCCAAAAAAATGGACAGTAATGACAGTGCTCTGTTACGCATTGAAATATGACTTGCCCATTAGAGGAAATCTTCCTTCACGGATCTGCTTCACCACGAGAAAGGTTTTTATGTAATAAAATACTAAATAAAGGGCTGGGGGAAATGGTTCGGCCAGTGAGGGTGCATGCCACAGGAACATGAGACTGTGAATCCCCAGCACCACATAAAAAGACTGGTACAGCACAACCTGTCTGCAATCCCAGCACTAGGGACAGACACAGTGGATCTTGGGGCCTCAGTGGCTAGCTAGTCTAGCCAAATCTTCAAGAGCTGGGGTCAGTGAGAGACTGTCTCAAAAATGAGGTGGAGACGCCATTGAAGAAGACACTTGATGTCTCTTTCTGTCACACACACACATACACACACACACACATACACAATGTGACTCAAAGCCTCTAAAATAGTGAACCACAGTAAAGCTGTCACAGTAAAAAGTTGGCTACACTGGCAGAAAACCATTTATACCTCTGTCTCCTTAAGATGCTTTGAAAGCACGTTGCCTGAATGAAGATCTTAATGGCACTTTTCATTGGTGCTCCAGGGCTGTGGCGTGTGTGTTTTAGCTTATGTCCCAGGGTTTGACCACATGGTCCCCACCCTCACTCCCACTGAAGCCAGGAAGGGAGGGAGATGTAAATAGTCAGAGGAAAAGGAAAACAACAGATTTGTAACATAACCAAAATATTTGTTTCACACGTTTTCCTTACTGCTGGAATCAACTTTCTTTTCACACCCACAGAGGAAAGTGAGAAAGAAGAAAAGAGTTAATGAGGAGAAAACAAAGGGAATGCAAAATTTAGGAAAGGTGTGGGGAGGGAGAATTCCTGTTGCAGAGGACCTTCCATGCTTCCATTGTAGCATCTGGTCTGTTTATACATTGCCTTTGAAAGCTGTCACTCATTTCCTGACACTTTGCTTCTGTTCTGGGAACAGCTCAGGCAACACTAAGCCCATCACGTTTTAAGGGCCACATTTTCTTGCTGTGAGCATCTTTTACCCAAACAGTCCCACAGATCTCTCAACACCCAAACCTTTCTGAACCTGAAGACAAGGTACCGTTTCTGGATCTGCTCAACCCAGCAGCCTTTCAACTTTAAAAATTAAATAAGAGTGAGAACCTGAATCTGAGAGTGAAAGCCTGTAATCCAGGTAACACCAGAGTGGAGGCAGGAGGCTTGAAAACTCAAGGCCAGCCTGGACCACAGAGTGAGTTCAGGACAGCCTAGACAACTGAGCAAGACGTTCTCGAAATAAAAAGTAAACTTACGGGCTGTAGACTAGGAGTACAGTGTTTCTCTGCCATGAATGAGGCCCTATGTTCAAACAGAAGTCTTTCAAAAAAAGAAAGGAAGGAAGGAAGGGAAAGAGGAAGGAAGAGAACGAAAGAAAAGAGAAAAAAATAAAATAAAGAGTTCAATCACTTTTTTTTCCGAGACAGAGTTTCGGTCCTGGACCTGCCCTGTAGACCAGGCTGGCCTCAAACTCACAGAGATCTGCCTGCCTCTGGCCTCCCAGAGCTTTGGGAATCAAGCAATCAATTCTTAAAGGGAGTGTACTAGCTGGGTTTCTTTTGCAGTGATAAACTACTATGATCAAAGGGTTTATCTGGCTACACCTCTACACCATAGCCCATCCCTGGAAGAAGTCCAGGCAAGAACTCCAGGCACTGACCTACAGGCAAGAACTGAAGCAGAGGCCGTGAAGGATACTGCTTACTGGCTTGCTCACTCACGGCTTCCTCGGCTGCTACAGGGCTACCTGCCCAGGATTCATACCACGGTAGCTGGATCCTCCCACATTTATCTTAAGAATATACCCCACAGGCTTGCCTACAGACCAGTCTCCTGGAGGCATTTTCTCAACTGAGGTGTCCTCTTCTCGAATGAGTCCAGCGTGTGCCAAGTTGGTAGAAAACCAACCAACACGGGGAGGATGAAGGGAGAGGAAGACCTGGTAGCTGTGCTTTTACCACCCACTAACTGAGCCCATAGTGAGTGGCCAAATGACCATGAATTTAAGTTGGATTTTTAATGAAGTTGCATTTTAACACTAACAGCATCTATAAACTTTTGAAAATTCATTGAAATATGTGAAGTTTGTATATAGCGCCTCCAGAAAATTCTTAATATTTAAAGGGCTTCAGGAGGCACACTGCTTATTCTACCCTATTCTTGGGGATGAAAGTAACACTGTTCCTATCCTGTTGCACCTAGTGATCCCATAAGCAGCCATCTGGAATGAGTGTCCCTGTCTCCAACAGGAGACACATACACTAACATTTACTAAGTTTTTATTGAGCACCAGGCTGTGTGCTGGAGAATTAAGAGAAAGATGGTTTCTAAGGGAGTGGAGCAGAGTGTCTGTGCCCAGCAGACTGACACCTTCCGGGTCATGTGTATAGCACATGGTTTTTCTGCACATGTTTCCAGGGAGGAGTTTCCAGTCTGGTTTCCTTTATATACTAATTTAAATTCTTTAATTTATCTGGTTAGTGGGTCAGGGATGCACACAGTGTCACAGTGCAAGTGTGGAAGTCAACGAACAATTTCTAGGAATCCATCCTCTCCCACAGTGGGTCGGGGATTGAACTCCGGTTGTCAGGCTTGGCAGCAAGTGCCTTTACCCTCAGTGTCCTCTCCCCTGCCCCTTTATAGGCTAATTTTGACCTCACTGTCTGTCTTACTCCCTCCTCTCACTGAGCCTGTGACTCCAGATGCAGTGCATTCATGTCTTCCTGGATCAAATAACCTTTTTTGCAGAAGGGGAAGTGAAGCAGCATAGCAGAGCTCCTTTCTGGTCCGCACCCCTGACATGCCTTTCTCCAATGCCTCGGCGCTTGAGTCATCCTGGGCTACAGATATTGGCAATTCTTATTATCTGTAATATAATGCGCTGAAACTGTGATCATTACATGAAGAATATGATTACGATCTTATATAATGTACCACAAGGGTTGGATACTTACTTTAGTTCTACTGAAGGTAAATCTCAAAAAATATGAATGAAAGCCCTAAAAGTTCAAGAAGTTAAGGAGATGAATTGGCAGGTAAGGTGCTTATTGTGTAATCCTAAGGCCCTGAGTTTGAAAAGCCAGTCATCCTAGCCTGCACCTAAAACCCCAGCGCTGTGAAGGTAGATGGGACCCCTGGAGCTTGCCAATAAGCCAGTCTAGGTTCAATGAGAAATTCTGTATCAGAAGGGAAGATGGAAAGCAATGAGGGAAAAAAACAAAAGATTAACCTCTGGCCACGCAAACTTGTATACACACAGGAGCACACACACACACAATACATTGCACACACAAATGACAGGGGCATGATCCTATGTTAGGGGGCCATGCATCTAACTAGGGAAATTGCTCTCCAATTATTTCAGGTAAATTTTAGCCCAAAAACCAACTTGTTCCTTTAAATCAGGATTTTGGCCCTTTGAAAAATACAAGCACTCTTCTTAGAGCTTTCTTGAATGCAGATGTTTAAACAAGCAGATGTTCAACTGCTGGCTCAAATCACTTTGATCACCTGGCAACATGACTGAAGGCAGCTTTGCTGTGAGGTTTTGCGGTCTTTCATTACATCCTGGTTTCTATTAAGGCAGAAGCCCTCCAGAGACTTGTCTCTTGGTTTAAGTACCCTCTTGTTTAAGACAGTCTGTGTATACATTTAAAGTAGTTACAAGAGTCTGTGTATATTTTAAACAGAAACCAAGCCTTCTCCACACGGAGAAACACCACCATTCTCCAAGTAAAAGTTCTATGAGAACACTCATTTCCTGACACCCACTGTCCCCACTGTCCCCTCTGTCCCCAAACCTTCTTTGTAGTCTCAATTCTTATTTTGTTGTTTTTGTAAGATGCTTCTACCGTAGGTTTGCAGGCAACAAAAATGATTAAGGATCAACTCAAACGAAACTTGCCATCCCGGGGTTCATTCATTTCCTTGTGTTTCCTCATGCATTCCTTCCATCCATTATGATGAGAACAGGGAGGGGCATGACTGGGGATGTCTGAAAACAGGCATCACTGCTCTGGGGTCAACTCTGTCCCAGGTCAGTCCCATGTGGTCCACATCACATGATATCATTGTCAGAAAAAAAAATGGCTCAATGCAAAACTTTTCTTAAATCTCTAATTGAGTTTGCTAAAGGGCATGTAAGGTGCCTGGCGCACCATCTCCTCTCCTACCCCGTGGCTTCCTGGGTCTGTTTCCTGGAGACTTGGTGCTGTCCACACTCCTAACTTATAGATCTCTCCATGACTCTCTAATGTCTAGGTAAAGTGAATTTTCACTCTTCTACCTACTTTTGTTTCCTTTTATTAAAAAGTATTTATCTACTTTTTCCCTTGTATGTGGGCATAAGTGTTTGGGGTTATGTGGGTACACACGCATATATAGTGTGCAAGCATATGGAAGCCGGAGGCTGATGCCATCCATCTTCTGCAATGACCCTCCACTGTACTGTTTTGAGCTGGTGTCCCCGTGGACCCAGAGCTCACTGGTTTGGCCAGGGTGGCTCCCCAGTAAGTGCCAGAGAACCTCCTTCCACAAACCCCCACCCCGCACTGGAATTCCAGCTGCACAGCAATGCGCCTGGTGGGGGATTCGAACTTGTGTCCTTGCCCTTGCTCGTTGAGCACTTTACTGAGTGAGCCATCTTCCTGCCCAGGTGCCTTCTTTCACCTTAACATCAGTTTGCATCCCTTCAACCTCTCAGCTTCCTTTCCCTTCCTGTTTCCCCTACACTGGAGAAGAAATCAGAAGCTGTCCATCAAGCAAGGCTCTTTCCTCTGTGAGAACTTGGGAGCTGAGAGAGGTGAAAGGTTGGTGGGACAGAGGAAAATGTAAGTGAGCATGAATGCTATTGTCCCTGGAAGTCTGTGGGGGTGTGTTTCCAAGAACCCTGAGACTATCGCGCTCTGCGAGCGCTTACGTTCCTTACATAAAGTGCTGCAGTGTGCGCACACATCATACGTGACATGTAAAATATAAACACAATGGAAATGATTATTACGTGCTATCATTTAGGAACTAATGACAAGAAAAATAAGTGTATTTTTTTCACTTCTAAATTTCTTGTATGTTTTCTTGAACTCAGGAGCTCATGCGTTTAACTGGGCAAATGTTCCACCACTGAACTAGATCCCCAGCCCTCTTCTTCCTTTCTGTTTTGAGACAGGGTTTCAATAAGTTCCCCAGGCTGGCTGTGAACTCACACTGTAGCCTAAGCAGCCTTGGACTTGGGATTTTCATTCATCAGACCCACACCACCACTCCCTGCTTCTTCTGAGTACCATCAAAAGATCCATGGTTTCAACAAACTCCAAGTGGTTGACTGAAGCCACGAAGGTCTGAAATGACACCCTGGGTGTTCCCAGGCAAAGAAACTGATTGCACAGGTTTGGACTTCGTCTCTGATTTTCCTACCTGCATGGCCTCGACCACATGAGGAGATCACACTGAACTGTCATCCAGAGACCCATTAGTTATCATCCAGGAGCCTGCCAATGAGGAAGAGTCATGGTTTCTGCCCTCTAACACCTACCCCTGTCTGTTCAGCTTGCCCTCGGAGAAGCTGCTGTCCTTGGGAGGGTAACTTCTCCATCTCTGTGTGCCCTTTGCATAACAATAGTTCCCACGATTCATAAGAGCACCCAGACTCAGAATGGTGTGTGTGTGTGTGTGTGTGTGTGTGTGTGTGTGTGTGTGTGTGTGTGTGCCTGTGTGTGCCTTAAAAACTGCGAGGCTGAACTTTAGAGTTGGCTTCCATTTAGTTAGGCCTGAGTTACTGTGTGTTTCGGTTGTTAATTTTCCCGATGCTTTAACACGGAGTGGAGGGCTCTTTGCTAATCCCGGATCAAGGTTAGAGCCCTGGCCCTCAGAGCAGCGGGATGCTCCTTTCATATGCAAAACAGCCTCGGCACCCCTGGCCGGCTCTCCCGCAGTCCAGGCACGCTCCCTCACCCTGCAGCGCGCGGTTATTTTGAACCTGCTTGGCCTGCTTCCCCCAGCCCTCCTGTGAACAGCCACAGCAGTGACCCTCGCCTGTGTTTCCCTTCTACGTAATCAGCTGGCCCTGTGTGGCCTGTTATGCGTCCAGGTTTTAGGATCTTTGGCTTAAATAAAAACTACAACAAAAACCTTCCTTTATAGTAGTCATTTTCATGCCTGCATGCCTTACCATACCTGTTAAAAACAAATCCCGCTCCTCTAACGCTGGGCTGCACGGTGGAATGACTATGCAAGGACCCCGCTTGTTCTCCGCCCTGTGAGAGATGACCTGACCAACTGTTTTACTGGCTGCTTTGTCCAAGTGGGTTGCCTGGGTAAATCACCTCCAGCCCAGACATTCTGTTAGGTGGTGTGCAAATGAAATAGGACTGTAGCAAGGGACATAATGCTGTTAATGCTGCTGCTTCCTGTGTGTGTGTGTGTGTGTGTGTGTGTGTGTGTGTGTGTGTGTGTGATTTCATATATATCCCAGGCTGACCCCAAACTCTCCATGCAACCAGAGATACTGGTAAGCTTCTGCCCCTCTGGCTCCTACCTTCCAAGAGCTTAGGATGACAATTATGTGCCACCATATCCACCTCAATGTTGGGCATTGAACCCAGGGTCTCCTGCATGTTAGGCGAGCATTTTACCCACTGAGCTCCAACCAAGTGGTTCTTAAATGCATTTTTCTCAAGCCTGCAAGATGGCTCAACAGATAAATATGTTTGCCAACGAGCCCAACAGTCTGAGTTTGACGTCCAGAACCCACGTGGTGAAAGAAAAGAACCAACCTCCACAGTTGTCACAAGTAACACACACACACACACACACTTTTTTCTCTCTATCACTCCCTGGCCACCCCTTTCCCTCCATCATGTTCTTATAAGTCATAGAGCAGAGTTAGGTCAGTCATTCATCCTAAGATGTTTATAACTGGCCCTCTATGTTAACACACACAGGTGCGTGCGCACACACACACAAGCACACACATGTGCATGAAAGCCACAAAAT
Organism: Pachyuromys duprasi; assembly: GCA_028658305.1. Lineage (NCBI taxonomy): Eukaryota > Metazoa > Chordata > Mammalia > Rodentia > Muridae > Pachyuromys > Pachyuromys duprasi. The sequence goes on from CM053766.1 coordinate 45,741,990, forward strand.
GTACATTTTTTTAATTCAGAAAGCATGGGACAGGATCTGAGATTCTGTGTTTCTAACAACACAAGAGCAGCAAGAGGCTAACTACCCCCACTGAGGCCTTGGCTAAGAGAAGAAACTGAAAACACAACAGGCTCATTAGTTGGGGCCAGCAGCAAGCGTTTCTGCTGCGTGTGATCATCAGCCCCAGCAGTGTGAGTTACAGCAAAATATTATCTTAAGTGTCGGTCTATTTTCAACTTTTTTCTTAGAAAACAAAATATTTGAAAATATCTCTGTGTTATTGTTTTGCTTGTGAGTAGATATTGTGGTTTTACATTCTTAGCCAAGTGTTTGGTTAGGTACCAAAGTTGTTCACGGGGAACACAGGAGAGGCAAGCGGTCTCTTCTGATGTGGGCACTGACTGAGAGGGGAGACCACAGGCTAGAGACAGATGACCAAGGAGCCGACCTCTGTCTGGATATTTCCCAAAATACTACCTTGCTTAATGTTTTTCAGGCTGGCTCGAGAGCCTGGGTGTTGGGAAATTATGGTGTTTCTTTGCAAGATGCAGCGGGAGAAAAACTTTCACATTTATGTAAGGTTCAAAATGCAATTTCCCTTGCAGAAATTGGGCTCTAATAAGCAAATGCAGCATTAAAAAAAAAACCATTCCCAAGACCTTTTGGAAGTGAGCTTCAGTTTCATTGTTGGTCAAGAGAGTGAGAAATAGCCCCTACTTCAGAGGGAGGCCTCTAATCCTTACCTGGGGCTGACAGTGTGCCAAAGACTTCCTTTTGATGCTGGGTACCCATTGCTGAAGTCCCCAGGATGATGCCCATGATATCTGCTGCCACTGACCCCATTTAAGAAACACCTGTTTTGCACCAGCTGCCATTCTAAGGTCTTTGCAAGGGTCCCGTTGAGTATAACAACTCAACCTCTGTGCCAAAGATGAGCAGGTTAAACAGTGGGTCCCTGGTGGAGAGTATTGGAAGAGCCCCCTTCTCACTCCCCTTCCAGAGCACCATTCACTGGTCCATTCTTCCCTGCTACGGTTGGCCTTCTTTACCAAAAAATGGGCGTGTGGATTTTGATCAAACAAGCCATGACAGCAGTTTTTTTTTCTTTCTTATAATTTAGAGAATACCTTATTAGTGTTTGCAATAAACCCAATGGATAAATTCTTACATATTTATAGCAATATGTGACCATGTTTAAATGGAAAAAAAATAGTTTTCTGTTTCTAGGTTGTCCTAGTTTGCTCTCTGTTGCTGTGATAAACCCCATGTCTAAAGGCAACTTGGGGAGTTAAGGGGTTATTTCAAGGGAAGCCAAGGCAAGAACTCAAGGCTTGAAGCAGAAGTTGTGGAGAAAAGCTCCTTACTGACTTTTTCAGGCTCACCTTCAACAATCTTTCTTACACAGTCCAAGGCCACATGCCTAGGGCCAGTACCACAGTAGACTGGGTCCTCCTATATCAATTAGCAATCAAGACAGTTCCCCAGTGGACTGGGTCCTCCTGTATCAATTAGCATTCAAGACAGTACCCCACAGACATACCCGCAGGGCAGTCTGATAGAGGCTGTTCTGGAACTGGGTGTCCCTTTACCCAGGAATGTCAAGCTGACAAGATTAGCCAGCACATAAACTGTTGGTTCTCAACCTTCCTAATGCTGCTACCATTTAATACAGTTCCTCATCTTGTGGTGACCATCAACCATAAAATTATTTTTGTTGCTACTTCATAACTGTAATTTTGCTACTGTTATGAATCATACTGTAAATTTCTGTGATTTCTGATGGTCTTAGGTGACCCCTGTGAAAGAGTCATTTGACCCCCAAAGGGGTTGCAACCCATAGATCGAGAACTATTGACAGAAACCATAATGACTATTAATTTCTGTGTAATGCTCCTCAACATGGCAAACTGAGATACTTTTTGCCAAAGTTGACAGCATAGCTAAAGTTTCCAAAAATCCAAATTATACACATATGTATGTATATATTAATATTTATATAAAAGACTAATAATATGTTATGCATCAACAGCAATTTAAAAAACCCTTCTGAAGACCCAGTGATGGCCACAGTCCCTTGGACCAGAACAATGCACACAAGCGAACACAGCATTTATCATCCAACTTCAAGAGGTCATGGACCCCTAAGAAGAGAGCCTCCATGCCCCAGAGCTGAGGAAGACAAGAAAGGCTTTTCTTGGCTTCCCTTAAACTTGACATTCTCTTCCCTTCGCTGACCTGAAATGTTTCCCTTAGCTGTTTTCCTGGACATTTTATTTTCCAAATGTTTATATTGATGAAAAGATTAAACAAACCTTAAGTATAAAAAATATTCCCTGGTACCAGGGAGCCTATAGTATTTCCAATCTTTTTTAGCATCCATCATCAAAGAAACCATCTTTCTATTATTAATAAATAGTTGGGGCCAGCAAGGGGTCTCAGAGGGTAAAAGAGTTTGCTGCCAAGACTGACAACCTGAGCAATCCTGGGAACCGTCATGGTAGAAGGAGAAAACTGGCTGACTCCCAAAAATTGTCTTCTGACTGCCACACATAGGATATACATGTATGTACACATGTGCATGCACACAGAGATAAATAAATGAATAAATATATAAATAAATATAAATATATAAATAAAAATGAGCTTAAGTTCAGCTTAATAATTCAGAGAATTCTCATTTCTCTTTCTCTGAGTGACTAAAAAATAAAATAAAATGACCTTTGTAAGGCAAAACATATAGTATGGCTTCCTCATCGTTTCTTGAAGGTAAGAACTAGTTTGGTGGTTTCCATAACCAGGAAAATGTGGGAGTTAGGAGAGAGGAAAGACAGATGGGTGAGAAAAAGATCAGATGTTTCCATTTGGAATGATTTGAAATCAGCTCTGACTTGATACCTTCTAGACCCAAGTACTCTCACTGGTCAGCAGCACAGTCGGGGCGGGAGGAGGAAAGAAGAGGGAGATTTCCAGGTCAGCTGGATTCCACGGGAAGACCTTGTTGAATGGAAAGAAGGAAGGGAGGGAGGAAGCTAGCAGAGAATAGAGCACACTGGTCACGCAGGAAAAGGAAAGGAAAGGAGAGGGGAGGGAAGAGGAGAGGTCAGGGGAGGAGAGAGGCGGGGAAGGAGGGGAGGGAAGGAAGGGAGAGGAGGAGATAGGAGGGGAGAGGATCACTATGAAATGAGGCCAGCCTTGTCTACATGGTGATTTCTCAGGGGCTATGTGGTGGGATCCTGTTTCAAAAAACCAACAAGTTGAGCTGGAGAGATGGTTCCTCAGTTAAGAGAAGTTGCTGTTCTTCTAGAGGACCCAGGCTCATATCCCTGCCTGCACATGCCAGCTAGCAAACGGCCATTGCTCCAGTTCCAGATCTCTGACACCCTCTTCTGGCATCTGAGGCACTGTAAGCACGTGGTGACATACACTCAGGTAAACCACATACACAAATAAAATTTAAAATATAGTAGATTTCAAAATAGTTTAAAAAAAAAGCAAGGCCTTCGTTTATTTCATAAATGAGATTTTTGCTGGGGTGTTTAGCTTTTAGAACAGTTTTACTCTCACAACCAAACTGAGCAGGAAGTGCAGCAGTTTCCCATGTGGTGGCCACCACACATGCCCAGAACCTTCCTGGCTTCACATCAGGCTAACTTGTGTTCTCATTCTGTGGCATTATGGCTGATCTTGGTTGTCGGCTTGACATAGCTGGGAAGACAAGACTTCAGTTCAAAGGTTGCCTCCATCATATTGGCTGGTGGGCGTTTCTGACTGTTAATTGACATAGGAGGTCCCAGCCTACTGCCCATTGTGGGTGGTGCCACCCCTAAGCAGGGGTCCTGAGCTATGTATTATTTAAAAGGTAGCTGAACATGAGCCTGAGAAGGAAGGCCACAGAGCCATGTTCATACAAGGTCTTCTGGTTCATGCCTCAAGCCCCCTATCCTGACTACTTTTCCATCGGTGATAAACTGTAAGAAAACAACCCTTTTCCTGCTGCAACTTGCCTTTTCTCACAGCAGCAGAGAAGCAAGCTAGGATTTATGGACACCAACAAATGTACTGTGATGTGAACCTACCATCCTAATGTTTTTGATGCCCTAAACACCTGTGTGTTCTGTCTTGTCGTCTTTCTCTCTTTAAAGCCACAGTCAAGCACAAGCCTTTCTTTGTATTGTCTACAGGGACTTCCTTTTTCAGAATGTCAGAGAGCCATGTAGAGCAAAACCTACAGACTGAGTTCTTTCTTTTAGTAAATGCGTTCAAATTTATTCTAAGCCTTTTCAAAGCTAATTCGTTCTTCTGCTTGTAAGTTCCGAGTAATAGTTCATGGTCTAGCACATTGGTGCTATGATTTATCTACCTGTTGAAGGGGCATGACTTCTTCTATGTGGGCAAGTATGAATAAAGCTGCTACAAACATCTGTGTGGACAGTTTTCTTTAGAAAGCATTTCTGGATCACTTGGGTAACTACCAAGATCCATGAGAAGAGTTCTGATGCAACACGGCCTTGCCAGCAGCAGGTGTTCTGAATTTTGACCAGGTCATAGGTATTGACATAGGTCATAGGTTGGCTGTGTCCCAGTGTGCCTCCACCAGTCATTCTGAAACAGAGTAAAGATTAAGAACCAGGGGAATAGACAGATCTCCTCTCACAGAGGTAACCCTTCTAACTGATCCTAAACCAAAGTGTTGTCTCCATTGTAAAGACTTTTTCAAGTGAAATTCCAAATAGGTATAAGCTATTCCAGCTCACAGATCTATCACATAGGGAGTTCTCAGTAATAAATTTGAAAAGTACAGAAAAATCTGGGGTTTATGCAATACTTCATTTGAAACAACCATTATCACCATTAATATGCCACTTCTTTCCCTATGGGAACTTCTCTTAATTTAAAGGCTTCTTTGTAGAATTAAATGCCCCCTACACTACCCCAGGCTTTCTTTCTCTGAGATCTGGAAAACCAACAAGGACTGCCTCTGCCTCCAGTTTTCTTCTGATTTCTAACAGTGTCTACGTCCTACGGGTTCTCCCTCTGTTTGTTTGATAACACACAGGCAATAAGGGCTTGGTACATTCAATCGGTCAGCTGAAGTGGATGCTGAAAGTTGATCAGTGATGAAGAGGGGACTAAGACTCAACTCTAAATAGAGTTGAAATAGGCCTAGACCCAATTGGGCTGTTTATGCTCAGTTCTCTGGGAAATATATGGAAGCTCTTTCTAAGATGGAGGGAAGAAGCTGCCGTCTCTAGAACACATTGCAGGTGTCTGTCTGCACTGCGCCAGACATCACTGTCTTCACCAGGAGGCAGGCCCTGTGCAGCAGTCAGTGTGGAAGCCATCCACATTCAGGACCCTAGGCTGTGATGTTTGGAGAGTCCTCGTTTTACCCCCTGCGGAGGCTAGTGTGTATCTGTTTCAGGCCAGACCCTGAGAAAACAGTAAAGATAAAAGACAGGAGGCCTAAGCTTATAGATGTTGTTTTCATAAAGTGTTTGTTGTCCTTACTGCCAAGACCACTTGTCCAAGGGAACCATTTGGGTTGCATTTTATTAAAGTACTTTTAAAACACAAATACAAAATGTTTTCACAATCTATAGCTATAATGAGCTTCCTCTTCGTGAGAGAAAGGAAAGAAGAGTTAAGTTCAGGATTTCTTCCCAGCCCTACCACCCATCCCATGGAATCCAGAAGCGAGTGTTGTCCTTTGCTCCCAACCCCTTCACTTGCATTCAACATAAAAGTGCAGATAACCTGGAAAGGTTTTAAATGATAGGAATTGGTTATGTTAGCGTTGCAAATAATACAAATTGACAATGTACTGTTTCATCAGAAGAATTCCTTTTAATCCCAGAGGACTTTAATCATGCATGCTAGTAGGACTATACAGGAGAAGCCAGAAAGTTTTTCCAAATGTGCGCTGTACTGTGTAAGTTAAGGAATAATATAAGATAGTCACTTGGCAGAGAGAAGTCTCACATATTTTCCTTTTCTACGTTTGAATGCATATTACATTCAGATAGTTCAGAATTCCAACCATACAAAAGAACAGAACAAAAAGAATCTGTTCCTGTATCTGCCCTCCACCTGCCTCTTCTTCTGGGGCTAATCAGAGCTTTTCCTCTTTTATCAGGTGTATATTATATGTGATAAGCAATATACACATTTTAAATTTGCGTGTGTGTGTGTGTGTGTGTGTGTGTGTGTGAAGAGAGACTAGGAGAGAGGAGCAGCCACGCATATGGGTGTAAAAGTCAGGGGACAACATTTCAGGACTCAGATCTCTCTTTTCATCTTTGAGGCAGAGTCTCTCTTGTTGCTTCTGTCTCTGGGTTGTATACTCCAGGACAGCTGGCCCTGTCTCTGCCTCTCATCTCCAGGCAGGAGAGCTAGACTCACAGATGTTTTCCATGGCATTGGCTTTTTACATGGGTTCCAGAGACCAAACTCGGATCATCAGGTTAGCATGCCAAGTACTGGGTTAGGCCAGACTCTGCGCAGGTAGCAACACCCGCAGCCCCCTCTTCCCTTTCACAGATACTGCCAGGCCTGCAACTGCAAGCAGTGTTCACGAATCTAAGTCTTCCAGATACTCTGACTTCTGACTCGGGAAAGTGAGTTTACAGGCTCAGACACATCAAGGGGCTGCTACTGGTCACATCTCCTGCCCTCTCACCCATTCCCCGATGCCTGTTGGGGAATGGGAGCGCCAACTGTAAGTTCTGAAACCTTCAGAAGCCTACACAGAGGGGCCTGCCACACAGGCCTGATCCTTCTCCAAGCCCCTGCCATGATGTCTCTTGTGTTAATAACCCTTCCAATAAATGTCTTACCCAAACAGTCTACTTCAGCGGCCCTCTTAAATGTGGAATCTGAGAGACTCAGGCCAACAACAGGTGGGACCTTGACCAGAATTGCTTAGCCCTGATGCCTCTGGTCCTGGATTTAATTTTTTACTACATTCTGGGAGCAAACGCTGAGACCCATGACCAGACAGTGTGCAGATGAGAGGCTTTGAGATGCTCAGTCCTCAATGGGCTGGCTGTCTTCATCAAACCCCTTCTCTCAGGGGTCAGGGAGATTACGCAGAAGAGAAGATGGGCAAATTGTACAACTGAGAGGAGATGGCAGACTCCAAGGAAATAGGGTCTTCCAGACACAGCAGGGTTGGTGCCCATGCGAACTCACAGAGACAGAAGGAGAATGCACAGGAGCTGCACAGGTCCAAGCTGGATGCAGTCCCAGCACGGAGAAGGGAAGGTGGACACTGCCTTCCATCCCTAACCAAGCTTTCCCTGATTGATAACTGTTTGAAAAGGAAAAATCAGTATTCGCCAGTGGAGTCCCACAGAGTGTCTAAAGCACACCTAAGGATAGGTTTCATGCTGGCTATAAAAACTAGTTTGGTCTGTATATGTAACACAGCCAACACAAAATGAATTCAGTGATATTTTTGTAGGTGGGTTGTCTCATATGGCTTTGTTCAAGCATTCCTCTGTCTTACTGATTTTCTGCTTGTATGTTATGGTTTCCAATTTTGTGTTTTTATGTGTCCTGTTTTGTGTGTTGTGCATGTCCCTTGTGATTTCCTTGTTATTTTTCTTCATTTTTAAAAAATATTCTAGTTTATTTATTTTGTCTGCCTGTTAGTTTTCTAAAAAGAGAGAGAAAGAAGGTGTGGAGTTGAGTGGGTAGGTAGGCTCTGAGAGGAGTTAGGGAATGAAAACCATGATCAGAATATATTGTATGAAAAAATTTATTTTCAACTAAAAAAAACAAAAAATATTGCATTTTTATCTGTGTATGTGTGTGTGGTGTATATATTCCATGGTGCATGTAGCATGGCACATGTGTGGAGGTCAGAGGTCAACCCAAAGCAATCAGCTTTCAGCTTCACTGTGTGGGTAGCAAGGATGGAGTTCCCAGGCTTGGACGCACATCCCTTTATACAGTGAACAATACCACTCACCCGTGCCCTCTATTTAAACCTAAGCCTCATGTCAGGAACCTGAAAATGAAGTTGAGAGGTCCCTCCCTGGATCCCTTTATTGGTTCCTCTTCCCACTGAAGGGACATTCAATGAATCTTGTATGTCACCACTCTAAGGGCGATGGACCTGGGAGAGAAATGGACTAAAGTCTTATGCGCTAGCCAAGTTTAGTCACAGCCTCAGACTCTGTGGGTTAAGAGAAATCATGTAAGTAAAGTTCTCATGAATTCAAACCGTATGCAATCACAAAAACAAACCACACATGGCAAAATCGTGTTTTTCTACAGAGGCACATAAAGGATGTTTTACACATTTAATTGAATAGCAACAGCAGCAGTAGTGAGTAATCTGATCGGACACACATATGAGGGGCACAAAACACATTCCAAGAACTACTCTGTGTTTTGAAGAAACTGAGGCCACAAGACCCGTGTCTTATTTTCCTGCAGTGTTCTCACAAGTCCTTAGAATTCTCCTCACACAATTCCATCATTGGACATCCTTCCTTTGTTTTGTTTGTTTGTTTAAACTATTACTTATCTCTTTAAGGCCTTGTTTTTGGCTATTGGTGGCCGAGCCTAGTTTGTTGACATTGCTAAATTCCAGGCTTTGATTCTAAAATCTATAGTAAACGACATATGTGAACACAAATTTATATACCTTTTCTAATCAATTTGGGGTGAAAAAGAATTAAAAATGAACCAGAAAACTTCTAGAAACTCCATTTCTTAAATTTTCCTTGATACTGATTTGTTATGTGTAGGAGTGTTTAATGTCAGTATACCACGTGCATGCAGTGCCCACTGAGGCCAGAAGAGGGCATCAGACCTCCTGGGACTGACGGTTCAAGCCAACTCTAAAGGAAAATGTGAATTCTAGAAATCCAACCTGGATTCTCTGGAAGAACAGTCAGGGTTTTGTTTTAATACAGTATTCTGCCTGCATGTCAGAAGAGGACACCAGATCTCATTATAGATGGTTGTGAGCCACCATATGGTTGCTGGGAATTGAACTGAGAACCTTTGGAAGTATAGCCAGTTCTTTTAACCTCTGAGCCATCTCTCCAGCCCCTCAGTCAGTGTTCTTAACTGCTGAGCCATCTCTCCAGCCCTGTAACTCCAATTATTTTAAGGAAACTGGAATAGAAAAAGGTTGTCATATTATTTATGATAGCAAAAATTTAGGAACAATATAAGTATTTAATGTAAGAAATTAATGTAGTAAACCATGGTGCATTTATAAATGGATGTTATCAGCTATAAAATATACTTACAGACATATAAATGTGTTCTTCATACATTCATAAATCTTAACAAAACATGTGTCCATATATTTTAAAAAGCTAAAAGAAAGAATTTTGAATATTTTTAAAGAAATATTTGAAGTGACTAATACATTTACCCATATTTAAACATTATGTAATCATATACACATACTGAAATAGCACATGATACCTTAAATATGTATATCTTTTATATATCAGTTACAAATAAACTTACTTTAAAAAGAAAAATATAGCATCATTTCTCAACATCCCTGGGGAGCTGGTTCTAGGAATTTACAGTTACCAAAATACATAGGCACCCAAGTCCCTTGCATACGCTGATCAATTCAAAATCAAGAATGGTAAAAGCAAAAGGGCTTTACTGGGGTGTGTCTGGGGGTGTGTCTGGAATTGCAGTCAGTAGCTCGGGGAGTTCTCAGAAAGTTTTCCAAAGATGGGGCATAGGAGTGGGAACTTCATGGTCTATCAGAACAAAGCAATAAAAATCCACCTTTAGTGGACACCTTTTGAAATTGTCAAACAAACAAACAAAAAAACCAGAATGTACATATGTTGTAAAAATGTTCCCGAGCCCAGAGTGTCCCGACCTCTTGGCGTAGGTCTTAGTTCTCTAGTAACCAAAAATAACCAAAACGTCCCGGTCTCAGACAGCAGCAGGCTCTGTGCTTAGCTCATTCTTGGAGATGGCGAGTGTCCTTCTGGGAGCCTCTTTCAGTGTTCTCATCAGAGTTTTTCTCTTCTTTCCACATACCTTCTAATTCATTAAATCATCTCTAAATCACTAGCAACACCTAATCCAACGTAAGTGGTATATAAATAGCTGCTTTCTGTATTATTCAGGGGCTGATGACAAGAGTAAGGTATACCCGGATTACACAGCCTGTAAGACGGTTTTAAAAGCTGCCTCTATCCACGGTGGATGGAGAAGGCCAACTGGACAATAGAAAGACTCAATGTGTGTGTGTGCTTTAGGAGACTAGAAGTGGCAAATGCCCCTTGAGGCTTGCCTTGTGCAGAAGCTCTTTGCTGCAAATGTAACTCATTAAAACTTACATCCCATGAAACAGGAGTACAATAATTTCCAATTTGTCCACAAACCTGATACACCGGACAGCTAGGCAACTAGGCAGATGAGCTGGGTGTTGCACCAGATTCAGAAACGGCGGCTTAGCCACATGAAGTAGCACCAACCCAACACACACACACACAGGCACAACTCGAGTTCTGTTTCTGAATAGGACAATATATTCCAGCATGGGAAGAAATGGCCTGCAGGGGAGACCCAAGAAAGCAGAATGGGGGGGAGGGGGGCAGGTGTGTGTGTGGGGGGGTCTGCCAGCATTGCAATGATTTAGTTCCAACACCCTAACAAAGAGAACTGAAGCCAAGCAGGACAGGAAATTTAAGGTGGTCTGGGAGGGATCAAAACAAATTGCCTGTTTTAAATGATTTAATTTAATCATAAAAAATGCCTCAAAAGAACATTCAGGTTTTCTTTTTTTTAAGACATGTTTTTACTATGCGTATTCTGCTGGCCTGGAACTTGCTATGTAGACCCTGTCTTCAAGCTTATACACATCCTTCTGCCTCTGCCTCCTGAGTGCTTTGATCAAAGGCATGTATACCTGGCTCACTCAGATTTTTGAAGACAAATATGCAAGTGTTTATATATCTGAACCTGCAGTGGACTGTTGATAAATAGGTTTTAGTGTTTAATGACTGCTTGGGGTGCCTTTTATTTAATCAGTAGTTTTTGTTCTATTTTGTTTTTGAGACAGAGTATCACATAGCCCAGAGTGGCCTTATATAAACTAGTAGCTGAGGATGACCTTGAACTTGTGACCTCTGCCTCCACCTCCTCCCAAGTGCAAGGATTTGGGGGGGGAGGGGTAGTAAACGAGCATGGCTTGTTTTCTCAGTGCTGAGGTCCCTGGGCTCTGTACCTGTGAGCACTGTGTAGGGAAGTGTTATCTGTATTCTATAGGGTGTTTTTAAAGGTGTCCTTACACATTTTAAATTAAATTGAAATATTCAAATACAGAACAAAATGAGGCTCTTTCTTGTAAGACAGAACAAAGTCTCCCCTTACCCCCTTAAAAAAAAAATCCCAACATTCAACTTTACATATTGAGTTAATTATGTGGAGGGGAAATCAACCCTATATAAATTTGTTTTCTACAATATCTGCTTTTAGGCAAACTGTGACATTATTTTATCAAGCGTGTGACTTCACGTTTAAGTACACAACTGCAGCATAAATTTGGCTATATGTATATAAACTTATCTAAAGCAAAGTTCAAGGCATATAAGAAGCATACTTTCAAAAGGAGAGTAAGCAGAGTTTTTCACTCGTTGCCTAATGGCCCAAGGCCATTACAAACTAAAATAAACTGCACTAATTTTTCTGTTGTATGTTAAAGCCTTAAATTCACCACAAAAAGACTTCCAAACTGTCTTGGCACATAAGCCGAGGGCTGGAGAAGGCAGGGCTGGGGAATGTTCTGTGGCTTGAGGGAGTGGGAAGACACTTTCTGACCTCCGCCGAAATGCTCCTTTTCATCTGCTTTCAATTCTCTTGTTTGTGCACCTTGCCATATTTATTATTGAATTCCTGTTTTTTTCCCTTGTTGTTTCATGTTCCGTGTTCCAATGATTTATGAGAAATAGCTGATCTAGATGTTATCTTTGGCATACAGAGAGAGCACAGGGCCCCTTAAGGATTCTGAGAGAACAAAAGTGTTTGGAGCCACATAACATCCAGGCTGAACAGCTGTCCATCAATGCCTGGACGCTGCCAGCAGCAGATTCTTTATGAAGATGGATTTTTCTTTCTAAATGCAGCAGCAGCGTGGCCGCACTCAGAAATCGTGTGCATTTCCCCGACTTGGCCGGTGCCCATTGTGAGAGACAGTGAGACTTGGTGTCAAAACAGCCCGTCCCCCAGGAGAAACACACCCCAAGATCAGTCCCGCTCCCCCATTAACTCAGGATGATGTGGTTCGTCTTAGGTGATTGACTAAGAAATAAAATATACTGCTGATATTTCGGTTCTTTTACTTTATTGTATTTTTTTGTTTTACTGTTTTTGAGTTGCTGTCTCATCATATTGCCATGCCTGGTCACAAACTCCTGGGCTCAAAAGAACCTTCCCGCTCAGCCTCCCAGGAGTTACCACGCCCTGCTCAGTTACATTTTAATCACCATAAACTTGACTTACCTTGTACAGGGGAAGGAGGCTTCCTGGGAGGGGATTGTGACGGCTGGTTTTCTGTTATTTAGCTGAGTAAGAATGAATTACCAAGTGTGCTGGAGAAAATTTTATCCATCTAATTAGATGGCTTTTTACAGGCTAATCAAAATAGTTGGGGATTTCTTCCTGTACTCCACTAGAGGGGGGCCTAACAGTGTGCTATAAAACATTGCTTCCAATTAATAAAAATATTATTTTAAAGAACAACAAAAAAGGATGCATATGGTGGCCCACACCTTAAATCCCAACAGTGGCAGAAGCAGGCAGATCTCTGTGAGTTCAAGGCCACCCTGATCTTCATAGTGAATTCCAGGCCAGCCAGGGCTGCATAGTGAGTCTCAGCACCCCCAACAAAACAAACATCACTCCCGCTGAGCTGTATGTAAAGTTTGTGTTAATCATTCTGTGATTAAACTCATCAAAATATGTCACACATTCTAAGCTAGACATATGTACAGATTCCATAGTAACAATGCCTTGTGACCATGCACATATGCACATAATTTTTTATTCTATTTTTGGCAGTGCTGGGATGCAATCCAGAGCCTTGAATCTACTAGGTAAATACTAGAGAGCTCATACCCCTGCCTGAACTTAGTAATATATGTCACTATATCAAGCCCCAATTATTTTAAATTATATTTTTATTCATTTCCATGTTATCCCTCTTAGCCAGAGCAGAGTAACCTGGGATGAAGATGGCCTGTAAAAAGGTCAAGGGACACTATGACAAACAGCACAGCAGAAACACAAATACATAATCATGAAAGAACTAACACTCTATTGTTTCATGACAACAAGAAACAGAATTGATATTTTTCTCTGCTTTGTCATATACATGCATCAGCTCTGATTACCTGAAGCGATTAATTTCTTTCTCCATAATTAAATGGACAGGCTAAAGAACACACACAGAGCTCATTTCAAGAGGTCGGTGTTGGAGGCTGGAGAGATGGCTCAGCAGTTAAGCACACTGGCGGCTCTTCAGAGGACCTGGGATTGGTATTCTGCCAGCACAGGCATGCATGTGGTACACATAAATTCATGCAGGCAAAACACTCATACACATAAAATAAAAAATAAATATTTTTAAAACGGAGTCAGTGTTATTTCTGCAACTCCCAATTCTAAAGTTCTGTGGTGCTCACGGAATGACCGCAAAGAACAAAAAGTTCTATGAATTTCAAGAATGTTAAAAAGATGAAAAGATGTCTCAGCCATCAAGAGCCATGGCTCCTGCAGAGGACCAGAGTTCAACCATGCGTCTTAGCTCCGAGTCAGCTTACACAGCACTGGTATTTTCCTTCTCTCCTTCATTCTCCAGGCAGCTGCTGAGACTTAGAGATTTACACATTGCCTACCTCAAGGGTTTTCTTTTAAATGCTGATACAATTGTCCTTGCGCTTCTTTTATATGAGTTGTTGTTGTTGTTGTTGTTTTTAATAAGGAGACTAGGAGCCCTGTCTTAGTTTGCTTTCTGTTGCTGCTATAAACACTAGGACCAAAAGCAACTCGGGTGGGAAAGGGTTTATTTGCTAGTTACCAGAGGAAGCCAATGCAGGAACCCGGAGGCAAGAATGGAAGCAGACCATGGAGGAGTGCTGCTCACTGGCTTTCTTCTCCTGGCTTGCTCAGCTTGCTTTCTTATACAACCCAGGACCACCCGACCACTGTGAGTAGGGTGGCTATGGGCCCTCCCACATCACCATTAAGCAAGAAAATGTCCCACAGACTTGCCTATAGGCCAATATGATAGAGGCATTTTCTCAGCTGAGGTTCCCTCTCCTCAGATAACGCTGGCTTGTGTCAAGCGGACAACAACCACAGCAACAGCAACGACAAAAATTCATCCCAGGACAAACTCCAAGAGGGGATCCTGATTTCCTCCATATCATCTGGTGACCCATTCGGTAAGACTAAGGCCTAACTCATCAAATTAATAAACATTTGAATTGTCACAGTGACAGGGACAGAGGCACTCCCCAACGGCCTAATGAGCCCTATTACAGTTTAATAACTCCACTCAGGTAAAACTGGTGGCACACACCTTCAACCCAGAACTTGGGAGGCAGAGGCAGGCAGAGCTCTGTGAATTTGAGGCCAGACTGATCTGGTGTACATAGTGAGTTCCAGGCCAGCCAGAGAACTACATACATAGTGAGACCCTGTCTCAAAAGAAAACACAAAACAAACAAAACAAAAGCAAGCAAACAAACAAAACTCTGGATCTAGCTTGGATGCAGAAAATAATGTCAGGATGAGGCGATAAGTAGCTGAATTGAGGTTTTATAAAAGATGTGGGGGAGGGGGCTACAGCTAGGATACAAAGTGAATAAACTGTAATTAATAAAAATAAAAAAAATGTTAAAAAAGCATGCTCCATCAGCCCATATCAGTAAATAAAGGATTTTAAAAAGAAGAAGAAGAAAAAAACATGTTAAATGTTGATTTTAAGCACAAGGGTTAAGAGGTAGTTAAGAAAGCAAGACATAACAGAGCACGGTTGTGGGCTTCTGATGGAGAACTGGCTCAGTGGTTAAGAGCCCTTGTTGTTCTCGTACAGGACTGGGGTTTAATTTCCAGCACCACACAGTGGCTCACATCCATTGGTAACTCTAGTTCCGAGGGATCCTATACCCTCTTCTGACCTGCGTGGGTACCAGACATATGTAGACATGCATGCAGGCAAAACACTCAAACACATAACTCTATCATCTTTACCACAGCCATGTAAAGATTTTGGCCCAGTTATTAGCAATGTAAAAACCCTCTTTAAAAAAGGGAGGGGAGATTACCAACTTACTTATTTTCTCTGGTTTCATCCATACTGTTTCACAAAGCAAAGCTTTCGATAGGTTTTATCGTTCTCGATTCATGTTGAGAAAAGCTACACATACACCCAGGTTCTGTCCAGAGCACCAGTGCAATGCAATGTCTGACTCCTTGTGCGATCAGTGATCAGTGCTATGCAATGTCTGACTCCTTGTGCGATCAGTGATCAGTGCTATGCAATGTCTGACTCCTTGTGCGATCAGTGATCAGTGCTATGCAATGTCTGACTCCTTGTGCGATCACAAGCTATCTATACAAATCTCACCTAATGAGTGTGAAATGCCCACGAATCAAATATTGGACAACTTTACATATAAGAGTTGATTTTTTAAAAATATCTAATTTTACTTTATGCATATGAATGTTTTGCTTGCATGTATATTTCACACCATATGTGTGCCTGGTATCCATGGAGGCCAAAAAAGGGGTACCAGAGCATCTAGAGCTGGAATGGCAGACAGCTGTGAGCTATCATGTGGGTAGTGAAAATCAAACATGGGTGCTCTGAAATAGCAGCCAGTATGCTTTACTCATAAGCTATCTCACCAGGGTTGGATATTTTTTTTAAAATGAAAGACAGAAAAGAAGCACAGTATTATGCTTTTGCTTGTTTTTTGACAATGAAGAAAAACATCTTAAAGTCAAATTCAACATTTATAGCTCTCTCTTTTACACACACTGAGTATGAGTAAGCTATAAGTCTATACTACCTTTCAGAGTCACACAGAAGTAGAGCAATTTTAGCTTCAAACACAGATGCTCTGAAACATATATTTTTAACCCCCAGCACTTATAAAGATGCATGCAGTAGCACAGCATAAATTCACTATGTAGTTCAAATGCTGATTTCTATAACTCACATATCTGGTTGCAATCCTTGTTCTGAGAACCTCCTGTCTCAATGTTGTGTAAACACTTCTCCCCAACTGTCTGCTGATATGCCAATAAAGCAGCTTAGAGCCAGTTGCTGAGCAGGGGAGAGAATAGGGCTAGACTTCCTGCCAGCCAGGAGAGAAATTAGAGGAGGAAGTAGGTGATTCAGCCAGCATGAGTAGAGTCGAGGTAACATCAGGAGAGGAGCTGAAAGCTACAAAGTGCAAGTATCCCTGGGATGTAATGTACGCTGGGAGGAAACTAGATTTGCTTGGAGGGTTAAGAATAGAATAATAACTGCTCACTTACTGTGTTGTGAAGCTTATTGTTAAACAAATATAAAAGACTCTCAATTATTTGTGTGGTAGCCAGATTAAGAGAGGAACTGAGAAACAAACACAGTTATATGAAAGTAACTTTAACACATGCTTTATGTGGGATTGGCCAGAGGAGTAGCAGTGCAGAGTTTATAGATTCTCGTGCTGAGTAGTCAGCTCAACACGACTGAGAAGCACCTGGGAAGAGATTCTCAATGAGGGCTCTTCTACATTTGATTGGCCTGTTGGCATGTCTGTGACAGAACCGCCTTAATTAAGTTAACTGATGTGGGAAGACCCAGCCCACTGTGGGCAGCACCATCCCTAGACAGGAGGTCCTGATCTATGTAAGCGTGGAAATGCAGCTGAGCACAAAGAGGAAGTGTGCATGCATTCATTTCTCTCTGATGTAGATCCTACATGGCTAGTTGCTCCAAGTTCATGCATTCATTGACTTCATCATTGTGATGGATTTTATCCAAGGACTGTGAGCTAAAGGAAAAATCTTTCTCCCCTAGGATACCTGTTTATCACAATTTATCACATTAACAGCAATGAAACTACACTTCAAAATCTGTACCTGAGAGACAGAAAAAAAATTGCATTTTTATTAGTTTTTCATTTACGTCTCTGAGTTATGAATGAGCACAGCTATAGAAGTATAATGAATGATCCAAGTGAAGGAAAAGTGGGGAAAAAAATCCCTGTATGGGCATACTAGAAAAAAATTAGCCCTGATGGAAACTGCCAGTGTCTTTTTCTTTTGCCACACCTCCGGTTTTTAATCTACATCCTTACACACCTATAACTACTTCTTTGTTCTTGCATTTAAACAGAGGAAACACAGTTGGCAAAGGAGATCTAGATACAGTGCGATTACAGGAGAAGAAGGGTGCAAAGGAACTGAAATAGAAACTCCTGGAGAACTAGCCACACAGTAGAGACCACTCCATGCTTACCTTCACGAGACCCGTTCATTCTCTCGGCAGCAGAGCATCTGAGGAGTCTACCAGTTAGTATGAGCAAGAACTTGCCGCAGAGAAAAAGAAAATTTTAAAGTCTCGGGGGCTTAGAATAACAAATGTTTATTTTCCCACTGGCATTTATATGTCTATCAAAGTTTGAGATGCACATTGTTTTCCATAATCAGTCGGGGACATGGCTGGTAGAATATCCACATCAACACAGGCTTCCTCTATCACTCAGGAAGTGACAGAATACACAGCAGCTTTTAGAATTTCCACTCAGATAGCTGCCATTCTGCTCTTCTCTTTCATCAATCAAAGCAAATCACCAGGACACTGCTAACCTCAAAGGGAAGTAGGAAAAATGAGTAATTACATTGTATGTTCAGAAAAAGAAATAGACTGTTGAGGACAAGTCCACCAAAAGAAGCTGCAATGTCAACTTAGGGGAGCACGCACGTTGTTCTCCCTTAATTTCTGTGTTCTCAGAGGTTACCAAGGCTTTCTATGTGCCTGGATTCACTGCATCAGCCATTTTGATACTAGTTTCAAAAGGGTCTCCTATTCCTTAATGAAGAGGGATTAGAATATATATCAGAAACTCCCCACTTCTGATTTCATATGAATAAATCATGGGAGCAGTGTTATGGGTTTAACTAATTGTTGGCCAAAGAGATCCCATGAGAATCCCAAAACAACCCAGGCTGTTGCCAAGATTATTGGTTGTTGTGGTGGTTGGAATAGGTGTGGCTCCATGGACTCATGTGTTTGAGTACTAGGCCCAAGGCGAGTGGCACTATTAAGAGGTGTATCCTTGTCTGAGTAGGTGTGGCCTTGTTGGAGGAAGTGTGTCACTCTGGGAGCAGGCTTTGAGATAGGAGACTATGCTTAAGTTCTGCCCAGTATGGAATTCTAGTCTCCTCCTGCCTGCAGAAGACAATCTCTTCCTGGTTGCCTTTGGATCAGGATGTAGAACTCTTGACTCCTCCAGCACCATCTCTGCCTGCACACTGCCATGCTTCCTGCCATGATGATAATGGACTAAACCTCTGACACTGTAAGCCAGCCTCAATTAAGTTTTGCCTTTATAAGAGTTGCCGTGGTCATGGTGTCTCTTCATAGCAGTGGAAACCCTAACTAAGACAGTTGCTCTCGCAATCTGATGGCAACGCTCCAATGCTGAAGACAATACCTACATAACTCATTGAACATGAAGAAGTCAAGCTGGTGTCTACACAGAGCCTTCATCCATACATGCTGACATCTTTGGTACAGAAAGGTACTCTGCACATTACCAAAGGAGAAATGTAAATATCAAGCCAGCCACAAACGCTTTGATCTACAATAGTGTCCTGTCTGCAAGGTTTGCTATGGCATTAGTAGCACAAAGCTTGAGGAGTAATCAATTAGTAACTGACTTGACTTAAGGCTCACTCCAGAATAGGGAACCCATACCCAACACTGCTTGAATGACCAAGAACCTGAGACTAGATAGCCCAGAGACCTAGGGGAAAACCAAATACTACTATTCTAAAAAAAAAAAAAAAAAAAAAAAAAAAAAGAAAGAAAAAAACCAAAAAGGTAGCAATAGCATGACTCTTAGTTACATTCTGCTATACTCGTAGATCAGTGCCTTGCTCAGCCATCATCAGAGAAGCTTCCTTCTGTGGCAGATGGGAACAAATGCAGAGACCCAGAGCCAGACATTATGCAGAGAATGAGAGACCTTGGAACACTCAGCCCTCAATGAGATGTTTCCATCAAATCCGGCTCCTCAGGGTTCAAGGAACCTTGTGGAAGAGGAGACAGAAAGAATGTAAGAGTCAGAGCAGATGCCGGGCACCTAGAAAACAAAGCTCTCTTCATCAACACGATCAAAGCATGTGTGAACTCACAGAGGTTGGAGCAGCATTTACAGGGCCTACGCATGTCCACGCCAGGTCCTCTGTGTGTGTGTGTGTGTGTGTGTGTATACTATGGTTTCCAATTTACTGTTTTTGTGGGATTCCTGAATGTGTGAATGAGTGTGTTTCTCTTTCTCGTGCCTTCTCTTGGGCTCTATTCCTTTTGTTCCTTTTGTTCAATTCTAATGTGTTAGTTTTTGTTTTATTCTATTTTACTTTATTATTATCCCTTAGAAGCCTGTCCTTTTCTAATGAAAGACAGAAAGTGGGTGGATCAAGATGACAGAAAAGGTGGGAGGAACTGGGAGGAGTAGAGGGAGGGGAAACTGTAATCAGGATACAATCATTATGTGAGGGGGGAAAATCCATTTTCAATACAAGGGATAAAGAGTTTGCCTTCGTGTAATTCATTGCAAAATACATTCAAGTCATTTCTTTAGATACTGTCTTTAGTCACCTGAAAGTAAAAATCTCAAGTAATTGTAATAGAACTACCTTGAAACTAAATTTTTCTAAGAAATTGCTATGGTTACTGCTCACTGTGGTAACATCCCACTGAGGGCAGAGTGAGCACCCCTGGAAGCTCTGGCCCTGGGGCTAGGAGGAGGGCCTGTCCTGTAGCCACTTTCACTGGGGTTCACAGCTGGAGCTATCTGTGCGTAACTCCAGCCCTTTTCTAGCTTCTTTTTATATATGTTAACACTGGTATGGGGAAACTGAGGCAAAGGATGGCTCTGTTCCTGGTTTTGGTCAAGAATATGAACAAATCAGTTTCCCCCACTTTTCTCTTAATGTAGGAAAGAAATTAGACACAACCAGGTCTTTGACTAGAGTCTTGGATAGTGTAAAGACCCATTAAAAATTCTTCAGAAAAAGATTACCCTATTTAAGTAATATGTAACTCCAGCAAGACCCACTTTCATATATTATCAAGGAAACATAGTTTGACATCATTCTTTAGGAAGAAGATGGATGTTTGTCTATCAAGAGACAGAAATTATCCTTCTTTCATTTAAGTATCAATTTAACTACTGAAAAATCTAGCCTAAAGAATTGCAAATGTAGCCGGGTGCACACCTTTAATCCCAGCTCTCAGCGAGGTAGAGGCAGGTGGATCTCTGCCAGTTCAAGGACAGCCTTGTCTACAAAGAAAGTCCAGGATAGCCGTGATTACACAGAAAAACCCTGTCTCATTAAAAAATGAAAATAAAAATAAATGTTTTAAACTGAAACATTGTGTTCATTATCAAACTGCATGCAGTGGTAAAATTATTTTAGTCAGGTTAAATGTTCCACAACAGAGGAATTACTTAAGCAAATTATGGTAAATTTATGAGATATTTATTCAAACTATTAAATTTTAAAAGCCTTAAAGTGGGGCTGGAGGGATGGCTCAGAGGTTAAGAGCACTGGCTGCTCTTCCAGAGGTCCTGAGTTCAATTCCCAGCAACCACATGGTGGCTCACAGCCATCCACAATAAGATCTGGTGCCTTCTTCTGACATGAGGTGTACATGCAGACAGAACATTGTATACATAATAAATAAAATATTTAAAAAAAAAAGATGTTTATTAAAAAAAAAAAATAAAAGCCTTAAAGTTTGTATAGTATGATAAAATCCAGGTTGCATGTGAGTGTCTGTGTGTATTTGTGTATTATGTGAACAAAATATTTTATACAATGGCACTGAGCAAGTTGTATCTCCCTTTGGCTATGGTGAATTTTATGCTGCCACAGTAATGGACTCGATTTTTAATTACCAAGACAGACAACTCCAAATTGGTTGTGATCGTTAATCTAAATTTTTAACTTGACTGGATTAAGAAGCACTTAGACTATTAGGAAAGTACAGTTCTGGGCGTTTCCTGAGAGGGGTAATGAAGGATAAGGGAGAACTTTTCTGAATGTAGATGGCACTATCTTACAATCTATGCATCTGGATGGGATAAAAAGGGGAAAAGAGAAAACCTGAATCAAAGACATTTTTCTTTCTGCTTCCATTTCTCTGCTGACGATCATGATGTGAGCTGTTGGGTTCTAAATTTTTCCATGATGGACTGAAACTTCTGGAAACCTGAGAGAAAATTAATCACCTCCACATTAAGGTGTTTTGCAAGGTATTTCGTCCCCGCGACAAGACTCACTACCGCAAAACTGTTAGCAAAGAAATGGCTGTGATTTCTAAGTGGTTCTTGGGTCTTTGGAACTGATTTGCTGGAGGGGCTAGAGAAGTCGAGAGGTATGTGTGAGAAAAAGTCATGATTGCTATTGAAAGAGTGTAAATGGAAACACTGGAGGAAATGTGGGAGACCAGCACACTGTAAAAAATGTGGAAAAATCAGAAGAATCAGAAGGACTTACGTGGACAGTAGATTTAAGGCCACTGGTCTCTTGTCCTGAGACTTGTGAGGCTGAGGTGAAAGGAGATCAACTATCAATCTGATAAAGGAAATCAATGCAATGCAGGATTTGGAGGTAGCATGGTTATTGAAAGCTGCTTTTAGCCGGGCATACAGGACAAATAGGAAGCAAAATGCAGAGCTGAAATACTTGAAAACCTTGCAGTTTGGTTAGACAAGTCAACATGAAGTTGAGGCTGAGAAAACTGTGGTTTCTTTTTTGTAATTGTGTGTGTGTGTTTGTGTGTGTTTTGGGGAGAGGGAGCATGCATGCAAATGCAAGTGCCCTCAGAGACCAGAGGTGTCAGATATCCCTGGACCTGGAGTCACAGATGGTTGTGACTAGCTCAGTGGGTACTGGGAACCAAACTTGGGTCCTCCTCAAGAACATCATAGTTCTTAACCTCTGAGTCATCTTTCCAGGCCCCAAACCAGTTTCTGAAAAGGCCAAGAGCATTACAAAAGCAGCCAAAAATCTTGCCTCAGGAGAATGGCATATCTCAGGAACTGAAGAAACTCTACCCATTGCAAGCTCAAGAATATGAAAAACAGCAAATGCATTTGAAAGACTTTCTCTTGAGAAGAGACCCCCTCCAGGGCACCCTGATTGCATAGAGGAACTTAGGACGTTATTTCCCTCTGCTTTGGCCCCCAGGATCCCAGAAGTTGCTGTAACTGTGGTCAAAGGACGCCCTACTACAACTTGAGATGGCAGCAAACCTTGGCAGTGTCTATTTTGCAAAATACAAATACAGGGTGATAGAGATTTCAACTCAGGCTTCAAGGGAAATCCTGGGAGTCAAGCAGTGTGTGACAGGGTCAGAATTCCTGCAGGAAGTCCCTGAGAGTGTGATGTGTGGAGTAGTGATAGCAAAGCTAAAAATAAACCGAAGATCTTAGGAAGCTAGAGGTACTAGATGCATATAATGTCTTCTTAGGAAAGCCATAGACTATACCTCAAGCCAACCCAGAGGGAGAGAACAGGTAGATTGCAAAGGCCATAGGAAGGAAAATGCCAGCTCTCTTGGGAGTGAATGGCTGCCATGTACTTACATGTCATGCATCTATGAGATTTCATGTTAGCCTTTGCCGAGTTCCGATCCTGCTTTGGTTCCAATTTTTCTATTTCTCCTTCCACCCCAGCGGAATGTTGTTTGCTAGAAGCTTGTGATTTGCTTTTTACATTTTATAGAGGCTCACAGCTAAGCTTGTCTTGGGTCTTAGAAAAGACTTTGAGCTTAGGTTTTTGTACAATGTTCAAACTGTTGAGGCTATGGGAATTCTTGGCTATGGAGTGATGGACAGGATCCTTTTGTGAGCCAGAGGTACAAAGTTATTTTTTAAGAAAATGTGCTTGGGGGCTGGAGAGATTGCTCAGTGGTTAAGAGCTTCTCTTCCAGAGGTCCTGGGTTAAATTCCCAGCACACACATGGCAGCTCACAACCATCTCTATAACTGCAGTCCCCTTGGATTCAATGCTCTCTTTTGCTGTATAGATGTACATGCAGACAAATCATTCATATACATAAACGCCACAAATCCCTTTTAAAAATGTATTTTGGTGACAAGTGGTCAAACCGTGTACCTGTGACTGTTAATTGTGTCAATTCGACTGCATTGCGAATGGCTAGGGTGTTAGTAAAGCACATCTCTTAGTGCATCTATGAGTTTCTGTGTTAATCATCACCCACTGTACAATGAAGCCTTTCTGATGAGGTCACAGAGTGCACCAATCTACAGGGAGAGAGACATAACTTTAGAGGTCAGCTTGTTACTCTATTTATTTAACAGAAAATGATAAGTTCATACCTTGGGCCTGTCAGCTCCCTAACCAGAGGTTTTGGTATGCTTCCTCCTGTGGAGTTGGCCTTAATTCAGTCAGAAAGAGGTTGGTAAGTACTCACATAACTTTGGTGCCTCTCTGCTTCCATCTCTCTGCTGACCATCATGATGTGAGCTGTTGGGTTCTGCCCTTTTCCACGATGGACTGCACTCATGGGTATATCTGGCCATCCCTTTTCTTAAAAGGGATTTTTGCATTTATGTATATGAATGATTTGTCTGAGTGTCACTATTACAGTTCACAGCTGTTCTCCCTAGTAGTACACATAGCATCTTGCAGTCCTGTGTGTTAGTCAAGGCACAGTGAAGGAACCACCAAAATGACCACTCCACAGGTACTGAGGTTTTTGTGGATATGAGAGAGAATGAGCAGACTGGCAATTGCCAGGGCTATCTCTTGAGAGCAGTGAAAAACAGCAAAATGGAGGGAGAATCTTACCAGTTGTAAGGGCTTATGTTACAGTGGAAGGAGGGTGGGTTCGCTGGAGCAGCCTGGGAACTAGCGTAGCAGGGGAGGAGTGGTAAGAAGGGCCAGGAGGCTAGCACAGGGCTTTGATGTCCATAACAAGTACCAGTTACCAGAGCCTGGAGGAGCCTGAAGGTTAGCATGGGCTTTGATATGTGACCATGGGTTTATGCCAAGGAAAGTGGCTCTTTCTGGCCAGAAGAAACCTGTTTAGCAGGTTCCTGAGGATTGCTGACTGTAGGCGGTCATCTCTCACCAGCTTGAGCGAACCCAGACTGTCCTCTTGGACCAAGTCAGTGGGCCTGCTTGCCTCTATTGGTGGGGCCAGAAACTGGGGGGTCCCTTTGGACCTGACATAACGAAAGCCAGCAGGAAATAAGCTTCCTGTTCTGTATCAAGCTGGTTTCTGGTGTCCTGTGACCAATGTATGTGCCGAATTAATTAATCTTTTAAGGTTAACATATGTCTTAGTTTCATTTCTGTTGCTCTGGTAAAATATCCTGACAGAAAGCAACATAGGGAAAGAAACTGTTTGGCTTATGTTCCAGGTTATAGTGTATAATTACAGGAAAATCACAGTGGCTGGAACTTGCAACAGTCACACCACATTCACAGTCAAGAGGAGAGGGAAACAAATGCAGCCCCGCGCCCTGACTGCTAGCTCCCTTTTCTCTTCCATGGCTCAGGGCTCAGCCTGTGAAATGGTCTCCCCCACATTCAGGGTGGGCTTTCCCACCTCACTTAACAATAAAGACAATCCGCAGCATCCAAATATCTTGGACAGTACCATTTTGGAATCCAGTACTTCACATGTTTAAAAGAAGACAACACGGAACTGGATATGGTGGCATAGGTCTATAATTCTTGCGTAGTGCTCATAATCATGAGTTTGAGACCAGCTTGAGCTAGAAAGAGGCACTTTCACTTGCACAAGATTGGACCATCAACATCCCATCACGGATTCGGATTCAGGAAGGGGAAACGGTCTGGTCCGTAGGCCCCACGCTTCCCCAGGAGCTGCAGGCAGTGTTTGCTGGGGAAGGAGCCCAGGTGGCATGGCCGCTGGAACAGCGCTTCACTGAAGTAAATAACTCCCAGGATCATGCAGGTAATCCTAATCGAATGGGAATTTAGGTCACAAAACAAACAAATAAGACGTGAAAGTAGGAGGAGGCTTGGGAAAGTATGAGGGTAAGAGGGTAAGAGGGTAAGAGGGAGTAATGGGACGCTTTGATCAAAGAACATTATGCTTAGGAAAAAAATTCTGAAATACTTTTTGAAGTTTAAAGGAATTTTTTAAAAAGAAGCACTTTATATAAAACATATATATATATCCATATATTATAAACATGGACGTACATATGTGTATGTAGCACAGATACAAGAAATCGTATAATTTTCTTCTTGTAACTTGGGGCAATTGTTAAAAATATGTAATTAGGCCACAAAACATATCTGGTATAAGAAAGTTTATTTAGGGGAGGGGACAAGGAGAGGAGTTATGGGACAGATGATTGGACATATAGACAGACAGACAGACAGAGGGGGACAGAGTCATGAGGACAGAGAAGGGCAGAGACAGAAAGTGTGGGAACAGAGGGAGGGCAGAGAGATAGAGAAAGAGCAAAAAAAGCATGGGGTGGCAAGAGCCTGAAGTCAGCCTAGTGGGATTGCCTATGAATCAACAGCAATACCTTAGCTAATCAGAAACAGTATCTTTGAAATGATACCTATGTTAATGAAAACTGATTCATGGCTATGAAGAACTTCATCTCAATTTAAGTTATATTTGGCAACCAAATGGTTACAAAAAATGGTTTATATTTAAAAAGAGAGTTTCAAAAATAATCAGAAGAATTTCATATAAACAATAAATAAATTGGTTTTCTAAAAAAATCATTTGTATTGTTTTGGTAAGAGGTTTGGGGAGTAAGTATTTGTTAGAATACATCACAAGTATTAACTGTAAGACACACTAAAAGGGATCAGTTTATATCCAGAATTCAATTGTAACTGAACATTTTTTTTTCTGCTTTCCAACTACAACTTATTGGATTTTTGAGTTGCAAATAAGGGGTTATGAGAGTGTATCTAGAAATGTCTTAATTGAAATACTATTAAGACTACTCCTCCTAGACTAAAGTGTCTGAAGCCCTTTTGAAAGGAGTCAAATGCAAAAAAATATTAAATATGCTTATAGCCTCAGCCATGCCAACCAAGATATTATAAATGCTTGAAATAGCATGCATATTCTAAAAACAATTTATGGCATGCATTTTTCTAAACAGTCTTTCCTGTTTTGCTTTAAAATTTTACCTGTAAAATATCCTCTTATATGATCCTTTATAAGAGGATTACATATCCTCTTATATAATCACAAAAATTGTGCTGCATCAAAGCTCTAGCCCCACCTAGTGCCAGAAACATGTGATTGCAGCCCTTCCTGGAGCCTGGGTAATTAATAACTACAAAATGTTAGTAAAATGGCACGTGCATGCGGTCCACACACATGCGCACACTTGCATGTCCTTTCGAACTTCTCCTTTTTGTAGTTATATGTGATTCAAAATACCCAGTGTAGTTCTTATAAGAGCCTCTCTTGCCCATGGGTTGAACTATGACATACTGAAATTTTCTGCTCTCCATAAAACCGTCAGCTCCGTAGGCGCGTTTTTACTCTCCAGGCCCCATTCACCTTCACAACAGAACCCTCAACGTTTAACTTTCTGATATTGGAATCAGAGAAGTAAAGGGTACTAGAAATGATCAAAACTAAGGGTTTTGTACCCTGTCTGAAAGCCATCTAAGGAAGTTAAAACAAACAAACAAACAAGCAAACAGGTAACCCTGTCTGATATTTTCTTGTATACTTCATCACGGAGGAGGCCGGGCTTGGATGGTGTGTAAAATCTCCCTGGAGTGGTTTCATTGTGTGGCTGGGACTAGATAAAAGCAAATCCCAAGACAGCATACACGTTTTAAAATGAGGAAACCAGGACCCACTGCAGACAAGTGAGTGTGGCATCTGGGATATTAGCGTCTCTGGCATAAGAGTTTTCCCTTTGCACAGTAGTGACCTTACCCTATGTGTATGTGCCTGTGTGTGGGTGTAGGCACATATCCAAGGGTTTGTACCCAGAGGTCAGAGGCATCAGATCCCCAGAGCTGGAGTCCCAGGAGATCAGAACCAGGTTTGCAAGAGCACTGCGCACTCTTGACTACTGAGCGCCAATCCAGCTTCCTTCCCTTTGTGTGTAAAACTTTCCACTAAGAAAAAAAAATACACAGTTCAAAACTCAGACTCTCCTCACTTAGAAAGACAAGTGGGATGGACATGGGAAGTAGGAGAAAACAAGAAACAGGACAGGAGCCTACCTCAGAGGGCCTCTGAAAGACTGTCTAGCAGCATATCCAAGCAGATACTAAGACTTATAACCAAACCTTTGGTAGAGTGCAGGGAACGATATGATAAAAGGGGGATCAGTATGACCGGGAGAGGGCAGGAGCTCCACAAGGACAAAAATGTATCAGGGCACAGAGGTCCTCTATGAGACTGTTTCTCCAACCAAAGACCAAGTATAGATATAACCTAGAACCCCTGCTTGGATGTAGCCCATGGTAGCTCAGTATTCAAGTGAGTACCCTAGTAAGGGAATCAGGAACTATTTCTGACATGGCCAGTCTGACTCAATGACTGTTCCTTTACCTCTCCCCACCCTCCCCCCAATGGAGGAACAGCCTTGCTAGGCCACAGAGGAGGACATTGGAGCCAGTCCTGAAGAGCGAGGATCAGATGGAAGGGGAGGAGGACCTCTCCTATCAGTGGACTTGGAAAGGGACAGGGAGGAGATAAGGGAGGAAGGGTGGGATTGGGAGGGAATGAAGGAAGGTCTATGGCTGGGATACAAAGTAAATAACCTGTGATTAATATTAAAAATTTTAAATTAATAAAAAAACCCACAAAACTCAATCTCAATGACATCAAGTCAGAAGTAAGAGTTTATCCTCACTTCTCAGTCTTGAAGTTAGATTTGTAATCGGTTTCCCCACCACCATTTATGGTTCATTCCTCTCTCCATCCCATGCTCAGATTCTGTTGTACAAAGCTGAGCACAGTGGCGCACGCCTGTAATCCCAGCACCCAGGGAGGCAGAGGCAGGTGGATCTCCGTGAGTTGGAGGCCAGCCTGGTCTACAAAGTGAGTTTAGAACAGCCAGGACTACACGGAGAAACCCTGTCACACACACACGAAATCCTGTTGTACTATGCATAAGATCTCTGTGGACAGAGCATATATATCATGTTTGGCCTATAGTAAGCACTCAATAAATGTGTGTAAAATTAAAAAAAAAAAAGAAACAAAGGTTTACATCCATTGCATTCTTTTGAGACAAATCCTTGACTAGTCCCATCTAAATAAGCACTATAATTTCTTTTTTCTTTTCTCACGCATTTCTTAGCCTTTTGCTAATTAAGCTCTCCCGTCTAATACATTTTGCACATTTTCAGCCTGCAGTATTACATTTCTCTGTACAAATACACACACATTTCTGTTCTACTAACTCACCAGCCTTTCCCCTCTCTGTTCCCTATTCCCTTCCAGTCATGCCATGTTCCTAGCTCTGTTTCCTTCTGTTCATTCACACCTCAGACACATGAAGTGGTAGAAGAGAGAGTGTGGGGTCAGACCTATGGCAAGTGCTTCAGATTCCAGCTCACTTGTTAGGAGTCTCAGTTCACCGTTATGATGGATTCATGGAGGACAGGATACAGGAGACAGAGATGAATCCGTGAGGAAAGGGCTTGCTGCACAGGGGTTAGGACTAGAATTTGGATGCCTAGATCCTATGTCAAAGCCTGGCTTGGCTGTGAACGGCGGTAGCCTCAGTGCTAGGAAGGAGTGGGGAATAAGGGTGGAAGGGGGAGGTGTGGAGGAGAGAGGACCAGGGAACTGGCAGATCAGGGCCAGGTGGGGGATGGGCATGGGGGGGGGTGAGGGAAATGTCACTGGCCAGCCAGTCAGTCTGGGATGGTGAGCCTCAAATTCAGTGAGAGACTTTATCTCAAAAAACTAAAGTAGAAAGGGGCTGGGGAGACAGTCCAGCAGTGAAGAGAACTAATTGCTCTTGCAAGAGACCTGGCTTTGATGGCTAGCGCCCACATGGCAACTCACAACTGTCTGTGGTTCCAGTTCCAGGGGCTTCAATGACCTCTCTGGCCTCTGTGGGTACCAGGCAGACACATACATGTAAACAGGCAAAACACAGAGATATATACAAAAATAAATAAATCTTAGAAAGAAAAACTAAGGTGAAGAGCAATTGAGAAAAATACTCAAATTCTACCTCTGACCTCCTCAGGAGTGGTACTCATACCCGTAAGTGCACTTGCCTACACATATGCACAATCATATCCATACAATGTATACAAACAGAAATCTATATGTATGTATGTATATATGTATATGTCTTATACATTGGGCTTTACGGTCTCCACTCATAACCTGCTAAAACTCTCTTGCCCCTCCATTAAGACCTACTGTAGTTCCTAGCATAACTGTAGCTTCTCTGTTAACACGTGCTTTTGTCTTCAGCATATCAGAAGCCATTTTGCCCCCAAGTCTCCATTTTGATTATAAGGTAAAATAAAGTTCTGGTTTTCAGGCCTACATGCTTGAGACCAGGATACAACTCAATAGTTCAATACTTGCTGCTTAGAATAAAACAATAGATGATAAATGCATGTTCTGTTTGAGTTAAAGAGAAATGTTCTACTAGAGTTAAGACTGAAACATCCTGCTCTGTTCCTTTCTCCTGGAACAGTGGGGACCTGGAAAGTCCCCAAGCTTATACCCTAACTTAAAATGCATTGCCTAGCTACCTAGACAATACACTTGGAACAAAACCGATGATGTTTAGCTAGTCAGAATGATGTAATGCTGCCCTCCTCTGGCTTCCTACATACAGTTACCTGGGTGTTACCTAGTTACAGGTTTTTCGTATAAAAAAAACCTGCCTTAGAAAGAGGCTGGCATCAGTCTGGTTCCTAAATCCAGGCTGTGTCCCTGACCAGCCAGGTTTTGTTCGGCATTCAATAAACTTCCATCAATCTGAGTCAGGTGTGTGAGCGGCCAGTGTACGGTTATTCCCGCACACATAACACACTAACACTCCACAGTCTTGTTCACATACCCGGATAACCTGCAACCAGGCACAGTTTTCTCCCATTGTGCTCTAAGTCAGAAATGTTTTACACTGTTGTGGGTCCTCAGTCTTTTCATACAAATTTTAGCATTCAGTGTTTTGAGTAAGAAAGTGACTCTTGGTTTGCCTCTCCCACGTCACACGTGGTGAGGGTAGAGGAGACACTGCGTACACGCCGGCCTTCAGCCCCAGAGCTGCAGCATGACGACATTAAGTTGACTGGTCCTAGGATTGGCTTGGG
Source organism: Pachyuromys duprasi (assembly GCA_028658305.1). Taxonomy (NCBI): domain Eukaryota; kingdom Metazoa; phylum Chordata; class Mammalia; order Rodentia; family Muridae; genus Pachyuromys; species Pachyuromys duprasi. The sequence goes on from CM053766.1 coordinate 45,772,557, forward strand.
GAAGGACACTCGACCTAGTTCCTTTCAAGGAGACGTTAGCCCTGAACTTACATTTTACTTGTCAGAATGGGTTGTTTGCTTGTTTTGTTTTTCTGCCACTTGCCACTTGCTGAAGCTTAGCCATTGAGAGACAGAAAAGCAGCTAGGATCTAGCTCAGCCTTCACCAGTACATCCACGTATTGTGTTAAACATAATTTTTTTTTTCTAAAACATGCCCTGCAGACAAAGTTGCTCTAACTGTGAAACAGTAAAGAGATCACAGATAAAACAATTTAGCTTCATGTCTGAGGGCAAAATCAAGAATGCTGACAAATCCACAAATGTAACAATATCCCTTCTTAGCCAGTATAAGGAATGCTCAGTCTCATCTCCTGCTTCTGAGAGAAAAATCATAAAGATGCCTCTGATGGCTGATCTTGATTGTCAACTGACTGGATCTAAAATCAGGCTAGCCACTGGCACACTCCAGTGAGGTTTTTGTTTTGTTTTGTGGTGGTAGTTGTTTGTTTATTTTGTTTTAGGTTTTGTTTTGTTTTTGAGACAGGGTTTCTCTGTGTACCCCTGGCTATCCTGGAACTCACTCTGTCCACCAGGCTGGCCTCAACTCACAGAGATCTGCCTGTCTCTGCCTCCTGAGTGCTGGGATTAATGGTGTGCATCACTACTGCCTGGCTCAATGAGAGGTTTTCTTGATCAGATTATTTGAGGTGGGAAGATCAGTTTAAATGTAGAGGGCACCTTCTGGCGGCAGCACATAGAAAAAGGAAAGTTTCTTCTTCATGCTTACCTCCCGGACCACTGTGGGTTCATCTGTTCTTGCTGTCTCTAGGACCAGCTTCTACTGGCTTCCAACAAAAACCAAAGACCAGCAGCACTCCAGGAACCCTCCAGTCCCCTAGAACCTGATTGGATCAGTTGATACATGTAGCCTTTGCTAGAAAGCACTGAATTCTCAGCTTCTCAGGAGACAGCCATTGTTGGGCTACTCCAACCATATTGTGTGAGCTCCCTTTTAATTTATATTCATTTTGTTTTCCTGTTCCTCTAGAGCAGCCTGATTCTAGTAGCCAGTCAAAGGATGACTAGCACTTCCTGGAAGCCCTTGACCTGAGCAAATTCCTACTACCTTGAAGTCATTGTCAAATCACTCAATGTAAGTCCTTTTAACAACCTTATACTCAGATGCCCCCACGGGACTGCCTATTTTCATCTCTGATCTATTGATAGACAGCCTCAACCAAAAAAAAAAAAAAAAAAAAAAAAAGCAAGCCTGTTCAAGAGTTTGTTTGCTTGTTTTGTTTGTTTTTACTACTATATTTTATGTATTTTCTTCTTGGAAAGGGGGATGCACAAACATGCCACATTGTGGGTTTGGAGCCATTTTGCCAGGTAGTTTGGGAGCAGTTTTGTGTATTTTAAGATTTGTTTTATTTTTAATTATGTGTGTTGGTTGGGGTTGGGTATTACTATAAGTACAGGTGCCTACATAGGTCAGAGGTATTGGATCCAGTAGAATTGAACTTACAGGTGTTTGTGAGCTGCTTTACATGGGTGCTGGGAATCCAACTCTGATAATCTCCATTTTGTTTTGTTTCAAGACAGGGTTTTGTTTTGTTGTTTTGTGTTTTTGTAGCCCTGGCTGTCCTGGAACTGACTTTGTAGACCAGGCTGACCTCGAACTCACAGAGGTCTGATTGCGTCTGCCTCCCAAGTGCTGGGATTAAAGGCTTGCATTACCACTGTTAATGTTGAGCCATCTTCCCAGCCCTTCTGCATGGGGTAGGAGAAAGGGGGCAGTTAACTATGGTAAGACCTAACAGAGATGGGTCAGCAGGCAGGGTCAGGGTCACAGCTGCCATTCATCTCTTCAAAATTCTGATTCCTCTTGACAGCTGTCATGTTAAATAAGAGAAAACTCAAGCGTCCTTGTTTTTGTTTTGTTTTGTTAATTGCTCTATCTGCATGTACATTTGCCAGAAGAGGGCAACAGATCCTAGTGGTTGTGAACCACCAAGTGGTTGCTGGGAATTGAACTCAGGACCTCTGGAAGAACAGAGAGTGCCACTTAACCATCTCTCCATCCCTTCAAGCTTCCTTGTAAAATGTATTTTTTCCCAGTTTTTCTTATATTTATATATCCACATTGACTAAAAAGGAAAACCCTCAATTTTAAATGTAATTCTTGGCATTTCTCTTATTAGTTCTATATTTTAAAAAGTCAGGTCTCCCTTGAGGTTCTTAATAAGAAGAGTTTATAATCAAAGGGCAATTTATCTTGAAAATATCTCCCTCTTGAGGACACTGCTACTTATGAACCAATATGCTATAAACTTGAGCACACTGATATAGATCAATGCATACAAATGGACTCAAAGATGCAAAAAGCTTTAGAGCAGCTGAACAGTATTTGCTAACATTTAAAGCCACGACTCCAAAGTCCTATCTGCTAAGACAGACCATGAAGAACTGTGGGAAATCAGAAAACCGCTAAACTGCTTATGGTGTTCAGAATAAAAATGGCGGCATTGGGTGGCCTAGCTGGAGCAGTACTGGGGAGTTCGCCCTGGTGGTTTGGACAAGGGAGAGCAGGAGCTCTGAGTGACCAGCTCAGCTACCCCCTAGGGCCAGGCACAGGGCGACAGCAGGATAACTGGGAGGAGACCTGATGAGAATCCAGTATTGATGGTGTCACAGAAGCCAGAGATCTCGAACAGACCAATGACCCACTGCAATGAACTGAGGGTACACTGTGGGACACACTGTGACACACTGCAGCTTCCACAATGAGATGTTTTATATGCTTTGGTGTTGTTGTTGTTTGTGTGTGTGTTTGATTTTGCGGGGGATGGTTGCAGTGGCGAAGGGTAGATACAAGGGGATGGAAAGACGAGGGGAACTGGAGTGCATGATGTGAAACTCAGAAAGAATAATGGAGACATGGTCAGTGGTTAAGAGCACTGGGCTGCTCTTCCGAAAGTCCTTGGTTGATTTTCCAGCACCCACATGGCAGCTCACAACTGTCTGTAACCCCAGTTCCAGAGGATCTTGACACCCTCACACCCACACACAAGCAGGCAGAATATCAATGTCCATAAGATAAAAAATAAATAATTACAAAATTTAAAAATTACATAAAAAATCAACAAGGAAAAAAAAGCTGGGTGTGGTGGCACACACCTTTAATCCCAGCACTCAGGGAGGAAGAGGCAGGCAGATCTCTGTGACTTCAAGGTCAGCCTGATCTACAGAGTCCAGCATAGCCAAGGCTACCCAGAAAAACCCTGTCTACAAAACAAAACAAAACACACACACACACACAAACACACACACACACAGAGACAGAGAGAGAGCGCCAGAGAGTGAGCATGTAATTGCAACCAAGGACCTTCTTACAACTGTCACAAAAGTAACATGTAAACAGGCATTAGAGAATTTTTTTTCTTTTTTTACACAAAAGAGGTTTATTGGATGGAGATAGAGAAGAAAAAGAGAGGGAGAGAAACATGGTGGGGGAAGAGGGCACCCGATAGAGAAAGGGAGAGAGCAAGAGAGGAAGAGAGCCAGAGGAAATTTAAATACTGACTGAATATTAAACACTATAAAATATTGTTAATTCATTACCAATATGAAAATGGTATTGTTGCTTGAAGAACTTATTTTTAGGCACTAAAATTTAGAGATACAGGTTTATGGATGAAGTGATAGGATGTTGTAAACTAAGTGATACCATATATTTTTATATGTAATTGAAATGATCAATAGTAAATAAGAAATTGGGGTTGGGGGATGGTTCAGTGATGGGCTTGCTCTGTAAGCCTGAGGACCTGAATTCGAACCAGTAGCACCCAAGTAAAAGCGGTGTATAATGTTGAGTGTTTCTAATCCAGTTCTTGAAGCATGGAGACAGGCTTGCTGGCCAGCCAGTCTAGCCAATACAGTGAGCTCCACGTCAGTGAGAAATAAGATGGAGTGGGCTGAGCAATGGCTCAGCAGTTAGAGTACTGAGTGCTTTTCCAGAGGACCTCGGTTCCATTTCCAGAACCAACATGGTGGTTCAAAAACATCTGTAACTCCAGTTCCAGAAGACTCAGCACCTTCTAGCTTCCTTGAGCATTGCACACGTGGTGTACTTATATACACACAAGCAAGACACCAATACACAGAAAACAAAAGTAAATAATTTTTTTTAATAACTAGGTAGAGAGCCATAGAGGAAGATATGCCTGTAACATTAGCCTCCAGCCTCAACAGCTACACACAGGTGAGACTACCTCCCCCAGCAATCAATCAACCAAACCAATCATTCATTCATTCAATCAAAAATAAATAAAATAAAAATAAAGCAAAAATTCCCTGATTGATGTAGCTAGATACTCCACAAAGGGAAAACAAAACAATAAAAAAAAAAAAAACTTCATAATATCATGTCCACAGGGCTTTCTCCGAATCAATGGGAGTTCTTGTCTTGCATATTCTTTGACTAACAAAGAATTTATTTACAGTGTTAAGTCAGGATGCTCTCACAATTATCAGGAGTTTCTATAGGACCCAGCAATAGATCCATACTGGAGATTCACTTGGTGTTGGCCAGCCTCCAAAGACACCGTGACACCCCCTTCTTCCAGGACACCTGTCCTTCAGGATTCCTCTATGTTCCTAAAAACGTGATGAGTAAGAGAAGGCCAAAGGATGGCATGTTCCATCCGAGATTAGACTCCACACACTTAAATCTTGGTCTGCTCTAAGGGAAACTGGCTGGTGTATCCCAAACAGCCCTGTGAAGACCACAAAGCAAAGGCAGTTTTGCTAGCAGCCTGTGGGTGCACTTGGGAGCTAACTTTCCCGCCCCAGTCAAATCCAAAGCAAACTCTTTAACATCAAGGTGGTACTCAATGGTGCTGCTACATACAAGATACAAAATAATGCCCATGGCTGTTTTAAGGAAACTTTATGGGGATCAGGAGATGGCTCAGTATAAAGAGTGCTTGCGGTTCAAACATGAGCTGAGTTCCCGTCTGTGAACACTGGATGTGGTGGTGCCTGTTATGCTGACCCACCATACCATTTATAGTAGTGTTCTGTGAAGATTAGATTTCACATCCCCATGGCTCTAAACAGATAGCCAGTTTGCTTTTTGCTCATCACAAAAGCATTTATTCATTTAATTTGTTGTGGGGCTACCTACAAGAGGAACTGAGTTGCCTCCCTTCACTCAGGACCCATGCCCCACTGAAATCTTCCAAGTGACAGGCAGTGGGGCATTTGGAAAGTGATTAAGAACCAGAAACTGGGCACTACCCAGACTCCAGAAGATGCAAGGTTTCTGTCTACAGCACCACAGAATTGTTTCTGTAATTGTTGCATTGATTTCCACCCTTTCCCTGAATACTGCAATGGAGCCCTTCATGTTCTCAGCCTGGCCTGCTGTCACTGCTCCCACAATGTCCACATATTTAATCAGATCCCAATACCCTGGAATCATTCAAAGCCAGCCACTTAATGCTACAAGTCAGCTCTGAAGTAATTTACTAACGCTCTTTGCATCAAGGCCCCAGCAGGACCTCAACACTGGAAAACCCTGGAGGTTATTAGAAGATGCTTCTGACTCCTTTCCACATCTGGATTCTGCTTCAAAGCTTTCAGATCCCACTTTATTGGTGGTTAAATACATTCCCAAGAAAGGCAATCTAAAGACCTGGATGGTCAAGAACAAGATGCTCATCCCCAGTGACACCCAGCCCTTTCTTCCCAGGAAGAGGCATAGAATTCACTCTCAAGGAGCCTGTTAAGAACATTCTCTTGGACAGGCACGAGCACTTCTTTCTAGGTGTCCAGAACACTTTCAAGCCACGCTTGCTTTTAGAGTAAAATGATTTTTATTTGCTGACAAAGTCCAATTTTAGGCTTCCTTAGCATATTTTCATGTTATTTAAAGCAAAGGCCAACTAGTCCTCAGACTCTGACCCATCTTCATCTTGACTAATCTGGAAATAACGAAGTTCGTAAGTCTCCTTGTCAGATGCAACCACGCGAAGCCAGTCACGGAGATTATTCTTCTTAAGGTATTTCTTGGTAAGATATTTCAAATACCTTCAAGACAAAAAAAATGATTTCATTAAAATATATAATCTTACTATGCACGGAGGCACGCTCTGCCACATTAATCTTGTGCTATGCAATTTACACCCCATAAAACCTGCTGCCCCTCTAAACTATTAATACAGTCCTTATGTTTGAAACTAAGCAGAACAGCACCCTTCATCCTGACTCTATTCCACAAACACCTTAGAACAGAAAATTTAGCAACATGCTGCATTTACATAGTCTGCAAGACATTCTATTACTACTTAAAACACAAAGACTAACCTTTTAGAGAACTGTTTCTCAGAAACAACTGTGATTTTATTCTTCAAACGTTCAATGTGAACAACATTTCCAAGATTTCCAGTTTTTCCGTTGACTTTAACCTTCTCCCGTAGAAACTGTTCCTATTTTCAAACAGAAAAAATGCAAAACTAGGGAAGAAAACCCTAGATAATCACTAGGGAAGGTACCCTAGGAGTACAGCTTAGGTTATTATCAAGTACTATACTTAAATGCCAAGAACTATATAATTACATTAAGTAAGCCACTTACAAAATTTCCAGAATCAAAAATTCCATCTTCTACTGGATGAGTAAGGTCCAAATGAAACCTCCAGGTTGACTTCTTAGGCTTCTTGTCTTTCTGCTACAAACACAATCATTATGGTATTAAAGCAATTTATCCAGGTTACATAATTTACTGATGGAGCAGGTTGTATAATGGAGTTCTGACACAGAACTACTCAATACCTACAAGAGCCTGTACCGTATAAGGGTACATTCACGAACTTGGTCGAAACCAAGTTTTTCTCAATTCCCATGGAAACTTTTCAATTTGCCACTAAGTGCCTCACAAACGTTAAGAGCTATTTTGCTTGATTCCAAAAGTTATTTTCTAGTATAAATAATCAGACAACCAATGTACTTCCAATTTCAAATCAAAATACCCACCTGCGTGTTTTCTAATCAAACTGTCTTAACTTAAACAGCCTATTTAAAGTAATGTTTCATTATGCTTTGTTGTACGTTGTCCAAACAGATCCACCCCAAACGGGCCACTAATTATTAATAGTCTATGTCCTCTGCTGGCCTTGTAAACTGTTCCCCACCCTCCAATTAACACGCCGAAACCAACAGGAATGAACGATGGGACTCGACTTCCTGTTGTCCAATAACATGCGTTTATTGCCTCACTAACCATATTCAGTTGGATCCTAACCCAACAACCTTACTTTTAACAGTATTTTGTTAAAACGACTTTCCAAAATGTTTACACTACGCTTCTCATATTGCTAACACCTAACTTCTCTTCAGTCGCACACTGGCTGTAGGTCATCAGGAGCCAGGGAGAAAGCAACAAGGTCGGAGGCCGACCTCGCGCGATCATCACCTGCCCAAACTAGTCGGGGCGCCGGTCCGGCTCCACCAGGCCGCGTGGCAAACACGGAAGGTCCAGAGGCTCGGCATTCTACTGTATCAGTAGAGAGCCCCTGGCCGACTCCATTGCCCGCTGCCTTCTCTATTCAGCTGTTCCCACTCGCTAGACGCAAAAGCTACCTGCACCGCCCTACTCAGGCCCGAACGCGCACACACTCACCGGCGCCATGTTGGGCAGAAGCCGTGGGGAGAGAGCGCGCTTCCGCTGCGCGCACGCTTTTAAGTGGGAGCGTTACGTCATACGCAGAGCGCGCTCGCTGCTTCTCGGAACCGGATATAGAGAGGAGTGCTCGGCACGTCACCTAGGAAACGAGGCGTGGCGTTGGGGGCGCGGAGGCCCCGGCGTTGCGCTTCCGCGTTCGCCATCTAGTGGTGAACGTTCAAGGGCTGCGGGCGTTAGCTTTCAGAACTCAGGGCAAGGCAGTCTCGGTGTTGCTTTAGGATGTCTCTGTCCTACTGCGATCATAATCCTCCGGAGAAAAAGCTCTGATTTGTCTAGGGTTTTACGGGAGAGGATGTCTTTCTTAGAAAAACACGTTGAGTATACTTTGGGTTTACAGGATGGGCATAATTTATTCTACTTTATACCGACTTCACAATTTGCTGAGACCTAACTACCAATGTTTACAAAATAAACTAAGATGTGGGAATCTTGATTACAGGAAAAAACATGTCTTTAAGTTTTGAGTGGTTATAAATTGGTGCCAGGACAGCAAAATGGCACGCCCGTTGATATTCAGCAGGAGCACGTTTCCGTGGACATGAAACTCTAGTATTTTGGGACAGGAGATGGGATGGACTCTAGCTGTTGATTTGGAAAAGACCCTAGGATGTAATGGTTGTATACGTGCCCTGGACGAGCAGTTAGTTATGGGCATAAATATGGTGTAGGGCATGGGGTTAGTGGTGCTGGACACTAAGAAGAAATCAATTTCATTAAATTTTAAAATATGCTTGCCTCAAGAACAAGAGTTTTCTGTTTCAAACGTTAAGGTGGGAATAGGGATAGGTATTTTTTTCCTAAGGGCTTTCTCCTTCTGCAGAACAAAATGATATTTGTGTTATTAGAGATTTTGAAAGTAAGCCATTAATTGACATTTAAAATTTTTGTTATGCTTATCTGTGGCAACTTTCTATGGCAATAAAAATAAACACTTTAAAAACTATCTAGCTGTTTATGTAAAAGGGACATAAAAACAATATGTGATTCTAAATAACTGGTAATGCCCCAAAATTAACTTAGACACCGTAACAGATGAAAATGATTAGACTTTTTCCTTTTGATTAGAAAAGTATTAACCAGATAGCAAGAATTAATGTTGTCAATAATTCTTTCCAAGTTGTGGATTTCCTGCAAAGTGTATATTGACATACACACTCAAATATATGAGCTGATGGGAGCCATGCTCACTCAAACCACCACATTTTTGTTTGTTTGTTTGTTTGTTTTTTGGCTCTAAAAAGCCAAGAAAAATTAGAACAACAAGGGCAAATGTATAGTCCCAGCTACTTGAAAAAAAAGTTATTATCTTTCAAATACTTTTTTTCTTTTTTTGCCTAAGAGGGAGTCTTACCCTGAAACTCTGGCTATCATGGAAGCTATGAAGACTAGGTTTGTCGTTGAATTCAAAGAGAATCCCCAGCCTCTGCTTTGTAAGTACTGGGATCAAAGATGTGCACCAACAGACCTTGTGGACAGATATCTTTCTAACAAATTTTAAACTTAACTCATTGAATTTACATGATACTGGATTATGAATAGCTGGATCAGTTAAAAATCCCACAGGATATTGCAGATTGTTTATTGTAAACTCCTTAATATATGGACACCTAAAATGACTAAAACATGGTTATAAATGACTTTTAATATATGGTTAAGCTGGTATCAAAGTAAAAGAATACTTTTGGAGACCAAAAGGCAAGTTATGCTCATAAATATCTGGAGTTTAAATTAGCTCTGCCAAGAAAGAATAAAAAAAAAATCTCCTAAAACTGCAGCTAAAATGTGCTTGAATTGATGCCAGGAAGAAGTATAAGTACTCTCTGGAGAAATGCACCTTCGATCTAGTCAGGAAGAATATCCTGAGCTAAGCAAAATATGAGCTGGTAATTTTTAAAATCACTAAATACACAGGAAAACAAACCACTAGGAATAAAGGTCAACCACCCACACCTATAAAATAAGATCTACAAGGCCTGCATATATTGAAAATACCCAGGACATAAAATAAGTATTTTCAGTATGATTAAGCGCTAAAAAGTATCTCAAAATATGAGGGAACCAGAGATAGTTAAATTTTGTCCGTATTTAAAACATTAGCCACAAAAGGAACTTCTTGCACTTAAAAATACAAAAGCTGAATTATAAAGAATTTTTTTTATGCTGAAGAGGAGGCTAGACACAGCTGAAGAGAAAATTAAGAAATCAGCTACTAATATGCAATAGAAAATTAAAGAACCTGAGCCTAGTGAGTGACCCTAGTTAATTCCATCTACCCACGAGGTTGTAGCAGGGTGTCCTGGTTCCGTGAGTTCGAGATCAGGTGACAGCATATTGAAGCTTTGAAGAAAAACAATAGCAGCAAAAGAAATAGGAAGGCAAGAGAAAGGAAAAGGAGGGATGGGAGGAGGACTGACTATAAGTCCTAGCAGATAAAAGCACTTGTTCTGCAAGCCTGTTGAGCTAAATTCAATTTCAGAACCCATGTTGAAAGGAGGGTAGACTCCCCAAACCTCTCCTGTGACACACGTACCTCTCTACACATATCACACAGGCACCAGTAGTGAAGATGGAAAAGGGAGCAAGCAAGCAAGGAAGGAAATTATAGACACAAGAAGTAGCTTAAAGTCAAGGACTCCGGAACTCTTACAATTTCCAAGTACACTAGCTGGGAGAGCCAGTAGGATGTACAAGAGATATTGGGGAAAGGACAGATAAATGGTTGAATTCTCGGATTCGGAAAGTCCAACAAATACGAAGTGAAACAATTTAAAAGACACATTCTCCTATATATGTACACACTTTAGTGAGCTTTTACGACACAAAACCAAAATTATTTCCAAAGACTCCAGAGAGGAAAAATCCAAAATATCACACCACCACCAACAAATCCAGCACTGTGACAGCTATAAAGAAAACTTGAAGGTTCATTTGACATTTTGTAGATCCCAAAACTTCATGTTTTCTATATGTAGGTCTTCAGGAAGAAATTCTGAAAGTTTAACTTTAGAACAAAGAAAAGTAATGCTAGAAAGAAGGCTGAGGGGTTAAAAAAAAAAGACAACTAGTATTTGCATGTAAACCTAAAGATTACCAGTTGGAGAGCAGTGTTAATCCTGTCTAACTTCTGGGTTAGAGTGCTATTAATGTTCCAATTAATTGGTTAATTAATGTCCTATTTATGTTCTGGAGAATATATTTACATTATCAGGTATGGTTAGTTTGCGGAAACTCATCAAGCTGTAACTTATCTATGTTTATTTTAATGCACGCACGTGTTACATATGGATCCAGGTGTAGTGGCTCACAGACTTTAGTCCCAGCACTCAGGAGGCAGAGGAAAATGGACCTCTGAGTTCTAAAGCAGCCTGAGATCCAGGACAGCCAGGGCAACACAGAGAAACACTGTGAAGAAACCAAAACCAAACTAAACATACAAAACCTCAAAAACATTAAAGATGAATCAAAACACTTAAAAGTATAAGTTATTGAATGGAAAAGTATGGCAAAATGGATGAAAAATATCCAGAAAAATACAACTTATACCATAACTTACGTAAGAACAAACAGAATATCTGAATAGTCCTGTATCTCTTAAATGGATTCATTTTGTAAATAAAACCTCCCAATAAGAGGAACAGTCAGCTCCACTGGTTACTTATACTAAACATTTGAGGAAGACATAATGCTAGGTCAGCTTTCTGTTCAAACTCACATTTTGTCAGTTTTTTTTTTTTTCTAGAAGAGGGAATTCTTCACCCATTTTCCTCCTCTCCAAGCATAAATGCTGCCCTTAAGGAGTTAAACCCTTGTGCTTTCAGGCTGTCAGTGTGAGTTCTGGTAGGAAGTGTGAGCTCCCATAGGTATCATGCTTCATGACCCAGAAACCTTTAAGTAGAAGTGAATAGCACGCAGGGAGGTTCCATGAAGCTACATTTTGCAGTTGTGCATTCTGCATGACTGTGTGGGCCATTCAAGCAGGAATGAGCCTTGCTTGCCCATAGTTTATTGCTACTTGCTTCTGCTGCCTTGGATCATTTCTAAACAAACCGGCTATATATAGCTAAGAGACAATGGCATGTGTTTTACACAAACTTCCAATAATAAACAAATTAGAAGCTGGGAAGAGGGATCAGCAGTTAAGAACAATTGCTATGTAAGATTTTAAGGTAGAAAAAGAGAATCAACTCTTCTGGCCTGCACACACACACACCGACACATGACACCAAGCTCACAAATTATTAGCAAACTATATTTAGCAATGTGTCATGCAGCAACCTGGGCATTATATCATGATGTATAGTTTAAAGAATTTATGTTGTAAAAACTTTAACAAAATCTACACTAAAATGGTCAGAATTGGTATGTGAGTTTGTCAAGATTGCTGGATAGAAAATTCATGTACAAAACCAATTGCATATCAGCAACAAATTAGAAAATGGCATTTGAAGAAGACATTATCTTTAATAGCACAAAATATGGCAAGCACTGAAGAGAAAGGTGCCAAAAGATGTACAGGATCTGTATGTAGAAACTGTAAATTTAATTGAGAAAATTGTATAAAGGAGGTTGAATAGAAACTCAGTGTTCATGGGTTGAACCATGACAGACCCAGCTGATTTCAAACTCACAGAGACTCACCTGCCTCAGCTTCCCAAGTGCTGAGATTAAAGACACCTGCTAAGAGTGCAGGGAATCCTATGAAAGAAGGGGGAGATAGTGGGACCTGGAGAGGACAGGAGCACCACAAGGAGAACAGAAACAAAAAATCTGGGCCCAGGGGTCTTTTGTGAGACTAATACTCACCCAAGGACCATGCATGGAGATAACCTAGAACCCCTGCACAGATGTAGCCCACAGCAGCTCAGTATCCAAGTGGGTTACCCAAGTAAGAGGAACAGGGACTGTCTCCTACATGAACTCAGTAGCTGGCTCTTTGATAATCTTCCCCTAAGTGGGGAGCAGCCTTTCCAGGCCACAGAGGAAGACAATGAAGCCAGTTCTGGTGAGCCCTGATAGACTAGCATCAGAGGGAAGGGGAGGAGGACCTCATCTATCAGTGCACTTGAGGAGGGGCATGGAAGATGAAGGAGGGAGGGTGGGATTGGGAGGGGATAAGGGAGGGGACTACAGCTGAGATACAAAGTGAATAAACTGTAATTTAAAAAAATACATTTTAAAAAGAAAGTCAAATACAGTAAAGAAGTCAGCTGTCCAGTGCTATAGATTAATGTGGTCTCAGGCAACAGTTTCATATGCTTATCACTCTCTTTTATTTTTTTTTATCTAACTTTGTAACATTTATTTATTATGTATACAACGTTCTGACTTCATGTGCACCTGCATGCCAGAAGAGGGCACCAGATTTCATTTTAGATGGTTGTGAGCTATCACGTCATTGCTAGGAATTAAACTCAGGACTTCTGGAAGAGCAGCTAGTGCTTTTAACCTCTGAGCCATCTCTCTAGCCCCTCACTCTCTTTCTTGACAAAACAATTAAAGTTTTCATGAAAGCACAAAGATACCAGAGTAGATATGTTTGAAGAAAAATAAAGGAGGACTTTACTATGAAATTAAGACATTTGGTGCTTTAATTGCAACAGTAGAATAGTGTTTCATGGTTTCAGATAAGATAGAAAGTTCTCAGACATGGGCACTAAATGTAGAAAGGAGTCTGAATAAAGTTGATTTTAAAGGTAATGCCTTTGCTGTTGCTTTGGGCAGCCAGTCAATCCCCATGGATGTGAGGTTCTCACTGGGGACAAGTGGTGACTAGCCTTGGAGCAATGGGCCCCAAGGGTCCAGAGGAGGATATTTGGACAACATACTACAATAGCCTCAGTATTTATCATGCCATTCTTTTAAATGACATAGATAAGTTAGTTTACAGTTGGTTTACAATCTAGACTGGCTTATGCAAAGACAGATGTCTTTCTTCTCCTTATACAAAGAGCAGAAAACAATTCTTAATGATCTGTGCATCCTGTACATCTCATGCATTTATAATTTTAGTAGTGTATGATGCTTGTGAGAAATTATATGTTTTTAGAACAAAAGAACCAGACACTGATGGCACTAGATTGGATGCTGATACAAGATATTCCAGCATCCTACATGTTCCAGCCTCAGCTCTTCAACTGCTGTACCATCAAAGTCTACTTCTGAGATACCTTTGAAAAAACTACTAATCCCAATTGGTCCAGCCTTTCAGACTATTCCAAACAGGACTTCACTTAAACCTAAAATTTCCCAACATTTAGAGACTAGACCACACATTATTGCTAGCTTGCTTAACCATTTTTTCCAAATTTTGGGGTATAGGATACCTTATCCTGTACCCCAAAATTAGTAGGAAGCAACCCTGAGAAGAATGATGTCTCATTTCCGTTAAGGTGGGGTAGGTAAGATTTTGGTTGTTCTATTGGGTTATGAATGGTTGTTAACATCTAGGGGAAATAATTATTAGTTATTAATGGTCTTTTCCCCCTGTATACAGTTTTTATTTTAAAAAAATTTTAAATTTATTACAGTTTATTTACTTTGTATCCCAGCTGTAGCCCCCTCCATCATCCCCTCCCAATCCTACCCTCCTTCCTTCTTTTCCTCCCATGCCCTTTCCCCAGTCCACTGATAGGGGAGATCCTCCTCCCCTTCCATCTGACCCTTGCCTATCAGGTCTTATTAGCACTGGCTGCATTGTCTTCCTCTCCGACCTGCTAAGGCTGCCCCACCCTCAGGGGGAGGTGATCAAAGAGCCAGCCACTGAGTTCATGTCAGGGAAAGCCCCTGTTCCCCTTACTGAGAAGCCTATTTGAAGACCAACTGCCATGGGATACATCTGTGTAGGGATTCTAGGTTATCTCCATGCATGGTCCTTGATTAGAGTATCAGTCGCAGAGAAGACCCCTGTGCCCAGATTTTTTGGTTCTGTTGTTCTCCTTTTGGTGCTCCAGTCCCCTCCAGGTCTTTCTGTCTCCTCCTCCTTTCATAAGATTCCCTGCTTTCTGCCCAAAGTTTGGCTATGAATCTCAGCATCTGTTTTAATACCCTGCTGGGTAGAGTCTTTCAGAGGCCCTCTGTGGGTAGGCTTCTGTCTTGTTCATTGTTTTCTCCCTCTTCCAATGTCTATCCCTTTTGCCTTTCTGAATGAGAATTGAGAATCTTACCCAGGGTCCTCCTCCTTGCTTAGCTTCTTTAGGTGTACAGATTTTAGTATGATTATCCTATATGTCTAATATCCACTTATAAGTGAGTATATACCATGTGTGTCTTTCTGTTTCTGGGATAGCTCACTCAGGATGATCTTTTCTAGTTCCCATCATTTGCTTGCAAATTTCATGATTTTAGAAATCCAATGTCCTAGCTATTGTGCCACAGAGCCCACCTATTAGTGGTCTTATTCAGAGAGAAAACAAGATATAAAAACTTAGACTCAGGGATTTCTTTTCCTTTTCTTTTCTCTCTTTCTTAGGTAAGGAGAGAAAGGTTGAAGGGAAAGAGAGGTGAATATAGAATTATAGGAATATTTAGACAAAAGATAGATTATTGAATTTACATTTCAAATTAGAGCTTCGTTATTTTGTTTATATTATAAACTATGTAATATTGATGCAAATTTAAGGTTATTTTTATTACACACACACACATGTTTCTACTCTGGTATGAGTTATTGTACCCATACAACTCAATTAACAATACAAAGTTTACTACTAGTTCTTCTAAACTTGATAGAACAAACTGTTTAGGATAGTTGAAAAATATAAGTTAATGGTTAATTAATCAAACTCATGATCTTGTAAATTACTTGTCTAGATTATTATGGGAATGTACATCATACATTTACCAGATAGATAGCTAGTGATATAGATAGATATAATTCTATAAATAGATATGTAAAATAGATAGATAGGTCTTCAGAAACCTCAGAGACCTACAGAACATAGCATTTAAAGATGTTTTTGTTATTTTAAGGATTCTTTGACAACAGACAGTCACCTCCTGGCAGCACCCAGACTACCTTCGAAGAAGATATGAGCATTAGGAAACCTCTATATGGAGTTGCTTCTATGTGGCAAGCCAACCACGAGGGCAAAGAAAATGCCCTCATTTCTATCACAGAAAGAATTCTGCATAAAATGGGCAAGTATGGATGCAGGCCAAGTCAACTGCTGAGCTCTGCCAAGACAGGGTAAGTAAGTCCCGTTTCTGCTTCATCATAGGAAGTCTTGTGGAAAAGTGGGGGGAAGAACAGAAGGACCTAGAGGTAACAGGAGCTCTATAAGAAGACCAATACAGCCAACTATCCAGGGTCCAGAGGGTCTTGTGGAGACTGAAACACCCAACCCAGGATCATCCATGGACTAAACCTAGGACCCCTATACAGATGTAGTTGATGGGCAGCTCAGGCTTCATTGGGGTCCTAGTAAGGGGAGTGGGGGCTGTCTCCAACATGGACTCTATTGCCTGCTTTCTGATCAATTCCCCCTGGAAAGAGGGCTGCCTTGCCAGATCACAGAAGAAGAGTAAGTGCTCAGTCCTGATGTGACTTGATGAGCTGGGTTGGGTTGTTAGGGCGGATTCCTTTTTCTGAAGAATAGGGGAGGGAGGATGGGCCAAGAGAACAGGAGGGAGGGGTCTATGATTGGGATGCAAAATGAATAAATAAATTGTTAAAAAGTTCCTGCTTCACAAATATGTCTGTCAGATATATTGGGCCAGAAGGCTGAAGATGATGCTCCAATGTTACAGAGATTTTGGATAACTGTCCAGGCAGTGAACTGTCTGTCAGACTAAACTTTGGAAGCTGCTGGTCTGCACTTCCTGTTTACTGGGGTAATTATTTTTATTCCTTCTCAAATCTCTGATGGGGTTGAAGACCAAATAGCTATAGTTTTACAATTAAGCTTAGTTGTTTAGGAGTCAAGAAGACGTTTTAAAGTCTAGATAGATGTTTTTAGGTTGATAGATACGGATATGATAGAAAATAATTTAGATACAAAACTTTAGCCTTTCCTAGATAGGATAGACAGTATTTTCTTCAAAGTTGCCAAATACATTTAGACTAGACATTATGTATATAAGTCTTATTGTTTTTTATAATTATTTCATAATTTTTCTTACTGTACATAGCTTAAAAATAGCCTTTAAAATTAAACAACAACAACAAAAAAGGGAATTATAACAGCATAGTCTGGTGCTTTGTATTTGATTGTTAATTATTTTGCTCCCTGAGGTCTGCTTGCTGTCTCTTACAAGCTGTTGGTATAATGTTCTTTTGGAATGTATACAATTTACCCTTGTTCATTCAAATGCTGATTTCTTTACCCCACTATCTGGTTTCAATCTGGACAGTGCATTGTGGTGCTTATTCTAAGAACCACCTGTCTCAAGTTTGTGTAAACATGCCAAAAGGCTGAGCAATGGAGAGACTAGGTTGGGATATCCTGGTCTGGAGGGAAGGAGAAAGAAGTAGGAAGAGTAGGAGAGCCGCAGGGATAGGCAGGAGAGGACTTCGAACCACGAGGAGGAAAGATGAATCGGATCTAAGATATGACTAAAAACAAGTGTAATGGGTGAAATCTGAATGTAGGAAACTATGCGGGCTTGGAGGTTTAGGATGGAATAGCTATTGCCCAGCATTGTGCTTTAGGTTAATTAAATAAATCCTAATCTCTGTGTGGTGATTTGCGTATACAGATGGTTTAGAAATAATTGCTGATTAACTAAAAGATAAGTCAATAGTAAATATTAATATTCAACAACACAAGCAAACTCTTATGTACCCGAAAATGATGTTTGTAATCCTTTGCCTTCAAATTATCCCTGATTGGTCCTACATACCTAGGATGGGACAGATATTATCTCCTAATCTGCCTTGTTACTTCTCAGCCCCACATTCCAGTCATTTGCTTTAATCATTCCAATCTATGCTACTTCCCATCCAATATCCCCACAAATACTTGCACATGCTTTCCATGTGGGCTGCCTCTCTCCATGCTGTTTCTCCTCTCAGCCCACATGGTTCTTTACCTATCCCATGATGACTGTGCTACCTTCTTCTACACCTGTCTCTCTGTTTCTCTCCTTTCCTGTGATCTTTCTCCCTCCAAGCCTTTGACCACGCCTACCTCACTTCTGCCTAGCCCAGGTGTGTAGGCCTTTTATTTAGCCAATCAGGGATAATTTTGGAAGTAAGGTTACACAGTAACATTTGAGGTATAGTTTGCTCCTAAGAGACAGCAAGCAGAACTCGGGGAGCAAAATGATTAACAATCAGATACAAACCAGATAATTGTTATAAACCAGCAGTTCTCAACAGTGGGGAAGAGAATCCTTATAGCCCTCATTATTTTTTGTGCTAAAAATATGTAAGCCAGTGTATATCTGCAAGAACATAGGTCTTGCTGGTCAATAGAAAACATTAAGTCTGCACTACTGTTTAGTATGGAAGGAGAAAATGCTTAAAATATGTATAAGCAATCTAATAAACACTCGAGTGTGTGTTGATATGCATTCTGCACTATGAAAAGCTGCAGTGAATGTAGTTGGGAGAGCTCCGGAGAGGCTTTCATTATGGTCCATTTGTATCCCACATCTGCAGCTCTATCTGTTCTGGGCTTGTGCATCAGATCAAGTTTCTTACAGAACAGAAGGTTCATGTTCTTCTGTAGGGCCTTCTTTTGAACAGTCTCTGTCCTATTAACAGTACCAAGGATCATGTAGCATGCAGAGCAGATGGTCTTTGTGCCTTTGTAACTTACTTATTCTTAAAACCTCATGTATTTGCTAGAAGCTGATTTGTAAAACCACCACACTTACTTGCTTCATGTTTCTGTGCTGTGATCTACAAATTTACACATACCTGTACACAGAGCACAACTTGTGGGTTGACTTCTTCATTGTGTGGGTCTTGGGTTCCAGATGAGGTCACTGAGCTTGGTGGCAAACACCTTTTACACCTGCTGAGTTGTCACATCATTCTTCGTTTTCTTTTAATTATGTGATTTGTTCATTTTGTTAGCTTTTGTTGTTCTTTGAGACAGACTCATCATGTAGTTATGGCTAGCCTGTAACTTGTGTAGACCAGGCTGGTCTTGAACTCACAAAAAAATATGGCCCTTCCATTAATAACTAGAAGTTAAATCGACTTAACTTTTTCATTCCTGCTTTTGTCTTTGTTATTTCCTCCTTTCTGTCTCCTTATGGTTTGTTGGAAGCTGTTTGATTCAGGAATGAAATTTACTTATGTTTGTGCTTCCCATTTTTATTGATTCTGAAAATAATGCTATGAATTTTCCTGGTGCTACTTTATAGAGATTGTGAAATATAATGCTTTATTATCTTTATGGAATTTTTAGACTTTATTTTTCTGTTTCAAATTCTCTAAGCAGAAACTCCTTTTATTTTTCCAGTTTTGTTTTTATTTTCTCTTGGAATTGGTATCACAATGCAACTTTCATGTGAGAGACAAGACTCTTGCTTTGGAGCCCAGGCTGGCCTTGTACCCGTCATCCTCTTGCCTCGGACTCATGAGCATTGGCATTGCAGTGACAGCCCTCTACTCCACATAATTTGAAAATCTTTACAGAACCGTATTTTTCTTTGTGTTCTCAATATCTCAATATATTATGTTTGTGGGTGGAAGTTCCATATACTTTTCAAGGAAAGGTATATCTCTAATTCAGGATGCTAGTGATATGTGTGTGCCTATATATAAATGAAAATGGAGGTACCCACAATTTAAATGGTGGTACACACAATTGAAAACAAAAAGACTGATGTACTATGAACATTAATTAATCATATACCCATCCTCCTACTGAGAACATTTTGGGATCTGATGGTAACCAAGGTTGCCGAGCCTTTTGGGATGGCTCTCTTGAACTCAGGACACAAACCATTTGAGTATCAGGAATCATCTCTGGGTGTGGTCAGAATATTATTTTGATTAAATTTAGAAAGAACACTCAAGAGGTGGATAAGACCTTGCTAGTTGGCCTTCTGGGACAATACACATCCAGTGACTGTAGTTAGGAACATCTGCTGAGTGTATTGTGGGAATAGATGTTTTAATTTCCCATGGACCATGGCTGCATAACCTTAACATGTGGTAATTCTAGAAAAAGTTCCCCATTTGGATGTCTAATAATGAGGGAGCAGAGAGACACCAAGACTATGACAATACAATCCACAATCAACCTTTTCACTTTTTTCCTCTTTGACATGTACATCTAGGAAATGGAATCCTGGTATCTGCAAGTAACAACCAAGTGTGGGGACAAAGAATGGGAGCCTAACTGGACATTTCTTTTACTGCCTCACTCTGGCTTGTAGAACTAGAAGACTGAGGTTATTAGTTATAATGATCACAGATATAAAGTGATAACTGACCTGGTAGCCTGGCATGGCTCATAGTGCCAGAGAAAGTACATGAACAAAAGAAATCACTGAGCTACTTACAGTACACCTGGTCACGTGATTCCCAGAGTGAGAACTGCAAGGATGAAGGACTTACGTCACTCCACTTAGGCCAGTATGGAGAGAACAGCAATCTCTGTTGGAAGGGCAGTGAAATCGAGACCCTGGGGCAGGTAGGGGGAAGGGATCATTTACCTCTTTGGCACTCAGTGTCTTAGGAATGATGTAGAGGATGGGTAGGAAGATGGTACAGACAGTTTCTATTTTATGTTGAATCCTGAGCCAAGTAACCATTTTACATACTTAAAAAAGATAAATGGCCACATACAGTGCTACTGTAATCCCAGCTTTCAGAAATTGGTGGGACGACCCAAAATTCAAGGTCAATCTGGGCTACTCAATATCAAAACCAACCAAACAAATAAAAAAGCCGGGCATGGGGGTGCATGTATTTAATCCCGGAACTCAGGGAAGCAGAGGCAGGCAGATCTCTGTGGGTTTGAAGTCAGCCTGGTCTACAAAGTGGGTCCAGGACAGCCAAGGCTACACAGAGAAACCTGTCTTGAAAAAACAAATAAACCAAACAAATGAACAAAACCCCCCAGATCAAACAAAAACATTTTTTTTAATCTTGTGCATATATAGTTAAAATTATCTGATGGTTTGACACCCCCCCACACCCCCCACACTGACCATTCTCACTCTTGTCCCATGACCCTACCCTTTAACCTTCCCTATACCCTTTCTTTATATCATGTGTGTCTTTACTGTGTTTAACTGAGGCCATCGCTGTGACTATGGGTTTAGAGATTTAATTTGGAGCCTAGTGGTCTCAGCAATGGGTACAAAAGTAATGATGATTTTTCTCTCTTCCAGAAAATATCAACAGCCAAGATAGTTCGGCAGTAACAAGGTGGTCCTGTGAGCACTTTCTATGATAGACAGTTTAATGGGTCAGTTCTGTGCAGGCTCAGTACAGATGACCACAGCTGTGAGTACGTGACTGCAACCGTTCTATTGAGTCTATGGGATGGCTCTCTGTTTTTTTGAGTCAGGGTTTTTCTACATAGCCCAGGTTGGCTTTGAACTCAGGATTACCCTCCTGCTACAACTTCCTGTGCACCACCATGCCTGGCTAGCAAAGAAATTCAGAATTTAAAAGGAAGAGAAGTTTATACCTAACCTGGAACTCAAAGTTAGAAATTATTATTCTTAGCCATAAAGGTAGTACACTTACAGAAAGGAATTAGTATATGAAACAATAAAAATAAAAAAACCTTCCTTTTTGAAGTTTTATACATAGTAAATACAACTTCATAGTACAAAAATATCTTAAGAATATACACATATAAGAATTGTGCACTGTTATGTTTATTTTCATTTAATATAACATGAAGTTTTAACAGACATATTTTAAGGTAACAAAAGTTATCATTGATAAGGATATTTTAAAGGATATTTTAGTATAGCCAGAGATTTAACATTCAAAGTTTACTCATTTTTAAAATGTAAAACACACAATTACAATATTCAGATCTTACAATTTTAAAGTTTTAACCAAAACATTTGCAAGTAAATTCAAGAAATATCCTATATTAAGAAAAAAAATACTAACAAAGTGCCAATGGATTAGACAATGTTACTTGATCTGTTTTCTTCTGGGGGAGGAGGGTAAAAGTACATGATAATATAGAACTGGTCACATTTTAAAATTGTGGTTTAGACCTAGTAATTTTAAGTATACTTTGTAATAACAATGAGTGCTTATTGTAGTAGATTAATCATGATACAGAATCAGCTTAAGAAAGCACAGCTATAATCTTTAATAGGTTCTTCAGTCCTTGCTGAATAGGTTAGTATCCAGTGTTTTTAAAAGTACAATTTCAAACTAAGAGGAACCAAATCCCACCAACATCAAGAAATGGTTTCCAAGAACTTCGTATAAATAAAAGCATCTCCCCTGTTACTGTAAAGTAGGTTCAGACCTGTTTAAAGATGTGAACAGCCATGATGGAAAAGTTTGGCAATAAGTATATTTTTAGCAGGTAATGGCCTTGTGTCCACTGCCTAAGATGTACCGTCCTCATGAAGGAAATGTGTTTGTCAGATGTTTACAGCTCTCTTAGGTTCTTGACCTCACTTGGTAGTTACATTGGTGTTTGGGTGTTTAGTTAATAGAAGAATGAAATTACATAGTGACTTCAAACCCTGTTTCCATAGAACATCTGTGCTCCGTAAGCTAAGTCCCAGTGTTCCCTCTATAATCAAATAATAATGTTGTTTGTCCAATTCAGAGAACACATTTCATAGATTTAAGTTAATAGATTCAATTCTAAGATTTGTCTACCATAGATTACAAAAAAACTTTGTTGCCTATTACTCATTGGAATGTTAACAGAAAAAAGGCTTGAGAACCATGAAATACACTTAAATATTAGAAGATGTGATATTGTTTTTATCAGCACAATATATGGTTTATGGAAATATGCCTTAATAGATCCATCTTTTCTCATAGCAAGTGTGAATTCAGTATGTAAACATTTTAAGACAAACAAAAGAGTTAGGAATTTCCTGTCTGTTCTTGAATGTGTCTGAGAACTGCTGTATGAATATCTGGCTTCAAAACTCTCTGTGGGGTCCGTGCCGAAAGCATGCTGTCAGATACATCACCAAGGACAGGGTTCCAAGGTAAGACCCCTGGGATTTTACTCTAAAGTAAAAAAATACAGCAAGATTCTAGTATAGCTGCTACTAATGTTCCCATTTTTAAAAAATACGTACCATATAGCTTAAATATGTTATACTAAGAATTTTTATTTGTGTGTATTACAGTATTATGACTTGGGAAAAACTTGCAATACATTTGTATGCAGCTAGCTTTACGATAATGACACTTCAGCTCCTAGCACAAACAGCCCTGGGAACAGTGCATTTGAATTCCAGCTCAACTACAAACAGTCTAATTGAGAAGCCTTAAAAGTACAAAAACAAGTTCTGCAAAACTTATAAATTAAAAAACAAACCAAAACCAAACAAAAAAAAATAAACCAACCAAACAAATCAACATCTGAGGCACTACCAGACTTTGAAGGACTTTGAGAAAAGAACAAAGCTATGTGTATTTATACACACATTCATACTGTGTGGTAATGAAAAGCATGTGTCCTCAAATTTTCTAAACATTGTATTGCAGCATATTCTCCTAAAGATATCACACCAGCTGTGAGAATTCTGGTCACTAACAGAAAGAACTGGTACAGAAATCGGTACTAGGAAGGGGCACAGTCAAGAGCTTGGTTGGTTACCACTTCAAGTGACTGACAGCCTCCCAGGGGCATCAGGAATGCAGAGGCCAAGTCAGAGCTGCAAGGGTCTGACCTAGGTCCGTGGGCACACAACTGGACCAATGTAGCAAAATCTTCACAGTAGAAATTAAGCCTGTTATGCTAGAACAAAAAATTTAACCTGTAATACTATTTAAATGGCAAAGAAGGAAAGAAACGTGTACAGACACAAATATATGGTTATATCCAGATCTGCTACCAAAAGTACAAATACTAGGAATCAACTGTTAACATTTCTGCAATGTCAAAAAGAAGTAATTTCTGATTTATGTTAAAAATATATGTTCCTTGCTTCCCTTTAATAGAATTTATAAAGCTTTACTAAATGAAATATGTTGCTTTAAGAGAAACATCTACTGACTTATGTGAAAATAAAGGGTCCTGTATCTTTAAAATCTAATTACATGTTGGAATATGTACACTTATATAGTATTTAAAACGAAACACTTAGGCATAAGTAGCTTTTGCCATTCAAGGTATGGAACAGAGGTGCACTGCTCTCGTCTACACGCTTACACTGCAATGAAAAACAGATTCATATGAAGTTTGATAAGTTAGGAAGGATAAGGCCATGCTACTCTTGAAGAAATATGAAATCAAATCAAAGTTGTGGCTACTAAATGGCCAGATAATGACCAGAAAACAGCAGAGAGAAGTAACTTTCGGGAATTCCCATCGGCAACTTGTCAATCAGTGCCACCAAGTTACACATCCACACAGCAGAAATCTAAAGCAGCGTGAAGCAGATACCTGGGAAATCTAAAGCAGCATGGAGCAGATACCTGGGAAGAATTCAGCCTAATTCCTAATTGTGCTTTGCACAGGCAAAAGCTAAAAGGTCACACTAAGTCAGCTGGCTACAACTTGAGTGTTTCTTGTGCTTCAGAAGTCTCTTCTGGCACTTCTCTTACAGTGTCTTGCTTCTTCTCTGGATTGGTTTGTGGAGGACAAGACAAGATTTAAAACTGCGTACAAATTAAGCAACTAAAATCTTGGGACCTTGCATTTATAATCTATTTCAAGTTGCTGATTAGATTGGTTTCATTGTCATACATTTCTTCAAGATGGGAACAAAGGAATTTGAGGGTCCAGGCATGACAGAAGAGACCTGAGAGAATCAAGGTGTTACTGAGAGGGATTTTGTTGTAAGCTGCATTCTAGTTCAGTGACTTATGATTTTGTCAGTTCTTCACAAACCCACAACTATGTCTATGATTTTGGATACAATCTACACACAATCCAAAAGTCTAAACATAAATGGAGGAGCATCACCTACAACACAGTAAAATAATCCAGTCACAAAATCCCTCCTTAGTTATATTTCACATCAGTAACAGTAAGTCACAAGAGAATAAAAAAGTACATACACACTGAAAATAAGATATTTCTTCCATGGTTTACTTCTATTCCATGTCAGAAAAGTGTACATACATTTAACAAATCAATTTAAAGTCAAGAATTCCAAAGCAACTTAAGAATTTCCAATAAAAGACTACTATTAAAAAAATTACTTAATTGCTGGAAGGGCTAGATTACCAACATGACCACTTGGTGTTAGGGCTGGGAGTTGTGCAGAGTCCCTGCAAAGGTCACTCCTCCTGTGTTTCAGTAGAGGCCAGGGACACAGCCCAAAGAAAAAATACAACCAGAGCTCCGTCTACTTTGCACGCTGGTACAAAGGTCTTAAATAAAACCTACAGTTTTAACTCCTGCTTTGCCACTGCCCTTGTGTCTTCTTTGCTACTTGTTTGACTTGCTCAGACTTACTCAGTTCTGTTCCCTCTGCGAATCCCAACAGGTACCAAAACCACATAGCTCTGCCACCAGTTGGGCAAAGAAAAACACGATGAAGGAAATACATGGGACACCTGGTCACCAAGATAATGACACTTTCTGACAACAGGAGTTTAGTTTCAAGATGTGTGTTGGCCACAAAGGGCATGGAGCTTTGACGATTCCATTTTATAATCTATGAGTTCTAGATATTAAGTCTGAAAGCAGCACAGAGCAATTCAATTAAAATGCATGATACTTCCATTCCACTGGATGCTACACTGTTGATTTAAAACCCTGGTTTGTTAACCACTTAAGTTCAGGAGTGATTTACGCAGACAAGTGACATCTACTAAAGCTGTTGTATCTGTTTCTTATGGTCACGCCATGAAAACCACAGGAAAGTTATAGGAAAGACACTTATAAAATTATTCATCTTGATATGTTCTTTTAAGTTACTAACTGCCTGCAAAACTAAGCCAGCACAATTTAAAAAGAAAAACATAACAAAAATAAAACATGAGGTTGCTTATGAAGGCCAAAGCTTTGGGACAACTAGATCCAGATCTAATGGACTTGCTTGTGCTGATGGTCCTATTTGCAGGGCTTTATGGCTACAGCATATTCTTCACTCATAGCACACATGACAGACACCTAGAAGGTGAAAGGGCAAGCAAAGAGTTACTTAGGAGGTAACACAGAAAAGATGCCTTGTGTTTACTTGTGGTCTTTTTATGTTGAATTGGGAAAGGGTTAATCTACAGTAATTAGCCCATCCTCTGGATAGTGTTTTGGAGTAGAATTCCTTAGATGGTAATTCAGGACGACTTCCAAGTAAACTGGAAACATTCTATCAACATTTACTCCATGTTATACTTTTGAGAGTTATAACAAAGAATCCATCTTCTCTCCTCCTTCCTTCCTGTTTCTTAAACTCATAGGTAGATCTCTAAAACAATCATGGAGTTCCATGTCAATCCAGAAGAAAGAAAGAAAACAAACAAATGAAACCAAACACCCTTCAAACTTGAGGCTTTCTTTGGTCATATGTCTTTAAGGGTGCCAAGAAAATTGCCTCATGGAGATAATTTCAACATTTTAGCAGTATTTTAAGGTTATATTTCACAGGTTTTGAATTTCTTTTATATATTATTATTGTGTGAATGTGTGTGAACAGATGAAAAATACTTTTACTGGAGGTGAAAATGCACAAATAACAGCAAGGTGCAGAGAGACAGACCAGTGGGGTTCAGGAAGCTGAAGTCTGCGCATATAGACTTTTATGATAACTTGTTCACGGCCTAAGTTTTGAGACATAGTTGGTCTTACCTGCACGTCTTCACCTGCATTGTATTTTCCTTCTATTTCTTTGCCCAGTTCACCTTCTGGCAGCTTAAGGTCCTCACGGACTTCACCGGTTTCTGTCAGCAGAGAGAGGTACCCATCCTGAATGCATATGAGCTATTAGAAGAGATCACAGGTGCACACTGATTAGAGTATAGCCACTCTATTGTGATGTTTACATAGTGCATCAGCAACACACATTTGTTTAAGGTCACACCAATACATTAACAGATTTGTTAGGAAGAACAGCTGTAGTGGCATATTGGTCTGTCTGCCGTGGCATCACTGTGTGTGGTATGTGTCTCATTTCTTGGCCTCTGGTAGTGCCTGGGTTGTTGTGTGGTACCTGGTCCTATCAGGCTATCCACATTTGCGTTTTATTAAGCCAACATTAGTGCCATTGCTTACAACCAAGAACTTTGATGAATGTACCTCAGTCTGGCTGCTTCAAATTGACTCCACTTGTGTTTATCAATTATTCTGTAAAGAATATATGTGAAATACTTACTAGCATTAGTTTCTTCTGATTATTAAATTAATTCTAAGACCTAACTAACTAACTAGCTAACTAACTAACTAACTAAATGAATGAAAATGCTAACACTGCTCATGCCATTAGTCCTAGCACTTGCGAGGAAGAGGCTAGCCTGGTCTTCATTGCAAGCTCCAGGCTAGCCAGAACTAAATAGTTTGAGACCCTGTTTCAAAAAAAAAAAAGGAAAATGCAGGCATATGTAATAAACCCAGAGAACACTTGTAATTCACTCCCTAAATTAACCTTATCACTCTCTGCATTGTCAAGGTATTTACAGTCACAGACAACACAGAGGCATTCTTTTTTAAATTTTTTTAATTTAAAATTTTTTTATATTAATTATAGTTTATTCACTCTGTATCCCAGCTGTAGTCCCTTCCCTCATCTCTTCCCATGCCCCTCTCCAAGTCCACTGAGACTCCAAGTCTCAGAAAAGACCCCTGTGCCTAGATTTTTTAGGTTCTGTTGCTCTCCTTGCGGAGCTCCTGTCCCCTCCAGGTCTTCCTATCTTCCCTTCTTTCATAGGATTCCTTGCACTCTGCCCAAAGTTTGGTTATGAGCCTCAGCATCTGCTTTGATACACTGCTGGGTAGGGTCTTTCAGAGGCCACAGAGGCATCCTTAAGGAAAATGAGGTATTTCAGTAAGTTTTAATTTATGTATCTATTTTTTGGTTTTTCAAAACAGGGTTTCTCTGTATAGCCCTGGCTGTCCTTTATAGACCAGGTGGCCTTGAACTCACAGAGATCCTCCTGCCTCTGCCTCCCTGAGTGCTCAGATTTCAGGCCACTGTGCTTAGCTTTAGTAAATTTTTAAATGAATATGCTTTGGAAACTTTCCAAAT
The DNA here is from genome assembly GCA_028658305.1 of Pachyuromys duprasi. Classification (NCBI taxonomy): domain Eukaryota; kingdom Metazoa; phylum Chordata; class Mammalia; order Rodentia; family Muridae; genus Pachyuromys; species Pachyuromys duprasi. Next base: position 45,800,554 of record CM053766.1, read on the forward strand.
CAGAAAATGTAGAGCTATTTTCCTCTTACCACCACACATGTATGTGAATATATTATAAGCAAATTTTTGTGCTAGTGGATATAAAAGTTATTTTTAGTTTTTCATTATTAAAATAATGCATGTTATAATTTGGTTACAAGCAAAGTTAAGTGGAAATTTTTGGTCTTTAGGACACTGCTAACAGATTTTTCAAAACATTTTCACATATAAACAGCATATATACATTATAATATAATATGGTATGATATGATATAATATATAATGTACTTTTATCTTATTTATCATGTTACCATTTCCTGATTCCTTCAATGAAGCTGACCTCAGTTAGTCCCTCTTCTGTTTTCTTGCCTTTTTTATTTCCTGGTGACCTGGTAAGTTCATTAGAGTTGCTTACGGAAGCATGGGTGAGGGGTTATTTACAGGAACCTGGGTACCTTCTCGGTGGCTACATGACAGAAGAAAATGTCTCTCCTTCAACTCATGCCCACTGCCTGTCTATATACCCTCAGGAAGGAGTGGTAATGATAGACTTTTAACATTACCTCATCTTATATTAATGAAACAAACCTGGACATGATCTAACCTGTTAAAAAAGCATACTTTTTGATATGCTTTAAAAATTATTTTTTCTAATTGTGTATAGCTGTGTGTGCACCTGTGTCTGTATCCATGCAGGTCACAGAGCTCAGAGGCGCCAGGATCCCCTGGAGATGGGATTTACAGATAGCTGTAAGCCTCCCAATGTGGGTGTTGAGGATTGAACTCACGTCCTGCAGAACAGCCGTACCTGCTCTTGACTGCTGAGCTATGTCTCCAGCCCCTTGATACACACAACTCCTTTATTACAGAACGAGTCCCCACCATCAGTGTGCCTACAATCCAAGAGACTTTGCAGAAGCCATTCATTCAGACTATCACATAGAAAAGGAATGAGACACGGGCCCTGGCATCGCTAACCAGAGGGCATAAGCCAGCGTGACACACAGGGGAAGTTTCGAGGTACTCCATCCAACACTCAGCAGGTCTCTGGCCAGCTGCAGACTCCACTCCACAGCAGTCGAGTCTTTGCACATGTTGAAAATCTAAGATTCCACACAGTGAATACCATGAATGTCTAGTACTGAAATGTTTGAGAGGTAGCTGGGAAAATAGTGAAGAACACGTAGTCCCAGGCGCACGCACAGTATTTAAACACCTAAGGATGGATGCTTAAACCAGGCAGAGTTTGCCGCCTTGTCACCAGCTCCCAAGGTGTAACGTGCTACTCAGGATGAGCAGTTCCTAGTGCCACCATGACTGGAACACAGGAGCCAGATCCTAACACTGTGGTCCTGATAATTATTTAAAATGCTATTTTTTCTAAGAGTTAGAATTCATTCAATGAACTGAGGTAAAATATTTTAAGAGAAAAAAGCATATAAAAGCATATAAAAGCATGAATATAAGCATCTCGTGAAGCCAGATATATGTGAACATTACAAAAATTATTTAAAAAGTATAACTTTTACCTAGATTCATCCCTTGTTCACATTTAACCATTTGTGAATATCTCTTTATATGTATGTATATACACATAAAACACATTGCTATACATTCTTGGTTTTGCTGAATCATTTGAGACTAAGCCTCAGAGATCACGATTTTTCAGATACAAATTCTTCAGTGTGTTTATCCCTAGAACAAGGACACCCTTTTATGTAACTTTTCAAACTTTTTCAGAATCTATTATCTGCTTTCCAGTATGCCAGCTGTTCTGACACTGCTCCTGGACAGCACCCGGCAGCTTACACACCCTGCAGCTGGCTGCCGCCGCGAGGGTTTTGTTTCTTTTGGTGTGGAGCAGTCCTAGTAACCGTCTTTCAAGGCATTGGAACTTTACAGAATGTCAGGTCTACCATGTCATTCGTGTCATGCGTTTTTGGAAGAAATAGTATCTAAGTGATGTGTCCTCAGAGTACCAATTGCATGAGGAGGCAAATGTATCCCATTGATGCTGTCACTAACGTCCACCACTTGGATACTGTATTTGCAGGATCTTTATAGTCTACATATAACTCTCTCTTGAAGAAGGAAGAAGCCAGTGGTGTTACTATTAAATCTCATGTATATTTTGTGTAAAATGCCATGTTTTCTCAAAGCCTTTAGGATTAGAACAGATAAAATACATGCAGTGGGTGTGCCAGACTCCTGAGCAGAATTGTACTAGAATGTACCTTTTATTTATTAAAATAATTGAGAGCTACGGGTGCTTTCACATCCAGAGTGGGAATCTGGAACAAGCTGTTTCCTAGAGTATGAGGAACTATCAAGATCGTGAATTAGGCACATTCCAAAGGGACTCAGGAATTAGTGTGACTAAGCTCCCTTTGGCCGGGGGGAAAAAAAACAAAAAACCTAAAAATCAATATGGATGACACAAGATAATGTACTGAAACTCAAGTGTGTTGTTCCCTGAGTTCATATTAAAATATCAGTTTATTGGTCAACTTCAGTGGGTACTGGAAACAGGTCATTGCAAATCTGATAACGGAGAGGGTGAGATGGTTTGGTGAGTAACAGCACTTGCTGTCAAGCCTGACAATTTGAGTTCAATGTCTAGGATTTGCATAGTTGAAGGAGAACCAACTCCTTCAAGTTCTCCTGATTTCAACAATTACATCATGGTGTATATATGTGGCCCTCTGTGCACACATGTATGTACATGTACACACATACACAGAAAAATATTTTTTAAAATATTAAAATCCCTGATAATGAAAGGCAGAGGGAAATCTTTATCCTGGTTTCCTTGTGTATGTATACACATATGCATGAGAATGTACTCAGGAGATACAGACCATAGTCCTCAAGGTAAAAACAAAACAACTGATGAAGAGTTCCCATAGAAGCAGTCTGGCTTTCAAGGAAATAGAGGAATATCTGCTTATTACTTTGTTTCCTTTAAATTAATCAAGAGAGGCAATGATGATATATGTCTAATAACCTTACAGAAAAAAAATACGATTCTGTGGGCAGTGGTGAATGCCCTTGACTTCTTTATCCCAGCACTCGGGAGGCAGAGGCAGGTGGATCTGAGTTTGAGCACAGCCTGGTCTACAAAGTAAGTTTCAGGATAGCCAGGGCTACACAAAGAAACTTTGTCTTTAAAACAAAAAACAACAAAAACAAAACCAAGAAAAGTAAGATCCATTTACCTAAAACCTGATAGTTGTACAGAACTTCACCTGTGGATAGCCTTACTGAACAACAATAGCAAAGAAGAAAACACAAAATCTGACTTGGACTGAACTCTCTATCTTAGAGAAGAACATGAAAATGGTAAAGAAATGCAGTTAATAAAATATAGACACCCGAGACCCAGTCTCTTCACCAAAAGACTGCAGAGAGGGAACGAGGGGCAGGGGGAGTTTAGTGTGTGGCACGGGAGAAAATGCAGAGTAACACGGAGTCAGCAGCCCTATGGACCAGCTTCATTGTGTAGATCTTATTTGGGCCCTGCATTAGTTTATAAACTATAAACAAAACCAGTAACTATCACGCTCACAAAAAGCAACACAAAGCAATTAGGAGAATGCAGGAATGGTGGGACACTCTCCAGGAACTCACAACTGTTTTAGGTATGGCAGTGCATCTGGCTTTGTTTACAGTTCTTAGTCTTTAGAGATATAGAATAAAACACAGATAAAATGATGAGGTATCTGAAATTAGCTTCAAAATAATCAAGAGGAAGAGAACATACGAAGAAATACCAAAAAGGTAATATAGGCCACTCTTAATTTTGGCACCTGGGAGGTAGCAAGAGGTTTGTGAGTTCAAGGCTAACCTTAGTTACCTGTTGAAATCCTGTCTCAAAAATAGACATAACAAAAAGAGTTGGGGTAATATTTACAGAAGAGCAAGAAAAGCCTGTAGGAGCCAGGTATTTGGGATGATTGCTGTGGAATAGCATCATCTACACATAAAGAGCCTTGCTCTTGAACTCACAGCAGCTCTCGTTGCCTGCATAAGACCTGCACAAGATCAAGCCATCAACACACACCACAAAGAAGACGCAAACTCATAAAGGCCTCACCTCCAATCATGAAACCAGCTGGTGGCCACTGGGAAAAAGAAAGTCATTTTTCTTCAGCAGAGTGGACCCTGGTTGATTTCCTACACTCCGGTGGATGATGCCTTTACGCTATGTGCTTATGGCAGCACTTACAAAATCTAGGTGATATGTATATGGGATTTTGACACTTAAAAAATTCTCATAACAAAAAGCAAAGCATGACCAATGAGAAGGCTCAGCAGGTAAAAGTACTTCCTGCAGAAGCCTGGTGACTTGAGTTTGATTCTTGGAGTTTGCACAGTGGAGGGGAAAGCAGACTCCCACCATAGCATGTGTTTGCATGTGCGCGCGCACACACACACAGAAATAATAACTGAAACAGTAAAATGGGGAAAAGATGCAGGATTCTAGAAAGAGAGAACACTGAAACTACTAAATGCTAGGAGCACAGTGGGCTGAGAAAGGAAGAGGTACAGGAAGGGTGCAGGGGCCTGAGTATCTACATTCCTGCTATTGATGTGCCCACAGTAAGAAGGAACATAGAGAGGGAGATTATGGGAAGGGCTTTTTTTTTTTCTTTTTGCCTATGTTTGTATTATTAATATACAACAGGTGGCAGGGGAAGACTGTCACTATGAGTGCTTCCTTAGCCCTGGTTTCTGAATTTGGCTTCACATTCTATTTCAAAACAAGCAGCCATCTCTATGCAAGGTAAGACTTCTTTCAACTTCTGCCTTCCCTGCTGGTACTCTTGAGCTACTTCTCAAAAGTTGCTGGTCCTTGGTAGAGTAAGTTCTTGAAAATTATTATATCAACTAAATAAATAATCTGAGCATCAACTGGGGTGTTAGCTGACCCAGCAACTCACAATGTTGGGCATGCACAGTGACACAGCATCAGCAAGTAGAAGAAGCATAAACAAGATAACATGAGCAGGTCTTAAAAGTACCAATAGTGGCTCAGACTCAGGAAACACTTTCTTCCACACTGACCACTTCTCTCTCCCCTGTGAATTTATAAAAGTGGCTTGTTGAAGAATGCTCCCTGACTAGGTGACTGTAAAAACAATTTTAGAATCGTTTTTAGTGACATAAATAATGTGAGGGACCACGCAAAAGGGCTGTGACAAATGGTGGGGAGTGGGGGAAACTTCTACTGTGCTGATTTCCACTGAATATGGGCAAAGAGTCAAGAGTTGGGCTTGAAAGTCAAGGATGCTCGAAGGCCAAGCTAGGGAAGTTGTTAACGAGGTTTAGGGTAGTGGTATGTGCACACACCTCTCTAAATGTTAGCAGATGTTCATCGGTGGGTGCCAGTATAAGGAAGCTCTTACTTAGATAAAAAGGTAGTTCTCCTAGTGAATGACATTCCATTTCTTGATGTTGCTGCCTCAGTACTTGCTCAAGAGGCACAATGACACAAGCTTTCTCTAAGTCTGACAGAATCACTACTGAGAGCTTCACAGAAAGGTATGATACAGGGTCCCTGACTTGGCAGTTTTTCCCAGTGGGAACAGCTAGTACCTACCAACACTGCAGAAACAGTGAGCTGTGTTTCTTGCAGTAGACCCAGTCTACACGTGGACTTGGTTTTACTGCCTGTGGTGCTCCTGGTGAAAGTCCACCTGCGTTTAGAGTATGCCTCGTCTTCATTACAGCTCCTCATAGGGTCTCATTTCTGCATAAAAATACTCACTTACACGCAGAGTTATGAGACAATGAGATGCTGCCCTGAGAATTCAATGGCTCATGAACCCACCTCTACAAGCAGCTCTCTTACTGGAGGGACCTTGGAGACTCATTTATGGTACTTGCTGGGTACTTAGGGGTACTGGTATAAGTTACAGTATATTACAAGCTGCTATTTTTCCTGTAAGTAGAAAACACTAACTTAGCAACCTAAAGTGGCTCTTTTCACTGTCATCCTTAATGCTCCTGTAGCATATTTACTGCTTCTCCCTAAAATACTGGGCTCTTCTGGTTTAGAGGTTTTCCATTCCCAGAGAAAAAATGGTTCCATGAAGAATTTGAGGTATTCACAGAACAGATAAAAATGATGAAAGACTTGAAAGCACAGGGAAATCATAGCATCACTATTTTATTATACACTACTATTTTAATTTGCAACAGAGAGGCTGTGAGAGGGCTCAGGGGTAAAGGTGCTTGCCTATAAGAGCAATGTCCTGAATCATATCCCTATGAGTGAGTGCGTGCAGGAGTGCATGCAGGCACACATATACTCCGCAAAATGGATAATTTGGATTTAAAAGTCATAGTTCTGGCAATCCACTGACCATCTAAAGATCTATGATACGTAGTTTATCTTTCCTGTACTAAGTAGCTTTTCCTATGAGGAATGGTCTTTAAGTGCAGCAAATCCAGATAACATTTAATTTGTAGTAGAGTGTACAGGAGAACAGAAATTTCCAAAATATATGATTCCAAAGAAGAACCTAAATAAGACATTTCCACATTGAATAAACCGGGAATTCCCCCAAAGGGTTTAAAAGCATTTGTTTTCTTTCACACCATCACAGAAGCCCAGGCGATTATAACTTCTTTTGAGAAAACTAATGACAATCAGCAGTCCTAATCTGAGCCAGTCTTGGAGAGGGAGTCTGGAGACTCGCTTCCTTGCATCCTGAACTTATTTTAAGAGTACACAAACTGTATCCGTGAATATTAACGTATTTTTTCTCCAAATCTGTTTTGAAAAGTTATTACAGTGAAGAGATGGTCACAGTCCAGTGTGGCTTGCTGCCATGCTGGCACTCAAAACACTGAACTCAGCAGATGCGAAGGACCTGCATGCAGCCAGGTAGTAACGGAAGTTGGGGTTTAACCAAGGTACATGGAGAGAGGGGGGAAGGCCGCCAGAACACAATAAACAGGTTAGAAAGCTCACACAACTAAGTTCCTAAGTGAGTGACCAGAAATAAATATATGATGCCAGTTTTCTAACAGGAAAGCCACAGACCCTGAGTACTTCAGGTCAGGCATGGTCCTAAGTGCTCAGTGAGCCTCCAAACAGCCCTGTTTTATGCAGTAAAAGAGACAAGAGGTCAAGTAACTTGTCAACAAAGGTCACACCGTAGCGTCAAAGTAGAGACCTAGAACCAGTGGACAGAGTGATGCCAGCCTTAGCTCTCGCTGCCCTGTGGATTACTAAGGGTGGGGACAGGAGGAAGTAAGCGAGGCGCCTGTCTCGGGTGCTCGCTTAAGAAGGCTCCCAAACACCTCAAGCACAGAACACTTGAAAGAAAATTTAATAACGAGAATGCAAAAATCGCACGGCAAAAAGACACTCCGAAATGGAGACAGGATCACAATGACTACTTCTGCCTTTGCCCCAGGCTGCTATATGGCTTGGCATCGTTCTTAGATCTGTCCATGCTTACATGAGGTGCAGAGTATGCTTGGACCTTACTGAACCCTCAAGAAAAAGCCAAACCAAATTAGTCCTTTTATGTTAAATTTTAAGCTTTAATGAATGATCTGTTAATTCAATTACAGTGACTGTGAACTGCTGATGTCAGCTTGCTGAGGCAATCAACAGGTAGAAGCTGTAAAAACTACCGAGTACAATGAATGCTGAACACTCAAAACATTCACAAGTCAGGATGAGAAAAGAAAACCATTTTGGCAAAAGTAAATTCTATTCCTAGCCTTAATCTGACATGTCGATCTTACCCACCTCCACAATGAATAAAGATGTGTTCATTTAGCTGGGGTTTACTGAGTGTCCACTCTGCACCACAGCTAAAGTCACTGACCTGAGAATAGTGGACTGGCCAAGTAGAATTCTGACACAGAAAATGTGAAGCAGAACAAAAGTACTTGTTTCTGCACACAGCTACTTATGGGCATGCACTTTCTCATCCATCCTGCACGTCACCCTGGTTTGTAGACAGAAAGGCAGAGGTTCAGAGAAGTCACACTCTTCATAAAAAGACCATCTAGCTAGAAACTGCCGGAGCTAGATCTACTTGACCCCAAATATCCCTTGCTTTGGTGCCTGATGTAACAATCAAAATCTTCTAAATTTGTACAGACTCAATCTAGAAAACACTCATAAGTGAAAATATGAAACTGTTCACCAAATTAAAACTAGAAATACATGTTCACACATGGATAGCATCAAAGGAAGTCACCGAGTTAATGCAGTTGATACCAACCTTAAACCCTACGTAAGTGGTATAGAAAGAGACCAGTTTAGGGCTAAGGTCAAGCTTATACTTCAAGAAGATGAAAGATTTGTTTCACTCTGTATTTGACAGAAAGGGAAGACTTTCAAGTGCTTTAGGCATGGTCAGAACTTTCATAGCCAGAAGGTTGGCTAAGATCAACACTCCCAACAACAAAGTGCTATCATTAAACATGATCTATCTCCACGTGTAACTGGAACTAAAGCTTAAAGGTTTCATATATATATATATATATATATACATACATATGTATATATATGTGAGTATGTATATACATACAGATATATGTGTAATTTAGTAAAAGGTCACAGTTAGTGGATATAGGTAAATTATATACCTTTTCATTTTTTCCTTTGTACTCAGTGACCATTTACTTTGTTTATGGCTTTCAAGTTACTTCCCTACTTAAGAAAACCAGATTTGACTTAAACTTATTAATGCAAAAACTTGGTTAGTTGGAATATGAATTCCAGTCTTGAAAGTCTTAGGTCTGTTCAGTGAAAAGAAATAACACACCTGGGAAGGAGTTATCTAATCTGAAATATTTTACAAGAGAGAATAGTAATTTTATTAAAGGTTAGATTTATTCAATGTAAGTATATCTTGTACTACTTGGTCTAAATACTACATTTCAATTTTTTATTTCTATTTATCTAGTGGATGCATGTATGTGGGCACATGTTTCTCAACTCACTGTGGAGGTCAGAGGAGTCAGATTGCTGCTTCTGCCGTGACAGCAAGTGAGCCACCTCACTGGTCCAATACAGCATTTGGAAAATGCAGGAACAGAGGCTGCTGATGGAGCACAACTGGAAGAGTGCTTGCCTAGAGTGTGCATAAGGCCCTGGTTTGCTCCCCAGCACAGTAGAACCAGGCATGAAGAGACACACCTGTAATCCCAGCACTAAATAGGCAGAGGCAGGAGGATCAGAAACTGAAGGTCATCCTTGCATGAATGGTAAGTTCAAGGCCAGCCTAAGATATATGATCCCCTATTTTAAAACAAAAAAGGGCACAGATAGTAACAACAATAAAACATCATTTCTCTAATCTGGAAGATGCGTGGAGTCTAGTAGTTGGTGAGGAAAAAACCACTCTCAAGTCTTGTCAAAATACTACTGAAGAGGGTATTTACAGACTTCTGAAACATTGGTAAGGAAATCAGAACTTACTTGATAATCATTTCTCTTAATGTTTGGAACATCCATGTTGTGAGTAGAAGGGCAAATATCTTCATATTTTTTGCCAGTGAAAATATCAATTCCAACAAGGTGTACCTAACCAGAGGAGAACAACAGGGAACACATTTAATCTCTGTCCTGTATGTCACTCATTACACAGGAGCACAATACCTGATGGGTAATGGATTCTTTCAGCTCTTTCCAAGGTCATTTTAGTTTCTTTAGAAAAAAGTTGTGGTGGCCTAGGACCGAGATGCGGTAAAACACCTGAATCCTGAACAGCTTCATGCCAACAGAACTCGATGCACTGCAGATCTCAGCACTTCAATGACAGGAATCCATAGAAAACGAAGACCAGGTCTTCTTAGAACTTATAAGAACAGGTTTGTTCCAACTATAAACAAGATGTTTCAGACCACCAGGATCCAAGAAAGTTTTAGTTTCCAGTTAATACAACATTCTTACGGCCCAATTAAAGGAGAGCTTTCAGAATAATAGCTGATCACCCAGAGACTGATGGAAGGAAACAAACAAAACAAAACAGTAAATGATCTTATTGTTGAAGCCAGAGAAAGGCTTGGAAGGGCTTACCTTGGCATGACCGTGCTTTCCGGTCTTGGATGTTGACATCTCCACGATTTTGCACGGTCGTCCCTTGAGCACCACGAAGCCGTTTTTGCGCAGGGCTGAGCACTGCATAGGGTAAGTGCTGGAAGCCCCCGCGTCTCCAGTAGTGAAATCAATTTCGTCTGCCATGGTGGGCTGGGGAGATGTGTGGTTTTTCTGAGGGAACTATGTAAAAAGTTTGTTTGCTTTTTAATAACGGGCACCCCGGCAGGGGCATGTCTCATTGGGGGGGGGGGCAGGTAGCAAGCCGAGCACCACCGGCCCGTTATTTTTGCATTTATAGGACACCCACTCTGAGTGGTGTATACTTTGCCTTTCAGGCCTCTAAAAACTTTTCCAGCCCTTGGTGGTAGGTGGGGAGGGAAGCCGCAGAGGAGCTTGCCCGGGAGTGAAGGCGACACCAGAGCTGAGCCAGCAGGTCCGATCCCAACCATCCCAACCACGACCTTCCTGCGCCGGGCTGCAGGGCCCGGTACCTCCACCCCATCCCGGCAGCCAAGGCGTCAGCCAGGCCGCAGGTCCGGGGAAGGCTGGGACAGGCGCGCCCGGTCGGCGCACCTGGCCCTCCGCGCGCCTAGCACCCGCAGCGGCGCCGCCCTGGCATCCCGGTTCGGCCCAGCGTTGAAGGGCCTGAGCCCCATCCGTCCCGCGCTCGCCCGCCCTCTAGTTGCGGAGCATCTCGGCTCCTCCCCTCGCCGGGACCCCAGCATCACCGGCTGCAGACCCCGCCCCGCCCCGCCGGCCCGGCCCTAGGTCTTCACCTTCCGGCCCGCAACGCACGCCTTTGCTGCGTCCGCCGGTCCCTGCGGCTGCGGCGGCGCTGGTGGCCCCGGCTGGTCCAGGAGACGGGGCGGGGCCGCCACGCTTCCCACACCCGGCTCCCCGCCCCGCCCCGCCCCTCCATGACCCGCCCCGCCGTGGCCACACTTCCGGGATAGGCCCTGGCCCGCCACAGGCCCCGCCTCCAGATCGCCCATTGGCTCGAGGCTTCCAGAGTCCCCGCCCAGTCACGTGAAGCGCGCCCTGGCAACCCCACGTGCTGCGGATTAGTGCACTTCCGGCGTGCGGAGCTGGTTGCAGTCGACGGCTTGAAGCTTCGCTGTGCTGCCGGGCGGGATGCATTTTCGTCTTCAGTTCGGGTCTCAGCTGACCTTTGGGGTAGCCATTAGGACCAGGTCGCTTGCCCTGGGCCCTAGCACTCAGGTGCATGGATGCTGTCGCTCATTGGTCTTTAGAGCTCGCGAATCCCGCGGATTTTCCTAGTGTCTGGAGCGGCGATGGAGCGGAACTTTAATTCAAGTCTCTGGTACAGCTTGCAGCGCTCCTTGGGACCCATGCTCGAAGAAGAGTGTTAGGTGCGGTGTGTTGTTTCATGACTCTGCATTGTGGATGCTCCGAGGACTCCAGACATGGTGGGGTGCTGGTGCAGTCTGGCCGGAGTCAGCCGCGCTCCAGGGGTGGGAAATCCTTCAGGATGTGAGCTAACTCACATGCTCAGAGACTCGACCTGCCCTTCAATCTTCCTGGCACTGTTTTTATTCTTCTTCTGCTCTTTGTGTTCTTAAGGATTAAAGGCAAAAATTCTTACCAGGTGTGCTTGCCTTTCATGGTTTCCCATAGCTGCATTTCTCTCACCTTGGAGAGAATCTAGGTGATTAACTTACACTCTGCAACCCGGTTCGTGTCGTTCGGTGATTCTGGTATTGCTATCTTGTGGGTAAATCCAGTCTCATATTCATGTATGCATATATACATATATGCAGAACGTATTTCCCTTGTGCTGTTTAGAAGCAATGAACACATGGCTTCCATAAAGTAAACACCTCTTGTTAATATGTGAAAGAGCAAATTAGAACCACAGGCTATTGCGTTCTCTCTGCTTTTCTTTACCCTACCCAACTCTTCCCTATTACTGCGACTACTAATTGCTGCTGCTAATGTTTAAATAAGAATTACATAGTGTATGGTTTCATGTCCATTGTTTAATCTTGACAACTAATGTTTTTGTTTTAACTAAGGTTAAAGTTAGAACTTACGTAAAATAAACATCTATAGTTCTATGAGTTTTGAAAAAGAGAATCAGTTATATAATCAATATACAGACTATTTTCCCCATTCCAAAATTACCTGTGCCTTTTTATTTGTATCATCAGCCCTGTTTTCCTGTTTTCCACCCCTCCCCCCCCAGCCATACCTAGGCAACCATCTGCAGTTACTCCTCTATCAGCATTTTCAATGATGGGGAGAGGCAGGGAAAATGAAGCCATCTGCCCTGAATCATGCAACTTGAAGTCAGTCAGAGAATTAAAGTTCAAATTACTGCTTTGTCTACCACTATATTCATGCGTTCACATAAGATTTGTATGTGGAATCAAATGACTTTTGTTTTGTTGTTTTGAGACAGGGTTTCTCTGTAGTCTTGGCTGTCCTGGACTCTCTTTGTAGACTAGGCTGGCCTCGAACTCACAGAGATCCGCCTGCCTCTGCCTCCCCAAGAGCTGGGATTATAGGTGTGTATCATTGTGTCTGGTTCAAATGCCTATTTAATTCAACAAAGTGCCTTTTCCTGAGGTCTCTAGAATGCCTAAGTAGCAAATTCTGAGCCCTTGATTTTAGGAGAGTGACAGTATTAGGTTCCTCGTGGGTTCTGGTGACCACATTTTCATCCTTAACTGGAGATTGTCATGTTTATTTCTTTCATGGACACATTATTTCATATAAATTGTTAACACCGGGTGTGTGGCTAACAGCACTATAATTCAAACCTGAAGGTGTTTTATCGACACGCTTGTCTATTTGGAACAACATAGTCTTGTGTTTAGAAACACCAGAGAACTTTTCAGCATGATACTTGGGGAGCATAAACAGGGAAATCACCAACAGAAGGCATGAAATGCAAAACAGAAAACAAAGCTCTGAAAACAGAGTAGTAAACAGACCGAAAAGAACACCTGTGTGCAGTTTGATCGTTGAAACCTTAACAGAGAACACTGCCGTGTTTGACCTCAGCTAGACGTGTAGATGCTCAGATCTTCGCACATCCGCAGATGACCCAGAAAACATTGTCCTGGAGGTTACTAGTGAGTTTTCTTTTGTGTATGTGCACACCCACAAATGTGGAATCCAAAATTAGCGAAGACTGAGTATTATTGATCTGTTTATTGAATATTTATTTTCGCATTCTCACTTCTAGAATTTCCAGGTAGCCCCTTGTTCATAAGCTGCTTGTAGTCTGTCAGCCTAGCAACTTTCAGAGATAAATAGTACAAACATAACTATAGGACCTTGGCAAAAGGAGCTTCTTGTACAGCCTACGTGCTGGTCAGCTGGAATCTGAGGCATTCCTGCCATTTTGAGTTTCCTACAGATAGGTTGAAAGGTTTTTTTAAAAGCTAGAATTAGCATACTATTGATATGTTTATTTTAACCTAATAAATATGTCTAGATATTCTTTCTCATGTAGCCATGTAAAATCATTGCCAAGCTATTGCACATTCTTTTTATTAGTACTAAGTTTTTACAATCTGGTGTGTATTTTCACTTAACATCTAAATTCAGAGTAACCACATTTCAAGTGTACTGTAAGCTATATGTGGCTGGTGGTAAAGGTGCGCCTTTGATGTTTTCTTTTCCCTGTTATCTTTCTGTCTTCTCACTGTTTCCTGACTGTAATGGACAGAAGATGCTCCTGACACTTCCAGGCCATGATGTTCTGTCCAAATACATGACGCCAAGCCATCAGCCAAAATAAATACTTCCTCCCTTAAGATGTTTATGTCTGCCATTTTGGCCACAACAATAAAAAGCTAGTGCAGAAGGGGTTTGGAGAATGCACTTAAGCCAAATGAAATGGGAGTATAAGAGCCTAAATAACAGAATCATGATTTTAATCTTGTACTGCAAGTATTTGGTATACACTGTGAAGAATTGGGTGAATTTTTACTGTGTTCTAAGAGCAGTAAATAAACTAAAACAATACAGATGATGAAATTATAGCTTTTATTTTAAAATTTAGACTTCTCATTAAGACATCTTCACAGGGGATAAAACTATTAGAAGAAGGAAATTAATTATAAATAAAATAAAGTTTATTTTAGTAAACAAAGATGTGACTGTGAAGAGTCAAAATCAAGATACTTACAAGGGAAGAATGGAAAGAATGTCATAATTGAATATTAGAGGTCAAGATGGAGAAGCACAGGGTATAAAGAATTAAACTTAGACACATTGCTTTATGTCATTAATATCCCATCTACGGAGATGGAAAATTTAGAGGAAGCAAGTTTCAGGGAGAATTGAGTTTGCTTTGAGGGGAAGTAATTGAAAATTCTTGTGGGAAATAGAATCTCTGAACTGGAGATGTAGATTGGTGAATCATCAGCATATATGTGATGGTTATAGCTATGGCAGTGGGTGAACTATCTTGAAATAAGTTGGCATGGTTGTCTTAGTACTTGTGTTGCTTGGTGAAACACTATGATCAAATGCACCTCGGAGAGGAGATGGTTTATTTCAGCTTTCAATGTGTAGTCCATAATCCAGGGAAGTCAGGGTAGAAACCTGGAAGCAGGGACTGATGCAGAGGCAATGGGGCAGTGCTGTTTACTGGCTTCCTCTTCATGGCTTGCTCAACCTGTTTTCCTTTGGGTACTCAACACTTATCTGGACCCTTTCACATTAAACATTAATCGAGAAAATGACTCACTGAAGGCCAATCTAGAGGGGGCATTTTCTCAACTGAGAATCCCTCTTTCAAAATGACTTTAGCTTGTGTCAAATTGACATAAAATTAGCAAGCACAATTATCCCTTGTCAATATGACACATCACTATTCAACTAGTACCTTTCCTTTAGCATTTGTCCCCAAGATGGCATGTTATGATCACAATATAAAGGATAAAGAACTTTAAATGTCCCACAGTCCTTAAATTCCAAACATTTGAAAGTTCAGTCTTTTAAAAATATCCAAAGTCTCTTTCAAAGTTCCAAGTTTCTCTAAAATTTCTACAGTCTCTCTAAAACTCTTAAGCCTCTAAAAGTTCAAACTGTGGCTTCCTGGAAAATCAAAATAAGTCTGCTGTTATTACAAGAGGGGAGAACCAGGACAGAGTCTCCATCAAAGCAAAAGCAAAATCAACGTTATAAGAAGTTTCAGTGCTTAATCTGGGACCCGCTCATGGCCTCTGGGCTCCAAAGAGCCTGGGCCGCATCTCTGGCTCTGCCTTCTGCAACACACGCAGCTTGTCTCCTAGTTTCACCTCCCACCACAGCTGCTGCTGTCCTTGGTTGTGGTACTTGCCATCTCTACAATATCAGGGTCTTTACTGCACCATGCCAGTAGTCTCTCATGGGCTCTGCCTTGCCACATGGTGCTAACCTCAACTTCTCTCCATGACTCCAATCCCGGGATTTTATTGCTGCTGAGTCTGTACCTTCACCAATGACCGGCTCGGCTTTTCTATGGCGCCAAGCTTCAGTTGCTCTCCACGACCCCTTCATGCCTTCAAAACTTGTACCACACGAGAGACTTTTTCACTTCTAAGTTCATGGGTTCATTGGGCCCAGGTTCATGGGCCCAATGAAGGGAAAAGGAGAGTGAAAAAGAGCAACCAATCCCTTTGGCTGCCTCTGAACCACAGCTTCTGTGGTCTGACCCTGAGGAAACACTTTCCAGAAGATTTCCGTTGTCCCAGCAAAGCAAAGCTTTCAACATTAGTGGTTCTAGTCTTGTCAAATTATTGAGGCCTAGCTGACTAGAAGAGCCAGAATCTTAATTCAAGATACCATTAAATAGTGCTCAGAGGGTCTTTGCTTCCCTCTGAAACTCACAAGCTAAGCTTCTATTGTCTGTGCTGTGTTCAGTTTTCTTATTCCCCAGATTCCCATAGAACAGCCCAGTGAGCTCTGGGTGTATCTCAGAGTTCAAATACTACCACAGTTCTCCCCAAATCACATGATCTCATCTACCACAGCAATATTCTGTGACCTGGTACCAGTTTCTCTAATCCTATCACTGTGATAAAACTCCATAACAAAAAGCAACTTGGAGAAGAACGCACTTATTTCAGTTTACATGTCCCAATCACATTCCATCATAAAGGGAAGTCAGGGCAGGAACTCAAGACAGTGACATGGAGGTAGGAACTGAAGCAGAGCCTATGAGGGAGTGTTGCTTACTGGCCTGCTCTTTACTACCAGCCCAGAGGTGGCACTTCCCACAGTGAGCTGGGCCCTCTCATATCAATCATCAACCAAGAAAATGCATCCCTGGCTTGCTCACAGGCAAGTCCGGTAGAGGCATTGCAATTGAGGTTCCCTTTTCCCAAATGACTTTAGCTTGTGTCAAGTTGACATTAAAATTATGCACCACAACAGGGAACACAAGAAGAGAACCTCAAACAGTGCCCTGACATGTTTAAGGAAGAGCGCATGAGTTACTTTCCTGTTACTGTGGTAAAATACCGTGAGCAAGGCAACTTATGAGAGAAAGCACTTACCTGGGCTTCTGCTTCAGATAGAGTTCATGGAGGTGGAGCGAGGACGTGGTGGAAGGAGAAACTGAGAGCTCACACCTCAAATCCAAGTGAGAGGCAGAGAGCACACTGGCATGAGTCCTTTGAAACCTCAAAGGCTGCCTCAGTATCGCACCACATCCAACACACTTCCTAATACTTCACAAACAAATCCACCATCCAGAGACCAGGTTTCCAAACATATGACTCTATGGTGATCATTTTTATTCAACCACCATGTTAAGTGAATAAGAAGCTGTATTGAATTTGTTGTTGTTGGTGGTAAGCAACAACAAATTTATTTATTTAAAATAAATAAAATTTATTTATGTAAAGTGGTTTATTATTTTTATTTCTTTTTCTTGTTGTAAATTAATTATTTATTTACTTTACATCCCAGTTCTTCCCTGAGCAGCTTACTGCAAAAGCTGTCAAAGCCATGGCCCATCCTTCCAGCCTCAGCCTGCGAATACTTCCATCAGGTACCGCCACAGGAGCTGTCCATGGTAGCAACACTTCCACTCCAGCCTCCTTGAGCTGCTCTGCAGCAATGGTGCCTCAGCCATAGCCTGTGGCTGGAAAGGTCTTCCCATCTAGGTTCATGGGCCCAACGAAGGGAAACGGAGGGTGAAAAAAGTAACCAATCCCTGACCTCCCGAAGCTCAGGACTTGAAATCCCATCAATTCTCACTCTGGAAATCTCTGCCCTGAAAAGCTCTGCCCCCTAAGAAATCCTACTTGTTTTCAGTTCCCTGCTGTCCTGTCTCAGAAGGGGCATCCAGCCCTGGGTTCAGCCATCTACACCCTGGACCCTCCCAATAAATTTCTTTTATGAGATTTGCTGCCTGGTGTGACTATGTCATCAGAAGATGCCAAGAATCAAAGAAACGGAACAAGGCTGAGGCTCCTGAGCTCCTCAGCTTAGCTGGGAATACCGTCCTGTGGGAGCTGCCACACCTCTGTTGAGGAGGCTTCTTCTCAGGGTTGTGTGGTTCCTGAGATCCCCTGTCTCAGGAAGCCTTTCCACTGAGATACCTTCTCCTGTCAGAGCTGTGTGGCCTCTGAGATCCCCTGTCTCAGGATGCACTCCTGTTGGGACATTGGCCCACTTCATAGCTGTGTGGTTCCTGGGCTCCCCTGTCTCAGGATGCCTTTGCATTCGGAGTGGTTCCTGGGCCTCTGAGTCCCAGCATACCTTTCCATCGGAACAGGAAGGCCAGGGCTCCACCCCGATCTGCAGCATCCACTGTGCTTCTTTCTCTCTCCATGGATATCAGCCAGCCTTGGCACATAAAGTTGTAGTAAGACTAGGGCTCATTTTCTCCTAGGGGGAAAGGGTCTCAAAGGTACACAACGGAGTCAGAGACAGCTCCTGCTTTCATTGTTAGGAGTCCTACATGAAGACCAAGCCTCACAACTGTTACATTTGTGCATAGGGTCTAGGTCAGTCCCATGCATGCTCCTTGGTGGGTGGTTCAATCTCTGTGGACCCCTATGGGGCCAGGATAGTTGATTCTGTAGGTTTTCTTGTGGTGTACTTGACCCCTCTGACTCCTACAATCCTTCCCCCACCCCCTCCCACAGCATTTCCAAAGCTTTGTCTAATGTTTGACTGTGGGTCTCTGCACCTGTGTCCATTGGTTGCTGGGTGAAGCCTTTCTGATGGTTGGCTCCTGAATTTAAGTACAGCAGAATGTAATTAACAGTGTTAGGGGTGGCCCCTCTCATGCCATAGGTCTCAAGCTGGACCAGACACTGGTTGACCATTTCCTCAATTTCTACTCCACCTTTACTTCTGCACATCTTGCAGGCAGGACAAATTGTAGGTCAAAGGTTTTGTGGCTGTATTGGTGACCCAACCTCTTCACTGAAAGTCTTGCCTGGTTACAAGAGGTGAAATCTCAGGTTCCATATCCCTCTGCTAGGAGCCTTAGCTATGGTCACCTTCATAGGTTCCTGGGGATTTCCATTGCCATAGGTTTCTGGTTCATCCCAGAGATGCATGCCCCTCCCCTAATTCCACTTGTCTCTTCCAGTACTCTCTCCATCTGTCCTTCCCCCATCCTTCCTGTTCTCACTCCACCCCCATCCATTCCATCCCCCTCTATCTACCCAAGATGTCTATTTTATTTTCCCTTCTCAATGAGAATCACACATCCTGCCTTGAGCTCTCCTTATTATTTAGCATCTTTAGGTCTGTGGTTGTGGCATGGTTATCCTGTGTTTTATGACCAACATCTACTTATAAGTGAGTACATACCGTATTTGTCTTTCCGAGTCTGGGTTACCTCACTCAGGATGATATTTTCTAGTTCCATCCATTTGCCAGCAAATATCATTATGTTATTATTTTTAATAGCTGAGTAATACTCCATTGTGTAAATGTACCACATTTTTTTTATTCATTTTTGGTTGAGGGACATCTAGGTTGTTTCTAGTTTCTGGCTATTACAGAAAAGTTTCTATGAACATAGTTGAGCAAGTGTCCTTGTGGTGTGGCAGAGCATCCTTTGGGTATATGTTCAGGAGTGTTATAGCTGGCTCTTGAGGTAGATTTATTCCCAACTTTCTGAGAAACTGCCAAATTGATTTCCAAAGTAACTGTGCAAGTTTTCACCCCCACCAGCAGTAGAAGAGTGTTCCCCTTGCGCTACATTCTTAACAGCACGAGCTGTTACTTGGGGTTTTGATCTTAGCCATTATGACAGGTGTAAGATGGAATCTCAAAGTCATTTTGATTTGCATTTCCCTGATAGCTAAGGATGTTGAACATTTCTTTAAGTGCTTCTCAGTCATTAAAGATTCCTCTGTTGAGAATTTTCTGTTTAGATCTGTAACCCATTTTTTAATTGAGTTATTTGGTTATTGTTATTTAGTTTCTTAAGTTCTTTATATATTTTGGATATCATCCCTCTGTTGGATGTGGGGTTGGTGAAGGTCTTTTCCTATTCTGTAGGCCACTGTTTGGTCCTTTGATGGTGTCCTTTGATTTACAGAAGCTTTTCAGTTTCATAAGGTCCCACTTATTAATTGTTGATCTTACTGCCTGAGATATTGGTGTTCTCTTCAGGAAGTTGTCTATTCCCCACTTTTTATACTAATAGATTTAGTGTATCTAGCTTTATGTTTATGTCTTTGATCCACTTGGACTTGAGTTTTGTGCAGGGTGATATATATGGTTCTATTTGCATTCTTCCACATGCAGGCATCCAGTTAGACCAGAACCATTTGTTGAAGATGCTTTCTTTTCCCATTTGTATGGTTTTGGATTCTTTGTCAAAAATCAAGCATCCATAGGTGTGTAGATTTAGTTCTAGGTCTTCAATTTTATTTCACTGATCAACCTGTAGTATAGCTTGAAAACAGGATTGATGATACCTCCAGAAGTTGTTGTTGTTGTACAGGATTGCTTTAGTGTTTTGGTTATTATGTGGCAGTAGGATTTTCTTTTCTGGTCAAATATATTTGTTGTTCCATGAGCCTCTTGTATGTTTGCAGGCATCTCTTTCTTTAGATCAGAGAATTTTTTT